>OY992533.1:47442884-48093356 GCA_963921185.1 Dasysyrphus tricinctus | reverse complement strand
CAACAAAACGCATAAAATAACCCACTAAATGAAAAAAATTGTGATATCATAACTTTTTTCTAGTTTTTAAATAACGCAACTCACAATAGATTTTGTCTAGTTCCTATAAATGATTTTTTATGTTTGAAGTGAAGTGAAGTGAAGTGAAGAGTGACATTCACTTCGTGGGTTAAAGCTTTATAAAATATTTGAACTTAAGAAGCTAAGAATAAAAATATTACTCTACTGCCAATAGGACACGAGAAAATTGAATTTACGCTTTTCAACTACTTTTTTTAAAATGTCGGACAACCAGAGTTGGGTAGTAGTTATTACATTTTGTAATTGATTACAGGGTCAATTACAATTACATGTAATCGGTAATTGACTTTTTTCAATTACAATTACATGTAATTGTAATTGAAAATTTTCAATTAATTACATGTAATTGGGAAAAGGTAATTGAAGACGAAAAAGTAATTGAAAAAACCTGTAATGATTACTTTTTTTGTAATAAAAATGCCAATGCGGGGATTTCGGAGGACTTTGGATATGTTATAGAGGTTGCAATTCTGCGTCGATTCCAATTTTAATATTCCATGAATTAATTTTTTCAAGGTTCCCCATACGATTTGAGCTATTTTTGCTGGTCTAAAAGGTTTAATTCACACATTATTAAATCTAATTGATATTTTTTTTAATCAATTACATTTGTGTGTAATGATTACAAAAAAAGTAATCATTACAGGTTTTTTCAATTACTTTTTTTGTTCAATTACTTTTTTCCAATTACATGTAATTAAATCAAGTAATTGTTTTTTTTTTAATTGCATGTAATTTGTAATTGAAATTTTCAATTACAATTACGTGTAATCAGTAATTGAACTTTTTCAATTACAAATTACATGTAATCGTAATTGATTTCTTTTATAATGATTACTACCCAACTCTGCGGACAACATGTACTTTTTTGTTATTATATTTAAAATATGGCAAGATTTTAAAAAGAAATTTATTTTGGTATATGAACTTCTGCTGGGAGTGAAGTAATAAAAATTATTTATAGTAATACAATTTTGAAAGTACCTAAGCTTTCATAGAATAATCTTTTATTTCAAAAATCCGTCCTTTTTTCCCTACAGTGCTATTTTCAAATCAAAAATCCCTGCGTGTAGGGATTTTTCTCTACGTGTACCATCACTGTGCCTAAGGGACATATTATGCTGACTGTTTTTTTCATTTTTTTTTCTTAAATCAGAAACGTTAAGGAGCCCCAGTTAATTTTCTGCCCCAAGGCCAGGCCTAGCTACACTACTGGATCATTCCATAGAAACCAACGACAATTACTGAATATTCAGACTTCAAAGTTATTGAAACGGAAGGCTGATATTTGCATACCTGACCCCGAGCTTAAGATTCCTACATACATAAGTACCCCTTCCATTAATCAAATTGAATTGAAAAATACATAAACATATGCTCTCCAGTTAACAATAAATTCCAACTTGAAAAAATTCTATACACTTACAGTTCACATATACTTTTACGTTAGAAAAAGTTTTCTATTTCATCTTAATTCCCCCAGGATACAGTATCGATTTAAAAATTTGAATGACCGACCACCAAGCACCACGCCACTCCTTGCAGATCCCAAAACAAAAAAAAAATCCTCCAGTTCTTTTACTAAGAGAACTAAACAGAAAGCAGAACAACTTTTCGAATAAATCCCTTTAAGCAGTATAAACTGATAACCATTTTTGGCTTCTTCTTTTTCTTCGTCATCTTTGAAACCCCCAGACCAAGATGTGCCCCAATGCATGGCCCGGGGCAGTTGACGAGACACATCATCATACAAATTCATTTCATCGTTATCATCATTGCCGTCGTCGTTGGCCTTGACAACACCTGGATATTGGTGCAAAACATACTTTTATCAAAAATATATTTAGCAGCTCTATGTTGAAGGACATGCCGAAAGACCTAAAAAGTATACAAGAAGAATTTATTTGTTTCGGAAAGGATATTTTTCAAGTGAAGTTTACTCAAGTAACATCGAGATTGAAAGTACTTTCATCCTCCCATCTCGGTTACCCCCTTCTCTTCTTCTTATTTCCATTCCCTAGTATTTTTATCAACTCATCCGCTTCTATATCGATCCTTTACTCGAATCTGAAAAAAAACCAACAAATTGCAGGCAAAGGACTGTTGCGGTAGAATAACGTTCAATGTAGACTCCAGTCTGTCTATTTTATATTATTTCTTGTATAGTCCTTCCTCTTTCATTTTCTAGGACTCCCCCTTATTTCATTCAACGGACATTTTTTTAAGTAAAAGTTAATTTCGAGAAAAGAAGACAAAAAATCGGTAAAACTTTCGCTTCCGTTTCACGTTTCTACCGGAACTCTCAGTGAACCCAGAACTTTGTTTATTTTTTTTTTTAATTTTTAAGACATCCTTTGGGATACATTTATGTTGATTTAGTTATACAATTTTGTAAGGATATTTTTTATTTTATGTTTTCGTTTGAAAGAATTAGCCAAGCTCAGCGAACTCGGAGTTTCGAATAAAATAAGACTTTATCTATGGATATAGCGAAATTCTGCAGCGGACATAAGACTGAAAAGATTCTATTATCCTTTTTTTAAGAAGGCAAACAAAAGGATTGTGGTGGATTAATTAAATGGTTTCGACTATCTGAAATTTCAGCTTATGTTTTAATATTTGATAGGTTTGTCTTTCGTTTCATTGTAGACCAGTGATGAAAATTGACTTTTGTCAATTGTACTGAAAACTGAAAAAAAATTGTACTGAAAAAGACCAAATAGTACTGAACTTTTTAAAATTATAAAACAACGCAAACAATTAAAATAAATATTAAGGGTATTCATACAACAGCGTAAAGTCGTTGTAAACATTGTAAACTTTTAAACTTCGTAATTCTGTCACAATATGTATGGAAATTTTGACAGATTTACGAAGTTTACAACTTTACGATGTTTACGACGAGTTTACGCTGTTGCATGAATACCCTTATTTTATTAAAACAAAAGTACATACATTAAATTTACCTATACATTTCATTGGTATAATTTTATTCTAAAATAAGTCTTATGGACGGATAGCAACTTTGGCACAAGTCTTTTCTTTGTATTTACATTCATATGTTTTTCTTACACTAAAATTTCTTCATCGGCAAGTGGTTTATTTGGTAAATGTCTATTCAATAGACTTTTTTGAATAATATGGCTGTGACAGCATTCATTTTTAATTAGGTTTTTAGTTTCTATTAGTGCAGAACACGTGTCCACCTGCATTCAGTTTCTTAGTTTTGTTTTAATAATATTTTGATAAGAAAAAATTCTTTCGAGGTTTTCGGAAGAATGAGGAATAGAAAAAGCACCCTGGACAATTCGGTTTATATTTGAAAACATGAACTCGTTGCATTCACTTTTCACAAGGCCAATTTCAGCCCAGAACTCAGAAAAAGAAGCATTTCTAAATTTTTTTTAAGTATTGGCAGTCAGCTAGAGCTCGATATTCTTTATTAATGAGTTCAATGTTTTTTGTTCGCCAGGAAAAAATCTATTGAATTTACTTGGCCATCTAAAATTGAAGTTTATGAAAAATGTTGCAACGAGTTAAAAAAAATGCCTTCAAAATTAAATCTTTTTACAAATCTTCGAGGAAAGCTATATAGAACATCCGTGCATGATTTTTAAAGCTATAAATTTCGCTTTCAGTTAAATTTTTAGAAGTGTAAGAAATTTCACTTTCAGTCCCGCAATAGATTTCCTCGACGGGAAGGTAGTTTCCTAGTAAGTTTATTGACAATATGGGTCTTTCATTAAAAGCTTCTTTACGTGAAGATGTGGTGAAGTCTGACTGAACATATTTGTTTGATTTTAGAGATTTATGAAAGTTGACCTTTTCAAAAATTAAAAATGGTACAAATAGTACTGAAAATTGAAAAGTGGTACTTGCGTACTCGGGAAAGTCCAATAGTACCGAATTCAGTACAATAGTAAGGCTTTTTGCAACTGTGTTGTAGACATTTTGGTTAAACCTTACACTATATGAAGTGAAGGAATAGGATCCTGTTACCACAGTGCACATTCAAGAGTATGTCACAAACGTACGCAAGGGGGGAGCAGCAGCCACAGACCTACGATTTTTCCGAAACGGGACAAAAACTTTATTTTAGTGCCCCTCTGGTTCTTGAGATACATAAATATAAAAAAAAACACCATATTTTGTTGGATTTTTTGTTACGAGGAAAATAAAACTGTTTAATGGACTTGCACCTTTTCAGCAACTTTCAACTTAACATATTAGGTAAGACAGTAGGCATATTAAGTTAGACAATAGGCAAATGCTTAACAAAGGCAATACACACACACCTTTCAATCCTTAAATTCCGTCAATCCGCTTGGTTTCCTATCTATGTGTTATGGTCACTAACACTTCAATTCAATTAAAATAAAAAAAGAAAATCTTGATGATCCGATCAATAGGAGCCATGATTTAAGCTTTTTAAGCAAACTTTATCAGCCTTTTTGTGGAGACCTAATTTTGTTGATTTTTGTTTTGTTTTAAATCTCCAAAAAAAGGATGATAAAGTTCATATAAAATGGTTACCTATATGTGCTTGTAGGTTTGTCATCATCATCATCATCATCATCATCGTGTCCTGTAACCCCGGCTGGGGCATATGGCGTCAACAAAACGTCTCCATCCTTCACGGTCTGTTGCAAGGTACTTTAGCTGTGGTCACGTCTTTCTCTGGATTCTGCTTCCGCTAAGACAGTTGATTTCCATGTTGTTTTTGGTCTTCCAACCCGCCGTGCACCCTGAGGATTGCATTCAAAGGACTGCTTTGCAATTTCATCGTTTGGTTTCTTCAGTGTGTGACCAATCCAACGCCATTTACGCTTTCTTATGTCGACGTCCAGCCGCTCTTGACTTGTCCTGCGCCACAATTCCTCATTTGATATTATTTGTGGCCAGCGAATCTTTAGGATGTGGCGAAGACAGCGATTCACAAAAGCCTGCAATTTCTTCGAAATGATAGACGTGACTTTCCAGGTTTCACAAGCATATAACAGCACGGATTTGACATTGGATTCGAAGAATCTCAACTTAGTGCGCAAGGAGATTTGACTTGATTTCCAGGTTGGGGACAGAGTACCGAAGACAGCACGAGCTTTATTTATTCCACTTTTAACGTCCAGATCCGTACCACCGTTTGCAGAAACAATACTGCCAAGGTAGTTAAACTGTTCCACTACTTCAACTGGCGTCTCCTGTAGAATAATGCACTGCTGTGTGGAGCGGCATGTGAGCATTATTTTTGTCTTTTTGCTGTTTATTCTAAGACCACTCGACTCTACCTTCACTTGCAGTGTTTGGCATATCCCGTTCAGCCCGCTGATGTTTTTTGCCAGTAGACATATGTCATCGGCATGGTCTAAATGACTGAGCCTTTCGAACGGTCTCCATTGAATGCCATTTCCCTCAGCTGTACCAACACTGGCCGTCAATACGTCGTTCATCGCCAGCAGGAAGAGAATTGGCGATAGAACATCCCCTTATCTCACACCCTGTTGCCCTACGAAGGAGTCGGATAGCTGCCCATTGTGCAAAACAAAACATCTTGCTCTGTTGTAGGACTCTTTAATAATGGCAACAATTTTTGGTGGAATTCCTCTACCAAGCAACGATCTCCATATATGTACATTCCCGGTTAACTCGATCAAAGGCCTTCTCAAAATCCACAAACATGAGGTAAAGTGGTGATTGAAATTCCATCGACTGCTCGAGGACGATACGCAGGGTGTTGATATGGTCGACACAATCGACCACTGCGGAAGCCAGCTTGATGCCTCTTAAGTGTAGACTCGATTCTATCCTTTATTCGCTCGAGAATGATGGTTGCCATTAGTTTTGGGAAAACGGACAAAACGGTGATACCACGCCAATTATTGCAATTCCTTAAGTCACCTTTCTTTGGCAACTTAACAATCACACCATCCTTCCAGTCCCTGGGATAGCTTTCGTTTTCCCAAATGCTTTGTATCAACGGATGTAAAATACTAGCCGCTGTTACGGGATCGGCTTTCAGGAATTCAGCTGGTATTCCGTCTAGTCCATCAGCTGCCTTATTGTTTTTGAGGAGATTTAAAGATGTATAGATTTCCGATTCTGACGGGGGTTCGATGTCAATACCCCTATAGGACCTGCGCATCTCGTTTAGTTGGGGCACTTCAGCACTCTGCTCAACTGAATCCTCATTTAGCAGGACACAAAAATGGTCCTTCCATCCACGAAGCTGATCCTCAATTGATACCAAAAATGTGCCATCCACATCCATTACAGGATGATTGGTGTTGCTTTTTTCCCGATAACATCTTTGGCTATTCACACAGAAAAAAACGAGGTAAAATCAGCAAAAACAATAATGATTCAACATGTTTTGCCAATGTTTTTGCTTCATCGAGCATTCGTTTCATTTTAACATGATTTCTGTATAAGGGAAATCAATATTTTATCATGTTAAAATGACATGGTCTTTATAGTTGAATCAATATGTTTTCATTTTGAAATAATATGAAAAAACCTGCAAATAAAAATGGAATCCATTGCAAATGAATGCTGGATCAGTATGATTTCATGTTGAATTAACACGATCATCATGTTGAATCGCCATGACCATCATATTAAATCTTTTCTTCCATCATGTTTAATCATTATTATCAACATATTAAGCTGTTACTATCATCATGTTGAATCACCATCGTCAGCATGTTGAATCACCATCATCATCATGTTGAATCGCTCGTTTTGCATTATTCTAAAAGTATAGGAATTCATTATATATTTATTTAATTTTAAAAATACTTTGTGATACTTACTGAGTTTTGAACTGGGAACCTTCCGCGTTCGGAGATAACACTCATCCACTGGGCTAATTCGCTACGCAAAAAACTTGTGCCAAACGTCAACTTGAGGTACTTTTAACTTGGAATTAATATGTGAATCATTTTATTTTAAAATAATAGAATATGAAGAAAATTTGAAAAGATAATTCCTCTGTTTAAGTGGAGTGACTGAATACTGGGCGAAACGCAATATGGAGTTCAGCTCATTTTAACTTTTAACTTGAATCATTTTATTTTCACTCTATTTCAATGTTAAAATTAGTTCAAACATTTAATTTCAACAGGGTTTCGCACATGAATTAATTTGTAAATGAAACCTTAATGATTTAATAATATTTCCCTTAGTGTCCTATTACACGACGACTTTAGATTCATGACTTTTTTCGAAATTCAATGAGTACGAACGAGAAAAAACATCTGATCTCACCTTCGCACTCATTTAATTTCGAAAAAAGTCATGACTCTAAAGTCGTCATGTAATAGGGCACTTAGGATACAAAACATGTTGAATCAAAATGAAAAACATTGTTTAAGTGTATGCCTGGTTATTTTTACATGAAAATGCTTTTTTTTGACATGAATTTCTTTTAATTTGGAATTTATATACGAATCATTTTATTTTAACACAACTTCAAAGTTAAAACAAAGCGAAATCTGTATAATTTCAAATGAAATTCCTGTTTACTTGGTTTTAATTTTTAATTAACAGGACTTAGTCATAAATTAATGTTTTGAAATGTTAAAATAAAATGAAAACGTATTAAATCGAAATGAAATCCAATGATCCTCATCTTTTTTTATCGAAATCAATAATTCATCATGTTGATTTTGCATTGCGTTTTGTGTGTTTGATAAAATTCCCGGATATCTCCTCTTCTGGCAGCGATTTCCGCATTATCTGCAAGTCCATCTACCCTCACCCTCTTGTCACGTCTCACATAGCGATAGGCCATCTTATGAGCAATGCGGTACTCTCTTCGCAAGTCAGCCTTTCGTTGAACATCTGCTTCGGCATTTATTTGGATTTTCAACGATTTGCGAAGTTCGATCTTATCCCAGGTGTCTTGGGATATCCAAGAGTCTCTACGTCTCGTTCACTTGGGTACAGTTTCGGATCTAGCCTCCATAAAAACACTTTTAATTTCACCCCACATCTCATGAATTGTTGAATTCTGGATTTCGTTTAATGACGAGGCTGTGTCGTTAAGGGTGGTGACATAGTTTCGACATATGTTGGGGTCATTTAAAGCATTATTAATGAATTTTGAGCTCCTTGCTGCATCCTGCGCTGGTTTTTGTACGGCAGCGGTTCGTAGTTTGAGACTCATCAAAACCAAATGGTGGTCGCTCCCACATCGGCATTTCTTATACTCCGGACATCACACATAGACTTCCTTCATCGCTGCTGAATCATGATATGATCAATTTGGTTTTCGGATTGACCATCCGGATGCACCCAGGTAATTTTGTTGCACGTCTTATGCTTAAATACAGTCCCACCTATCACAAGACGATTCGCGTTACAAAAGTTGACAAGCAAGTCACCATTTTCATTCCGTGACCCCAAGCCATTTCTTCCCACCACGCGTTCCAGCCCGTAATTGTCTGAACCGACTTGGGCATTAAGGTCTCCCATAACGACTATGATGTCGGCTCTCGGAACACTACTGTAAACCGAGCTAAGATGAGTGTAGAACGCGGTTTTGTCTTCCTCGGTCGCTTCATTTGTGGGGGCGTAGCACTGAATAATTGTGACGTTACGAATTTTTAAACGAAACCTTGCTGTCATTAATCTCGCAGAAATGGGCGCCCAGGAGATCAAACTACGCCTCGCTTCTTTGTTCAACATAATTCCGACACCATGCAATCTTTGGCCACCCTCTCTTTCATCTTCCCCGGAATACAGCATTCTCGTCTGTCCAGTGTCTGATCTGTATTCAGCTGTTCCTCTCCACTTAGTTTCGCTTATGCCCAGGATACTGATCCTTAGGGGCCAGTTAAAGCGATCAGGAAAATCCATCAGGAAAAGTTGAAACAGTATAAAATTGAATACTTTTTCCTGATGGTCGTTTATAGCGAACAGGAAAAATATGTCAGTTGGCAAGCTGAAAACATGTGAATATATGCACACATACAACCTACCGCAAAATTTTCCTGATTGAAAAGCATACGAAAAATTTTTGCGTCCACGATTCTGTCGGTGGAACAGGAAAAAATTGGAACTCAAATCATTGGAACGATTTGTTCCATTTTGTTTGATCTGTCAATCAGCTGGCACGAAAAATGAATTTACATCAGGAAAATAGATATGTAAATTCATTTTAAACAAAAAATAATTAACCAATTGAAAATGTTTTTAGCAAAAAAAATTCTTTGAGTTAATTGTCATTGATTAGTGTAGCATTTGTGTTTCAAATCGAATGACAACATCGTAAATAATCCATTCGAACATTTTTCCTGTTTCGTTTTCCTGATCGCTATAACTGGCCCCTTAGGCGAAGCATTTCACGCTCAACCTGCACGTATCTACCATCGCTGTACAAGGATCGAACGTTTCATGCTCCGATTTTCGTTCGTATGCGGTAGCCAAAAGTAACATTTGCGCTTGTTGAAAGATTTCTTCTATTTTGTCAAACGATTCATTTATTATTATGGCGTCAAGATGCCGCACCCCCAAATCCGATGTGCGATGTAGGTTTGTAGGGGAATGCATTCTTAAGCAAATCATTGACGTTCACGTTAACGAAAATCGTTTTGACGGTTATCATTTTTAAAATAACGGAATTACCTCCAGCTTTCACATATTTACTGGATATTAAAATTAATTCAGTGCCACTACCCAAAAAAGCATTTGGCATACCTACTATCGTCAAACAAAAGGTATGTTTGCGTTTTTTTTTTTGCAGAAGGTGGCTCAATCCAGCTTCAGGGAAGTCTTGGCAGCAGTTTAATTCATTTTTGAGAGAGAGAAAGATCTGCCCCAAATGTATCACTTTGAACACGGAAGATAAACAAGTTAAAAAAAAGAGACAAAACTGGAATAAAAAAGGCAAAAGTAAAACTATACGTGTTATATTTTCAAAATCCTCCAAGTTTACTTGGGTTAATTTTTTCCAGGGAAAAATCACTAATTTTCCTTCGGAAAAAAAATTGACATATCTACCTTTTTCCTAGGAATTTTTTCCCTTTTTTCGAAAATTGTTTACGATTGGAGAGTATCACACGGGGAAAATTTATTTTCGATAAGGCTGAATGTTTCTACGATTTTCCTTCAATTATTTGGTAATTTTAGTACCTCGTAGCATGATGGTTAGTGCGTAGGGCTGTCATGCCGAAGGTGTGGGTTCGATTCCCAGCCGTGGCACCTAAAAACAGAAATGTTTTATCCGAGGTACTGCCTCTTGCGAGGAACTGACAAATCCTGCAAGAGTATACTTGTCATGAATGAATGCTCACTTAGGTGCCAGTTATAGCTATCATTGAAACTCATCATTGAAAATTTTAATGATTGATTTTGAGACGTTTAGGAAGTAAAATCATTTATTCTTTTGATGGAAAAATAGAGCTTAAGACCTAATTAATATTTCTAGCCGAAAAAATTGTTCAAATAGGCCCAACTTTTCACATAAAAAGACTTTTCTTATTTCAATGATTGAACTACCTTACCAATGATCATTGAAAAATCCAACGTCAATTTTTGTGGAAAGTTGGGACTATTTGAATTTTTTTTTTACTAGAAAAATTAATTATATAATTATATAATAAATGCTTTATGCGTTCTAAACGTCTCAAAATCAATCATTAAAGTTTTCAATGATGAGTTTCAATGATAGCTATAACTGGCACCTAAGCCGTTCGGGCTCGGCAAAAAACTGTAGGTCCCCTCCATTCCTGCCAACAACACGTATACAGGAATGGTTTAGAGTTGTAAGTCACTAGGCCCTGGTTCTCCACGAGCTGTTGCGCCACCCAATTTATTTATTTATTTATTTGGTAATTTTTTTTTCAGCTGCTTCAACTTCCTTCTTATTTAGGTCTTTCAGCTCCATCTCCAAGTTTATTTTTTTCCATTAACTCCATCTCTTTTTCTTTTAAAGCCACAAGCTTTAGTATTGCCTCAAGGTGGGCTTGTCCCAGCGCAATTTTCTCTTTTTTGAGATTAATCACTTCCTGCCTAGCGAGTTCAGCTTTTGTAGCGCGGACTCTTGGTGCTGAATTTTGTTGTGTTCGTTTGGAAGATGGAGAGGTTGGTGAGGGCCTTTTTGTACTCGAATAAGACTCAGTTTGGGTTGCACAACCGCCAAGTGAGTTCCCGGACGGAGCACTTGTGTTTGATATTTCAAAATTGAGTGGCTCTGATGAATCGAAAGTTGGACAGTCTCGAAACTCGAACCCTTACTTTGTCCGTATAGATCTGGCACATTAGGTCAAAATATGGCCAAGAAAGGCGTCCTCGACCAGTTGACTTTTTGTTGTTGTTGTCGAGGATGTTGTTGTAGTGAGTCTTCATGTTTTGGAGTTTCTTATCCAACACACGATCCGAGAAATTATAGCCTTTCGAAATCATCTCCTTTTAGTACAGGTAAAATAGGATAAATAAAACAAAAAAATTGGTACCACCATGAAACTTGGTGAAAACGTTTCATGTACTATGAGAATGAAGAATCAAAAGAGTCTATAAAAATATTTCATATGGAAGGGTGTTTTTTTGAGAGTGGGAGGGGCGTAAGTTGTGGTGTATCAAACGGAAAAGTAAACTTTGGTGCAACCTAAGCATATGACACATGTTTTCAAGGTAGTTTTAAATGCTGAATCAAATGACACCAAAACCATGTCGATACAACCTCCGTGAAGAAAGTTATTGTCATTTTTGTGTTAGGATGACTATATTTTCAGTATAAAAGTCAGATATTACCGAAAATTAGTTGAAAATGGTGGTCCGTCGATAAAACCTGGCATAAATGGTTCATTTATCATGAAAAGCAATAATAAGAAGAGTCTATAAAAATATCTGTGGTTAAAGAGTGTTTTTTGAGGGTTTTAGTGAGTGTTGGGGTTATGGTGGGATTATTGCCATAGAACCTATTACAAAAATGGTACCATCATGAAACTTTATAAAAATGTGGTATGAACTACCATAATAAAGAATCAAAAGAGTCTATAAAAATATCTATATGGTAGAAGGATGTTTTCTATGGGTGAAGGAATGTATAAAACTTTTTCCAGAAACTAAAATTGTTTCCAAAAACAAATAACACCCTTTACCCAGGCCCACAAAAACACCCTTTCTTCCTTGATATTTTTGTAAACTACGTAAATTCTTCATTCTCGCAGTAAATGAAACACTTTTACCAAGTTTCTTGAGGGTTACCATCCTTTTCCATTTTTTTGAAAAATAACCACACACTTCCCCCTATCTTCAAAAAACACACCCTTCCACGCAAAATAATTCTATAGACTCTTTTGATTCTTCATTCTATAAGTTAATAGCACATTTTAACAAAATCTCATGGGGGTACCATTTTTGTCACAGGTTTTATGGCAATATGGCACCACTACCCCAACTCACCAAAAAAGCACCCTTTAACCAAAGTTATTTTTATAGACTCTTCTTATTATTAATTTTCATGACAAATGAACCATTGATGCCAAGTTTCATCGACAGACCATTATTTTCAAATGGTTTTCGGTAATATTTTACTTTTATAATGAAAATATAGTCATCCTTACATAAAAATGATAGTAACTTTTTTCACGGAGGCCGTATCGACTTGGTTTTGGTGTCATTTGATTCAGCATTTAAAACTTCCTTAAAAACATGTGTCATATGCTAATGTTGCACCAAAGTTAATTTTTCTGTTTGATACACCACAACTTCCCCCCCTCTCCCCCTCAAAACACACCCTTCCATGCAAAATATTTTTATAGACTCTTTTGATTTTTCGTTCTCATAATGCATAAGACGTTTTCACCAAGTTTCATGATGGTACTAATTTTTTTTTTATTCGAAAGACTTTTCGTACTATTTTACCTGTACTATTTTGTATTTCGAGGAATACAGTTCGCCGTCGTATTTTCACGTTATGCAAGTCAGATTTCCTTTTTAAGCATTCTTCTAAAAAAAGAAGCGAAGATTTATGGTCCCAAGATGATTCTGGTTCTGAAACGAAAAAGCTTCGTTAACGCATGGGCATGAACGATGTCGAACAATCACAATCCAATCAACTGATTCTGTATGAAACTCCAGGGACATGGCTTTTGTGTCTCAATTTATAGACATGTTAATAACCCGAACATGGCTCATGAGATTAAGGTGGTAGAATGTAGACAAGAATGCTACCTAGAGTGGTGCAAGAACTCGCACATCTAAGTAAGCAGTCAAGTCATACATCCATTGCACCATATAGCCACCCGCGAATCTAAACATTTATTTGAATTTATCGTAAATGTAGATAGTTACCCGTACTTTTGGACACAGCACAATCAACGCTGGCGATTTGTATTTCATTTGCTATTGCTAGAAAATTTGTTTGTTTTGATTAGATTCTTTCATAATAAATTTAGCACACCTTACCAGAACAATTTTCAGTGTTGCTTGCAAACGCTGTGTTTGTGAAAAAATATCTGAGTGGAATTTAATTACTTTTTATGAATTTTTTTTTTTACCAGTTGATATACGATCTTCGGAATCCTTGATCTCATATAGAACTCCGTCGTAATTAACAGAAAACAACATTTTACATATATCAGAAGATCGCGCGAATTCCTACAAAGTTGAACTGATTAACAGTGAACAGCTGATAATTTTGACATAAACGAACTTAACTTGAAAATTAAGGGAGATACTTCTTGACTAACTTTCCAGTCAACTTTCCAATAACGTTGCCTTAATTGGAATGCAATATTTTGACAGCTGACCAATCAGAGACTAGAAACTTGCCTTAATTTCTAGCCCCTTGGGTCATCTGAAAGTACACATTGTTAATCTTTTCAATGTTATTATGGGTATTCATGCAACAGTGTAAAGTCGTCGTAAACGTTGTAAAGTTTAAAACTTCGTAATTCTGTCACAATTTGTATAGAAAATTTCACAGATTTACGAAGTTTACAACTTTACGATGTTTACGACGAGCTTACGCTTTTGCATGAATAGCTACCCTTATTATATTTGTTATTTTATAATTATTGTTTTTAGTTTTATTTTGTAAAGGGTAGGTCTTAAGTGGTTTATTGCTTACTAACTACTAACACTACACTCAGTGATGAGCCTGATGAGCACTTAATTTGTGTTTGGCAATTCTTTGGTCGCAAGATGTCGCTTGTACTAAGCTTCATTCGGAAAAGATCTGATAGTAAGGTGCCAGTTATAGCTATCATTGAAACTCATCATTGAAAATTTTAATGATAGAATTTGAGACGTTTAGGAAGTGAAATCGTTTATTATTTTGATGGAAAAATAAACCTTAAGACTTAATTAATATTTCTAGCCAAAAAAATTGTTCAAATAGGCCCAACTTTCCGCATAAAAAGATTTTTCTTATTTCAATGATTGAACTACCTTACCAATGATCATTGAAAAATTAAAAGTCAATTTTTGAGGAAAGTTGGGCCTATTAGAAATTTTTTTTCGACTATAAATATTAATTAAGTCTTGAGCTTTGATCGTCTATCAAAATAATTAATGATTTTGCCTCCTAAACGTCTCAAAACGAATCATTAAAATTTTCAATGATGAGTTTCAATGATAGCTATAACTAGCGCCTAAGGAAAAAAATAAGAATCTAGTGCTGTAGCTATAGCAATAACATCTGAATAAGGAGACAAAACTTATAATAGAGGGTGTTTTTTTGGAGGTATGAAATTTTGAAGAATCTCGTGTGATGGTAGTGCGTTGGACTGTCATGCCGAAGCAGTGCCACCTTAAAACAGAAATGTTTTATTGAGGTACTGCCTGTTGCGAGGAACTGACAAATGCTCCAAGAGTTATACTTGCCAATTTGCCATGAATAAAAGCTTCTCATCTAGCGGTTCGGACTCGAAAAAAAAAACAGTGGGTCCCCTCCATTCCTGCCAATAACACGAACACAGGAATGGTTGCACCACCCAATTTATTTATTTATTTACAGAACTTTGAAATTGAATAAAACAAAGATGACTTTTTTTAATGTCAATTTAATTTACTTTATTGAATAATTTTGAATGATCAACAACAACTTGTGAGTGTTACTACCAAGTTTATAGGCTGGAGTTATAGCTACACACAAGACCCAACTTAAATTGTAAATTAATTCTTGACCAGTGTCAACTCTTTCAACTCATCCCCCCTTGTATGACCAACGAATTGTTGGCATACGAATCGGTGCATGGGGAAAAAAGAAAGAAACCGACTGAACAATAACAAGCTTGTGTGTGTTAATAAAAATGCTAGTCGCTGTTGCAATTGATAAACAACGAAACCTGCATTGGGATAGAGCTAACCATGTGGCTTCAGTGGCGCGGTGTGTAGTGCATCGGCCTCTTGTCACGGTAAAATTTATCGTGACAAAAACTATTCTTTTCATATTCCGAATCCTTGTTCCTGTCGTTCTGTCCCTTTTTTTTTCTACAGGTGTTTCCTTCAATCTACTGGGAGAGAGTAGGGCAACCATGGGCCATCAGCCATTGGTACGCTCTCGCAGTATATTGAAGAAACAAAAATCGATGTAACTAGCGCTTTAAATGGAAGTGCTCAATCATATACCAACTTCATGACCAACAGACGGGCGGTCTGTTTGAGTCCAAATCCAATACCAACAAAAGGCATGGGTGACAGTTGGTCCTCAAGTGCCCTCATGAGTGACAGACGGGCGGTCTGTCCACATCCAATACTATAAAGAAGCACGGGTGACATTTGGTTCCCGTTTGCAAGAAGTTACTCATTTTAAGAATGGCCGAGTGCCCAACCTATTTACGTAAATTATTTTTGTATAAGATGGAACGTTAAACGCTCGTCCCTAATTGCCCCTAAATCTGCGCAAAAGCCCAACGATTAAGATAATTTCGCGAAGTAAAAAAAATTACTGCCAGTTTCCACCTTAGGTAGCATATAATGTGTTTAAATGTAAATTAGCTTTCCACCAGTTTTTCTAACGACATTGGTTTATTTTGATTTCATTCGGAGGGGAAGAATGAAAGCGGTGTGAAATAGAATTTCTTTTTAGTTTTCGGAAACTTTTCTTTTCTCGTTCGAAAAATTGGGGCTGATGGCTGGATGCGTTCATCGGATTCGCCGCTCCTGGAAGTGGAACCAGCGATCGGTGATTTCCATGATGACAATGCAAAAGCCAGGGAGATAGTGCGAGTAAGCAAGACCGTCGGTGTTTCAACTGCGTTAGCTCTCTCCAGCAAAGATGGCGGAGAGTAGCTGAATGATGATGACGCGACCGAAAACCACGGCCGCTGATTGGCTGAAAGTACTGGGGTTGACAAAAAGAAGAGGCCGTCCAGGTTAATGGAAAACCTGGAAGGGCACTTCTACTGTGATTCTGAAAGCAACCAGAGGTTTTATCTGAAAAGTAAAAGAAGGAGTTAAGAAAAGTGATCGAAAAAGAAGAAGAAATTCGGAAAGTTATAAAAAGGTTAAAGTGAGGAACTTGGGAAAAAGGAAAAATTTGAAGAGGGAACAATCATTTTGTGGAAATCTGGTGGAAGGTGTCCTTAAAAACTGGTATTTTATCTTTGGAGGGAATTGGCAGACATTTTTGAAGCTAAGTATTTTCTTTTCTTTTGTTCTAGAAGTGAATTTTGTGTAGAGAAGGTAATTTTTTTGTGTTCGGTTTTTCGAGTTAATATACTCAATTACAATTTCCCGTTTGACTTTTGCTTCGATAAAAATTCCGAAAAAAACGGAACTCGTGACCCCTTTAGTAATTTCTTTGTTCGTTCGGGACTGAGCGATAACGGTCCATCTTCCGTTGCCTTTCAAAAATCTGTATTCTTTTGTTCTTTTAAAAAATTTTGGGTTTTACTCCTATATTAAAAGGTTTCCCAAATATACAATCAATCTTCAAAATTAAAACTTAATTTCGTCTTTTTTTTTACATAAAATTGATTCAAACTACTTAATTTTCTTTCACCGTCGCTCTCCGCTCCAAAAGGTTTGTAATTTCCTTTAAAAAAAAAAATTGCTGGCGCCCTTTCTATTTTATACTTTTCAGCATCTACGCCCCTGTGGCAATCAAAATAATATAATTCGATCATTTATTAATCAATCTAATCAGTCACCGATTAATTTGATCAGGTGAACCCACCCCCTTATGAGCATAGCTGTGGTGGCAGCACTTTAATTGTCGCTGCAAATTGCAATTTTTAATTCGCTTTGGCATTGACAGTCCAACTTGAACTTCGCCATTATTTGTCATTTATCTAAAGTCGGTCGCGTCGTGTCGGGTTGTTTTCTTGTGTTTCTTTTTTTGTTTGCTAATCGAAAAGTATATTCGCGAGTTAAAATTGCAATACTCTGAATCGCAAGGTTCATGGTTCGCTCCAATATGATGGCAAAGAGTTTTTCAATTAATACGAGCATAACCAGACTAAGCACCACTAAAGGAGTCTGATGATCGAGGTGGTTCTCGTGAAATAGCTATAACTCCAGCCTATAAACTTGGTGGTAACACACACAAGTTGTTGGTGTTCATTCAAAATTATTCAATATAAATTGATGTATAATGCGCAGCATGCACTGCACTTGTGTGTGAATTTCCATTTACACACAAGACCCAACTTAAATTGTTAATTTACTTTATTCGAAAGACAATCTTCTGTTATTATAATTTAAATATGACTATACCGCCATACGGCTCGCTCGAACGAAGTCTAATCTGGAAGTATAATTTCCGATGGCTTTTTCGAACACAGAAAATACTCAAGTGGCGTTAAATCGCACGAACTAGTAGGCCCATTCACGGTCCGTAACGTGAAACTATGAGGTTACCAAACGTTTCCTAAAATAAATCAATTGTGGCACGAGCTGTGTGACATGTTGCGCCGTCTTGTTGAAACCACAGCCCCTGCATATCATGGTTGTTCAATTGATGAACAAAAAAGTCAGTAATCATGGCTCTATAGCGGTCACCATTGACTGTTACTTTCTGGCTAGCATCGTTTTTAAAGAAGAACGGACCAATTATTCCACCAATCCATAAAGCACACCAAACAGTCAGTTTTTGTGGATGTTCCGGTGTCGCAACATATACTTGAGGATTATCATCACTCCAAATACAGCAGTTTTATTTATTGACGTATCCATTCAACCAAAAGTGAACTTCTTCGCTAAACAAAATTCGCTTATGAAAATTTCGAACAGAACCATGATTTTCAAAATAAATTTGTACAATTTGGAAGCGTTGTTCAGGCATCAGTCTATTCATGTTGAAATGCCAAACCGGGCTACTAAAAATAAATCACTTGACAGCTGACAAAATGGCCGCCAGTTAAAATAGTTAGTTAGTTAGTTATCCGGCTCCCGATCCATGAAGGGTCTCTGCCTGAGATATTGCGGTCTTCCATCGGTTGCGGTCCCTCGCACGCTCCCTCCAGTCGTCGAGACCAAGCGCTCTTGCGTCTGTGACCGCCTGGTCCCTATAGCGGAGGTTCGGTCTTCCTGGTCGTCTCGAATCTGGGGGCTGGGATTCGAAGATTTTCGTGGCTGGAGCGTTGTTGTCCATTCGCTCGATGTGGCCGAGCCAGTGTAGTCGACGTGTTTTGGCTCTTTGGACTACATCCACATCTTGGTACAGCTCGTACAGTTCACGATTGAATCTTCTCCTCCAATCGCCCTCTTCGCATATAGGACCAAATATCCGCCGCAGAATTTTTCTCTCAAAAGTGCCCAGGATCAATTCCCCTTTTTTACTTATCGTCCAGCACTCGGCGCCGTAGAGTAGAACTGGTAAAATTAGAGTTTTGTATAGCGTGCACTTTGTCTTTCGAGAAAGGAGTTTTGAACCCATTTGTTTGGCCAAACCGAAGTAGCAGCGGTTCGCTAGGGTAATTCTTCGTCGGATTTCCACTAAGGTGTCGTTCGTGGGATTGATGTTTGTTCCGAGGTAGGTGAACTCCTTGACTACCTCGAAATTACTGCTACCAACAGTGACGTTTTGTCCTAGGCGATGGACAGATGAGGCTTTGTTTGTTGATAGCATATACTTTGTTTTGTCCTCATTCACTTCAAGACCAACGCGTTTCGCCTGTTCATCAATAGCTGTGAATGCTTCAAGTACAGCTCTGTTGGAACGGCCGATGATGTCGATGTCGTCCGCATAACCAAGCAGTTGAGAAGACCTGTTAAAGATAGTGCCTTCCATGTTAACACCACTCTTGCGCACTATCTGCTCCAGGACTAGGTTGAAGAAATCACATGATAGCGCATCTCCTTGTCTGAACCCTGTACACGTCTGGAATAACTCGGATGAGCTGTTACCCATTTGCACGTTGCACCGCGTATTTTGTAACGTCATGCCGCATAGCTGGATCAGTTTTTTCGGGATCCCGAGTTCCGACATCGCCAATAGAAGCTCTTGGCGACTTATGCTATCATATGCGGCTTTGAAGTCGATGAATAGGTGGTGGGTCTCGACTTGAAATTCGTTGGTATTTTCCAGGATTTGCCTCAATGTGAAGATTTGGTCTATCGTTGATCTGCCTGGCCTGAAGCCACACTGGTACGTGCCGATCATAGTGTTGCAGAAAGGTTTTAGACGCTCACATAGTACGTTGGATAGGATCTTGTAGGCAACATTAAGCAGGGATATGCCTCTGTAGTTCTTGCAGGACATAGGATCGCCTTTTTTGTAGATTGGGCATATGGAGCTATTTGACCAGTCGTCGGGCATACTTTCCTCCTCCCAAACTTGGTTGATGAGCTGGTGCATGCACCCTACCAGAACATCTCCTCCATACTTGAAGAGTTCCGCTGGTAGGCCATCCGAGCCGGCGGATTTGTTGTTCTTAAGCTTGTGGATGGCTTTCTTAACCTCTTCAGTACTGGGTGCTGGGACTGGATCTTCATTGACTGGTCTAATGCTTCTTTGTTCCTCTGTTGCCTCCTCTACATAATGCCCATTAAGCAGCTGCTGGAAATGCTGCTTAAACACGTCTACGATTCCCTGTGCTTCGGTGACTAGGTTCCCTTCGCTGTATCGAAGAGCTTGCGTGCCAGTCCTATAACCAGATGCCAGTTGCTTGGCTGTTTTGTAGAACCGGCGGGTGTTGGTGGCGGTGCTGGACTCTTCAAGATACTTGAGCTGAGAGGCTGCGGATTCTCTTTTCTTTCTACGCAGGGTTTTTTCTCTTTCCTTCTCTTTTCACGGTACTCCTCTCTTGCTGCTCTTGTTTTCCGTTGCAGCATTTGCATTCGTGCATTTTCCGTTTCCTGCTTCAATACCGCGCATTCATCATCATACCACGGGTTCTTTTTTCTGGGTGGTTGATAGCCTATGGTGGTCTCGGCTGTCTCTTTAATAATGTCGCGATATTGGTTCCACTGGTTGTTGACGCTTGTGGCTGGGTGTACGGCAGAGAGTTTCCCGGTCAATTGCTCACTGTAGTCTCTGGCTTTCTCAGATGTGCTAAGACATGCGATGTTGAACTTCTTTCTTTGGGCGGTCTTCGTTTTCTTTTCGTTGGACAGTCGGGCTCTGAACTTTGTCACAACAAGAAAGTGGTCAGAGTCCACGTTTGCACCTCGGAAAGTTCGCACGTCCAAGATGTTCGATGCGTACCTTGCGCCAATTAGCACGTGGTCAATTTGGTTGGCCGTTCGACCATCTGGAGATCGCCAGGTTGCTGTGTGTATCCTTCGCCTGCGGAACCTAGTGCTACTTATCACCGTATTACGAGCTGCAGCAAAGTCGATTAGTCGGAAGCCGTTGTCTGTTGTCGTTTCGTGGAGGCTGTGCTTTCCAACTAATCCGCCAAAGATGTTTTCCTTTCCGACTTTAGCATTGAAGTCTCCGAGCACGACTTTGACATCGTACTCCGGACAGGCTCCGTAGGCTCCGTCCAGGAGGTCGTAAAACTCCTCCTTTTTAGACTCCTCAGCTTCATCGGTAGGGGCGTGTGCACATATTAGGCTGATGTTTTGGAAGGTAGCTTTGATGCGGATCACAGCCAGGCGATCGCTTATCGGCTTAAAATCGATGACTTTTGATCTGAGTCGATTTCCCACGACGAATCCGCATCCTAGCATGTGCAGTCTTTGGTGACAGCTGTAATAAATGTCGCAATCTTTTCTTTTCGTTATACCTGATCCTATCCATCGTATCTCCTGGATCGCGGTAATGTCTGCCTTGTACCGCGAGAGGACAGATTCAAGTTTTTGAGTAGCACCTGGTGTGTAGAGTGTCCTTACATTCCAGGTGCATACTCGTAGATCATAGTCCATTTTCGTTCCGGGTCTGGTTGCCATTTGAGGGGGGTCGTTATCCGAGGCTTCTTGCGTCTCTCTCATAACAATTGGCTTTTTTACTGTGGTCGGGTCGTTAGCCCAACGCACTAACCTCCAATCTGTAGGGCCATGGGTTTAATGTTGCAATTCTTTCCTTGATCAACATTCGCACATACAAGTTTAGCAAGTCCTGGCATAAAGCCAAGACCAGTATCCGGCGGCTACCAACTTGGAGGTATTGTAAGCACTTGATGTGTAGGAAAAGATACCAGTTAAAATAGTGTTGCCAACTTAAAGTTCAATGCCTCTAAAAAAAACTCCTGTTATAACAACAATATTTATGACCCCTTACATTCACCCAACTTAACAGCTCTTTAAACTTGAACCTGAATTCTGTGATGTTATAACTCCCCAGAAAATTGACTTTCCTGTTTCCTCCCATTCCAATTAGTCTGCGTTAAATTTAACGATCAGTAGAGTCCTCCACCTGAACATTGCCATGGCAAAAAGCCATTCTCGTGTCCTTATGGTGCATGGAAACTATGATAGTTTATGTGCAAAAAGTTTGCCTCTATAAAACACGATTTGTAATTAATCCCTGTGGAAGTATGTATTATACACCCCCACATTGCACATCCTCTCCTGGAATGATTTTCTCCAAACTTTTCATAAACAATTATTTATGAAAATATTCAATGGTTACCATTTGCCACTTATCCAAAGAGTACTTAACCTCCACCAACTCTACATCGGCGACGACACCGCCGCCCGTCGTCTGTGCCAATATGTTGTTCGCGTTGAACGATTAAATATAAGTTAACCCTCCATTAATTTTTTTTTAGCTCAGCTGGAAATATACAAAAAATAATGCCAACGAAGAACCTCTGAGCAGTGAGCACACCCATCATTGGAAATTGACAACTGTGAGAGAAGTTATGCCAATGTTTGGAAAAAGTTTGTTTTTTATAACAAAAAACAAAAACTTCTCAATCCAGATCCAGACCTGATCTATGTACCATTACTGGTCCTGTAACCTGTTCTGCTTCAACCTGCACGAGGTAAGAGAAATTTATGTTTAGCGAGATGTTTTTTTTGTAAAAGCTTTTATATTAAATTTAGTAGGTAAGGAAAACAAAATTGTGACCTCTAACATTTTTCATTTTCATCTAATGTGTAAAAGTTTCCAGCGTCTGTTTTCCAATTGAAAATTTCTTTTTTGTTGTTAGTCGATCTGTTATTTTTATTTTTTGATTTGCTTCTTTCTTGGAGAGGGTGGGGAAGTGGGAAGAAGAATTCAGATGGGTGGGAGAGGTAAGTTAGCACGAAAAATATTTGTGCAAATCTAGAAAATTGAAGGAATATTGATGGAAATTTTTGATGAATGAAAAGGAAAAAGTTTGATTCTTGCAAATGGAAAATCCAAATAGGAAGGTATATAGCACCTATACC
The DNA here is from genome assembly GCA_963921185.1 of Dasysyrphus tricinctus. Taxonomy (NCBI): domain Eukaryota; kingdom Metazoa; phylum Arthropoda; class Insecta; order Diptera; family Syrphidae; genus Dasysyrphus; species Dasysyrphus tricinctus. The sequence goes on along the minus strand of OY992533.1, from coordinate 48,070,568 downwards.
TACTTGAAGGTATGGAAAATAAAAATACCCACACAGGTACATACATTCCCGGCGAAGTGGAAAGGGAGTAAAAATACAAAAAATTGAATAAGTTTGATAGGTAAGCTACATAACTTTTTCGGATTTCAATTTCTTAGTTTTGCAGAGGAGAAAACAATTCGTGAGTAGAGTAAATAAGGAATAAAAAAACCTATGAACTTTTTAGAATTTCAACAGCTGCAAGACATAAAAATTTTAACGAATTATAAAGCAATAGCAAGGCCGTAGCCAAAAAAAAAATTAAAAGGGTTTTTGTAATACTCTATTTCAAGTGGTAACACTGGTTTTCTGTGTTGATTAGTGCGTAGCATTAGCTCTACAGTGTTTTAATTTATTTTAATAGTTTTATTTAATTATAAATCATAGTGTTTGTTTTTTATCAAATTTAAATTGATTGCCTTCATTGTTTTGTATCCGTTTGTTATTAATTTGCTACATTTAAGTCATAGTGTTTAGTTTCAGTAAGTGAAATTCAATTAATTTTGTAATCTTGAAAGTCATTTGTGTCAATTTCATAAATCTCTTTATTTAACAATTGCATGAATCTTCTCTTTTCTTTTACACAAATACATACCTTTTAATATTTCGTCCCACCCTCCCTAAAATCTAATTGAGTGCTTCTGCATACTAAAACTCACCACTTAACAATTTATATGCTTAACTTAAAAGCTTTCTTTTGATTATAGCCTATACTTTTCATTCTTTGACATTTTATTTTTCTCTTTCTAAACTAATCAATTACTTTCCTTGTTTTTTTTATTGTAATTAATTTAAGTCTATACTAAGAACCAGTACATCAATAGCAATCGGTGGTCGTGTTCGTCGAGGTGTGAGGAAAATTCGGGGCGAGACGTCCCGGGTTCAACTCCTAGTTTTTCCTAACTTTTTTTTTTTTTTTTCTCTTTCATTTTTTTTCTGAAGTCATTATTTTTAATTAATTTTATTTTGTACACATTTTAAAGACAGGCATCTCCGTTTTATATTTCATCATGGCCTGTTCTGCACCTAAATGTTCAAATCATTCAGCTACATCATCTCTTTTTGAATGCCATGGCCCCTGCGGAAACCTTTTTCACGCTAAATGTGTCGGTGCAACTAATGCATTAATTGACAAAATTAATTCCTCTGAAATTGGTTTCTGGTTTTGCGTTAGTTGTAAAAAGCATTCTGTATCCAGTTTGGCTTTTAAAATGACAGCTTTAAAGTCCGAGATTCTTAAGATCTCTAAAGCTTTCGAGGAACTATCTCAACATGTTTCTTCTGTTGTCTCAATTGTTGATAAATTTTCTTTTCCTAAAATTTTAGTAGATAAATCATCATCCACAAATGATGATGAATCACAACCCATAGTTCTAAATGATGCAGAATCTAGTCCGACCATTTCCCAAAATATATCAGATACTGCCTGTAAAAAGGGTAATAAAAGGGGACGTGATGCTGCTACTTCTTCGAAGAGTGCTGGTCCTGCTCCTAAAAGATCAAACATTATAAGTATTCAGGCTGACGTTAACTGTGCTTCTGATATCATTCAAGGAGAAGGCTTGGCAGTGGCTGGTGATTCAGGTATCGAGGTTGACCAACCCTCGGTACTTGGTGACTTGGCAGTGCTACAGCCTATAGAATTAGTTTCTGACTTAGATATTATAGATCCCACCCCTCAAATTAGTCTTGTTGTTCCCAGAGCTTTAGAATCGGTTCCTAAACCCAAATCAATTTTCATCTCTCGTCTTTTACCGGAAATCGTACCCGAAGATATTTTGCAACATCTCATTGCCTGTAAATCCATACCCAATGTATCATCCATTAAATGTACTAAAATAAGTAAACCTAACAGTTTCGTTTCATCGTTTAAAATTACAGCTCCCTTCTCATTATTCGATTCAATTTTGAATAGCTCTTGGCCCCCTAATACATTGGTAAAAGAATTTACAATCCCTCCTAGGCAAAGAAAGATTGCAAACAACAATAATAATTTAAATGCAAAAAACTTAGTAGGTTCTCCCTCTACTACCAAAACGTAAGAGGGCTTCGCAGTAAAACTGCCAAAATCTTTCAAAACTCCCTAGCTTTTCCTTATGATTTATTTGCTTTCACTGAAACATGGCTTAATGACACGATCTTAGACACAGAACTATTTGATCAAGAATTCATAGTTTTCAGGAAAGACCGTCATGTGGATAATACGAATTTAGTAGGGGGTGGTGTCTTAATTGCGATTAGAAATCATTTCAACACAACTCCTATCATATTCCCTTTTGATATTTCATTAGAACTTGTCTGCATCAAAATATCCATGCATTCAAAAGATTTATTCATTCTAAATGTCTATATTCCCCCCAAAAGTTCAGTTTCAGTATATGTTGAGCTTTCCCATGCTCTCGACTATATTATTGACGTTGCTGGATTTGATAGTATTATTACTCTCTTAGGCGACTTTAACCTTCCATACATTGACTGGATTCCTTCAGAAGACGAGTCTTACTTTGAAGCATCGTTGACTTCATCTCAACAGGAGCTTCAACTGTTAGACCATATTATATCTACGGACTTACAGCAAATAAGCTGTATTAAAAACTCTTTAAATCGAATACTCGATTTAGTTTTCTCATCTGACGCTGTTAGTACTGTAGTGGTAGAGTCTACTACTGCAATATCAAACATAGATAAATACCATCCTCCTCTTGACATTTTTCTTGACTTGGACGGGCATTTACTTAATAATAGTAACTCACAAGACTGTTCATATTCTTTTGACTTTCGGAAAGCTAACTTTCAGTTGCTTTCTGAGCATTTAAGTGCATCTGGTATTGAAAATATACCAGTTTCAGGCGACATTGACGTTGCAGTTTCATACTTTTATCAAGTATTGACCAACTGTATTAATGACATAGTTCCACACAAAATACCCAAATACTCTAGCTTCTGCCATCCATGGTATACGAAAGAACTCAAAATTCTTCGTAATAAAAGAAACAGAGCTTGGAAGAACTTCATAAAAAGTATGTCCCTTGAGGACCGAGAATTGTATATTTCCTTGTTTGATGAGTTTAAAAACCTCTCCAATCATTTATACGCTGAATACCTTAAAAAAATGGAAAGTTCCCTAAAGCTTGACCCCAAAAGTTTTTGGAATTTCGTAAACTTGAAAAAGAAATCTGATGGCTATCCAGTCAATTTTACTTATAATAATATTATTTTAAATAGTCCTCCGGATATTTGTGATGCGTTTGCTAACAACTTTCGCCAGTCTTTCGTTGATACCCCTGTCGATGTTGATGAGAACTTTTTTCTCTACTTAAAAGACTGCCCACAAACTACCTTCAATAATATCCCAATTATAATCGAAAAAATTTTACATTATATGTCCTTACTTCATGATGATTACTCGTCTGGACCTGATGGCATCCCACCAATTATCTTGAAGAAATGTAAATCAATATTAGCACCCCCTCTTTTTCATTTGTTTAACCTATCACTTAGCTCCGGTAAATTTCCAAGTATTTGGAAAAAAGCATTTATTACACCAGTTTTTAAAAAGGGTAACAGATCTGATATATGCAATTACAGGCCAATCTCCAAGCTATCTTGCATTCCTAAGCTTTTTGAGCAAGTAATGTGCGATAGTTTGACATTCAACTGTAAGAATATAATTTGCAATCAACAACATGGATTCATGCAAAAGCGATCGACAATAACCAATTTACTTGCATTCTTGCACAAGTGCTCAACTGCGTTGGAACATGGTCAAGAACTCGACTGCATCTATACAGATTTTTCTAAGGCTTTCGATCAACTTTCACACGATATCATCACGTTTAAGTTAAAGGTGTTTGGCTTCCCTCCTAAACTCATCAATTGGGTTTCTTCTTATCTCCATAATAGATCCTATCAAGTTAGATTTAGGAGCTCTGTCTCCAACCCTTTCTTTGCCAAATCTGGAGTTCCCCAGGGTAGTCATTTGGGGCCCCTTCTTTTTATCTTAGCTATCAACGACGTATCCCTCTATATACGTTATAGTGAAATTCTAATTTTTGCGGATGATATGAAAATTTTCAAAAGCATCAAATCTGTGAGTGATCGTTTACTTTTGCAAGAAGATATTAACAGTTTTGTTATTTGGTGTAGTAAAAACGGTTTAAATCTCAACCCTATAAAATGTCAGGCGATCATTTTTTCTAAAAAAAAAGTTCCTAGTTCATTTGATTATGAAATATCGCAGCACACATTGCGTCGTGTTGATAGTTTCAAAGACCTAGGGGTTCATTTTACTTTTAATCTTGATTTTACGAAGCATATAAATTTAATAGTCAACAAGGCAAACTCTATGTTAGGGTTTGTTAAACGTTGGTCTAAGGAATTTCAGGATCCTTATGTTACCCTCGCTCTCTACAACAGTCTTGTTCGCCCTCATCTTGAATACGCATCACAGGTATGGACTCCTTTTTACGACGTCCATAAGAATAGACTAGAAGCAGTACAGCGTAATTTTATACGTTTCGCCTTGAAAGGACTACCGTGGTCCGATCCTTATAATCTTCCTCCTTACGAACACCGGATTAAGCTTCTTCAGATTCAAACTTTGGCACAAAGGAGAATTAATAATGATATTGTATTTATTCATCAACTTTTAACGGGCGTTATTGATGCACCTGATTTATTATCTTGTACTAGCCTTAACTACCGTGGTGGAGGTCACAACACTCGTAGTCTAGAACTAATGCATATATCTCAACACCGTACCAATTATGGAATGCATGAGCCTTTTACCCGCATGTGCATCATTCTGAATTTGAACTCTAATTTTTTTGATTTTAATATAAGTAAGAATAGACTCAAAGCTTCATTGAAGACCAGTGTACCACGCTCTTAAATGTTTGTAATTGTTAATTTTTTCAATGTCATTTTATTTGTTATTTTATAATTATTGTTTTTAATTTTATTTTGTAAAGTGTATGTTTTAAGTAGTTTGTTGCTTACTAACTACTAACACTACACTAAGTGATGAGCCTGATAAGCACTTAATTTGTGTTTGGCAATTCTTTGGTCGCAAGATGTTGCTTGTACTAAGCTCTCTTCGGCAAAGATCTGATAGTGTAAAAAAAAAAAAAATATCGGGTTTTTCAATAAGAGCGCTACAAAAGTTTTTTTAAATAAAACAAAAACGGTTTTGGATATCAATGAAATTCTTTATTCCCGTAAAAGTACGTTCGATGCCATTATTTATATGGAACTCGTTTCTTTTGCATGGCCACCACGGGCACGCTTGCAGAAGTCCAGACGCTGAACCCAATTTTCGACGGTTTTCAAGCTTAAATCGGCCTATACTGCTGCAATTTCACGTTCGATATTCGAACGAAGTTCATCAATCGTCGCTGGCTTGTTGGCATAGACCATAGACATGACGTAGCCCCACAGGAAATAGTCTAACGGCGTCAAATCGCACGACCGAGGCGGCTAAGCGACTGGACCATTTCGTGAGATAACACGTTCTCCAAACTTGGTGTCCAATAAATTGATTGTGACATTCGCTGTGTGGCTTGTGGCACCGCCGTCCTGTTGGAACCACATGTCCTCCAAGTCCATATCATCCAATTTGGGCAAAAAATATTCGGTTATCATTGAACTTTAGCGATCCCCATTCACAGTAACGTGCCGGTCTTGATCATCACGGAAGAAGTACGGCCCCATGACGCCGCCGGCCCATAAACCACACCAAACCGTAATTTTTTCGGGATGCAATGATGACTCATGGAGTACGTGTGGATTGCTGCCTGACCAATACCGCATATTTTGTTTATTGACGAAGCCATTCAGCCAGAAATGAGCCTCATCATAAATTGGACGTAGCGCTCTTAACGTTGAGGCCACTGACTCCGAATTTCGGTAGTAAATTTTAATAATTTCGACTCGTTGTTGGCTCGTATATCTTTCCATCATAAAATGGCAAACCTTACTGAAGAGAAATGTTAAAAGAGTGGCAAGAAATATGGCGTCGTTTGCTGTCCCTGTCGCCTTACTTTTGTAGCGTTCCTTTTGAAAAACCCTTTACTTTAAAAACAGTTAATTCATAGCAAAGGACTTTTAGTTTTTGACCATATTCAGCTTTAAAAATTACTTTAAAATCATGTACCCAGTAGGATTGTCTAAAATATAAGCATTTCAGTAAGATGTGTTTAAAAAAACAACAGTAAGAAGATTTCATTCAGGGGATCAATGCATTATTATTCTTGGTCTATTGAGCTTGATTGACAATGGAACGAGACGAGAGCAAAGAGCGTAACGAAATCCCATTGACTGCCTGAACAGAATGCAATACGAAGCTGGAATAGATGCCAAAAATGCTGCAGCCATAGCTGCAAGAGTTGAAAAATTTTTAACTTTTACCGCAGTATTTTTGACATCTACTGCAGCATTTCATCTATTCCAGCTGCGTCTTGCATTCTGTTCAGGCAGTGAAGCTGTCAAACAAATCTTAAACAGTTAATGAAAGAAGTTTAATAGAAATGTACCTGTCTAGTTGACATTCTACTTTGTTGAAATTTCCACGATATGAACAAATTAGAGTACTAGTACAGGTACTCGTAGGGGAGAGAGGGGCAAAACGGACCCCCGGGGCAAGAAGGTCCAAGCCGATTTTGGGCTTAGTTTGCAACTCAATCTTATTTTTAATGATGAGAACTCATTAAGAACCTTCTTTGCGAACCCACCCCTTAGTTTCATAGATAGAATGAAGTTGGGTCCAGTGTAATTCATAAAACAATGAAAACAGACAGTTTTCTAAAAAAAAACATAAACTTTTTAAAAGACTTTCAAACTCACGGTTATTTTGAAACCACAATTTTTTGTTAATCCAAGTATGTGCTTTTATTTGTTTTTGTTAAATTTACTAAAATAATCTTTGAACAATTCTATGTCTATAAGAAAAAAAATGATATTGGGAAAAAACTCCTTCCGGGATAAAAAGGTCCAGAACGTCATGGGGCAAAACGAACTGCCAGTCCATTTTGCCCTGCGACGCACAGTGGTCTCAAAAGCGAATGGTCGAAAGTCCAAAAACTATGCATTTTATATCAGGGCAGGTGGTACATAGGTTGATTGTAAACATGTCAGAGACAATGAATAGAGTCAAATTAACTGACAGAAGACTTTAGTTTTTAAGCAATAATACCGTTAATTGCAGACACATCATGCAGCCATTGTTCGTTCAATATTTATGACGGTAGGATTTTGTTTACCTCTTATTTGTTTTAAAAGTTATAAACTTTTTTGCTATTATTCCCAAATCGACTATATTTAAGAAGGTTAGCAATTTTATTTATTTATGATTTACAGTGTTTTAGCTAAATGAATCGTGGCATTTTCTTTATTAGTAAAAAAAATTGATAAAACATTTATTCTGTAGGCTGCAACTTTTTCTGTACAAAAAGATTGAACTAAAATTGAGTTCCAAGATTAATATAGATAACATATTTTTTGTTTTCATCTGCCCGTTTTTGCCCGTTTGAAAAAGTAAAACATAACATCTTACAGGTTATTTGACGACAGTGGCCCAAATTGACTAAAAAGTGAAACATCTCAGAGGTCAACATAATATTAGCTGATATAGTTTTACCTATGTTCAAACCATAATTTAGTCGAAAAACGGGCATAGAGACATCATTTCATCATTATTTCTGTGTCTTTGTTGTCTTTGAAAAATAACTAATAATAATAAAACCATGAAATGACTATTCTCTTAATTTGGCACTTGTTAGGCTTTTTAGGTGTTGAAACAACATTAGGACACACACACCACTAGTTTACAGAGATTTTGATTTTTGACCCGCTAGATTTGCTTTTGAGCCCACTGTGCGACGTTTGCGGGAGCAAAAATTTGATCTTTATTGACTTTTTAACTTTAAAATGTAGTTTTCAGTCAATATCTTTTTATGTTGCAATATATAGTTTTGGTTACAGTTTTCTCTGTTTTTTCTTAATTTTTGTTTCGTGTCAATTGCTTCCGCCTTTGTTTTCATATATCATTCTGAGATAGATATCAATTTACTTAATTTTTATATGATGCAGGAGGTATTTAGTTATTTTGTATACTTTCAGTAATAAACAAAATAATATTGTAATGAAAAATATAGTTGTTTTTCATATTTTTCTTCCAATCTTCGGTACAAAAATTTGATGTCCATCTTACCCCATTCTAAGGTCGCTTTTGCCCCGCTATTGGGGCAAAATGGACTTTTGAGATAGTGTTATATTTTTTGTTCTAGCTTTGTATATGCTTCTCAAACCCTTACGATCCTTTGTTATGATAAAGCTTAAGGTTCAAGCTATTATTTGCGAAAAATTTGATTTGATTTTAAGAAATATTAAAGAAGTAAGAAAGGTTTGAAGCTTAAGTAGTCCTTCTTGCCCCCCTCTCCCCTAATTTTACTTTAATTCCACAAAAGTACATGACATTTTTGAATTGATTACTTTTGTACACATAAGTTGTACTTAAATACTTTTCAATTCCATTTTAGTTCCAAAAGTACTTATAATTCCTTTTAATTACATTTAACTCATTTTATTTACTTTTAATTCCTTTTCGAAAAAAATAGAAATAATAAATGTTTTTAACAAAAATCGCTGTGTTGTGGTTTTCTCACTATGGTCTCACTTTGGTCTCCCCATGACATTTACACATGTTTTTTGGCATTGAGCATGAGCATATTCTGCCATCATCTCGCTTTGGTCTCGCTTTAGTCTCACCAAAATTGTAAAAACGTGGTTCAAAAGATCAACCGTGATTTTCAGTGTCATTGTGTTTGTCTTGCTGTGATCTCGCCTTGCCAATTTCCATGGGAATATGTGTGGTGTTTCTTGCTACTATGGTCTCGCTTTGTTCCTGCAATAACACTTACACGTGGTTATTGGTATTGAGCATGTTTTTCCGTCATTCCGATTTGGTACCGCTAAAGTCTCGTCAAAGATACTTAGAATAGTTTCGCCTGTACCACAAAACAACAAGTTTGCTTTAACAAGCAAATTTTAACAAATAACAATATTTTCTGTACCACAAAAACAAAAGTTAACAATCATCTTAGCAATGTATAATAAGTGAAAAATTTGATGAATTCTGGTGTTCTGTACCACAAAACGACAATTGTTAAGAATGAATAAGATGCATTTACCTCTAAGCAACCGAACTAACTTTCTTACAAGTAGTTTCTAAATATGCAGAGTTAACAAGATAGTTAATTTCTGTACCACAAAACTTTTCGCTTTAATAGCTAACAAGTAAAATTTCCCTTAAAACTTGTTAGCTGCGTTATTAAGGAAAAAAAGGGTTGAAGTATTATATTCTATAGTTGCTTTTTTGCGCAAAGTAACGATATTTAACAAATTTGAAATTAAAAAGGTGATACGTATTTTTAAATTAACGTTAGGTTAAATTACAGTTTAAAAACGTCTGTTTTAATCTTATTTTCCCAGTCAGACCATTGTATATAAATTCTATAGTATTCTCATGAAGAAAAAAAGCTCGTGGCCATCTATGCGTCCAAATGTAATACTAATTTTTGTTAAGGGATCTCGGTAAGGCGATCACAGCGAACCTATCGACCAAATGTCTACCTACAAAATCGTGTTTCATGAGAATACTATAGATTGGATATACAATGGTCAGACTATATTTAAATTCTGCATTAAAACATTAAAAAAAATCCTTTTTTTTCAAGAGCACCGTTTAAATAAGCTGAGTGTACGAGAGTTTTATAAAAGAAAAAGTATAAATTTGTTTTTAACTTTATAATTCAATTTTATTTCTATTATTAACTTTAAAAATGAACTGGCTAAGTCGAAGTCGATATTTAAAAAGGCAGATGATAGGGCAAGTAGAAATTAGAAAGACTAAAAGCTTCGTACATATAAAAAATTATATCAGTTAACTTGTAGGAGAAATGTCTGCACAAAATAACTTTACTTTAAGTACATAAAAGAGAAAGCTTTCAAAACAGCTACGTACAAAATAATATAATTAATTACAATGCATGTCTTTTGAATAGGTACTGTACAAAATATTCTTAGATTTGATAGAAGTGTAAACACTGAGCATGCACAAAAAATAATTAACTTACTAACAAGTATTCTAATAGCAAAGTAAGCAAGTAATGTGAGTTTTGTATACAATGAAATAGGATTTTGGTGCTTTTTCTGATAAATTAACAAAATGTTACAAAATTGAAAAGTTGAGAGGTATTTTTGAATTGGTGCAAAGTTTGAATGTTGTCCCAAAAAAAAAGATTGGACATAATACGAGATATTTTTTTGGCAAAATTGCAGGAATTAGGGAAAGTACCTACGTACAAAATGACATATACGGACAAAATGACATACCAGCCATTTCATAAAATCAGCTCCACTAAAAGCACCCAATTCGATTTTACTAGTTGGTTTCGATGATTTTTGAAATCCTATAAGAATAATGATTTATTTGTCGGCCGTGTCTCGTCACAAAAAATAAAAACTATTTACAAATAAATTATATTTTTTTTTTGACTTGACTATTTTTCGTATTTTGGTAGCCTTATACCTTTTTATTTTACTACCATTATTAATTTAATTTATTGTATATGACAAAATTCGTAAAATAGTCTTATCACCATAACATTCGAGTTACATATATGCAATTTATTGATAAAATTTTGTCATATTATAGGGGCAAAATGACATACCCTAACTATGGACTAAACGACATACCTTTATTGAGAACAATATTTAAATTTTAGTAGTAAAAATGTCTCGGAGTTACAAAAGGTCAACATATCGTCAATCTTGGAGCATTGAATCGATAGAAATAGCAATTAAATAGGTTACACTGCATAATGTGCAACCATTGGGCTCGTGTTTCCTGTGCTTACGTGTCAAAAAACACAAAGCAATTCATTTGCAAACTATGTATCTTATATGAACCCAAAGGCAAAATTTGAGGACAAAAGTGCCAAAAAACAAATTATAACTAATAAATTTATAAATGTTGGCCAAATTGAATCATTCTAGAACTATGGAACTAGAAAATATTTATATCCTATGTATGTCATTTCATCCATATGAAGTGTGTCATTTTGACCATACTATATGAACGAAAAGAATTTTTGTGTAGTTCTGAAAAATATTTTTTTTTTATTTTATTTGTTTGTTTTTTTAAACTTTAAAATTATTTTTAAATGTTTCCAAAGAATCAAAAAAGAATAAATATATTTTTCATTACGATAAATTGTCTAAACAATTATTTTGATTCAAAAACTTTATAGTCATTTTGGACGTAGTGTAGGGGAACTACACTTTGGGAAGTTTTGTTGATAAAATACATATTCTTTAATATTTTGCAATCACATTCTTTTTTTTTCAAGCCAAAGTTGTATACACAGTTACACGTGAAAGCTTAGATTCACTTAATTGTTCATATAAAACTCTAAGAAATAATTTAGAAAACATAAAACTGCATATTTATGCTTCATATAAAGTTAAAAAAGCATTTGTTATGACCTAACAATTTTGAATTCATCAGTTAATTTTTTTTTAACAATCTAACTATCATTTTTAACAATTGTCGTTTTGTGGTACAGAACTTGAGAATTATTTGGTGGTACAGAAAACATTGTGAATTGTTAAAATTTGCTTTTTTAATTATACTTGTTGTTTTGTGGTACAGAATTCTCGTGTATTTTCTTTAAGTTATTTAACAATCTAAAGGAAATTTAATTTGTTAAATGTTAACGCATAAATCTTTGTGGTACTGAAATTTATTTTCTTGTTAAATTTGTATGTTAAGAATTAACTTATTAGAAAGTTAGATTGTTGTTTTGTGGTACAGGCCCCTGGTCATCGAAGGAGCACAACGCAAAAATTTATAATTGTTTATTTCTTAGGGAGATCCTTACCCCACCGTCTTCTACTGAGAAACTCTCACTGATTTGGTGATGAGCATGCTTTAAACGATTTTCGAATTAAAATGTAATTGAGAAGTATTAAAGCACAACTTATAAGTACAAAATTGTATGTACTTTTGGGGAATTAGGGTAGGTACCAGCACTGGTACATTAAATTTGTATGTATAAGTAGTTTCTTTCTACCAAGAAATTGTGTTGGTAATTAAAAAAATTCAAGTGGAAGGTTTGTACTTGTCCTTTTTCTAAAGGTACATACAAGTCAGTATACAAACATATGTATTGTTTATACATTAGGCTAGGGTATGTCAAATTTAAAGCTTCTGCTTTGATTTTCTTGATATCATGAAAAGTAGGTTGCTTGGAGCTCTAAAAAATAGCTCTTAAATTACGAGATCAAAATATTAACGTTAAGAAGTCCCTCATCGCCATTTTTACTTGCGATTATAGGTACTATAAGGCAAGTTTTGGATTCGTGCAAAAAAAAAATTTTGAGATAACAATCAAACATGATATTACGATGATAGAGAACACCAAAAAAGTGGGTGGCACAATTCTGTCTGTCTGTCTGTCTGTCTGTTCGTCTACAGCCTAAACGGCTCGATCGATTTTCTTCAAACTTGGTACATAGTGGTTTTTGGTGATTCTGCCGACACGTTTTTTTCATTTTTTTTTTTTAGAACCAAAAATAACGGTACCTGTCATACATTTTTTTTTGGCAAATTTACATAATCGTATTTTTCTCAAAAACGGCTCGACAACTTTTCTCAGAAAAAATTCAATAAATTTATTTTAGTAAAGGTTTTCTTTGGGTGGGAAACCATTTTTCAAAACTGGTTATTAATGGTACCTCCCAAGGAACCATTTTTTTAATTTTTGATTTTCTTCAAAATGGTGTGACCGATTTCAATTATGTTTTTTAAACAGAAGCTTCCGAAAAATGTTAATAATTTTGTGTACCAATATTTTTGAAAAAATATTTTTTGGATTTTTAAAAAATATTTCAAATTTTTTTTTGGAAAATCAAATATTTCGAAAACGGCATCATAGATTTTTTTGAAACTCGATATTTAAGACTTTTTTAGTACTCTCTAAAATATTTTTAGAAAAAATTTGACATTTATGAAAAAATAACGGTACCTTCCATACAAAAGTGAAAAAACCGCAAAAAAAATATTTTTTTGCTTGAAAACGACTCCTACGATTTTGATTAAACTTTTTTCATAAACTAAAATTAGTAGTAAATGTATGTTATTAATCATATCTCGGAAAACACCATGGTGGAAGGATATAAGCAAATACATGAATTATGACAACAAATGGAAATGAGTCCCCAAGAGGTAATCTTTTTATAGAAAATCCTTCTGTAGCTTCGGTTGCAGTAAACCGCACATCGGATTTGGGGGTGCGGCATCTTTCATGTACGAGCGTCAATCAAGACGCCATAATAATAAATGAATCGTTGACAAATAGAAGAAATCTTTCAAGAAGCGCAAATGTTACTTTTGGCTACCGCATACGTACGAAAATCGGAGCATGGAACGTTCGATCCTTGTACAGCGATGGTAGATACGAGCAGGTTGAGCGTGAAATGCTTCGTCTAAACATCAGTATCCTGGGCATAAGCGAAACTAAGTGGAGAGGAAGAGCTGAATACAGATCAGACACTGGACAGACGAGAATGCTGTATTCCGGGGAAGATGAAAGAGAGGGTGGCCAAAGGCTGCATGGTGTCGGAATTATGTTGAACGAAGAAGCAAGGCGTAGTTTGATCTCCTGGGCGCCCATTTCTGCGAGATTAATGACAGCAAGGTTTCGTTCAAAAATTCGTAACGTCACAATTATTCAGTGCTACGCCCCCACAAATGAAGCGACCGAGGAAGACAAAACCGCGTTCTACACTCATCTTAACTCGGTTTACAGTAGTGTTCCGAGAGCCGACATCATAGTCGTTATGGGAGACCTTAATGCCCAGGTCGGTTCAGACAATTACGGACTGGAACGCGTGATGGGAAGAAATGGCGTGGGGTCACGGAATGAAAATGGTGACTTGCTTGTCGACTTTTGTAACGCGAATCGTCTTGTGATAGGTGGGACTGTATTTAAGCATAAGACGTGCAACAAAATTACCTGGATGCATCCGGATGGTCAAACCGAAAACCAAATTGATCATATCATGATTCAGCAGCGATGGAGGAAGTCTATGTGTGATGTCCGGAGTATAAGAAATGCCGATGTGGGAAGCGACCACCATTTGGTTCTGATGAGTCTCAAACTACGAACCGCTGCCGTACAAAAACCAGCGCAGGATGCAGCAAGGAGCACAAAATTCATTACTAATGCTTTAAATGACCCCAACATATGTCGAAACTATGTCACCACCCTTAACGACAGAGCCTCGTCATTAAATGGAATCCAGAATTCAACAATTGATGAGATGTGGGGTGAAATTAAAAGTGTTTTTATGGAGGCTGGATCCGAAACTGTACCCAAGCGAACGAGACGTAGAGACTCTTGGATATCCCAAGACACCTGGGATAAGATCGAACTTCGCAAATCGTTGAAAATCCAAATAAATGCCGAAGCTGATGTTCAACGAAAGGCTGACTTGCGAAGAGAGTACCGCATTGCACATAAGATGGTCTACCGCTGTGTGAGACGTGACAAGAGGGTGAAGTTGGATGGACTCGCAGATAATGCGGAAAGTGCTGCCAGAAGAGGAGATATCCGGGAATTGTACCAAATAGCCAAAGATGTTATCGGGAAAAAAAGCAACACCAATCATCCTGTAATGGATGTGGATGGCACACTTTTGGTATCAATTGAGGATCAGCTTCGTAGATGGAAGGACCATTTTTGTGCCCTGCTAAATGAGGTTTCAGTTGAGCAGAGTGTTGAAGTGCCCCAACTAAACGAGATGCGCAGGTCCTATAGGGGTATTGACATCGAACCCCCGTCAGAATCGGAAATTCGTACATCAATAAATCTCCTCAAAAACAACAAGGCAGCTGGACTGGACGGAATACCAGCTGAATTCCTGAAAGCCGATCCCGTAACAGCGGCTAGTATTTTACATCCGTTGATAAAAAACATTTGGGAAAACGAAAGCTATCCCAGGGATTGGAAGGATGGTGTGATTGTTAAGTTGCCAAAGAAAGGTGACTTAAAGAATTGCAACAATTGGCGTGGTATCACCGTTTTGTCCGTTTTCCCAAAACTAATGGCAACAATCATACTCGAGCGAATAAAGGATAGAATCGAGTCTACACTCAAGAGGCATCAAGCTGGCTTCCGCAGTGGTCGATCGTGTGTCGACCATATCAACACCCTGCGTATCGTCCTCGAGCAGTCGATGGAATTTCAATCACCGCTTTACCTCATGTTCGTGGATTTTGAGAAAGCCTTTGATCGAGTTAACCGAGAATGTATATGGAGATCGTTGCTTGGTAGAGGAATTCCACCAAAAATAGTTGCCATTATTAAAGAGTCCTACAACAACGCAAGGTGTTTTGTTTTGCACAATGGGCAGCTATCCGACTCCTTTGTAGTGCAACAGGGTGTGAGACAAGGGGATGTTCTATCGCCAATTCTCTTCCTGCTGGCGATGGACGACGTATTGACGGCCAGTGTAGGTACAGCAGAGCGACAGGGCATTCAATGGAGACCGTTCGAAAGGCTCAGTCATTTAGACTATGCCGATGACATATGTCTACTGGCAAATAACATCAGTGGGCTGAACGGGATGTGCCAAACACTGCAAGTGAAGGGAGAGTCGAGTGGTCTAAGAATAAACAGCAAAAAGACAAAAATAATGCTCACAGGCCGCTCCACACAGCAGCGTATTATTCTACAGGAGACGCCAGTTGAAGTAGTGGAACAGTTCAACTACCTTGGCAGTATTGTCTCTGCAAACGGTGGTACGGATCTGGACGTTAAAAGTAGAATAAATAAAGCTCGTGCTGCCTTCGGTACTCTGTCCCCAATCTGGAAATCAAGTCAAATCTCCTTACGCACTAAGTTGAGATTCTTCGAATCCAATGTCAAATCCGTGCTGTTATATGCTTGTGAAACCTGGAAAGTCACGTCTATCATTTCGAAGAAATTGCAGGCTTTTGTGAATCGCTGTCTTCGCCACATCCTAAAGATTCGCTGGCCACAAATAATATCAAATGAGGAATTGTGGCGCAGGACAAGTCAAGAGCGGCTGGACGTCGACATAAGAAAGCGTAAATGGCGTTGGATTGGTCACACACTGAGGAAACCAAACAATGAAATTGCAAAGCAGTCCTTTGAATGGAATCCTCAGGGTGCACGGCGGGTTGGAAGACCAAGAACAACATGGAAATCAACTGTCTTAGCGGAAGCAGAATCCCAGAGAAAGACGTGGCCACAGCTAAAGTACCTTGCAGCAGACCGTGAAGGATGGAGACGTTTTGTTGACGCCCTATGCCCCAGCCGGGGTTACAGGACACGATGATGATGAAAATTAGTACGATCTACCATCCAAAATTATAAAATTTTACACATAGCAACTATTAGTAGTACCTGTCATAGAACGTATTTTTTTATTTTGATTTTTCTCGTTATCAGCTTAACTGATTTAAATGATTTTTTTTAGATACAAATTTCAGATAAGATTAAATAATATTGCATATCAAAATTTTCAAAAAAAAAGTTTTTGGATTTTTAAAAAAAGTTTCAAACTTTTTTTTTGAAAAATCGATATCTCAAAAACGGGTTGACAATTTTTTTTCAAATTTTGTTTTCATATACACATAAATATATAGTTTAAATCTGCATACCAAAATTTGTTCTTAAAAATGTTTTAAGAATTTTATATATAAAAAATTAATTTAAAAAAAACCGCTACAACGATTTTAAATTTTTTTTTCCCATACAATCATATTCCATCATGAATTCAGATGGCATACTATTTTTTCACCTCAAACTGTCAAAAGAGTTGTTTTAGCTAATTTAAATGTCGTATTTCATGCTTCCTCCAAAAGTACTTGAGAGTGCTAGAACGACATATGGCCCTAGGCTCAATGATAGGAAAATCCCTATGCACACCTCCGCGTGGTGGAGGGTGGGTAACGCTAATGTGCAGGGGGACCGAATGGATGCCGGGATAAGCAGACAACCCAGCTTTGCTGGTCAGGGCACAAACTTGTCCTTGGGATGGTTAAAAGCCCCCTTAAGACGGATGAACTGCAGGTGGCGGTCAACGGCATGATAGTCTGGTGGCGGAGGAGCTTTTTTTTTTGTTAAAAGGCCAACGGCAGCAGCAGGTAGCGTCTGTAACCCATATTGGGCGGCTACAAAAGGCGTCTGTTTTCCCATAGTGGGCGGCCTTGAGCAGTTATGTGTTTGACCATACAAAAGGCGGGTGTGCCTGTCAAATCTGAGCTTATGTATGTTATTAATCGTATCTCGGAAAACACCATGGTGGAAGGATATATGCTATTACATGAAATATGATAACAATTGGAAATGAGTCCCCGAGAGGTAACCATTTTATGGAGAATCCTTCTGCAGCTTCGGCTGCTGTAAACCGCGCATCGGATTTGGGGGTGCGGCATCTTTCGTGTACCAGCGTCAATCAAGACGCCATAACAATAAATGAATCGTTAACAAATAGAAGAAGTCTTTTAAGAAGAGCAAATGATACTCTTGGCTACCGCATACGTACGAAAATCGGAGCATGGAACGTTCGATCCTTGTACGGCGAAGGTAGATACGAGCAGGTTGAGCGTGAAATGCTTCACCTTAAGATCAGTATCCTGGGCATCAGTGAAACTAGGTGGAGAGGAAGAGCCGAATACAGAGCTGACTCTGGGCAAACGAGAATGCTGTATTCCGGGGAGGATGAAAGAGAGGGTGGCCAAAGGCTGTTTAAACATAAGACTTGCAACAAAATCACCTGGGTACATCCGGATGGTCAAACTGAAAACCAAATTGACCACATCATGATTCAGCAGCGATGGAGGAAGTCAATGTGCGATGTTCGGAGCATAAGAAATGCCGACATTGGAAGCGACCATCATTTGGTTCTCATGAGTCTCAAGCTACGAACGGCAGCTGTACAACGTCAATCACAGGGTGCAGCAAGGAATTCGAAGTTCAATACAAATGCTTTAAGTGATCCCAACATATGTCGTAACTATGTCACCAACCTTAACGACAGAGCTTCGTCATTAAACGGAATACAACATTCAACAATTGATGAGATGTGGGGTGATATAAAAAGTGTTTTTATGGATGCTGGATCCGAAACTGTACCCAAGCAGTCGAGAGTTAGAGACTCTTGGATATCCCAAGACACCTGGGATAAAATCGAGCTTCGCAAATCGTTGAAGATGCAAATAAATGCCGAAGCAGATGTTCAACGAAAGGCTGACTTGCGAAGAGAGCACATAAGATGGTCTATCGCTGTGTGAGACGAGACAAGAGGGTGAGGTTAGACGGTCTCGCAACAAATGCGGAAAACGCTGCAAGAAGAGGAGACATGAGGGAATTGTACCAAATACCCAAGGAAGTTGTCGGGAAGAAAACCAACACCAATTATCCTGTAATGGATGTGGATGGTACACTTTTGGTATCAATCGAGGATCAGCTGCGCAGGTGGAAGGAGCACTTTTGTGCCTTGCTTAATGAGGATTCTGTCGAGCAGAGTGCTGAAGTGCCCCAGCTTAACGAGATGCGTAGATCATATAGGGGTATTGACATCGAGCCCCCTACAGTACTGGAAATTCAATCTTCGATAAATCTTCTCAAAAACAACAAAGCAGCTGGACTTGATGGTATACCAGCCGAGTTCCTGAAAGCTGACCCTGTCAGAACGGCTAGTATTCTACACCCGTTGATACAAGCTGTGTGGGAAAACGAAATCTATCCCAGCGACTGGAAGGATGGTGTAATTGTTAAGTTGCCAAAGAAAGGTGATCTTAAGAATTGCAACAATTGGCGAGGTATTACAGTTTTGTCCAAAATTAATGGCAACCATCATTCTGGAGCCTTTCTGTGAACATTTTCGTGTGCTCTTATCCTCACAAGATCTATTTTCAATGGCAATTTACCCGCAACCTTACGTTACTGACCCAATTCTCGACCAACCCATTACACTTACGGAGTTATGTTTTGTGTTGGCTAATGCTAAAGACAACAAAGCTCCTGGGTTGGATAGGATACCATTCGAATTTTACAAAAATGCTCCACTCAGTTTCAAAAATGAAATGGTGTTATTTTTCAATACAATTTTCAATGATGAAATTATCCCTAGCTCTTTTCATGATTCGGTAATTGTTCCCGTTTTTAAAAAAGGAGATGTAAATTGCGTTTCAAATTATCGTGGCCTGTCGCTATCTGATGCAATTTACAAAATCTTTACAAGTGTGCTGCTGAACCGCATTAACTGCTGGCTGAACGAGAACAACATTATCAACGAGTTTCAAGCAGGATTTCGGAAGGGCTATTCTACAGTGGATAATATATTCAGCCTAAACAGCATAATTCATCTAAGATTCAAGAAGATGAAAAAGGTATACACCTTTTTCGTTGACTTTAAATCGGCTTTTGATACGATCTCGCGCAATGCCTTATTCCATAAGCTTTCGTTCATCGGCATGTCAACAAAAATGTTAAAAACCTTGCAACTCCTCTACAAAAACACCAAAACTACCATTTGGGACGGTGAGTTTACCTCTGATTTTATATTCGTGAATCAAGGACTAAAACAAGGATGTGTGCTCAGCCCAGAAATGTTCTGCATCTATTTAAATGATCTTTATGATGAATTACCTGGAGGCATACTTATCTCTGGTGTATGTATCAAAGTTCTTCTTTATGCGGATGACCTGGTTCTCTTAGCAGACAGCCCAAAGATGCTGCAGGAAATGATTGATAAACTAGCAATTTACTGTGCTAAGTGGAACTTAATCGTCAATCATAATAAATCTAAATGTATGGTTTTCCGACAAGGTGTGCGTCGCCCAGCTGCTGAAAAATGGTACATCAATGGTATGGAAATAGAAGAGGTAAACGAGTACAAATATCTCGGGGTTCTTCTTACCTACAATCTTAAATACAAAAAGCATTTAGAAGCTAAACTTGAGAGCTCAAAAAGTGCAATAAATATGACGTGGCTATCGTTCATAAAAAATCCGAATATTATCCAAAGCAACAAACTGAGAATTTTCGATGCAGCATCACGGTCGATTATGTGTTACGCCGCTCAGATCTGGGGACAAAATGAATATGATGTGGTAGAAAAACTCCTACGATTCTTCATTAAGAAAATGCTATGCCTACCTAGTAACACACCAAACTATATGTTGCATCTCGAAACAAAAATCAACAAAATGCACGTTTTTACTTTGCAAATGCATTTCGACTACATTCGAAAAGTATTTAAGTATTCAAATAGCCGCTTGTCGAAAATACTTGCTGATGAAACAATCTTGGAGTCTACGTATTGGGTAAAAGACTGGCTCAGCTTATTCAGATTGACTGGTGTCGAATTGGATTTCCATGTGCCAAATATAGATTGGTGTTCTAAACATAATGAGGTTGTTGAAGGACTCGTCAAAGTACATTGGGATGATCATGTAGGCTTGGCACATAGATCACAGTTTCATGATGAATACGCCAATTTAACATATGATTCACAATACTTTGATGACAGGCTGAAAGCTAAATGTATTTCACTCATTTTTAAAGCCAGAGGAGGTCTCCTTAACATTAACGCACGAGCATTCAAAAGCAACACTGATGGAATTTGTTCTATCTGCAACACTGATGAACCAGAAAATACATTCCACCTTACAGCGAGATGTCCTATTTACAAAACCATGCGGAAAAATCACCTAGGAAAAGAAGTGTTAACAAAGGACGAATTTTACACCTTGTTGAATGGCCAGAACTATGAGCCTCTCTACCTTTTTTTATCAAATGCCTTAAATTATAGATATTTAATTATAAACGAATTTAGTTAAATCATTCTTGCAGAATTATATAAAACTTTTAACTTGCCAATCTGACATACAACAAACAGTTGTTATTGTCATAATATTTTTTGAGAAATTTTAAAAAGTAATGTTAAATCTTCATTAAATTGCAGTAGTTACCAAATGTTATTACTATTATAAATGATCTTTAATCAATTACTTTTGTAATTTTGTTCCTTTAGTACAAATAAAATACTATTATTATTATTATTATATTATTCATTCTGGAGCGGATAAAGGTTAGAATCGAGTCTACACTCAAGAGGCATCAAGCTGGTTTCCGCAGTGGGCGGTCTTGTGTCGACCATATCAACACTCTGCGTATCGTTCTTGAGCAGTCTGCGGAGTTTCAATCACCGCTTTACCTCATGTTCGTGGATTTTGAGAAGGCCTTTGACCGAGTCAACCGTGAATGTATATGGAGATCACTTCTTGGTAGAGGAATTCCCCCAAAAATTGTTGCCATTATAAGAGAGTCCTATAACAACGCAAGATGCTTTGTTTTACACGATGGGCAGCTATCCGACTCTTTCGAAGTGCGGCAGGGTGTGAGACAGGGAGATGTTCTATCGCCAATTCTCTTTCTACTGGCGATTGACGAAGTTTTGACGGCCAGCGTTGGAACAGCAGAGAGGCACGGCATTCAATGGAGACCGTTTGAAAGGCTTAGTCACTTAGACTATGCCAATGATATATGTCTCTTGGCAAATAACATCAGCAGGCTGAACGGGATGTGTCAAACTCTGAAGGTAAAAGGAGAGGCGAGTGGTCTTAAAATAAATAGCAAAAAGACAAAAATAATGCTCACAGGCCGCTCCACACATCAGCGTATTTTAATACAGGAGACGCCAGTTGAAGAGGTTGAACAATTTAACTACCTTGGAAGTATTGTTTCAGCAAATGGTGGTACTGATCTGGACGTTCAAAGTAGAATAAATAAAGCTCGCGCAGCCTTCGGTTCTCTCTCCCAAATTTGGAAATCATGTCAAATCTCCTTGCGCACAAAGTTGAGATTCTTCGAATCCAATGTCAAATCCGTGCTGTTATATGCTTGCGAAACCTGGAAAGTCACGACTACCATCTCAAAGAAATTGCAGGCTTTTGTGAACCGTTGTCTACGCCATATTCTAAAAATTCGCTGGCCACAAATTATATCAAACGAGGAATTGTGGCGCAGGACAAGCCAAGAGAAACATAAGAAAGCGTAAATGGCAATGGATTGGTCACACACTGAAGAAACCAAACGATGAAATTGCAAAGCAGTCATTTGAATGGAATCCTCAGGGTGCACGTCGGGTTGGAAGACCAAGAACAACATGGATATCAACAGTTCTAGCAGAAGCAGACTCCCAGAGAAAGACGTGGCCACAGTTAAAATATCTATCTGCAGACCGAGAAGGATGGAAACGATTTGTTGGCGCCCTATGCCCCAACCGGGGTTACAGGACTTGATGATGATGATGATGATTTCATGCTTCTCTACATTTTTCTCTCATAATTTCCATGGTTGTATATACAATTTTCTTAAACTCGCAGTGTCTTGAACATAAGAGCAAGTACGTGCGACCCAGTCGTGCATTTTATTTTTTAGAGCTCATGTCATCCTCTAGGCATATTTTTGGAGCCTTTAACATACGCAAATTTGTATACAAGCAAAATAATGCACTCGGTCACTATAGTCTTCAATGCGAAGATTTGTTCCATGGCTTGTTCAGTCAGATCTGAACCAAATTGGACACCTTTGAGGAATATTAAAACGAACATCCATCCAAACATTAAAAGAGATGTTCAAAAATATTTAAATCAAGAATATAACAAAAAATAAGTTCAATTGAGTGGTCTTAACTGATACGATATTTTCTGAAAAGGATAGCAGAAGTCCTTAAACCTAAAGGTGTCAACACTAAATAGTAATTTATTTGATTGAAATATATTTCTAACTATACTGCATTCTTTTTATAATTAAGAAAAAATTTAAACCCAAAAACCTAGTTAATAAAAATCTAGTAAAAAAAAAAGAAGTGGGAATTATGAGAGAAAAAAGTTTAAAAGCATCAAATACGATAATAACACTAGCTACACCAACTCTTTTGATAGTTTGAGGTGAAAAAAGTACGTTATTTTAATTCTTGATTGAATATGATTGTATGGAAAAAAATTAAAATCATTTTAGTGGTTTAAAAAATGTTAAAAAGATTTTTAGGGAAAAATGTTTTGTACACGGAGAGAATTCGAAGCGCATATCACGACAAAACTGCTGCAATTCACGAAAAAAAAGTACAGTTTTAGACCCTCGAACAAGTTTTTGTAAATCACGACTTTTTGTTTGTAATCACGAAAACATCGCCATTCTATGTGATTACAACTTAAAAGTACTGATTTACAAGCCAAAAGTATAGATCCCGAACCCGAGCGAAAAAAACAATTGCAACCAATTTATTTAAAATTGCAACAATTTTTTTAAATTTGGTATCGATTTTGTATCAATTTACCATGTTCTAATTGTAGATTGCAAATATTGTTCCCCAAATTTACAACAATTTGATCGTAATTTACGATTTTCTAGTCGCAATCTCTCCTTTGAAGTTGAATTTCGTTGGAAATCATAGTTTTTTTACTTTAAATTTGCAAACTATTCTTTGCAAATTAGTAAACCTTCGCCTTGAATCACAAATAAGCATTTGTAAAATAAAACTATTTGTGGAAGATTGCCATTATAAAATCGTGATTTACAAACTCTTAATCGCAATTTAAAAAGTACCTCGTTGTAAAACATAGATATAATAGCTTAAATTGAGATCATTTCGTTGCAAATTACAAGAAATATGTTTAAAAATACAACTTTTTTGTTGCAATTAATCTCATTCATTGAGAAAATAATTCAAAATTACAGCAAAACCGCTGTATTTTAGTACATAGGAGTTGCAGTTTTATAACTTTTGATCGAAGATTGCGACTGTTAGGTAGTGAATTATAACTGATGACTTGTAGATCACAAATATTTGATTGTAATTTACAATAAGAAAGTTGAATTTCAAGGAAAACATTTGTAATTTACAATAATAAAGTTCTAAATTGCAATATTAGTGTTGTGATTTAGCTCTTTAATATTGTAGATTGCAAATATTTATTGTAAATTACGATTAGATATTTGTAAATTGCTCCGAACTTGTTGTAAATTATACTTACTTCAGTGTCATTTCTGAAAATGTTTTTGCAATTTGCAACTTAACTGCTGCAAATCAAGCCTGTTCAGTAGTGAATTATAACTTTTGAGTTGTAGATTACAAATATTTGATTGTAATTTACAATAAGAAAGTTGAAATTCAAGAAAAACATTTGTAATTTACAATAATAAAGTTCTAAATTGCAATATTAGTGTTGTGATTTAGCTCTTTAATATTGTAGATTGCAAATATTTATTGTAAATTACGATTAGATATTTGTAAATTGCTCCGAACTTGTTGTAAATTATACTTACTTCAGTGTCATTTCTGAAAATGTTTTTGCAATTTGCAACTTAACTGCTGCAAATCAAGCCTGTTCAGTAGTGAATTATAACTTTTGAGTTGTAGATTACAAATATTTGATTGTAATTTACAATAAGAAAGTTGAAATTCAAGAAAAACATTTGTAATTTACAATAATAAAGTTCTAAATTGCAATATTAGTGTTGTGATTTAGCTCTTTAATATTGTAGATTGCAAATATTTATTGTAAATTACGATTAGATATTTGTAAATTGCTCCGAACTTGTTGTAAATTATACTTACTTCAGTGTCATTTCTGAAAATGTTTTTGCAATTTGCAACTTAACTGCTGCAAATCAAGCCTGTTCAGTAGTGAATTATAACTTTTGAGTTGTAGATTACAAATATTTGATTGTAATTTACAATAAGAAAGTTGAAATTCAAGAAAAACATTTGTAATTTACAATAATAAAGTTCTAAATTGCAATATTAGTGTTGTGATTTAGCTCTTTAATATTGTAGATTGCAAATATTTATTGTAAATTACGATTAGATATTTGTAAATTGCTCCGAACTTGTTGTAAATTATACTTACTTCAGTGTCATTTCTGAAAATGTTTTTGCAATTTGCAACTTAACTGCTGCAAATCAAGCCTGTTCAGTAGTGAATTATAACTTTTGAGTTGTAGATTACAAATATTTGATTGTAATTTACAATAAGAAAGTTGAAATTCAAGAAAAACATTTGTAATTTACAATAATAAAGTTCTAAATTGCAATATTAGTGTTGTGATTTAGCTCTTTAATATTGTAGATTGCAAATATTTATTGTAAATTACGATTAGATATTTGTAAATTGCTCCGAACTTGTTGTAAATTATACTTACTTCAGTGTCATTTCTGAAAATGTTTTTGCAATTTGCAACTTAACTGCTGCAAATCAAGCCTGTTCAGTAGTGAATTATAACTTTTGAGTTGTAGATTACAAATATTTGATTGTAATTTACAATAAGAAAGTTGAAATTCAAGAAAAACATTTGTAATTTACAATAATAAAGTTCTAAATTGCAATATTAGTGTTGTGATTTAGCTCTTTAATATTGTAGATTGCAAATATTTATTGTAAATTACGATTAGATATTTGTAAATTGCTCCGAACTTGTTGTAAATTATACTTACTTCAGTGTCATTTCTGAAAATGTTTTTGCAATTTGCAACTTAACTGCTGCAAATCAAGCCTGTTCAGTAGTGAATTATTATAACTTTTGAGTTGTAGATTACAAATATTTGATTGTAATTTACAATAAGAAAGTTGAAATTCAAGAAAAACATTTGTAATTTACAATAATAAAGTTCTAAATTGCAATATTAGTGTTGTGATTTAGCTCTTTAATATTGTAGATTGCAAATATTTATTGTAAATTACGATTAGATATTTGTAAATTGCTCCGAACTTGTTGTAAATTATACTTACTTCAGTGTCATTTCTGAAAATGTTTTTGCAATTTGCAACTTAACTGCTGCAAATCAAGCCTGTTCAGTAGTGAATTATAACTTTTGAGTTGTAGATTACAAATATTTGATTGTAATTTACAATAAGAAAGTTGAAATTCAAGAAAAACATTTGTAATTTACAATAATAAAGTTCTAAATTGCAATATTAGTGTTGTGATTTAGCTCTTTAATATTGTAGATTGCAAATATTTATTGTAAATTACGATTAGATATGTGTAAATTGCTCCGAACTTGTTGTAAATTATACTTACTTCAGTGTCATTTCTGAAAATGTTTTTGCAATTTGCAACTTAACTGCTGCAAATCAAGCCTGTTCAGTAGTGAATTATAACTTTTGAGTTGTAGATTACAAATATTTGATTGTAATTTACAATAAGAAAGTTGAAATTCAAGAAAAACATTTGTAATTTACAATAATAAAGTTCTAAATTGCAATATTAGTGTTGTGATTTAGCTCTTTAATATTGTAGATTGCAAATATTTATTGTAAATTACGATTAGATATTTGTAAATTGCTCCGAACTTGTTGTAAATTATACTTACTTCAGTGTCATTTCTGAAAATGTTTTTGCAATTTGCAACTTAACTGCTGCAAATCAAGCCTGTTCAGTAGTGAATTATAACTTTTGAGTTGTAGATTACAAATATTTGATTGTAATTTACAATAAGAAAGTTGAAATTCAAGAAAAACATTTGTAATTTACAATAATAAAGTTCTAAATTGCAATATTAGTGTTGTGATTTAGCTCTTTAATATTGTAGATTGCAAATATTTATTGTAAATTACGATTAGATATGTGTAAATTGCTCCGAACTTGTTGTAAATTATACTTACTTCAGTGTCATTTCTGAAAATGTTTTTGCAATTTGCAACTTAACTGCTGCAAATCAAGCCTGTTCAGTAGTGAATTATAACTTTTGAGTTGTAGATTACAAATATTTGATTGTAATTTACAATAAGAAAGTTGAAATTCAAGAAAAACATTTGTAATTTACAATAATAAAGTTCTAAATTGCAATATTAGTGTTGTGATTTAGCTCTTTAATATTGTAGATTGCAAATATTTATTGTAAATTACGATTAGATATTTGTAAATTGCTCCGAACTTGTTGTAAATTATACTTACTTCAGTGTCATTTCTGAAAATGTTTTTGCAATTTGCAACTTAACTGCTGCAAATCAAGCCTGTTCAGTAGTGAATTATAACTTTTGAGTTGTAGATTACAAATATTTGATTGTAATTTACAATAAGAAAGTTGAAATTCAAGAAAAACATTTGTAATTTACAATAATAAAGTTCTAAATTGCAATATTAGTGTTGTGATTTAGCTCTTTAATATTGTAGATTGCAAATATTTATTGTAAATTACGATTAGATATGTGTAAATTGCTCCGAACTTGTTGTAAATTATACTTACTTCAGTGTCATTTCTGAAAATGTTTTTGCAATTTGCAACTTAACTGCTGCAAATCAAGCCTGTTCAGTAGTGAATTATAACTTTTGAGTTGTAGATTACAAATATTTGATTGTAATTTACAATAAGAAAGTTGAAATTCAAGAAAAACATTTGTAATTTACAATAATAAAGTTCTAAATTGCAATATTAGTGTTGTGATTTAGCTCTTTAATATTGTAGATTGCAAATATTTATTGTAAATTACGATTAGATATTTGTAAATTGCTCCGAACTTGTTGTAAATTATACTTACTTCAGTGTCATTTCTGAAAATGTTTTTGCAATTTGCAACTTAACTGCTGCAAATCAAGCCTGTTCAGTAGTGAATTATAACTTTTGAGTTGTAGATTACAAATATTTGATTGTAATTTACAATAAGAAAGTTGAAATTCAAGAAAAACATTTGTAATTTACAATAATAAAGTTCTAAATTGCAATATTAGTGTTGTGATTTAGCTCTTTAATATTGTAGATTGCAAATATTTATTGTAAATTACGATTAGATATGTGTAAATTGCTCCGAACTTGTTGTAAATTATACTTACTTCAGTGTCATTTCTGAAAATGTTTTTGCAATTTGCAACTTAACTGCTGCAAATCAAGCCTGTTCAGTAGTGAATTATAACTTTTGAGTTGTAGATTACAAATATTTGATTGTAATTTACAATAAG
Organism: Dasysyrphus tricinctus; assembly: GCA_963921185.1. Lineage (NCBI taxonomy): Eukaryota > Metazoa > Arthropoda > Insecta > Diptera > Syrphidae > Dasysyrphus > Dasysyrphus tricinctus. The sequence goes on along the minus strand of OY992533.1, from coordinate 48,042,492 downwards.
AAAGTTGAAATTCAAGAAAAACATTTGTAATTTACAATAATAAAGTTCTAAATTGCAATATTAGTGTTGTGATTTAGCTCTTTAATATTGTAGATTGCAAATATTTATTGTAAATTACGATTAGATATTTGTAAATTGCTCCGAACTTGTTGTAAATTATACTTACTTCAGTGTCATTTCTGAAAATGTTTTTGCAATTTGCAACTTAACTGCTGCAAATCAAGCCTGTTCAGTAGTGAATTATAACTTTTGAGTTGTAGATTACAAATATTTGATTGTAATTTACAATAAGAAAGTTGAAATTCAAGAAAAACATTTGTAATTTACAATAATAAAGTTCTAAATTGCAATATTAGTGTTGTGATTTAGCTCTTTAATATTGTAGATTGCAAATATTTATTGTAAATTACGATTAGATATTTGTAAATTGCTCCGAACTTGTTGTAAATTATACTTACTTCAGTGTCATTTCTGAAAATGTTTTTGCAATTTGCAACTTAACTGCTGCAAATCAAGCCTGTTCAGTAGTGAATTATAACTTTTGAGTTGTAGATTACAAATATTTGATTGTAATTTACAATAAGAAAGTTGAAATTCAAGAAAAACATTTGTAATTTACAATAATAAAGTTCTAAATTGCAATATTAGTGTTGTGATTTAGCTCTTTAATATTGTAGATTGCAAATATTTATTGTAAATTACGATTAGATATTTGTAAATTGCTCCGAACTTGTTGTAAATTATACTTACTTCAGTGTCATTTCTGAAAATGTTTTTGCAATTTGCAACTTAACTGCTGCAAATCAAGCCTGTTCAGTAGTGAATTATAACTTTTGAGTTGTAGATTACAAATATTTGATTGTAATTTACAATAAGAAAGTTGAAATTCAAGAAAAACATTTGTAATTTACAATAATAAAGTTCTAAATTGCAATATTAGTGTTGTGATTTAGCTCTTTAATATTGTAGATTGCAAATATTTATTGTAAATTACGATTAGATATTTGTAAATTGCTCCGAACTTGTTGTAAATTATACTTACTTCAGTGTCATTTCTGAAAATGTTTTTGCAATTTGCAACTTAACTGCTGCAAATCAAGCCTGTTCAGTAGTGAATTATAACTTTTGAGTTGTAGATTACAAATATTTGATTGTAATTTACAATAAGAAAGTTGAAATTCAAGAAAAACATTTGTAATTTACAATAATAAAGTTCTAAATTGCAATATTAGTGTTGTGATTTAGCTCTTTAATATTGTAGATTGCAAATATTTATTGTAAATTACGATTAGATATTTGTAAATTGCTCCGAACTTGTTGTAAATTATACTTACTTCAGTGTCATTTCTGAAAATGTTTTTGCAATTTGCAACTTAACTGCTGCAAATCAAGCCTGTTCAGTAGTGAATTATAACTTTTGAGTTGTAGATTACAAATATTTGATTGTAATTTACAATAAGAAAGTTGAAATTCAAGAAAAACATTTGTAATTTACAATAATAAAGTTCTAAATTGCAATATTAGTGTTGTGATTTAGCTCTTTAATATTGTAGATTGCAAATATTTATTGTAAATTACGATTAGATATTTGTAAATTGCTCCGAACTTGTTGTAAATTATACTTACTTCAGTGTCATTTCTGAAAATGTTTTTGCAATTTGCAACTTAACTGCTGCAAATCAAGCCTGTTCAGTAGTGAATTATAACTTTTGAGTTGTAGATTACAAATATTTGATTGTAATTTACAATAAGAAAGTTGAAATTCAAGAAAAACATTTGTAATTTACAATAATAAAGTTCTAAATTGCAATATTAGTGTTGTGATTTAGCTCTTTAATATTGTAGATTGCAAATATTTATTGTAAATTACGATTAGATATTTGTAAATTGCTCCGAACTTGTTGTAAATTATACTTACTTCAGTGTCATTTCTGAAAATGTTTTTGCAATTTGCAACTTAACTGCTGCAAATCAAGCCTGTTCAGTAGTGAATTATAACTTTTGAGTTGTAGATTACAAATATTTGATTGTAATTTACAATAAGAAAGTTGAAATTCAAGAAAAACATTTGTAATTTACAATAATAAAGTTCTAAATTGCAATATTAGTGTTGTGATTTAGCTCTTTAATATTGTAGATTGCAAATATTTATTGTAAATTACGATTAGATATTTGTAAATTGCTCCGAACTTGTTGTAAATTATACTTACTTCAGTGTCATTTCTGAAAATGTTTTTGCAATTTGCAACTTAACTGCTGCAAATCAAGCCTGTTCAGTAGTGAATTATAACTTTTGAGTTGTAGATTACAAATATTTGATTGTAATTTACAATAAGAAAGTTGAAATTCAAGAAAAACATTTGTAATTTACAATAATAAAGTTCTAAATTGCAATATTAGTGTTGTGATTTAGCTCTTTAATATTGTAGATTGCAAATATTTATTGTAAATTACGATTAGATATGTGTAAATTGCTCCGAACTTGTTGTAAATTATACTTACTTCAGTGTCATTTCTGAAAATGTTTTTGCAATTTGCAACTTAACTGCTGCAAATCAAGCCTGTTCAGTAGTGAATTATAACTTTTGAGTTGTAGATTACAAATATTTGATTGTAATTTACAATAAGAAAGTTGAAATTCAAGAAAAACATTTGTAATTTACAATAATAAAGTTCTAAATTGCAATATTAGTGTTGTGATTTAGCTCTTTAATATTGTAGATTGCAAATATTTATTGTAAATTACGATTAGATATTTGTAAATTGCTCCGAACTTGTTGTAAATTATACTTACTTCAGTGTCATTTCTGAAAATGTTTTTGCAATTTGCAACTTAACTGCTGCAAATCAAGCCTGTTCAGTAGTGAATTATAACTTTTGAGTTGTAGATTACAAATATTTGATTGTAATTTACAATAAGAAAGTTGAAATTCAAGAAAAACATTTGTAATTTACAATAATAAAGTTCTAAATTGCAATATTAGTGTTGTGATTTAGCTCTTTAATATTGTAGATTGCAAATATTTATTGTAAATTACGATTAGATATTTGTAAATTGCTCCGAACTTGTTGTTAATTATACTTACTTCAGTGTCATTTCTGAAAATGTTTTTGCAATTTGCAACTTAACTGCTGCAAATCAAGCCTGTTCAGTAGTGAATTATAACTTATTAGTTGTAAATTACAAATACTTGGTTGTAATTTACAACGAAAGAGTTGAATTTCAGGAGAAAAAGTTGTAATTTACAATAATAAAGTTCTAAATTACAATATTATTATTGTAATTTAGCTCTGTAATATTGTAGATTGCAAATATTTCGTTGTAAATTACGATTAGATATTTGTAAATTACTCCGAATTTGTTGTGATTAACAACTTAAATGCTGTAAATCAAGCCTATTCTGTAGTGAATTACAACTTATTAGTTGTAAATTACAAATATTGATGGTTGTAATTTACAATGAAAAAGTTGAATTTTTGGAGAAAAAGTTGTAATTTACAATAATACAGTTCTAAATTACAATGTTACTATTGTAATTTAGCTCTGTAATATTGTAGATTTCAAATATGTATTTCATTGTAAATTGCAAATTTTTATTTGTAAATTACACTTAATTAGTTTTAATTTATAATAACTTATAGTTGTTATCTTAAAAGTTAGATACAGTATCTTATATAAATGAACCTTTGTTTTGTTAAATAAGAAGAGAAAATTTACATTTTAGACGACAAGTCTATTTATTTTCTTTATAACTACTATCTACATTATTATAATACTTAAATCTAATTTTTATTCTTAGTTTTTAGTTTTATTACAATGATTCTTAAATATTTTTTAGTTAGGTCGTAAGCACTTAAAGTATAATTTTAACGTTAGAGTAGATAAATATTTTAATCAAACAAGGATACAAAATTTACATTTTTAGCAAAGAAAGTAAATTATTAGTTATTAGTGGAAATGTTTGAACTATAGATATCAAAAATTCTGCATTGTAAAAACTCCCAAACCAAGTAACATTCTTTCTGGTAATCTAAATCAAAAACGTATTGAATTTTAAATGCACAAGAAAGTGCTTTAATAAAGGAATCAAATTTGTACATTATAGTGTCATATACCACTTGAATGCTGGTAATATCTGAAAAGTCTTCATTTGCTACAATTAATAAAAATGGTTGCATGTGCATTTCATGATTTTTATATAAAATTCTTCGTTCTTCAACAACTTCTAGATATGAATTTGAGTTATTTACTCTAAATATGAAGGACTTTTGGCTATCAGCAATACTAAATTTCCAGTTTTTTTTTGACAATTTATGTTTAGCATGACCTCCAGGAGGTAGGACTGCATGTAAAAGTAAAGTAAATAATAAATCTCTTTGCTCACCAGTGCATGACTCAAGCATTCGTAGTTTATTTAAGATGTATTTATCTTTTATTTTTTTGGTCAGGATCGGCATCATTTCAGCTATAAAGTTCGGCCATTTTTCCATCAAGATTAAGTCTTTTCCCGGATGCAGATACTCGAAATCGATGTCAATCTAGATTCGAAGTTTATAAAATTAATTAGTACTTTCATAAAAAAAAAATGAAAATATGTAAATAGGTATATAAAAAATTTAAATTGCATGACGTATAGCATGTGAAATTTGCATAAGGCTATCAGTACTGCTTAGTGCAAGTATAAGATAAATAAGACAACAGCTATTCCTCTAAGAGTTTTTCAACTCCAGAGGAACTTAAATGTCACTTGTAACATGCGTGACATAATGATTTTGGTTTCTTTCACAATTATTGCAAAAAAAAATATATTTTATTAGAAATTCCAAGAGACCCCCTTTTTTCCTCTTCCCTTTAGTTGTGATGTCAAGTTTGTGAAGTTTTTTTGTTTTTGAATAAACCCAAAAACATGGAAAGTTAATTTTTTATTTATTTTTTAAATAATTTATAACGACAAAAATAAAGGTGAAGTTACTAAATTGTAATTCTTATCTGACGATATGTATTTTGATTAAGGAGTTATTTCTCAAAGCTACGGATACTGATAAGAATATGCAAAATAGTAAAAGTTTCTTAAAAAATATACCAATCTAGACCCTTCTGGTATTAAAAATGATGGCCAATCGTCTAGAATAATTGTAATGTCCTTTGTTTTTGAGTTCTTTATCTTTTTTGATCGAATTTCTGTGGTTGCCATCCACTTTGCCTCTAATGTGGCAAATGGAGTGGTGTGGGTCTTCAACCACTTCTGATCCTCAGAATCTGGAGTTGACTCTATAGATAATAAAGGAAAATATTTTGAAATGAATGCTTTTATAAATTAGGAATGAACTTTAAATATATTTATGTCAGTGAAGCTATTATGTTAGTATCTTCCTTTATGAATTAGTACTTTTTTCCGATCATCACCAAATCGTAACAATATAAAATAAAACCCGAAAGCGTTTTTCTCTTATTTACCAAAAAAATCATGAATAACTCACTAAAACATTTATTTTTATTTATTTAATTTAAGAAACAGAAAAAGGCATAAAATTGGAAAGTGCATTGCAGCCTAGAATATAAAAACATATCAACAGCTGTCATTTTAGAACAAATTTCAATGGGCTAGGTACTTAAAAGTTAAAAGAAGTATTTTAAGGGAAATACCAAACAAAAGTATACAAAATGAGAGACAATTAAGCGGAAAGGTAGTTAAGTAAAGCTTACTAATAATTTAAATTGTATATGAAGAGTCCTTCAAATTGTTGGTAATGAAGAAATAGAGGCACTTAAGTGAGAGAAACTTATCCGGGTTTTATTGTACAAACATAATATTTTGTTTTTTCTGACAACATATTTTTACTTTACTTTTCTTATTAGAAAAAATAAATTAAAACTTCTTTATTAAAATTCACCCAAAAAAATATATACATATATATAGGCAATTCTCTGCCAACAACTGTGATTTTTTTATCCAAAAATGTTCAAAAATTTAAACTCATTGAAAACTTTTTATTTTTTTATTTTTATGGCTTTACTTATGTTTGTATGTATGATTTGTCAAAGCCTTTTGCTAGAACTTTTAGAGAGCAAAAAATATACGTATACGGAAATGTACTTATTCTCAACCGTACCTATTGCTTTTTTTTTTCTTTTCAAAGTAAATAGTCATTTACCCAATTCAAATCAGAAATGCATACGAAAATTAAACATTAAATAACAAAACAGCACTGGACTCAAACATATCACAGTTGGCAGAAAATCAACGATATGACCTTAAAGTCAGTTAGTTTATATGTCGTTTTTTTCCCCTAGTTGTACCTATTACACTACACATACATTTCTATAGCAGTTAATAGAATGAAGTAATCACGATGCGATGTAACACTTTTAGTAAAATTGCAAATTTAGTTTTAGTGAAAATCAGTATAACTTAAATGTATTGACTGGATATAAAGTAAGAAAAAGTTGCAATTTTGCAATAGTACTAAAGTAGTTAAGTCACATCATATATGGCCTGAATTATATAATATGAACTTTAAATACACACCTGAACCTGTGTTTTGTATAGTTTCTGTAGATGACATTTTTTTCCTTTTAGTCATAAGTGGTAGACCATTTCGACGGAGGCGGGCTATTGTGGTTTTGTAAATGGATTGAAGTCGCCCCTTTCGAGTTTTTTGATTGTAGTAAACAAGCTATATCAAAATAATAAGACTGTACTTGTTCCATGCATAAAAATTTATCACAATACCAAGGGTTCATTTGGAAAAGATTCAGATATCTGTTTTGCTATGCATACAAAATCATCGTGCCTCATTAAATAATTTTTGTCCTTGTAAAATTTAACGGCTTCTTGTATGAGCTCCTCTCTTAAGTAGTCCAGCAAATAGTTAGTTACATTATAAGCAATATTGAATTTAGTATGATGGCTCAAAAAAAGCCAAGTCCTAAAAAACATCATAGCATGAATGTGTTTCTAACTTCAAAAAGTCAGACTATGTAGATATCATTGAAATGCATCAGTGAAACGAAAAATTATTATATTTTTTTTCTAATAGGTTAGTTTAAGCAATCAGTAGAAAAATTATTGTAGCTGTGAAAATATCACCTATATTAATTTTTGATTTTGAGATTTTGAGTTGATCATGAACAAAAACACCCAAACATGGAACCATAACAAAAAAAAAATAGCATGTCAGTAATGTAAACGAAAATCATCTGTTTCATAAAGTGGATTTCTATCAGTAGAAAATAAAAAATATTGTTGGTCAATCTACCGGTAATGTTTTGATTTGATATAATTAAAGTGGTCGTTACAAAAATTTTATTTCGTTGGGTTTAAGTAAATCAGCTTCTAAAGAAGAAATAATAATAACTCTTTCTTTTTTTTTTCAAAATTTGTTATGGGATTTATTTTCCTCCTTTAAGAAGAACGGGCAATTTAGTGAAAAAATGAATGAAGAGTGACATACAATTATTAAAAATATACAATGTTCAAAATAATATGCGAAGGCATTTTTAGGACTTAATAATCTATTCTTTTATTTTGTTTTTGAATCAAAAGTGAGTAGTTTTTAATTTTTCAAAATTTTTCTTAACTAAGAATGCTTGTTTTCTGATATTTTAATCCGTTTTTAGATGAACGGTGGAAACTTAAAGGTTTTATTTTTGAGCAAGTCGAGAATTACGAACTCAATTATTTTGAATTCCAAAAATATTTTGTGTGTATTCAGTTTCAAAAAATTCTGGAATAATATGTTGAAGATTTTTAAATACAATATAGAAATGTAATAGGTATAGTTTTTATTGATTCGAATGTTAATCTCATACTAATTATAAAACATAGGTAGTAATACAAAATTTCGGAATCACAATTTTTGTAGACAAACAATTATGACCCCAAAGCCACTTTTTTCTGATATGATTTTTTTCTTCATTTGAATCTGATTTAAGTTAATCCAAATATGAAAATACAAAAAAAAAAACATTACGACCAACCTAATATACATACATATTTCATAATACATAATAAGATAAACGCACATTTTTCGAAATAAGTGAAAGGAAATTAAAAAAACTCCAATTTCCAATAATCTGTACAAATATTTAATCGAAAAGTAACTCTGTAAATTCCAAATATTGAACTTCAGTAGATATTTTTTCTTTTCTACACCAAGTTTTAAATTTGTTTGAGTTGTGCCGTTTTTCTGCCGATATGTGCATTATTTAATTCGTATATTAAAATGAAAATATGATATTACTCGTACTTGAATAGCACTTAAGCTATTGCATTTTTCTTGAAATTTGTATAGTAATTTGTCATGGTTCCGTGGTAAACTTGTACTACACAGTTTTTCACAGTTCAAAATAAAAATAGATATTTAATAAAATTTATTCAGAAAAAAAGTTTTTCAATATATTTTTCATAAAGAGAAGCAAGGTTTGCAAGGGGCATACTGCTATATGCTTTTTTAATCCTTTCAATATATGAAAATCTAATGCGGTACGAATGTCATGGGAAAATGCTAACAGTCTATACATTTTCAAATAAAATTGTCACTGATGTATTACAATGATCACTATAGCTGGCATCCTGAATTAAAGTTTTTGCTTACAAAAGATTGAAGTGCGTGATTGCTCCTGGATGGAGTTGATGGAGCTGAAGAAGGGCTTTGAGAATACAACCAATTTTGAATTCCATCATCTAAACTAAGTATTTTCCCATCATTCTGCATGAAAGATATAAAAAAATATCATTCACGAGGTAAAAACAAACATAAAAACAAAGCCTTACTATGCCTTCCCGCCATTTTGAAATTTTTGTTCTAACTTTGACACGACTGCCAACATCAGTCGGAAATAGTGTCAAAAGGTCACTTTCGGATAAGAGTTTCAATGTATCCACATCAAGAATATTGAAATCTATAAAATGTTTAAATAGTTATAATATAATGAAAATACATATAAAGCAAGTTTTGGAGTTTTAACTTTTTTGTGTTACTATTTGTACGTTGCCATAGTAAACAATATTATAACAATTATTCACTTCTATAATGATAGAAACAAAAAACATGGGCACCTAGCGTAACGGATACAATTATTGGCACCCTTAAGGAAATTTCTACTTTAATCAACCACCACTTTTATATCTGTAGAGTGATGAGAATCCTTTGTATACGTATAATTATAAGTTCATCAATTAAAAATTTACTTTTAATGACAAATCGAAAAAAAGCTAACCAAAACCTACAATTATCGGCACCATGATTCATAACCGATGAATGCTACAACTTTTGTCAGCGTGAATTAAAAGTATATTTATTCGCAGTTCCAATAATTGAAGCTAAAAAGGATGCAATAATTGGCACCCCCTGCCAATAATTGAACCTTTGTTTGTTTTTGAAACCAGTTATTGGCACCCATTTAGGTAATAGAATAATGCAAATTTAAAATACCTTATTCAAGGCATTATTATAATAAAAAAAATAAGTTTTTATCAACAAATTGAGCCAGAAACAGTGAAAAACATCTTTCAAAATTATGGATCGTTAACAAAAAGATAAAAAATGTCCACAATTATTTATTTGCATCTCTTTATACTTTTACTTAAAACAAGAAGATCGAAACCAAAATGTGTATTTTCAAACCAAAGACACAAAAATGTGAGAAATATGTGCAAGTTCAAAATAAAAAATAAATTGACTTATTCGGTCAACGAGTTATTGAGAAAATCACTATTGCATAAGGTGCCAATAATTGGTGCAAAAATTGGGGGTGCCTATAATTGTATCCGTTACGCTATACAATAAAAGCCAACTTAAGATTTGTAATTAAAGATTAATGACTGACAACGACCTGAAACACACCTTCCATTTCTATAACTGTCGCAAATAAGGTTAGCTAAAGAAAATTGCACTTTACCTAATCGCTATATGAATTTTGTTTTGCAATTTACAATATAACGTTGATAAAAATCTTATTGTTCCATGGTATGAACCACTTCGTACAAACTTTCTATACTTGTACACCTAACCCTGCACAGCAACAAAACCAAAGCCTTTGTTTTAAAAACACAAATATGTATTATTGTTTAACTGTTTGATATTTTTTTAATCTCCTAATAAAACTGCAGCTGAGTCGATCTATGTTTGTTGAACCCTTACCCCCCACCCACCGATAAAAGAAAATTGAACGGAGCAAAACCTGCATGCAAAAAATCGCCCGTCGCATCGCCCAACTATTCGAAAAAAGCAGCATGTTGTACAGACAGCATTCACAGTAATAGACAAAAACTTTGAATGATAAAAACTCACAGACAATATAGCATTTTTGCAACACGAATATGTAGACATGTTTATAATTGTGGTGCCATTTAATAGAAAAATCGAAATAAAACTACCTTTATTAAAAAAACAAGCCAACAGCTGCCCCTTTCCCAAAAATGCAGTAAACGCAAACCCCACAAAACAACAGCACAAAAACTTTGAATAATAAAACTTCACGTAAATTGTAGCATTTTTCTAGACAAGAATATGTACAAAAGTATGTATACGTAATTGTTTGGCAATATAATATTTTTTTTTTCAAAACAAAAATCTTAATAATACATAATAGTTATATATCTGTATCTTGCTTCTAAAAGGGCCAATCTCAGTATTTTTTTCAAATATTGACTTAAGTACACTTTTTGACTCAGAGGAAGATTATCTACGACTTTAATAAGGGCAAATGTCTTAAAATTGTTTCCTAATATATATTTTTCAAAAGTAATAAACATTTTCGGAAATTAAAAAGCAAAATCTTCGATTTCTCGAAAATTAACATATTAGACATAGGCCCTTTAAGAACCAAGGTACAGATATATGTATATATGCATCACTATCCGCTCACCAGCGGAAGAATTTGACCGTCAAAAGCTGAGTTTTTGGACAGATCTGAATGGGAAAAAATAATTTAGTTTACTAAAATAAAGCCCCATTAACTCGATACCCATCAGCAACTAAAGTATTTACTACTTCACACAAACTTTCCAAAATGTTCACCTAACAAAACCCACTGGTAAAAGTAAAGCAAAAGCAGCAAAGCCTATATTATAAATAAATAAATATTTGTCCAAAGAAAAAAATAATAATTGTCCCATAAAAAATGAACTTTCATATCAGAAAAACCAAAGCCCTTAATAAAGCGAAAACAAACAGCCGAATGAATAAAATAAAACCATTCAATGTGAATACAAATTAAAGAGCAATATCACTAAAGCTTTAAACATTAGAAATTCACACGAGTTGAAAAACTTTTTTATATGCGATACGTATTAAAATTACTTTTTTCAACAAACGAAATTGTAAGTAAACAATTGATTTCTTTTTTAAATGATGATAGCGACTATCCTTTTTATAATATGTGAAGAATATGGTTTTTCTTAAATTAAAACCAATCTGCAAATAAAGCAAAAATCTATTGTTTTGCAAACAAAATCGATTTTCATATTTTTCTTCCGTCACTTTGCAAGTCACTTTGAAAGTTTTCATTTATTTATTTTGTTGAAGTTTTATAGAGAAAAGTATTTTAAACTGAAGAATAATTAATTAAAAATTATTTTGCGCGGCAAAATCAGCAAGAAAAAAGTACCTACAAATCGCGATAAAAAGCTACTAGTGTTTTGGCTTCAAAATTATTAAAGATAGAAAAGTATAAACAACACACTTTGCTATCTTTTATATACGCTAACCATATAAAAATAATAATTCGTAATGATTGTAACCTACTTTGAAAATGTTGATGAAACTCTTGAAGTTCCATCGACTTGAGTTCATCAGAGGTTTACCATTTGAACGCAAAAAAAAAAAAACAGCAACAAAAATTAATGCTGAGCTACAATCCGAAAAAAAATTGCACTTTGTTCACAATACCAAGAACATACAAATTGAAAACGATTAATGAAGCGAAAAAAACAGCAAACAAAAATAAAAAGAATACTAATTTTTCAAAACCCGTTTTCCAATTAAGGTTAGTAGCAATATTTTTATTTTAAACAATTCAGTGAAGTAATTTACTTTTATAATGGTGAAAAAACTAGTTCCATGGTATTTACTACTTCACATAAGCTTTCCATAATTTTCACCTAAGACCCCCACTGGCAAAAGTTAATCAAAAGCCGCAAATTCTATATGTGAAAAATTCCCAAAAATATTTGTTTTAACAAGAAAATAATATATTTGTCCCATAAAAAATTAACTTTCATATAAGAAAAACAAATTGAAAACGCTTAATAAAGCGAAAACCAACAACCGAATGAATAAAATAAAACCAAAAAAGTTTTCCATTTCAATGTGAATACAAAAAGAAAGACCAATAGCACTAAAGCTTTAACCATTAGAAATTCACACGAATTGAAAAACTTTTTTATATGCGACACGTATTAAAATTACCTTTTTCAACAAACGAAATTGTAAGCAAACAATCGATTTCTTTTTTAAAAGATGATAGCTACTATTCTTTTTATATAATGTGAAGAATATGGTTTTTCTTATTTTAACCAATCTGCAACTAAAGCAAAAATCAATTTTTTGCCAACAAATTCGATTTTTATATTTGTCTTCCGTCTTTTTTGAATTTAAAGTTCTAATTTTTTTATTTAGTTGAAGTTTGAAAAAGAAAAGTATTTTAAACTGAAGAATAATTAATTTAAAATTATTTTGCTTGGCAAAATCCCCAAGAAAAAAGTACCTACAAATCGCGATAAAAAGCTACTAGTGTTTTGGCTTCAAAATTATTAAAGATAGAAAAGTATAAACAACACACTTTGCTATCTTTTATATACGCTAACCATATAAAAATAATAATTCGTAATGATTGTAACCTACTATGAAAATGTTGATGAAACTCTTGAAGTTCCATCGAGTTGAGTTCATCAAAGAGGTTTACCATTAGAACGCAAACAAAAACACAGCAACAAAAAATTAATGCTGAGCTACAATCCGAAAATAGATTGCACTTTGTATACAATACCAACAACATACAAATTGAAAACGATTAATGAACCGAAAAAAAAGCAAACAAAAATAAAAAGCATACTAATTTTTCAATACCCGTTTTCCAATTAACGTTAGGAGCAATATTTTTATTTTAAACAATTCAGTGAAGTAATTTACTTTGATAATGGTGACAAAAATATAGTTCCATGGTATTTACTACTTCACATAAGCTTTCCATAATTTTCACCTAGACCCCCACTGGCAAAAGTTAATCAAAAGCCGCAAATTCTATATTTGAAAAATTCCCAAAAATATTTGTCTTACCAAGAAAATAATATAATTGTCCCATAAAAAATGAAGTTTCATATCAGAAAAACAAATTGAAAACGCTTAATAAAGCGAAAACCAACAACCGAATGAATAAAATAAAACCAAAAAAGTTTTCCATTTCAATGTGAATACAAATTAAAGAGCAATAGCACTAAGGCTTTAATCATTAGAAATTCACACGAATTGAAAAACTTTTTTATATGCGATACGTATTAAAATTACCTTTTTCAACAAACGAAATTATAAACAAGCAATCGATTTCTTTTTTAAAAGATGAAAGCTACTATTCTTTTCATATAATGTGAAGAATATGGTTTTTCTTATTTTAAAACCAATCTGCAACTAAAGCAAAAATCAATTTTTTGCAAACAAATTCGATTTTCATATTTGTCTTCCGTCTTTTTGGAATTTAAAGTTCTAATTTTTTTATTTAGTTGAAGTTTGAAAAAGAAAAATAATTAATTTAAAAAAATTTTGCTGTTAAAATCCCCAAAAAAATACCTACAGGTCGCGAAAAAAGCTACTAGTGTTTTGGTTTCAAAATTGTTAAAGATAAAAAAAGTATAAATAACATACTTTGCTATCTTTTTTATATGCTACACATTAAAAAATTATAATTCGTAATGATTGTAACTTACTTTGAAAATGTTGATGAAACTCTTGAAGTTCCATTGAGTTGAGTACATCAAAAAGGTTTTCCATCGGAACACAACAAAAATTAATGCTGAACTAGGGACTCCACAACCCAGATACAGCAACAGCACACAAACCTAGAATAATAGAAATTCACTTGAACTGTAGAATTTTTCTAAAAACGATTATTGGTGTATATAATTGTTTGGCTTTTCAATAATGTTCTTTTAAAAAATACTTCAAACAAAACTACCTTAAAAAAAAGAAATTATCAGCAACGGCAGCAGCAGCACCAACGAAATAAATCGGCCAATCCACACAGCACTACTCAACTAATGCAGATAAACAGAAATAGAATTTCATATGAATAGTAGCATTTTTCTAAACGCGATTATCTATTATCTACTTAATAAAATTACATAATTACATAACAAAATTACCTTTTTTCAAAAAAGAAATACACAGCAATGGTCCCACTGCCACAAGCCAAAAATGGTCCCACTGCCACAAGCCAAAAATGCAGCAAACAGGCACCCGAACAACAGCAACAGCTAAAGACTTTGAAAAATGAAAAAAGAAATTCATAAATGTATGTTTACAATTTTGTGGCTATTTAATAAAAACTCAAAATGAATAACTTACCTTTATCAAAAAAGGAATCAACAGCAGCCTGTTTCCCGAAAATGCCAGCAGACGCAGACGCCCGGACCCCGCCCAGCAACAGCACAAGAACTTAAAAAAAAGAAAATTCGGATTAAAAGAAGCATTTTTCTAGACAAGAATACGTGCATAATTATGTATATACATATTGTTTGGCAACCTAGTTTTTATTTTCTAAAACTCATAAAAAATTACCTTTTTATCACCAAATTAATTGCGCCACAAAAAATACCCAACGAGGTACATATATATGCAAATGCATCACCATCCGCTCACCAGCGTGCACAGAAACGAAAATCAGTAGCCTCATGTAATTAAAAAGAAATAACATTTTAATATTGTCTAAACAGGAAAATAATATTTCATAAAAATTACCTTTCTTATGAGAAAATATTCTTTTTTGTGCAGCACAGCACAAACAACGCCTTAAAACCGGTAAACGTTTAAAAGTACAGCCACGCAGTACGGAGAGCGAACGAGAACCAACGACCAACACGACGCGAAACTTGAAAACAGACTAACCACTGGCGTCATCTTCATCGTCTGCTCAAGCACAAAACAGATCGTTTTGTCTTTTTCTTTTTCGCGATTGAAATTAGTGGTGCCAATTTTTTTTTTAAGGCATGCTCAGACTGATTTAAGAACTGGAAAAAGCTGTTTTTGTGTTGAATAATAGATTTGATTGGGAACTTGAAATTTCTGACAAATTTTCACAATTTGGTGAAAATTTGTAAAAATTCCATGTTTAGTTATGTGGTGTTCAATGGTTTTATTTAATTTGTTGTAGATTCTACTTTTTCAATGTTAGGATTGATACAATCCAATTTCATATTTAACATTAATGATTGAAAATAGTTTTGCAGAATTGAGTAGAATAATGAAAGACGAAAACTTTCTGGAACTAGTTGAACAGAATATGTTCTTTTTATGAAGTATCGGTGATATTCCCCCCCCCCCAGGCATTAGGGCCAAGTATGCTTTTAAAATTTGTTGATGGCCAAAGAGAGGGCGCAATGATATTTAATATTTTCCGTATAAAAGTCAACCCAATGCATCAACAATGTTCGTATTTTGGATGTTTTTAGCAACTTAATCTTTCATAATTGAGCTAGAAGTTTATGCTTTTACAATATAACAACATACTGATTGCAGCGCCCTCTACCTATATGTTTTTTTAAAGGTTAAGCCAGAGCTTTGAAATTGTGTGCATACATTTTTCAGGACCTGCTGCATTTCGGATGTAAAAAACTAGCCAACTGCAGCGCCCCCTTAAAAATATTCAAATTTAATTGAGTACGAATACTTAATTAAGCTAGACTTTTGAATTTTAAACGTATATTTTTCATGAGCTCATGCTTTTATTATTTATTATTATTATTAATGGACTGATTGCAGCGCCCTCTATGTGTTTTTAAAGGTTTTAAGGTATAACTACGTACAATATTAAATTAGAGCTTTGAAATTTTGTACATATATTTTTCAGGAACTGCTGCATTTCGGATGTAAAAAACTAGCCGACTGCAGCGCCCCCTTCAAAACATGCAGGTTTAATTTAGTACTTATACTTAAATAAGCTAGACTTTTGAATTTTGAACGTATATTTTTCATGAGCTCATGCATTTACAATATAACAATGGACTTATTGCAGCGCCCTCTATATGTTTTTAAAGGTTTTAAGGTATAACTTCTTGCAAAATTAAGCCAGAGCTTTGAAATTTTGTGCATATATTTTCACTACCTGCTGCATTTCGGATGTAAAAACTAACCGACTGCAGCGCCCCCTTCAAAATGTTCACCTTTAATTTAGTACGTATACTTAATCAAGCTGGACTTTTGAATTTTTACGTTTATTTTCCATTAGCTCGAACTTTTTGATATGATTGATTAAAGCGCCCTCTACATATTCTTTATAATACTGAGCTATAACTTCGTACTGAATGCAGCTAACACCTTGGATGTTTTTATATATATTTCTCAAGAGCTTCTGTTTTTCTAACGAAATTACTGAGCACCTGTAGCGTCTCCTACATATCTTTTTACTAACGTACCTGGTTGTCAAAATTGAAAACAAAAATACATCATTTATGTCCAAATGGACTTAATGAGATTGTTTGCTTTAATTCTTCGGGCCCTCACACTCGCCAGTACGTTACACAATAAGGTATAATTTTTATTGTGAATTCTTTCACAATTTCATTAAAAACGTATACATATGTTTTAATATATAATAATTGAATCGTGAATGCGCTCTTATATTTCTACAGTAAAAATGCGGAAAATGTCCAAACCTAGAAATTAATTCATAAGTTATTAAAATGTTATTGTCTTAATCTTCTACAATTCTACAAGTTTGAACATACCTTAAACATGAATTTGGTATCACTGTCACTGATTGCAATCTTTGTAGTAACAAAAAGGCGCTAAAGCATTCTCTTATCTCTTTCACATTGTCTTTTCATTCGCACGCTCTTGAAATTTCTAATAAATATTTGCTGTCATTGCGTAGAAAATAAAAGACGCCAAAACTATGGTTAGTTTTTAATAAAATAAATAATTTGTTATCAAAGAGCGATAACTTAAAAATGCCAACTATGACGTTTCTCTGGTGGTTTTTCTTTCACGCGATCATGAAATTCTTAATACAGTAAAGCCCAGATAAGTGCCTCACCATAAATTCCCCATTTTGAGAGGTACTTATCCCGGTTTGGAAGTTATAAAAAAACATTTTAGTGCTCAGATTCACTCTTATCTTATAAATAAAAACATACTGTCATACAAATTTGTTTAGTTAAAGAAAAAAAAAATCATAGCAAAAAGTTATTGCAGTTATGATCGTAATTAATAAAAAGTTTCGATTGCGAATGAAAGAACATAGAACCGATTTCAATAGGCTAGGAACTTTATAGGAAGTATTTTCAGGAAAATTTAATTAAAGTACACAATATAAGTGGGGAAGGAAGTTAAGTGAAAGGTAATTTTCAGATGAGTTTTATATGAAAAACTTCTTAAATTTTGGTTCTCTAGAGCTATAGGTACTTATCCGGGTATTACTGTATATGTAAAGCATTTCGTTTTCTATGAGGAATTTCAAGTGCGTGCGAAAGAGAAAATATCAATGAGACAGAAAGCAATTTAGCGGGCTTTTACACTTGCAATCAGTGCTACCAATTTCGATTTTATGGTATGTTTAAACTTGTAAATTTTTTTTCAATCAGAACGGGTCAAATAATTTTATAAAGATTTATGAAATAATTAAGGGTTTTTGACATTTTCGGCAGTGTTGTACATAAATAAAAAAGCCCATTGAATTTTACTCAAAAGTAGCAAATTTCTTTAGTTACGTTACATTTGCACGTCCATTGATATACTTCTCGCTCAAACAAATAAACACATTAAAATAATTTATGTAAACGATTAAAAAGTTGGCATTTTTCCTGGGAAATCGATGAAAATTTCTATTTATTGTCAGTTTAGTGGCAGAAATATTTTCAGTTTGCCAATCATGTAAATCGTTCACTACGAGTGAACAATGTAAAAACTTGAAGACGCCAAAATCGTTTGGCTCTTTTATCACTTTTTTAAGTTTTCTCATAAACATGTTTTCAAATCTTTTTCTGAAATAGACTTTTATTATTTGCAATCAGTTTGTTGAAAGTCGATGGTTCTGAAATTAATGTCTTTTTGCTATTTTTTTTTCTTTGACATACACACGCAACTCCTAATGAAATACATTATTGTATGATATGTTCGTTCACTTTCGAAAACTGCAACTTTCTACAAATTTTAGTACAATTTAACTTTTATATATCGATACCTTCCCATTAGAATGCACTCGTATTAAGCGACATTTTCAAAACTTTAAATTAAATTTTTAAAATACATCTTATTCAGTTATTTATTTGGATATTTTGTTGTAGTAAACAGATTTTTAGAGACATTTTGAGTTGAAAATCCCGTTCCAAATCTTTTTATTTTTTTAAATACATAAATAAATAACTGGACCAGACACCAGAGGTTTTTTTCGATGCCATTAAAATGTTTGAAATGTCGCTTAATACATTTTTCCGGGAAGGTATCGATATGTATATATTTTGACAACTATGAACGTAAAAAATAGGCAGTTACCAGTACTCACGTTAATATAAAATATCGGCCCAGTGAAGCCTTATATGGAAAAGTGAAATTTACATTGGGAAAATGCCATAAGCGTTTCAATCATATGACTGTTCAGTAACGCTTAACTTTATTATCCTGAATGCGCTTTTATTCATCTGCCGAAATGTCGTAAGCTAAAAACCAGTTCATACATTAGTCATTCAACAACTTAAATATGAATTAATTATTCGTTTCATTCTGCACGAAACCTAAAAGTATGAACATAACTTAAGCATGAAATTGGTAGCACTGGTTTCAAAAAAGTATAGGCGCAAAAATTCTTTATCCTGTTCATTTTAGTATTATATCTTCTCTTTCGCACGCTCTAAAAATTTGTAATACAGGCACATTATTTTTCAATCAAGCTGGGTGTAATTGATGTGGAAACTTGAAGAACCCAAAATAATTGTTACTTCCTTATTAATTATAGTTTATTCTGCTTTTCCTTTGGCATGTAATCGAAATGCCTTGCAGAATAAAACACCTACACTTTATTTGCCAAAGACGTTGTGCGGTTCATGAAAAATAGCAAAAAGGTATGTACATACATATATGTATGTTCATCAAGTACGTGACGTCACAATTATATTTTGTTTGGAGAACAGAAAAATAAAATGTATCCATTTGACTGTTTATTTCTACTAGTTATTCTAATTACAAGATTTATCCGCCATAAATAACTTTTATTATTTAATTTTCAATTATAGTTTCATTCAAAAAAGATAGTAAAAGATGATTGTGACGTCACAAAAACACCAAAAAGGCAAATTGGGAGTATTTAATTAATAAAATTAAATTTTTCTACCTAAGGAATTTCAAGTGAGTGCGAAAGAGAAAACAGCACGGACACAAGGACTTTGGCGTCTTCTAGTTTCCACATCATTAACACCCAGCTTACACCCAGTGCTACAATTTGTATGTTAAGTGTATGTTTACACTTGTGAAAATTAAACGAATAATGTCATTACAACTCATGTTTTAATTTTTTGACCATTGGATTTTTTTACTAGGTACAAAGATAAATAAGTTGTATTTGGTAGCTGCTCCAACTTGCTACAGTTCACAAACTGTCAAAAATTCCTATGGGATTTGAAAGCAATTTGTGCAACTTCGCGTCGTCGTACGAAGTAGAAAGTTTAACAATAAATTAACAAATATATTTTTGAAGTTGTGCTGCGTTAACAAGTGCATTTATACCAACATTAGTAAAAAATTCGCTCCAATTCTTGAAGCATGAGTTTCATATACATATGTACACAACAATTTGTGTAACACCAAATTCTTGATATTCCACAAGAGTAAGTTGCACATTTTTTTTTACAGAAAACGGGTACACTTATGACGATTTTTTTAAAAATATAGTTTAAGTGTGAATAGAAAGTATAGAAGAAATAATTCGCACTGCAGAATTGGCCCAATAAAGTTTTACAAGTTAGTGTCCGTGTTCAGATATCTATCTAAAGCGATCTTGATAGCCTGGTATTGTTATAATGCCTTGTAAAAAATGATGTAACAAGAACTCGGGGTATCTGACTATTTGTGGATAGGTTTTATTGCGTCAATTCCATGATTGTGTGAACTAAATGACGGTTCAGTGACGCTTGGTGAGAATTTTGTATATTAAGGTTCTCCCAAATCAACGCGAAATCAGCGAATCAGTCGCAACGATACAAAATAAGAACGATACACAATGCTAAACAACAATAAAAAAAACATCTTTGCGAACGATTCGCTATACTTTCGCGTCGGTTTGGAAGAGCCTTTAAGCCTAGTACATACTTGTAAATCAGGTCGTGAATCCGTACAAAATTTACATTTTTGTTCACCCGTTAACGTGCTCGTAAGGCTGTGTGGAGGCGAAAGTTGAGTATTTTCGTTCTCGAGCTATTCCCGTGCAAAATGTACGGGGATTCTTCGTGAAAACTTGACAGTTCGATTTCAAAAGAAAAAAAAAGTTGTTGTTTCACGCTTACCCTTGTGAATTGAAAAATTAAAAGAAATTCTTTAGCTAATTGATACGGTGGTTTTAGATTCCTACTTTTGTATCTTGGACTAGTTATTTGAGGTATTATGGTTTTTAGGTCAAGCCTTCACAACACATTTGCAAGTCTGTTCCAGTGAAAAATGTCAAAAAATCACTTTCTCCACTGGTGACTGTTAACTTCACGAGAAAGTATGTACTAGGCTTAAAAATTATATTATTTTTAAGTGAATTGTGACATTTGCAGCATGTTATCGATTTTAAATATCTAAAATTAGTTCATAAAGGCCTGTACAAGCAGAGCGCGTTCCAGTGGGTGTTGACTTAAGTCACCATTTTCTTTTCTCTCGATTCTCTGCCTATTTTGGTGTATATAATCTTATCGAACACCGTATAATGCCACTGTAGTAAGACCTAGTTGGAATTTGATATTAAAAAACTTACTCGCTGGGCCAGAGTAAGCAACTTAAACCTGCTTTGTGCTGTGACAACTAAGTTCTATGAGCAACTCGGAACAAATAAAAGTCCCATATTCGGTATATGACTCAATCGAAATGAATCGAGACTAGTGCGTGTGAGGCCTTTATCTTAAAACAAACCAACAAGTTTAAACGTGCCTTTATAAGAAATTTGGTAGCACTGATTGTAATCTCGAAGGCGCGAAAATCATTGTCTCTGCTCTCTCTTTGACATGTCTGATATGATGTTTTCTCATTCGCACGGCAGCACGAAGCGCGATCCTCACTATCAGTGATTACTCATGTTTAAATATAAACAAATTCCCGCACTGGGTGTAAATGATGTGGAAACTTGAAGATGCCAAAGTCATAACTGTGTGTTTTAGTGCATTTTTATCTACGCTTAAGAAGTAATCTTGTGAAACATACTACAAATTTGGTATAGTTCCGTATTTTGTATTTAGCTAACATGAAAATTAGTTTTTAAGCGAAGATAAAAATGCGCTAAAAAACAAGCCTATTGTGTCCTTGCTGGTTTGTCATTTACACGCACTTGAAACTCTTTATAAATCGTACATACAAGAAAACAAAAAAATGGACCTAACCATGTAACATAATTTTTTTCTAATCCATTCGAATCCAAAAGTGGTTGGTGTTATATGAATACAAGTAGGATGAAATGTTAGTTCCGACTTTTTGCCAAAGAAACTCCAATTGGGGTTGCTCTATTTAAGTTCATAAGTGCTTCCTGAAATAAAAATGCGCTTATTGAAGATTCAGTGACAAAAAGACTGAAGCACTAACATTTTATCCTACTTTATCTTATATTTCCATTTTTAATAAGCCAAGCATTTAAAATAACTTTAAATAGATGCGAAAATGAATAAAGAATTTTACATAGTAAGGCCCCTGGACAGTCTGGCATTGCAAACAATAAGTATTCTATTTTATAAGGCATTTCGATAAATGCCTAGGAAGTAGAATGCAAGTATTCTGGTGCTTGTACCACAAAACTACAAGTAGGGTGATGGCACTAGTAGTCAGCCCCTTAAATTTATACTTTTATGTTAAACTGGACTTCAGAAATCCTATTCAAATAGTTGAATAGAGTGCTTACGTTATTGGTTGGAATGTTTAGGCCATTAAATAAAAGGCGTATTTAGAAAATTTGTTAACAAAAGTTAGTTATTAATAAGTGCGATTGGTGTGAGGTCGATCAACTAAGTTTCAGAAGTTGGCCACATAAGAACGCCAGTAGTCAACCCCCTGTAAACAAAATGAAAAATTGGGGCTGACTATAGGGACACCCATTCTTTCATTTTGTAAACAGGCGGCTGACTACTAAAAATGGGATTTTTTAAAAATAGTTTTAACAGAAATCAAGAGAGAATAAAAGGTCCACTCAATTTTCATGCCCAGTTTAATAAAAAATAAAAAACTGCAGTCTTCAGTAGTCAGCCGGGAGGGAGTGGGGGCAAGCTTAAGAGAATTGAAGGCCAGCCCCCTTCTAAATATTTATCTGTTGAAAAAATTCATGTTTTCTTGCAAAATACAATACAAGAACAATGGAGTTCTCTTCAGTTTTTTAGTTATTGGAGAAATTTGTAACCTTACGGTTCCTCATCAGGAATGACTAGCTTCAATAGAGTATTTTGTATATTTGTTATACAAAAAAGGCATTATCCTAGTCTGAGGGCCATCCTTGAGCTGCCAGGTTAGTCGCATATAGTTTGTTCGAAAAAAAGTGCCTTACCAATAATCAAATTTAAAAACAACTCAAGTAAAATTAACCATATAATGAAATGGACTATAAAAATAATGAATCATACAACACAAATATTTCATATTTAAGAGTTCATGTTCATACCATGTTATATTCATTATTTAGGATCTACTTAATAATACCTTAAGGCCGTCCTTGCGATGACATATACCTAATTTGTTCGCATATAAAGTGCAAGCGAACAAAACTTAGGGTGATAAAAAACACGTTTATGTTTTGTTGCTTTTTGAAAGTGCATTTTTGTGGTCTTACGACCATCCTAGTGCTGGTAGGTTGATGGCATATTTTTTGACTTTCAAGTGAACCAACCTTAGAGAGGTATAAAACATTTTAATTTTATTTTGCTAGATTTTGAAAGCGCATTTTGGTGGCTAGGTTGGTCGTTTATAATTTGTAGTTTGAACAGATAAAAATTGTGTGTTCACGAAATTTGAAGCGGTATAAAACACTTTTACATCGCTCAAATTTTTGCATTAAGAAAGAACATTATGATGGCCAAAGGGTTGAGGTATCGCTACCAGGTTGCTACCATGTATAGTTTGTACTGATGCAAATAATACGTCTATAAAATGTGTAGCGGTATAAAATACTTTCATCAAAACGTTCACCATAGCTCTTGATTTTAGTATAGCATGCACTACCATGGGTACATAAGAAATAATATCTTAATATGTAGGATTGAAGAATTATTTTTGAGATTTTTGACATATTTAGTTAAAAAAATTAAGCAATCTTGCTAAAGGTTTCAAACTATTAACTCAACAAATCTATAAATATATGATATGTACGTTTTTTTCGTTTTATACGGTAGTAGAATAGAATAGAAAAAAATTTAATTATATTTTTACTTGCGTTATAACTGGGTATTAATGGGGAGAGTTTTGGAATAACTGTTAATTAAACTTGATGATTAAAAAAGTGGGTCCCGCAGCTTTAATCATCCGTCTATCTATTCCGTATATGTAATGTATGTATATGCAACCCAGTCGTGCATTTTATGTCCTAAAACTACATTATATTTACTCACGAAATGAAACGCCTTTTACCTCAAAAGTAATCAGAAGGTGCATTATTTTAACTAAAAGAAAATTGTCGAAAAATAAAACTAAAAATGTAAAAAAGATACTATTTTACAATCACTTATGCTCAAAATTAGCATTGTTATAAATGATCAAATTCAGTAAAACTTTGTATTGATTTAATACAACTCGTGATGATAAAACAGGAACTAATCTTTGTAAATTACAATTTCCGAGTGCGTTGCAAATTAATACTTTATTTATAGATTTGATCTTCTTATTTGTGTTCTTATTTGTGTTGAATCAAGACTAGTTTTTTTGTAAACTGCAAATTAATGTATCAACTCAAGAATTACAATTCGAGTTATAAATTTAATCTTTCTGTTGTGATGAATTACCAAAAATTATTTGCAAATTACGAATTCAAAATGCAAACCAAAAGTTTAAACTTTAGTTTTAGATTTGATATTTCTGTTGTATTGAATCACAAATATATTTGTTTGTAAATTACAACTTGACAATATCATCCCCCGAATTAAAACTTGAGTTATAGATTTGATCTTCTTATTTGTGTTGAATCACCACTCGTTTTGTTTGTAAATTGCAAATTAATGCATCAACCCAGGAATTACAATTCGAGTTATAGATTTAATCTTTCTGTTGTGTTGAATTACCAAAAATTATTTGTAAATTACGAATTTAAAATGCAAACCAAAAGTTTAAACTTTAGTTTTAGATTTGATATTTCTGTTGTATTGAATCACAAAATATATTTGTTTGTAAATTACAACTTGAAAATATCATCCCCCGAATTAAAACTATAGTTATAGATTTGATCTTGCTATTGGGGTTGAATTACCATACCTTTTTTGTAAATTACCAAATGGAAAGTTTAAACTTACGAATTATAATTCGAGTTATAGATTTGATCTTTCTGTTCTGATGATTCACCACTTATTTGTTTGTAAATTACAATATAAAAATTTCAATTCCTGTATTGCTACTCCAGTTACTGATTTGATCACTCTGTTGTGGTGAATCAGCAAATATTTTTTGTAAATTACAAATTGAAAATCGTAATAACAAAAATTCCAACGGTAAAAACCTAAATCTAAACCTTAAGTTATAAATTTGCTTCAAAATGTTTGTAATTTACAATTTTTTCTCAAATTGTGAATTGCGACTTTTTTTATTGATTCAACAAATAAAAAATTTCGTAAATTAGGGAGACTTGAGGTCAAATCAAAACTTAGTTTTATAAATTCAAGACAAATAAGCGTTAATTTAAAAAAAAAGAGCAGTTCGTGAATTGATCCCGAGAATTTTGTAATCGGTGATTTTTAATTCTCTCCGTGTATATGCAAATATTAATTTTTTATTTATGTGCATATAAAAATTCAAGATAAAAAAACCATGCTTTGAGAGGTGCTACTAATGGTTGCTAAGGGTAACATTTTATAGTTTTCGGTAGGAGATCACACTAATCTTAGCATACAGAAAAAGTTTAATCAAAATCGTAGAAGCTATTTTTGAGGAAAAAATAAAAATATTGTCCTTAACGACATTTAACTTTTATTTTTGCATACAAATATTTTTTTTTTTCTTTAAATATTTTAGAGAGTATTAAAAAAACTCTTTATGTATCAAAGTATCAAAGTTTCAAAAAATCGATAATGTTGTTTTCGAAATATATGATTACAAAAAAAATTTGAATATATTTGAAATCCAAAAAATTTTTTTTTTAATTTTGGTACACACTACTATACCTCCATATACATATAACGTAAGTAAAAAAAAGAAAAGATTGCATCTTAAATGGTCCAGCGATGCTTCCTTACTTCTTCATTGTGAATACATTTTTTCCCACAGACAGGCGCGATATTGCTGTGCTATGACTGGTATTGGTAGATTTGCAAATCTACAAGTTTCCGGCGCAAAACTCTTTCCGAACATATTCTTTTTTCTCCATGCCTTCACACGCTGCAATACAACCTCTGCCATTTTCAAATCTGGAAAAAGTAAGCTTATCTCTTTCATTAAAAGACTCCAAACCAAAGGAGATGGCCAAAAAGTTATGGACAAAAAACCCAGAATCGACAAGAACGAAATGTTAGCCAATGGGTACCTTATAATAAGCAATTGACGTCACCAAAAGGGCAGCCCCGAAATCCATCTAGTATAGGAGCTATGAGCCACCAAATACTACTAGGTATATGAAAATCCCCTTCATGTTTTTTTTTTGTATAAAATATAGCTAATTAAATGGTATAAAAGAAGTTGTGTGTGAGATATCAACGATTTTTCTGTTTCAGACTATGGTCATTTTAGCCATTAAAAAAAAAAAAAAGAAAATAGTAGTTTAAAAAAAAATGGTAGTCAAGATGCAAAAACCAGAGGTCAAGTTAAAAATATCCAAAAACTAACAAAGCTTTTAGATCACAATGAAAAGAAATAAAAACGAAAAATTCAATAAATAACACTAAAAATAATAAAAAAAAATAACCTACCAAGACTAGCTAATAATACAAGTATCTAGATAAATGTAGCTTGAAATCGTAGATATTTGCTATAGTTACAATAGTTTTTGCTAAATCCATTTCATTGTTTAGTTTTTTGTTCGTATTTAACAATAAATACCAAACTTTCTTAACCACTATCTCCCACAAACTATTCATAAAATACTGTTTAGAACAGATTGTGCATAAATGTAAATTCGAACCTTTAATCTCTAAATATAAATGATCCCTGATGGTTTTTCGATCTATTGATTATATATTTTTGATGTACTTATTTAGCCTTCAAAAACTGCATATGAATTTTTTCTGTCGACTCTGGGTTTTTTTTGGCCATCTCCTTTTGTGGGAGATACAAATTTAGTTTTAAGCCTTTCACTTAGACCAAGAGCCGACAGCAAATTTTGGGAGTGGAGGTATAACCAAAATCGGAGTATGAGGGATTATAGGTACATGTATAGTGATTTGGAATATGAAAGTCTGGCAGGTTTTGTTTTCAGCCTTCGGTGGGGGCGGGGGTTTAAAAGCCACGTAGTTTCCTAAATATATGGTAGGGTCATTAGAACTTAAATTCACTTTTAAAAAATTGGATATGACGCTCTGTCATTTTCCCTAAGTTTCAAGACTTTTATCTTTGTAATCCGATAAATAGGACCCATTATTTTACCTTTTCAAGTAAACCTTATTGGCGTTTTTGTGGAGACTTTATTTGTTGATTTTTTGTTTTGTTGAAAATCTCCAAAAAAGGGATGATAAGGTTCACGTTAAATGGTTATATCTTGAGTTCTATTAATCGGACCGTCAAGATTGTGGTGTTTATGCTTAGGAAAAATTACAGGGAATAATATCCAATTTTTTAAAAATAAATTAATGAGGTTATAACCCTGAAAATAAATCAGGGGATCTAGCACTTTATAACCCCCCACCCCTCCCAAAGGCTGAAAACAAAACCTGCCAGACTTTGGTATTTGATATCACGATACATGTACCTATAATCCCTCATACTCCGATTTTGGTTATACCTCCACTCCCAAAATTTGCTGAAGGCTCTTAGACTATTAAGCCCCTATAAATCCATGAAAAAAAACAGGCTATGCCTCTCGCACAAGGGAACGACCTTTTTCATTACGATTTTACTGGACTTGCACGAACCTACATAATTACACAGACAGAAACATCTCTCTTAAAATTATGGATTTCGGATCAAGAGAGCTCGAAACATATGTGATACATATGAATGTCAATATTAAGAATAATTTTTTTTTTTTGAAAAATAAATAAAATTAAAGATTTTTTGTCTTCCTTTTCACCCAAAATATAGAGTTTCCAAAATAGTTAGTTTTAGTTTTTGAGTGTTCTTATTTTTGTAGGGCTTAAACCCAAAGATCAAAATGTACAATTTCGCCCCAAATGACCTGGCTTCAAAATCAAAACTCGTGGGAGAAAGGAACGTTGATACCTGATGAGAATCCTTTTCTTAAACACCAACCCTAAACATTACCAAAAACTAACAACATACAAAAATGCTGAAGGTGTTAAATTCGACTAATGTATGTTAACTTGAAATTTGTACATATGTAGGATATGTGTGTATGTACGTATAAGCGTTAAATTTCAATGTCTAAATCATTTATAAACTTCTTGGTTCAATAAGACGATGCAATACTGCTATTCTTATGTCCAGACGAATTCATTGATTGTCTACTTTTAGTTCTTCGAAATTCTTCCTGCAGTTTCTTTTCCAAAGTATCTTCATCGTTAATGAAATTCAACAATTCTATGTACCGAATAACTTGAACGTCATTCAAACGTTTTGCAACATCTATTGCGTCTATCAAAGTATCATGAATTTTTTCAATTTTATGCAACACAGCATGAGATTTGCAAATCATTAACAATCCAAGTAAATTCCAAACCAGACTATTGCATTTCTTAGCTTCTGAAAGATGAAAATAAAGAAAAAATGCATTATGCTTTATTTGATCTCAATACCCTTTCTGAAAAAAAAGATTAGTAGTTACCTTCGATGCCTTTTCGTGCTACAATACAACATTCATCAAAGCGAGAGTTTCTTAAGTGACTTCGAGCAATTTCGTGTAGTAAATATGATTTCTCTATTGAATGTTTGGAGAAAACTAAACGTTTTTCCATTCTAGCCAAGAATTTTCTGAAAAAATGTAATGGAAAAAAGTAAAAAAAAAGTTTAATTTTCACTTAAAAAAATGCAATTAAATACAAACTTATGTTTAATCATAGGCTGATCGGCGATATCTTCATCCTGATAAGTTGATTTATCACCAAAAATGAAAGCTACTGGTTCCTTATCTTTTTCCTTTGGTATTTTCAAAAGAACATTCAAACGCTCTTCGGGTCTAAAATCAGTTAGGTTCTTTGGTGTGTCCACATACTTATCAATATAAGCCAATGCCAAGATATTAAAGACTTCATTAATAAATTCAAATTTCCATGGCATAACTCGGCGAGTTTTTAATACAACATAGTCACCTATTACTTCTTCAATATAACGAGTTAGTTTCTAAATGGGATTTTTTGGGAATATTTTCTTGAGAAATTTTCAAAACATGAGGGTAAACATACCTCTACCTACCTCAATTTTCTTAATTTTTCTTAGGTATTTGATTTTCTTTAAAATTGTCAACATATTACGATGAACTTGGTATTGAATGCGGAAAAGATGTTCTTCATTTATTTTCTCAGTTAATTTTTTGTCTGGGCACTTTCGAACCTTCTGCGTATACAATGGTGTTCTAGCATGCAACATTTTCTAGAAAAAAAAATATCCAAAAAATCATAAAGTTCTTAGACCGAGAGCCCACAGCAGATTTTGGGTGTGAATGATAGCAAAAAAAAAAGTATATGCGTCGAAAGCAGCAGTTATATAATAAATTAGTAGGTTAGATTAGGTTAAGTTGATAGGCTGACGGTAGATCTTGTTCCCGTCACACTTAGATCAATGTTGATCCATTGTGGTAATATAAATAAAAATATAATCTATGAAATCCTATGGAGCATCTCCCTTTTCAGCATCAGAATAGCTTCCTGGTCTATTTTTGTAGGCGTTTCCGTCTTGAGGATCTGCCAGTCGCTGCTAGGGAAGCTGGGATTTTGTGCCCGCAGGAGGTTCCACAACAATTCTGTGGTGAAGCCTGTGCAAGGTACATGTATCCGGACTTTTGGTCTGGTGGGAAGGTCACTTTTGAAGGCAACTCTTAATGTTACCCCTCCTAGTAACCCCTTCAAGTAACCCCTCCATAACATTGACGGTGGCTTGAAGCCATTTCAGCGTTGGTGTATCACTACAAGAAAGGATTTTGAATCCTTTAATGTTCGACAGCGGACCGAAAGTTGACAAGAACCCGGTGAAGGCAAGGATCTCGTTGTTTAAACACTCGAGAAGCCTTACCTCCACCCGAGCCCACTACTCACTGGTTAGCAGCTTTTTGGTGCTCCCCTTATTTATTACCGCCACCTGAAGGCTCTCAGCTACAACGTCAGCAAGAGCAGCGGCCATCTTTGGCTTCTTATTGACGTTCGTTGGCGGGGGTGTCGAGTCATTGTGCCTGGCCCTCTTTTTTTTTACTGCTGGTTTCAGTATGCTCGACCCTTAAGTGCTTTGGACATTTGCCTGGTCCCACTCTAGGATTACTGCCAGTAGCTAAACTGGAGGAAGAGGCACCCTGATCCATAGGTTGATCTTTCTCTGGTCGGGATACGCCCCGTTTGGGCTCAACTGGCATCCTTAATTTCGTCTTGGGAAGAAGCTTTCGAGCTCAATCGCTTCCAGTCCCTGATACTGAGATTTTTTTGGTGTCACCTTGGCAATACCTTCGCATGGCCCTCTTAGCATTTTCGATTCTTTTCAGGTCTGGGTCATGATCTCCTCCCTTATTCTGTGTACGCAGATGTTCCATTTTCTCTTCGAACAGATTTAGCCCATGCGATCATCGATTTTCAGAGCTGGAAGCCCGTACAGTTTCAGAAGACCCAGGGGCATCCACACACACTCCATTCGGTTTACAATCCCCAGATTCTTTATTTGGGGTCCAAGTAACCTTGGCACCTGACACCACCAGGATTTTTGCCAAAGTCTCGCTGTGAGGAGGTTCTCTCATCTGCCCTTTCACAGGGTTTTCATCCACTGTGACATCTGCGTCCGAGCAGTCTGAGCTGGTGAAAGATTTTATTTCATTTCATTTCATTTCAAGATTGGTAGCCATCATCATTGAGGGTGCGAAATTCCTCATCTGACAACACCTATCCATAGCCAGCTCCAACAGCACCATCCTCAGAGTCAGTAAGATTCATAAGGTATTCAGTAAATGCCTCATCAATCTTACCACTGCTACGGGCAGGCATGCATTGTGTTGCGTTGTTACCAATTTGTGTCACTAGCGACTTAGCTTCTTCTGAAGCCAAGCCATCGCTGGCAGCCATGACCTCTGCCGACACTTGAGCGTACATCCCCACTCGATTTTCATTCCCGCTTTTAACTTTATCCATAATTGGCATATTAGATTGACATCTCTGTTGTTTTTTTGGTTTTACTTAGCAATTCGACCCTGCAGCTGGGTTGTTGGAGAGTCAAACACAAGCCCCCCCCCACCACATCAATGTGAAAAAAAACAATCGGTGGGGATTTAGAGGCGTTGATGAAGTTCATTATATTCCAGATGTTATCACCAGTTGACTTCGAGATTTCTGCTAGATTGTTGAAGAAGTAGCTACTCAAACATTTTTTTCTTATATACAGTGCAGTGTAGTGATGGGTGTACTCCTCTTCTTCTTCGTCTCCGCAACCTCTGCATAAGTCTTCACTATTTA
This sequence comes from Dasysyrphus tricinctus, assembly GCA_963921185.1. Lineage (NCBI taxonomy): Eukaryota > Metazoa > Arthropoda > Insecta > Diptera > Syrphidae > Dasysyrphus > Dasysyrphus tricinctus. Next base: position 48,011,158 of record OY992533.1, on the reverse strand, counting down.
CTTAGTCTCATCTTCTTTTTATGATACCCACAGAGATTATGTTCTGTGATAATCCCTACTAAACGATATTTGATAATTTCGGTTTTTTTTTGTAGCTAGGCCACAGATTCTTTGTAGTGGTACAAGTTACAAGTCCGTTCCATCTGTCATTGGTAAGTTCCACTATTTTCTTACCAATTGTCTGTTTAATGGCACAGGGTGGAATTTTAACACCGGAGTCTGTTAGGCTTAGATCTAACGATGAACTAGTCCTTCCCAGTTCATCTGCTTTTTCATTTCCAAGAATTCCAGTGTCCAGGGACCTAGCAGAGTCTGATGTTGTGCTGCGTGGCAAGAACCGCATGAAACCAGCTTGGATTTTTTTTTTCTAAATAAGTGTTGGCTAAACTGAGGGATTCTGAAAAGAAACCCGCTACTACTCCCGTAATATTCTTCGATCGAAAAATAAATAGTAATTAAACAGTGTATCGAAAACAAAAATGTAAATGCAACTTTGAGAGGCTTCATGTTAGCCGAAATTGGTTTTCACCCGTCCTTAGATAATACTCCTCTGATTATCACAGAATCTGAGACCATTTGAGTGTTTTGTTCGCCCTGCTAGACCGTTTAAAAAATTCAAACTATCCAGGAAGGGGTGAAACCAATTTTGGATAACACAATTATTGCTCTCGAAGTTGCATTCATATATTGTTTTCAATGCACTGTTTAATCACAAAAGACTTTGAATTTTTTTACTCAAGCTTTACCCACTTCTTTTTTTGCTATATCATTTACACCCGAAATCAGCTGTGGGCTCTCATTCTACATATTTGGCTTCTCCGAAACATATTTCATCAAAAACTTCTAAAACATAAACAAATCCTATTCAATACAGCAAAAATTAGAACTCAATGAAGGCTCTGGACCTTTGGCACCTCATATGAGGGAAATTTGATAGGAAAAAAGCCATTTAATTGGTCAGTAATTGGTGAGAAAAGGTCAACTGGTCCCAGAAATTGGTCAGCCCTAGATAACTTTTAATCAAGGCTTAAACTTTTCAAGGTCGCTCTAGGTCACGCGCGATGAATTTTTGAAGTTTGTTTGAAGGTTACAAAAAAGAAGTTTCAAAGTCAAAACGATTTTTGGGACCTTATTTTAGGGAAATTTGCCAATAATGTGTACCATCTGAAAGATCTCTAGATCTAAATGGTCAGCTAGTTTCATTAATTGGTCAGGTATAGATTTTTTTTAAATGAATTTTTAAAAGTTTCAAGGTCATAGCGATTTTTGGCACCTCATTTATGGGAAATTTACAAAAATGTAATACCATCAGAAAGGCCCTGAGAACTTTATAAAAGGTCAGCTAGTTTTAGTAATTGGTCAGTCATATTTGTTTTAATGAATATTTAAATTATTGTAATAATTACTGATTTTTGAAATTTGAGAATAAATCAAGAAAGGATATTTCTTATAATACCAATTTTTAAGACCTTAGGCTCGTCTGGCAGGAGCTTTTGACCGTCCAGCTCGTCAATTATGTTTTTTTTTTATATGCAAGATGGCATAAGCTTAAATATGTGCGAAAATTATAGGTAGGTACGTGTTTCAGTTTTATCAACTTTAAAAAATTTTGAAAAAAATATGTGGTGATCCTGGATCTACAGTAAAAGAACCATATCATAATTTGCTGACTTGATTTATTATGTATTTGAACTATACGCAGTTAACGTGTTATATTTAATAAATTATTAAAATTTGATATTTTTAATACCAACTTTAAAAACTCGTCTGGCAAGCTATTTTCGCCCACCAAACTCGTCTGGCATCTTCGTTTTCATGTACAAAGAGACACAAGTTTTTATAAATTCAAAAAATTAGCATTCTAAAAGTAGATATGTTACATTTGGGAGTTATTTTACATTTTGAAAAAAATAGGTGGCAACCCTAGAATTGAGGAAATATTCCCTGATCTTTATTTTTTGACTAATCTGTTCACGAATATAGCATACACTTAGTAAAATAAATTAGTGTACAGTACCTAATTATCCGTAAAGTTAATACCGAAAGCAAGCAGAGGTAGAACAATGGTTGAACCCTTGACTATTGAAACCGTCCTAGCGCCAATCGAGCTTTTACTGCTTCGCGTGAAAAAGGACCTGGGTTCCGAGTACGCGCGAAAAATTGGCGGACAACTCCAAGAAGTCACCAACAAGATAATTGATGAGCCAAATGTAGACAACGGCAACCTGACGATGGACGAAGACATTGTTATACTCACTGGAGATGAAGCCAACTTTACGACTGAGAGTGAGAGCTCAGAAGAAGGAACATCACCAAAGGCAAAGTGAAAGAAGAAAACTACAAATAAAGCTGCCAAAAAACTGAAGGAGAACAGCGAAAGCTTACCTTCAACGAGCCAACAACATACTACACCCGCTGTAGCAACAATCACCAAACAACCACCAATTAAAGAGCAACCGCCAACAGTCACAAAAGTAACATCAACAGGGTCAACAGCAAAACCAACAAGCCAGGCATTCCACCAATCATTGTGTTTTCCGGGAACATCGTGGAAATAAGCAAGTTTGCTAAGATAATGAAAATTCACATCACTTTGAAGAACTTAAACACCACAAAAACAATCATCAACGTGGTAACAAAGGCAAATCCAAAAAGATTGAGAATCATACGTACACCATCCGTAAGGACAGGAAGATTCTTCTTCGTTTTAAAGGAATTCAGGATGAACTTCAGATCAAAGGAGTACCTGCCATCAACGTAACACTCTTCTGATCAAGGAAATCCAAGAAAAAAAGCTACATCTATTTCGTGGTGGAAGTCAGTAAATCGTGTGATGTTGCCGATATATACACAAAACTACTGATCCTCGATCAGAAGGTCCCCTTGGAACGCCTAAAAAAAACGGATATTATTCAGTGTAAGAACTACTGCCAAAGTATCGGTCACGTGGCAACCAACTGCGGCATGAAGTATGTCTGTGTTAAGTGTAACGAGGACCACAACCCAGGGGAGTGTTAGTGGAAGCAACAGGACCAATGTGTATACTGCGCTAACTGCAAAGAGTTTAGTCATCCGGCAAACTACCTTGGATGTGAGGTTCTGCTGGCGAAGAAGGAAGAAAATAAAAAGGCCGAGTCCCAGAAGAAGGCTCACCAAGACTTCAAGGCGAAATCAGTCAGCACATTGACTTGCCCCTCAGTAAGGTTTGCAGCTATGGCAACGATGGGAAATGCAGCCAAGCCTCAACCTCAGTAATACCAGAATCCAATTCCAAAACCCTATCAGCAGCCAACAGCAGTCCTTCCACCATGGACATAAAAACCAAGGACAAACGGACCAGCAACCTCTAGTTAGCTTAACATAGAAGTCGAAGTTGGAGCAACACTGATTACACTGGTCAACACAAATTATGTTTCTGGTTTCTGCACATGATTTTCTTAATCCTTACATATTACTTATTAAATAAATAAAATGCACGACTGGGTCGCACGTACTTGCTCTTATGTTCAAGACACTGCGAGTTTAAGAAAATTGTATACAAACATGGAAATTATGAGAGAAAAATGTAGAGAAGCATGAAATACGACATTTAAATTAGCTAAAACAACTCTTTTGACAGTTTGAGGTGAAAAAAAAGTATGCCATCTGAATTCATGATGGAATATGATTGTATGGGAAAAAAAAAATTTAAAATCGTTGGAGCGGTTTTTTTTTAAATTAATTTTTTATATATAAAATTCTTAAAACATTTTTAAGAACAAATTTTGGTTCGCAGATTTAAACTATATATTTATATGTATATAAAAACAAAATTTGAAAAAAAATTGTCAACTCGTTTTTGAGATATCGAATTTTCAAAAAAAAAGTTTGAAACTTTTTTTAAAAATCCAAACTTTTTTTTTGAAAATTTTTATATGCAATATTATTTGATTTTATTTGAAATTTGTATATAAAAAAATTCATCTAAATCCGTTCAGCCGATAACGAGAAAATTCAAAATAAAAAAATACGTTCTATGACAGGTACTATTAATAGTTGCAAAGTGTAAAATTTTATAATTTCTGGTAGTAGATTGTACAATTGTTAGTATATCAAAAAAGTTTAATCAAAATCGTAGGAGTCGTTTTTAAGCAAAAAAATATTTTCCTTTGCGGTTTTTTAACTTTTGTATGGAAGGTACCGTTATTTTTTCATAAATGTAAAATTTTTTCTTAAAATATTTTAGAAAGTACTAAAAAAGTCTTAAATATCGAGTTTCAAAAAAATCGATCATGTCGTTTTCGAAATATTTGATTTTCAAAAAAAAATTTTGAAACATTTTTTAAAAATCCAATAAACATTTTTTCAAAAATAATGGTACACAAAACTATTTATATTTTTTGGAAGCTTCTGTGTAAAAAAAATAATTGAAATCGGTTTTACCGTTTTGAAGAAAATCAAAAATCAAAAAAATGGTTCTTTGGGAGGTACCATTAATAACCATTTTTGAAAAATGGTTTTCCACCCAAAGAAAGCCTTTACTTAAATAAATTTATTGATTTTTTTTAAGAAAAGTTGTCGAGCCGTTTTTGAGAAAAATACGATTATGTAAATTTGCCAAAAAAAATGTATGACAGGTACCGTTATTTTTGGTTCTAAAAAAAAATGAAAAAAACGTGTCGGCAGAATCACCAAAAACCACTAAGTACCAAGTTTGAAGAAAATCGATCGAGCCGTTTAGGCTGTAGACGAACAGACAGACAGACAGACAGACAGCCAGACAGACAGACAGACAGAATTGTGCCACCCACTTTTTTGGTGTTCTCTATCATCGTAATATCATGTTTGATTGTTATCTCAAATTTTTTTTTTTGCACGAATCCAAAACTTGCCTTATAGTACCTATAATCGCAAGTAAAAATAGTCATGTTTGAAAAAGTTTGCTTTTGTAGCCAGGGGCACATTATTTGAAAATTCATGAAAATGTGCTATGTTAGAATCAATTTAAATAGATATTTTAAGATATAAGACTAAGATACACCAAAACGCTAGAGTGTGTAAGCTGGTTCGAAACAAAAAAAGCCATATGATAAGGGGTACCTATGTTCCCCTGTTTAGGCAGGAGGGGTAATTTTCTTTAAAAAGTTACAACTAGATAGGACTCCATTCTTTAATTAAATTTTTAAATTAAGTTATTTTACATGAATAGTTTTTTTTTAATCAGTTTTCAAACTCAGAATTTGAAAAAAAAAAATATTTTTTTTTAAATTTAAATTTTCTTAGTTTTACGTGAAAAAGTTAGTTTTTGTTTTCAATATTCAATGCTTTCACCAATCTTAAGTGAATGTTTAAAAACCAGCTGGTTGTATGTATTTAAATTTTTGATCAAATTGAAAATAACAAAAACTCTTTTTTTCTTAATTTTTTTTTTTTTTTGTTTAATGTTTGGTACCAGCATTAAAACGGTAATTTTTATCAACAAACACACTAATTCTGGAATGTGCTATTCTAAAATTAAACTTATAGAATAATTTCCCATCATTGTTTCATTTTATTGACCTTTGTAGACGATTACTCTCGAAGTCTATAATGTCCAAGTTAAAACGTTTTCCTTTTTCTTCTGAGTATGCTCTCAATGAAGTTTTTAATTTTTTACTAAACGACCGTGCTGAATATTCAATCTTAGAGACATCCTGCATGTCTCTTAAGTTTCTTAACATATTTTCAAAAATGATAATAATGTGAATTTTGATAAAATAACCACATCTATAGCAAAATGCATTAGCATCACCTTAGCACATTATTAATATCATTTTAACGTCCTTAAATGTCAAAATAAAAATGTGTGTAGTTTGTGACACAAATATACTCTAGAGATACCAAATTGGCGTAAAAATTCCCCTCCCTCTCCTCTTTTAAAAAAAATATTAAGCAAACATTTATTATTTCTATGAAAACTATGGTAGGTAACTGTATTTTGACTACCAACTCTACAAAAGCAAACTTTAGGGGGGGTGTAGGTATTTTTCCATCATTTTGGAGCATGACGAATATAAAAATCATGAAATAAACCCAGAAACAAAAATAATTTTTTATTTTGTTGAGTTGTGTTATTTTCAGCTATACAACAAATGCAGTACCAGACAAACTGATGTTAATCACGATCTTTTTATTTTCAGCAACTGGCCACCCAGGGCCCAGTACACCCATGGACTGATTGGAGGAGATTTCAATGCCCAACACCCAAGATGGTACGACACAAATACATCTGACGCTGGAAACTTCCTGGTGAACTGGTTGGATGAAAATTTTGAGCATCATTCATTCCTGGTGGTCTCTCAACCAAAGCCAACGTTTCCAAGAACACCATCCTGGTGGGACTTCTACCTGGTTTCCTAGAACTTCATCAAAATCATTCCCGAGTTGCGGAATTACTCATGCCGGACCCTTACGGGAGATGCGGACCACGAGCCAGTGGAACTTCACATCAAACTGGGACTGGGTTAGCCAATTCTAACAACAGATGTCCAAAATGAGAAATACATAAACTACAACCAACTGGATATCGACCGATTCCAAAGAAAAATCGAGGAAACTATAGTGATGCCGGATTCCAACATAAACCTTTCCAACAATGAAATCGAGGAGGCCATTGAAGCAATAGAGCTCACCATAAACAACGCCCTGGATGAGCAGAAGAGATGGAAGACCTCAAAGGACAGATACCAGCATCTTCCGGAAGGAATTGTTCAGCTGTGTGATCATCGGCAGCGATTGCGGAAGCACCTACAAGGGATTCAACAAAGGCATTGGAACAATGCCAACGGAAACAACCAAATGATGAAGAGCAAACTTCAATGTACGCAAATTATGTTGAGGAACGCTCTTCAACATTTTAGCAACAACCAGTTCAAAAAAGGGGACAATCTATCAAACCTGGACCTGATGAATTCAAGGAAATAAATGAGATCATCGGCAAAAGACAACAAATACCAGAAAAAATCAACACCAGATATGGGGAAGTCGGGACGACTCAGGATAAAGCGGAAGCATTTGCCAAATATTTTGAAGGAAATTTCGTGCCAAACCCATCCAGCCATCTTTCACTCTTAGAGGAAGTTGAGTCAACAACTGAGCAGCTGCAGCAGACGAACGCTGAAATTATCTTTTTTAACAATGAAAATCCTGCTAGTGATCCGGAGCTGACTGGAGGCTTCACCAACCCCGAAGAAGTAGCTGAGCTTATTAAAAGCGGACGACCTAAGAAATCATCTGGACCCGGTGTGATTTCCAGCTACATCATAAAGAAGTTTCCCCAAGTTATGGTGCTGTTTCTCACGATCCTGTTCAACAACTGCGTCAACAATTGCTACTTTCCAAAGCAATGGAAGACAGCTAAAATAGTACTGATACCAAAGAAAGCCGACAGAGGAACCGTTTCTAGATATCTTCCAATATCTCTTCTTAACAACACCAGCAAAATCCTTGAAGAACATATTCTTCGGAGATTGAAGGCGTTCTGCACCTCTAACAGCGTCGTTCCGAACATGCAGTTTGGATTTCGGGAGAGACACTATACCTTACATCCGCTCTTGCGATTCCATTACGACGTTGTTAGCATCCTCAATAACTGTCAGGTTGTTGTTGGATGCTTCCTGGATATAGAGAAAGCATTTGACAGCATCTGGATACAGGGGCTAATTCATAAGCTAACCACTCTTAATTTTCCAGGCACACTTATAAAAATAATTTTCAGTTTTCTCAATTCCAGATCGTTTTTCGTCCAGATTGAAAACAGCCAGTCAACAATCAAAAACATCAGAGCAGGAATTGCTCAAGGATCAAAGCTGGGACCGTACCTCTACAACATCCTCACGTCAGACCAACCTCAACCCAACAGTACTATGAATTTGTTCTATGCGGACGATTCACTAACATACGCCAAATCTATTTCACCACTCATTGCAGCCCAAAGTGTAGAAGAGCACGTGAGACGGCTGTGGGAATTCTACACAACATGGGGCATTAAAGTCAATTCAGTCAAATCTGAGTTGGCTTGTTTTAGAAGACCAGCGGGCCAGAAAAGTACATCGTCAGCTAAAAGCTGCCGCAGCATCATCATCAATCTGCCTGACGGATAACAACTGACAACCAAACCATCGGTGAAATATCTGGGTGTCAACTTTGAGGGGAGGTTACGCTTCAATGAGCATGTAACAGCTGCTCTGAATAAAGCAAACTACGCTTTCCACCACATCCACCCCCAAATACGGAAAAGGAATAGACTCAGTCAAAGGAAGAAGTTACTTCTCTATAACCAATTTCTCAGACCGATCATCACATACTGCTTTCCTGTCTGGTTTACTTTTTCAAAAACCAGCATGAAGAAACTGGGAGTGTTCGAGCGCACGCCAAGCGGAGGCCGAGCGGAGGCCGAGCGGAGGCCAAGCGGACGCTGAGCGGACGCCAAGCGGAGGCCGAGCGGCAGCCGAGCGGAGCCCAAGCGGACGCTGAGCGGAGGCTGAGTGGAGGCTGAGCAGATGCCGAGTGGACGCTGAGCAGACGCTAAGCGGACGCCGAGTGGAGGCTGACCAGACGCCGAGTGGACGCTGAGCGGAGGCTTAGCGGGGGCCGAGCGGATACCGAGCGGAGGCTGAGCGGACGCCAAGTGGAGGCCGAGCGCACGCCGAGCGGACGCGGAGTGGACGCCGAGCGGAGGCCGAGTGGAGGCCGAGCGGACGCTGAGCGAAGGCCAAGCGAACGCTGAGCGGACGCCAAGCGAAGGCCGAGCAAATGCCGAGCGGAGGCCAAGTGGACGCCGAGTGGAGGCCAAGTGGACGCTGAGCGCATGCCGAGGCTGAGCAGAAGCTGAGCAGACGCTGCACCAAGCGGAAGCTGAGCGGACGCCGAGCGGAGGCCGAGTGGACACCGAACGGAGGCTGAGCGGATGCCGAGCGGAGGTCAAGCGGACGCTGAGCAGCTGCCGAGTGGAGGCTGAGCAGCTGCCGAGTGGACGCTGAGTGTAGGCCAAGCGGACGCTGACCGGACGCCGAGCGGAGGCTGAGCGGATGCCGAGCGGAGGCCAAGCGGACGCTGAGCGTAGGCCAAGCGGACGCTGAGTGGAGGCTGAGCGGATGCTGAGCGGACGCCGAGTGGAGGCTGACCGGACGCCGAGCGGACGCTGAGCGGAGGCTGCGCAGAGGCCGAACGGATGCTGAGCGGAGGCCGAGTGGATACTGAACGGAAGCCCAGTGGACGCTAAGCAAACGCTAAGCGGATGCCGAGTGGAGGCTGACCGGATGCCGAGTGGACGCTGAGTGGAGGCTTAGTGGACGCCGAGCAGATGCTGAGCGGAGGCCGAGCGGACGCTGAGTGGAGGCTGAGCAGACGCCAAGCGGACGATGAGCGGACGTCGAGCCGAGTGGAGGCCGAGCGGACGCTGAGCGGACACAACGTGGGGGCCGAGCAGACGGAGGAGGCTGAGCGCACGCTGAGCGGATGCTGAGCAGATGCTGAGCGGACGCCGAGCGGAGGCCGAGAGGAGGCCAAGTGGATGCTGAGTGCATGCCTAGCGGACGCTGAGCGAAGGCCGAGCGGAGGCTGAGCGGATACCGAGCGGAGGCCGAGCGGACGCTGAGTGGACGATGAGTGGAGGCCAAGCGGACGCTGAGCTCATGCAGAGCGGACGCTGAGTGGAGGCCGAGCGGACGCTGAGTGGATGCCGAGCGGAGGGCGAGTGGAGGCCGAGCGGAGGCCGAGTGGTGGCCAAGCAGACGCTGTGTGGACGCCGAGCGGATGCCAAGCAGACGCTGAGTGGAGGCTGATCCGAGGCCGATTGATGCGGAGTGGAGGCCGAGTTGATGCCGAGTGGAGGCCGAGCGGACGCTGAGCGGACGTCAAGTGGAGCTGACGCTGAGCTCATGCCGAGCGGACGCTGAGTTGAGGCCGAGCGGACGCTGAGCGGATGCCGAATGGAGCCCGATCGGAGGCCGAGTGGAGGCCGAGCGGAGGCCAAGCAGACGCTGTGTGGACGCCGAGCCGATGTCGAGCGGACACTGAGCGGAGGCCGAGCCGAGGCCGATTGATGCCGAGTGGAGGCCGAGCGGATACCGAGTGGAGGCCGAGCGGACGCTGAGCGGACGTCAAGTGGAGGCCAAGCGGACGCTGAGTGGACGCTGAGCGGAGGCCGAGCGGAAGCCGAGCGTACGCTGAGCGGATGCTGACCGTGCATAAAAAACAGAAATTTGGACCCTAATGGCAATTTTATAGCTGGCTCAGTTGCTGAGAAAAGGATATGTACACACTGACGTTAACAGTGCAAAGTTAATTTATCGATTTTTTTTGTCAAATTTGGACTTTTTATTGAAGTGCATGAAGAACTGCTAGGTTCTCAGTTCACAGTGACGTTAACAGTGAAATACGAATTTATTGAATTTTTTTTCAAATTCTTGAACTGCAAATTAAACTGCAAATTTCGAGCCTAACTGCAATTTTCTAAGTATCACCGTTGCTGAGAAAAGGACTTTTATGCTAACTTCACAGTGAAGTTAGCAGTACAGTATGAAATGTTTTTTATGTAAGGATTTAAAAATTTGTTTTTTCCTTTTTTTGGACTGCAAATTAAACTGCAAATTCAGAGCCTCATTTCAGATTCTTTGCTAGCCCGGTTGCTGAGAAAAAGACAGGCACGGCTAACCTCACAGTGAAGTTAGCAGTACAGTCGGTTACACCCACTATTTGGTGAACTGCAAAATCCGGAATAGAAATGCATACAAAATTAAAAAAACTGCAAATTCCTGCCATGGTCTTATTGGTCTAGCTCAAAAATGTTATGCCAACTTCACACACGTCATATGCCAATTTTAAGTTTTTACTAATATTTTCTTAATTTTTTTATCTCATTCAATTCAATTTGTTTTATTGAATGTTAAGTTATCTATACCTACAATTTGGCCTACAAATAATAAGATTAAATGGAAAATTTACATCTATTGGCACATAGGGCCCCACCCACCTTTTTGTACGGCCCTTGCCCTATTGTATCCATTTAACATCTGTCAATGTTTTGGCATATCTTTTAATAGTTATTTTATTGTCATAATTAAATGAATGAAATCATCAAATCAATCCCAATTTTAATAAAACTCTTATTGCAAATTCCTGCTGTTCAAGGTAAATGGAATAGGGAATACAAAGGAGAATGAGCAAAAATGTATGGGAGCTGGTCCATTTTTCAACATGAATGTTTTATTTATCGATGAAAAGGTTATTGTTAGTACAACAATTCGTTATATGGCCGTTAAGCAATATTGCAACTCCGAATTTTGACATTGCCTTCCTACTCAACATCAATGTGTCGTACATCATTGGAAAGGTTATAGCATGTACTTCATTTTTGTACATAACCGTTAAGATATAGACCATGGGGTTCGAGAGATATTTGGCAAAAACGCATTATAGAACAATAATCCAATTCCGCATTTGGAGCTGGTCTACCAAGTCAACAGTAATGTGTCGTACATCATTGAAAAGGTTATTGCATTGTATACCTAGTCGTTAAGCTGTGTACCATGGGGTTCAAGAGATATTTGGCATAAGAAAAAGGCAAATAGAAAAATAATGCAATTCTGGCCTAACACGAATGTGTCATACATGGTTGAAAAGGTTATTATGAGAACTTCATTTTATTATATAGCAGTTAAGCTTTAAACCATGGGTCTTGGGAGTTATTTAGCTTAGTCTGATGCTAGTCTAGTTAAAAATTGACCCAGTGTGTGATGATCCGGGGCAGCCTCCCTCTTAAAACTAATACCATCCATACTAAGCTGAATAACTTTCGAGGCCCATGGTTTAGAGCAGCCATACTCAACCTTTTTTTCATAAGGGCCACAAAGATGTTTTAGTTATGTGGCCTCGGGCCGCAACATGAAATATTTTTTGCACTTAGGTGTTAAGTACTTTAGATTGAATAGTTTATTATTCATTTTAATACAAAAATTAATTTGATTTCTGAAATTTAGGACACTTTTTCAAGAAATGGCATTTTACACATTTTTTGTAGGATAGAAAACGATGATTCCCAAACGCATGTTGATCAAAAATATGTTAATTTTTCAATCCAGCCTCGACTTTCTGACTTTTTTTTCTGTCAGGAACATAATCTATTACCTGAAGTAGAAGGAGGAAAATTTTTGTTGTGGTCGCTCAATTTACAGTCTTATTGTTTTTTTTTTTGTAGTTTGTGTCTTCACTTTTAAGTGCAAAACCGGTCAAACTTCTCAAAACTACTTGCGATTTGAGTTGAATCAGCTGCAAAATCAGTGCTTTTCACACGTTAGCAAAATATTTGTTTTCTCATAACGATTTCGTTTGGTAATCCGGAAGAAATCTCCAGAGCTCTCCGATCCAGATTCCAGAATGCCAAACGAACAAGTTATAACGTTTTTCTTGACTCTCCAGTTTGGTGGTTTATGTGCACTTGGTTGTTGCATTTGGGTGATAAACCGTTCACTGAACTGTTCTCTGAATATTGATATTCCTTAATAACACCAACGAATGTCTGCCCCTTGGGTTTTTATATTGAGTAAACTCCTTACCTAAGCAAAAATTCTAGTGCAAGGTATGAAGATGACGATAATGGAGAGGATGAAATGTTTGGCCTATCCATTTTTTTCATGATTGTTTCATTTTTACTCCAAATTTTAGTATAATGAAAATGCACATTGGCAATTCCAAAATTAAATAACAACTAAGTTACATTTGCCAATTTTGACGCTTCAATTGAGCGCAAGTATTCGTGCTTCTGGTTTTGATTCTTCAAATCCAGAATCGTTGCTCTCTTCTTTTCAGAAGAAGAACTGTCATCTACTGCCAGATGAACTTTTCCAGAAGCATTTGAAATGCTTCCGGTTCCGGACGCTACGGGAGGACCAAACGAAAACCCTATCAGTCATTCGTTAAAATGAAAAGACAAGCTATATTTCGTTTGTCGATGAAGCTATTTCCACTTGTCTTTCAAATTTGATGTCTTTCACTGACAACACTCTTTGTTTGGAAATGTTTCCTATTTTGGGCTTTCCCATTTGATTTATTATTTCGGGCATTGTTTCATTTTATAAAAGAAGCCATGGAATTAGGAAATATCATCCAAAATGTTCAGTCTTTTTTTTGGGTGTTATTTCCAAATTGATTTAGTTTGGCACTATCCAAACGGCTGTAAATTTTGATTTATAGTATTCAGTTTTTCTATACAATAGCATATTTATGTAAGTATGCCAGGTGGGCCACTTAAAATGCTCGATGGGCCACATGCGGCCCGCGGGCCGCAGGTTGAGTATAGCTGGTTTAGAGCTTAATGGCTTTCTAATAAAATGAAGTTCTCATAATAACCTTTTCAACAATATACGACACATTACTGTTGACTTGGTAGACCAGCTCCAAATGCGGAATTGCATTATTGTTCTATAATGCGTTTTTGCCAAATATCTCTCGAACCCCATGGTCTACAGCTTAACAGTCAAAAACAAAAATGATGTAGGTACATACATGATATAACCTTCCCAACGATGGACGACATATTGATGTTGAGCAGGAGCCAGGGGGTCAATTCTCGATCTGTGAAACTGTGAAGTGATAAATATGATAACGCCTTCACGCCAAATGTGATTCTCGAAGTGTGAAAAAATGAAAACAAATGTCAAAATGTTTTCATATGATAATTCGTTTATCACAATCATTTCACTCTGTGAAAACCTGTGAAAAGTAAAATGATAAACAGAAACAAATTGTGCTCATTTGATACACCCAAGTCGCCATCTTTGTCTTTCTATGACGTCACAATCATCTTTTTCTATAAGCAAGTGGTAGCATTTTTCATGTTAGTACTTTTTAGTACTCACTTTGATAGCTGTTTTTCATAACGAGTTCGGGAATCGCCTTGCGCGTGTTTGTGAAGGGATAAAATGATAAAACTCTGTGAAAACTGAAATGATAACTTTGTTTTCATATCACAGTTTCACAGATCGAGAATTGACCTCCAGGTGGACAATGTCCAAATGCGGAGTTGCATTATTGTTCTTTTCGGTGCTTTGAAGACGAATATCTCGCGAAACCCACTGCTTAGAGCTTAACGGCTAAACAATGAAATGATGCCCTCACAATAACCTTTTCAAAAATGTATGACACAATTGTGTTGGGCATATGGGCCAATTTGCCCATTCTCCTTTCCTTATTAAACATTTTAATATTTACTTGACTTTACTCACCAAAAATCGCATGGCAACATCGAATTTGTTCTGAGTTATATATTCCAATTGTGGACTACTCCACTTAGATTGCGGCAGAATAAGACTTGGATGATTTTTGAGGGCCTTCATGACAATAACGTCAATCCAACTTCTTCGCATATACATTTGATTAAAAACATTAAAAGCAAGTTTTCGTCTTGCTATTTCTCTTGGTGAAATGAGTTCTTCCTAAAGAATACCTACAAATAAAAAACAAGTTCTTTTTCAGAAAAAAAAAAATTATTAACCTCTTTTTCGAGAATACTCAAAACATCACACTGCTCTTGTTGCTTGAGTACTTTCCACAGAGGCCTTGTGTCAATATTGTCCTCTCGAATTTGCTTTTCCAAAGCTTTAAGGAAATATTTTTCGTTTTCTAAAATATGTGGTCCCAAAGTGTCACCAAGTGTCGCATTAAAGTTGTCATCAAGCTTAAAAAAAATTGGAGCTTATCAGCTAATAGTCTAGGTAGGTACCTACTCAAATATGTATCAAGCTTAAAAGGTTCAATAAATAGTACCACGTCACTTCTATTGTGAAACGCATCCAATTTAAGTCCGGTAAATTTGAGTGAATTATTGAAAATTTTACATTTAGCTTCTTCAAAATTGTTAAGCTGATATAAGGCATCACATACTTCCAAATTATACGGCTGGCTCAGTGGGTCACTTTCTGCAATGGAATTTATTAAACTCTTTAGACAGAGAAAGAAAGCACGATGGTAGAATATAACGTACCAACAGCTGCTTTTGCATCTCGTAATGATCCGACTGTTTGGGCAATATTGCGCTTGCAACGACTGCGATTATATAGAGCTTTTGGATCATTCTAACAAAAAAAAAATTCGTATTTCATAAATTAATATTTCGTTACAAAATGTTACTTTTATATTCAAAGAGATATCATAGTAGTTTGCAGCAATGTCGAGTTTTTGCTTATGCGTGTAGAACACTCCCCATTCTCTATAAAGTATTTGAAGTTGATCCTCTGTTAGTGCTATTCTCTTCCACGGCTCCATTTGACACAAAATTTTAATTTTTTGTATTTTATTTAGAAGTAAAATGATTATTTTTGAACGTGATATTTATGTATGTACTTTTTTCTGAAAAGTTATATTTACTTAAATATAAGGCTTTACTTAGTTTTTGCTTTTTATGAGTGGGGGGTTTCCCCCAGGCCACACACGAGCAAGTACTGGCAAGCAAGTTGCAATACATACACATTTGTTTACTAACACAAACAAACCCAAGCAACTTGCTTACCAACTGGCATGCAAGTTTTGAAGCCAGTAGTGAAGCAAGTTGAGAAGTAAGTTGGGAGACAAGCAAGTGGAATGCAAGTGGAAAGCAAGTGGGAGGAAAGTGGAATGCAAATTACGAATTTGACAGGCAGTGTATGTAGCCAACTTGCTGGCAAGTACTTGCTCGTGTGGCCTCAGGGTTATATGGATCAAAATGTTGAACAACATGCTTGAGGGAAACGGAACAAGTTTTCAAAATATTTTGAAAACCATACCACATAGTGTCCTATTACACGACGACTTTGGAGTCATGACTTTTTTCGAAAATCAATGAGTGCGAACGAGAAAAAACATCTGATCTCTCCTTCGCACTCATTTAATTTTGAAAAAATTCATGACTCTAAAGTCGTCGTGTAATAGGGCACATAGTTTGACAACATGCAAAATGATCCAACATCGGTGGTTGTCAACAATGTTTGACGAGGTGTTATTCCATATATACCCACTAGTGAAGAGATGAAAATGACCACTTAACAGTTAAATAGAACAGCAAGTGGCGTCGACAAACGACTAACAAATTCTTTCAAAAAAGAAGCTGGTAGCTGGTAGCCCATCTGGACCAGATGTGTTGTTATCTTCTAAGTTAGATACAAACTTCTAGTATCATCAATAACTACTTAAATAAATAAATTGTGTGGCGTAACAGCTCGTGGAGAACCAGGGCCTAGTGACATACAACAACTCTCAACCGTTCCTGGGTGCGTGTTGTTGGCAGGAATGGAGGGGACCTACAGTTTTTGCCGAATCCGAACGGTTAAATGAGAAGCACTTATTCATGACAAGTATACTCTTGGAGGATTTGTCAGTTCCTCGCAAGAGGCAGTACCTCGGATAAAACATTTCCGTTTTTAGGTGGCAAGGCGGCGGGAATCCAACCCATACTTTCGGCATGACAGTCCAACGCACTAACCATTATGCCACGAGGTTCTACATCATTAATACTTATGTTGAAATGAATATCAATCAAGTGAGGATATGACTTCAAATAGTCAAATAACTGATCATTTTCGTCAAGATTATCACATTTTGGAATATCAAAGATGGAAAAGTTATCACAGTGTGAGATATTGTTAAGCTCAAAAGTGGACGGATATGAACTAGAATTTCGTTTGCTATTTATGAAACTCCAAAAGAACATTGGATACATTTTTAAATTGCTTTGAACTTTTTTTTATAAATATTTAAGACTTGAGTTGAAAATGTCTCTAATTTCACTGTATCGAAATCGATTTTTAATCCGTTTTCTTTATGCTTGGACCAAAGTTTGTTTCTTTGGTTTTTCAACCTCCAACTCGGAGTAAGTGATTTTGAATTTTTAGAAGTTAAAGGAAGCTGCCAAAAAAAGATCTGCGTTTCCTTTTTAACTCAGAGCCAGGGCTGGATTAGCCATAGGGGCCATCGGGGCCATGGCCCAGGGCTGCAAAATTTTGCGGGCGGCAAATTTTGAAGATTGTATAGAAAAAAAGAGGAAATAAAAAAAGTTTTCATAATTGGTTTTCTTCACCTACATCTTTTCTATTAAGAACAAACAAATCATCGAATACCCACAAAAATCAAAGTTTTTTTTTTTAAGATCACCACTTCATGCCCGTTTTCGCACTACCGTAAACGCACTACAGAAAAACTCGAATAAGAAAAGAAATTTAATAATTTTGAAATCTTATCAATCAAAGCCAATTTACGCAACAGCGTAAAGTCGTCGTAAACTTTGTAAAGTTTAAAACTTCGTAATTCTGTCACAATATGTATGGAAAATTTGATAGATTTACGAAGCTTAACACTTTACCACGTTTACGACGACTTTACGCTGTTGCATGAATACCCTTAATATCTCAGTAAAATCTTGATGTAAGGCCTTTAAGATTTAAATTAAATAAACGCTATTTTATTCAGCTTAGCAAAAGCTTTATAATTAAAAATCACATCTTATTTGAAGAGAGTAGGGAAAATATTATAAAACACCTGAGCAATTTAACCGTTTGTAAATAATTAATTACTGTTTTTTCCACTAACTGATATTTATTTAATACATAATTCTTTTCCTTCTAGTGGGGCTGTTAGTGAGATCAACCTTTCATTTTGACCTGACGGGTTGAGCTTTAGTACACTTATAGTTCATGTCCTAACTTTACTTTTAGGAAGTGTTGCCAAAATGGCCACTGTCAGAAGGACAAGAGAAGGGTTGCCACAATCCCGAAATGGTTGCCACAATCCCGAAATGCTGCTTATGAATCGAAAACCAAGGGTCGGACGATGACCCGAGAACTTCTGTTGGATTCAGTGCCCTTGAAAGCATAGGACCACATTATTGAATTTCACAATCTACTATATTATATCCAAAGTTGATTGAAAACCTACTTTGGTTTTCTTAAAAAGCCACTTTCAAAGTGCTGGGGAGGGGGGTATGAAAGATTAACAAACTTAAATATTTATCTTGGTATAAGCATATGACACATGTTTTAAGGGTATTTTTTAATGCCCAATCTTACTAAATCAGAATAAACTTGATACCATCACCTTAAAAAAAAAATATAATCATTTTCGTAAACGATGACTGAATTTTTAGTGAAAGGAGTAAAATATTACCAAATTCCAAAAGCATTGTCATGAAACTTGGTCCACATATTTCATTTGTCATAAGAAACAAGAATGAAAGGAGTCTACAATAATATTAGTAGTGAAAGGGTTTATTATTAACACGTATTTAATAAATCAAAGTATTGTTGATTTCAACGAAAAATTGTTGTAAGGAGTCAAAATTCAAAATAGCTCAAGATTGGGAGGGTTTATGCAGGGCTTCGAATACTGTGAACCAATTATAAGATTACACCCTTAAAAACACGAATCATCTTAGCCAAAAAATTACTTGTCCCTATTATGCTGTACGGTTGTGAACTTTATTACAATTGTGATTATGAACACAGGCGTAAATTGAATGTTGCTTTCAATAGCATTGGCAGGTATATCTTTGGATTAAGGAAATATGATCACATTTCTCAATTTTCAAAATCTATATATGGCATTACCCTTGAAAATGTTTTTAAACTTCGAACGTTAACTATACTTAACAATATTTTGCTAACCCATCTACCACCTTACCTTTATATAGGGTGATTTTTTAAGAGGTTTAGAACTTAAAAAAAAAAAAACACAAAAAATTCGAAAAAATGAATGAAATATTTATTTGAATCGATAGTTTGAACCTTGCAATTTAATGTTTAAAGATAATTTCATGCAAATGTTGACCGCGGCTGCGTCTCAGGTAGCCCATCCGCTGAGTCCAATTTTGGCATACTCTTTCACACATATCGGCCGGTATCTCACGAATGAATGCATGGATGTTGGCTTCCAGTGCGTCAATCGAAGCGAGCTTGTCCCTATAGACATTAGCCTTGACATACCCCCACAAAAAATAGTCTAATGGTGTCAAATCGCACGATCTAGGCGGCCAATTGACCGGCCCGAAACGTGAAATTAACTGTTCACCAAACTCGCCTCGCAATTGCGCCATTGTTTCGCGTGCTGTGTGGCATGTGGCACCGTCTTGTTGAAACCACATATCATGCAAGTCAAGAACTTCCATTTCGGGCAAAAAAAAGTTTGTTATCATCGCTCGGTAGCGTTCACCATTGACAGTAACGCTGCGATTCGCATCATCTTTGAAGAAATATGGCCCAATAATGCCACCGGCCCATAAACCGCACCAAACAGTGGCTTTTTCGGGATGCATTGGTAGCTGTTGCAATGCTTCTGGCTGATCTTCACTCCAAATGCGGCAATTATGCTTATTTACGTACCCATTCAACCAAAAATGAGCCTCATCGCTGAACACAACATTTCGCGATCATCGCGCGATGAACATTTCGAACCGAGCACGAATTTTGATAGTAAAATTCAATAATTTGCAAGCGTTGTTCATTTGTAAGACGATCCATGGTTAAATTGCAAACCAAACTGAAGCTGTTTGACAGTGACACAAGGTACTAAACACACGTCAGCTGTCAAAACCAGTGTTGCTAAAACCAAACCAGCTAAAAAATCACCCGTTAATAAGATCTGTCATACGCGTTCTCTTAGATCTTTTGACCTTGTGCCAATACGTAACGAATTCTTAATATCTGAGCGCCAATTTTTTATAACCGCGATACGTCTGTGGAATTTCCCTTCCCCAATCTATAAGGACGATAAGCTGTACCAGGCTTTTCAGGTTGAAACTCAAGGATTACTTGGAGACATTAACGTTGTGATGATTTCTCTTCTTCTTTTCTTTTCATAACTTATTTTCTTTTTTAATCTCTTTTCTTTGCTTTCACTTTCATTTTCTTTTTATTTTATTTCAATTTTAATAATTTTTCAATTTATTTTTCAAACTCCAAATTTAGTACAGGTAAAATAGTACGAAAAGTCTTTCGAATAAAAAAAAATTTGTACCATCATGAAACTTGGTGAAAACGTTTCATGTACTTTGAGAATGAAAAATCAAAAGAGTCTATACAAATATTTCACATGGAAGGGTGTTTTTTTTTTGAGGGGGAGAGGGGGTAAGTTGTGGTGTATCAAACAGAAAAATTAACTTTGGTTGTTTGTTTGGTTGTTTTCAAGGTAGTTTTAAATGCTGAATCAAATGACACCAAAATCAAGTCGATATGGCTTCCTTGAAAAAGTTATTGTCATTTTTAGGTTACGATGACTATATTTTCAGTTAAAAGTAAAATATTACCGGAAACCAGTTGAAAATAATGGTCCGTCGATGAAACTTGGCATCAATGGTTCATTTGTCATGAAAATCAATAATAAGAACAGTCTATAAAAATATCTGTTGTTAAAGGGTGTTTTTTTGGGGAGTTGGGGTAGTGGTGGGATTATTACCATAAAACCTGTGACAAAAATGGTACCCCCCTGAGATTTTGTTTAAATGTGCTATGGACTAACAGATTGAAGAATCAAAAGGGTCTATAGAAATATTTCACTGGGAAGGGTGTGTTTTTAGAAGATAGGGGGAAGTGTGTGGCTATTTTTCAAAAAACTGGAAAAGGATGATTGATTGATTCTTCATTCTGGTAGTTCATAGCACATTTTTATAAAGTTTCATCATGGTACCATTTTTGTCACAAGTTTTATGGTAATCTTCCCACCACTTCCCCAACAGTCACCCCAACCCTCAAAAAAACACCCTTTAACCACAGATATTTTTATAGACTGTTCTCATTATTGATTTTCATGACAAATGAACCATTGATGCCAAGTTTCATCGACGGACCATTATTTTCAACTGGTTTCCGGTAATATTTTACTTTTAACTGAAAATATAGTCATCGTAACCTAAAAATGACAATAACTTTTTTTAAGGAAGCCATATCGACTTGATTTTGGTGTCATTTGATTCAGCATTTAAAACTACCTTAAAAACATGTGTCATATGCTTAGGTTGCACCAAAGTTAATTTTACTGTTTGATACACCACAACTTCCCCCTTCTCCCCCTCAAAAAAACACCCTTCCATGTGAAATATTTTAATAGACTCTTTTGACTTTTCATTCTCATAGTACATGTAACGTTTTCACAAAGTTTCATGATGGTACCAATTTTTTTGTTTTATTTATCCTATTTTACCTGTACTAATTATGAATCCTTTTAAAATTTGCCTTCATGTTGTTGGTTTTTTGTTATTGCTTATAACACATCATGTAAATTAATTGATTAAGCTTATATTACTCAAACAGATATTGTATCTTATTATATAAGTCTATACGAATAAAATATGAATATATCAATGAATACATATCCACATTTTTTAAACAAAAAAAATTCTTTTCTTGTTTATTTTTCTGCAAAGGCGTTTGTAGGTACTGTTCTTCCACTGACCGATTCAATTTCAATGACTAATAGAAACATAAACGTATTCACAAGTTTATCGTTCAGTTCTGGGAATAGGAGTAGGTATATTGAAAATTGGAATTCAGACACGCTACTTGAAGAGCAGAATAACTTTGACTAGTCCTTCTGTTTGGCGTTCCTCGGTATCAAAGGGAAATTAAATTTCCCCCCAATCGGTCAGTCGTATTTCGTATAGCTCATCCATCTCATATACATAGGTAAATAAGAATTAAGTAAATAATGAATGAATTACAGGAAATTTGTCCTGACTTATCGGACTTGCCTCTGGGGTGCTGCTTTTGTAGCTCGCCCACAAGCAATCAATTGAAATATTGTAGTATAGCAATGGAACATTCACTCCTGCGAATTTCATCCTTTTCCAGAAGTGTATTCACTAATTATTTTGCAGCCTTAATTAGTGTTGATCTTTAGGTAGGAACAAGAAAAGGGGGATTATGTTTTTGTCAAAAGAGAAAAGACTCACACTACACCTTAATATAGGGCTATCAGTGTTGACTTCGAGTGCTTGTTTAACAAATTCGATTTGTTAGTCTTGTGCTGTCGCCGCCGTCTCTTATCCTTGCTGCCAACATCTACATCATAGCGTTGCTAGGCTTTTTAGGTATTTCAGGTGGACGCAGTGTTGACATTTGTTTCCTCCATTTTAATTGTGCGACAAGTATCTAAAGGGTGCTGCTTGCAGTCAAGTAGTACTCTTGGGTTAAATGATTCTCTCTTGATGGGGTAAATACTGCACATCCTTTGAAAATTGTTTTTCTTCATAGACATATGTACCTACATAGATTTCAACTCCCATAGAGAGACCAGTTCAAAGAAAATAAATTGCATTCCGGAAAGGATATAGAAAATAGGAGGAGTTCTTTAAGGTTCTTTTGGGTTAATGCCAGCAAAGATACGAATATACCTTGCTTGCAAGGCAATTTATGGTTGAAATAGTTTTTTGTGGTTTTAAAGAATTGGCATGGATAAGTGGGGTGGGCATAAAAGAAAATTCGACTTTCAAGATTTTCAAATTCGTTTACTTACTTTGTTTTCTTTTAATTTCTTTATACCCATGTTGCCAAACAGGAAATACAATTTTTCAATTCACGTAATGTTCCTCCCAAGAAATAACTACTTTTCATCTCTTTCCGCTTTACTCTATATCTCTGAGGCTGATGCGATACATTATAGTGGTTAGGTTACCTATTGTTTTGTGGATCGAAAGACTTATTGGCAACATCATATCGAATATCAACACTTCTTGCCGATTTTTTGCACTGGTATACGCACGATGGACCAACTCGAAATATTGCAATAGAATAATAAAAAAAATAGAGTAGAACAAAAGTGCTATTCATGCCATCTGTATTCTGTAATCAGATCACATTCTAAAAATGGGTGGGGATGCAATGCTTCAGCCAGTATCAATGTTGTCGCTGAGGAATTCGAAAAGGTCGCATCAAAAAGGTCCGAGATAAAAAAGTCCCACTACGATTTTTTTTTTTAAATAGCAAAATCAATCATATCGTATAAATTGCAAGATAGTGAACAATTTTTTTTATTTTTCTTTATTAAAAAATTGACAATTGTAAAAAATCAATTCTTATTTCTTATATTCATTCTATTTCTATTGAATGTCACACACACATTTAAATCTGTAATTTCCGTATAAACATTTAGTCCAAAAATTAATTTGGGTCACTCGAGTTAGAGCATTTTTTTTACAAATTATATAAAATTAAATAAATATATAAATAAATAATTGAGAACAATAAAATATTTGTTTTATTTAATTTATTAAAAACTTTAAGTTTTAACAAACACAACGATTATAAATTATTTACGACGCGTTTCGGAATCAAATTCCATCATCGGGCTTTTACAACTGAATGTGCTTGTACTTTAAACTATTTTAGTACAATTTATTGGAGTGTTGTTCTTGTGCTGATTTTCTCTTTTGTTTAAATTAAAGTTTGTTGTTGTCCAGCTGATGCGGCAATTAGTATTTTAATTAAGTTGTGGTGTTGTCTCGTTTAATTTTTGTCATTTTTAATGCTGTGTCATATAGTGGGTTGTTTTTTAGTATTAGTTTGTCATTTAGTAAGTTGCCTTCCTCTAGTTTATGAGATTTATATATTTCATATTCTTCGAGGGCGTCGAGGAGTTTTCCCTTTTTACATCAGTGAAGGGGTGTGAGGTTCGTTTCGAAGTCAGTATATGTGTGGTTTGTCGTCATTAAGTGTGTTGCGTAGTTGGATTTGGTATTTGTTTTTGGTTTGTGTTCGTTAAATCTGTCTTCAAATCATGAATTTTTTTTACACATTTTTTTTAAAGAATACATACATATGTTAATGAATATATTTAATTCTTAGAATTAAAGGTTTTTTTTATGAAAAAGAAATAACATAAATAATTTGTAATAAAATACAATACTTCCTGAGTAATTTGGCATCAAAATAATTAGGTGAGTCAACTTAGTCCAGTAACTATTGTAATGACTTTCCAAATTTGAACTATAACGACTCCGAAAAGCAAACAAACGAACACAATAAAGCTTACGGTCACAGTGCAAACATACCCTTATTTGCTATAATTTTAGCAACTCTCAAATGAAAGAAGCGCCATCTGCCGGATTATAGCAGATTTACCAGCTGTCAAATAAAAGCTTTTGGAAGGGAAATTATTGGGAAATTTCCCCTGCGGAAAGCTCTGGAAGAAGAGATCAGAACCTTCCACTACTTTCCAGAGTTTGGAAAACAAGTATAAAAGGCACATGTTTTAACGGCAGCGAGACAGTTTGTTTTTAATCGTGAATGAATAAAGTTGGTTGTAATAAAGGTAAAAAGTAAAGTTGGTGAATTAATTTCAATGGTGAATAATAAATTTTTGTAGTAAGAAAAAGAAAAGTGTTTTATTTTGTGAAATAAATAAGTGGAAGTTTTAAACAAAGTAAATAAGTTTTATTAACGAACCTGAGAAAATATTACATTGGTGTCAGAAGTGGGATACAACTTATTTTATCTGTGCACTCAGTAAATTTATTGTGTGGAGAGTGACAAAAACAATGGGTAAATCTTTGATTGATTTAAATTTAGTGGAACTTAAGGCAGAACTGAATAAGCGAGATCTTCCTACTGCTGGAACAAAGAATGATTTTATAATTCATCTGCAAGAAGATTTAAGAAGATGTGGAAAAAACCCAGTTACGTTTATATTCGACATTGAAATGGAAGAACAGCAAGAGCAAGTGAGTACATCAGGCATGACCAATATGCTGTCTCAGCTGC
Organism: Dasysyrphus tricinctus; assembly: GCA_963921185.1. Classification (NCBI taxonomy): domain Eukaryota; kingdom Metazoa; phylum Arthropoda; class Insecta; order Diptera; family Syrphidae; genus Dasysyrphus; species Dasysyrphus tricinctus. Next base: position 47,986,427 of record OY992533.1, on the reverse strand, counting down.
TCGCAAAATTTGAAGAACAAAAAAATCTTCTAGAACATCAAAGCCAAGAACAAAAGAATCTTCTAGAACAGCAACGCCAAGAACAAAAGTGTCTGCTGGAAAAACAGACAAATATGCTCGAATGTAAGTTAGATAACTTTGACAATAGAATTATTGCCCTTGACGAGCGTGTCGATGAACAACTTTCTTCTATCGATAAACAATTGTCTAATGTCGATAAGCAATTGTCGACAGTAGAATCAAATTTCGAAAAAGTGGAAGATAAACTCGAATCCATTACCAAGGAATTGGACAAAGTAAGGAAAATAAAGGTCGATCTACAAGAAGCAGTTTGAGGCAGCCGCAGCAACAAATGGCTGAGACGAGGAAGACAAATACATAGCTCTGACGCTCGCCCTCAGAGGAACTGCTGCTGAGCTGCTGCAAACCATACCAGCAGATAAGAATGGCAACTTCAGTGCTCTTGTCCAAGTCATTGACAAACGCTTTGGAGATGGCCATATGCAAGAAGTCTTCCGCGTCCAACTCAATTCCAGAGTCCAGAAAAGAGGAGAAACTCTGCAACAACTCCAAGCAGACATCGAACGGTTGGCGCACCTGGCATATCCGGCTGCAGGGGACGAAATCATCAACCAATTTGCAACAGAAGCCTTTGTTCGTGCTGTATCGGACATCAACCTTCAGTGAGCAATTCGAACGGCTGGAAAACGCACACTCCCTGAAGCATTAGCGTTCGCTCTGACTATGGAAGTAGCAGAACATGCTTCTCAAGGAGTTCATCGGGTAAGAGAATTAAAAATTGAGGAGTGTTCTTGCCAGAGAACTGCATTCCAAAGGAACCAGCGAGATGGACCTGCTCGATGCTGGAATTGTAACAAGACCGGACATCTTCAACGCCAGTGCAGATTGCCACCTAGAAGACCTGCATGTCAACATTGTGGAAGCAGAAACTTTAACAACAAGAACAATGTCAATACTCCTACTCGCCCCGTTTCTCAACCGGGAAACGAGTCAGAACCAACTTCGAGGGGCAGAAGCTGGTTTCCGGTATCGATGGCCCCAGAACCATTCAGGTCTCACAGACGAAACGAACCAATAAAAGTCTGACTGTGGAGGCAACACTAAACGGCAAAAAGCAAGTGGCTACGATCGGCACCGGTGCCACTGCCTCCATTATTCGAAGGGATTTGGTGAAGATGACATGGCTGCATAACACCAACGCCTACCGTCTGAAAACAGCAACAGGAGAGACAGCCAGAGTGTAAGAGTGTATGGGGAGGTTCGTCTAACGATCCGTTTGGCAAAACTGGAGTTTTCACATCTGTTTCTGGTAGCAGATATATGTGATGAGTGCATTATTGGAATCGACTTTATGAAAGAGCATGGAGTAATCCTCGATATCGGGAAGCAAGCTCTCAAGTACCGATTCCTATGGTTTATGGCAATGAAAACACGTCAACTCTGAGGACTGTCATAAAGGAAGATATATGCCTGCCACCTTCTTTAGAGGTGTTCGTTTGGACGAAAATAAATGGTGATTTGGGTAGCCATCGATACCTAATGGTGGAGCTAGAGTCTGAGCAGTCTTCTCAAAACATCATCCTAGGGAAGACCCTTGTGGCACCAAAGAACAACATGGTGCCCGTACGGATACCTACTAAACATCAAACCGTACGAAGTCAAGCTTAAAAAAAGGAGAAGTTGTTGGAAAATGTGAATCCGTATCTGCAATAACAAAAATCACAGAAGTTGATACACAAGAATATATGGACCCCAGGAAAGTGAACTCTATGAAGTCAAACATTCTCGAGTCTTCAAAATTAAGTGAACATCAGCTTATGTAGTTTGCTGGAAGCCTCCTTCGAGAATACGTTGATATACTCTCTTCACCCAATGGGCAATACGGTCGAACACAACTGGTGCAGCATGGAATCGATACAGGAGACGCGAGACCTATTCGACAACCAGCGAGACTTCTCCCGTTAGCCAAACAAACCGAAGTTGCAGAGATGATATCGACAATGAAGAGAGATGGGCTAATCGAAAACTCCAACAGCCCTATTATTGACACGATTCAAAACTAGTTTTAATGTGAAACTAGTTGTAGGGGTTTCGAGTTTCAGGTTTTGAACATATTGGTATTATTCAAATAAAAACTGACATCTAAAACTCTGATTTCAAGTTTAAGATGTCAATTTTTGTTTGAATAATACCAATATGTCCAAAATCTGAAACTCAAAACACCCATAGAACTAGTTTTTTATTAAAACTATTTTTGAATCGTGTCAATAATAGGGCTGTAAAAGTCCTTGGGCATCCCCAGTTGCTCTTGTCATAAAGAAGGACGGAAGTACTCGATTTTGTGTGGACTATCGGAGGCTGAACGATGTGACAAAGAAAGACAGCTACCCTCTGCCAAGAATCAGCAATACTCTGGATGCGATGGAAGGAGCTGAATGGTTCTCAACATTGGACTTGAAGAGTGGCTACTGACTGGCAGGTAGAAATCCATCCAGAAGATAGAGAAAAGACGGCTTTCTCCACAGGAAATGGTCTGTGGCAATTTAATGTGATGCCTTTCGGACTATGCAACGCTCCGGCAACATTTGAGCGTTTGATGGAGTGCGTTTTACAGGGACTTACTTGGAAATCTTGCCTAGTCTATTTGGACAATGTCATCGTTTATGGTAAGACATTTGATGAGCATTGTGGAAACCTTAAGGCCGTGTTCCAGAGGCTTCGAGAAGCAAACTTGAAATTGAATCCAGACAAGTGCGAATTTTTCAAGTCTGAGGTAAAATACTTGGGACATATCATCTCTTCCCAAGGAGTGAAGACTGATCCTGAAAAAAGTTGACACTGTAAAGAATTGGCCAACACCACAGGATAAACATCAACTCCGAAGCTTTCTTGGTCTAGCCACGTACTATCGACGATTTGTGAAGGATTTTGCTGGAATCGAGAAAAGTTTGCACCAGCTAACAGAGAATGGCAAACCGTTCAAATGGTCGAGCGAGTGCGAGAAAAGCTTCCGGGAACCTAAGCAGCGCCTATGCAATACACCAGTTTTGGCCTATCCGACACCAGGGAAACCTTTCATCATTGACGCTGACGCTAGTAACGTGGGAATTGGAGCCGTACTCTCACAAGTTCACGAAGGCGAAGAGAAGGTTGTCGCCTACTACAGCAAGGTACCCTCAAAGCCAGAAAGAAACTACTGTGTGACCAGAAGAGAACTTCTAGCTCTAATATCGGCTACAAAACACTTCCATAAGTACATCTATGGACAGAAATTCTTTCTTCGAACAGAACATGGCGCACTTAATTTTGAACTTCAAAAATACAGAAGGTCAAGTGGCGAGGTGGATCGAGAGATTGCAGACATACGACTAGCAGATCCAACATCGAAGAGGAAAGTTGCACTCAAATGCAGACGCCTTATCGCGGAAACCATGCAAACCGGACTGCAAGCACTGCACATGTCAGGAAGAGAAGGAAGTTGCTGCTATCCAGCGATTAAGAGCTGATCCCATTTACGGTTGGAGTAACGAAGAACTGAGGACTGCCCAACAAGAAGACTCGGATATTGAACCCGTTCTTGCGTGGAAGGAACACCAAGAGAAACCAGAATGGGGTGACATCTCAGATAGAAGTCCAACTCTTAAAGCGTATTGGGCACAATGGGACTCACTTTATGTACAAGAAGGAGTACTAAGACGAAAGTGAGAATCCACAGATGGCAAATCTTATGTGATGCAGCTAGTCGTACCTCGTTCCAAGGTTAATGATGTTCTTCAAGAGATGCATGAGGAAGCTTCAGGAGAACATTTGGGGGTGAATAAGACACTAAGACACTGGAAAAGGTAAGGCAGCGATTCTACTGGCTACATGCAAGAGAAGACGTCGAAAAATAGTGCCGAAAATGTGGTACTTGTGCTGCAAGCAAGGGACCAGGCAGAAAAGTCCAGAGTAGAATGCAGCAGTATAATGTGGGAACGCCTTTTGAGAGGATTGCAATAGACGTTGCAGGCCCTTTTCCAGAAACCGAAAACGGAAACCGATACATCCTGGTAGTAATGGACTACTTCAGCAAGTGGCCTGAGGCATTTGCCATCCCAAACCAGGAAACCAAAACAGTCGCGGATCAGATTGTTTTCAACTGATGGGTAAGCAGGTTTGGTGTACCTATGGAACTCCATTCAGATCAAGGGAGGAACTTCGGGTCCAAAATTTTTCAGGAAGTTTGTACACTCCTTGGCATTAAAAAGACGAGGACAACACCGCTTCACCCACAACCTGATGGGATGGTTGAACGATTCAACCGGACCCTTAAAGAACACCTTTCCAAAGTTGTAAGCGACAGCCAACGAGACTGGGATCGGCATATTCCGTTGCTCTTGATGGCCTATCGAAGTGCGGTACATAGCTCAACAGGACATACACCATCAGAAATCCTGCTCGGGAGCACAATACGACTACCAAGTGAAGTGAAATCAAATTTGGATGTTTTGCAAATGAGCCACAAGGAATAGACGACTACGTGGACAACCTCAAAGAAAAGCTAGTTGACATCCACGAAAGGACAAGAGCAAACCTCAAGCTATCAAGTGATCGGATGAAAACACGATATGACACAAAAGCAACAACAACAGGATTCCAAGCGGGAGACCTTATTGTGTGGTTTTATAATCCCCACCGTCGGAAGAGACTTTCACCGAAGCTTCAACAAAATTGGGAAGGCCCTTACACTGCAGTAACACAAATAAACGATGTCGTCTACCGCATTCAGAGAGGATTAAGAGGCAAACTAAAAGTAGTTCACAGCGACCATTTACATCGTTATAATGGTGAAGGAAGTAATGGATTTGCTCGGGACGATCAATCCTAAGAGGGGGGCAGTGTAATGACTTTCCAAATTTGAACTATAACGAATCCGAAAAGCAAACAAACGAACACAATTAAGCTTACGGTCACAGTGCAAACATACCCTTATTAGCTATAATTATAGCAACTCTCAAACGAAAGAAGCGCCATCTGCCAGATTATTGCAGATTTACCAGCTGTCAAATAAAAGCTTTCCCCTGCGGAAAGCTCTGGAAGAAGAGACCAGAACCTTTCACTACTTTCCAGAGTTTGGAAAACAAGTATAAAAGGCACATGTTTGAACGGCAGCGAGACAATTTGTTTTTAATTAGTGTTGTTTACACATCGATAGTTTCCATATCCGATAGTATCGATATTTTTACAAAAAACTATCGATACTATCGATAGTTTTACCAAATGAAGTACACACATTTTTAAAATGCCTCAAAAAGACTTCTATTGCAAAATCCATTGAATCATAGAATGAGTTATGATTTTTGAAAAGAAAAAAATATATTTTGTTATAAAAAGGTCTCAAAATTTCTTTTTAAAAATTGAATTTAAATAATAATAATTATTTAGTTTTAGCTCATTCAAAACTACAATAGACGTTTGATATAGTGAACTAATAAAAATCAAGGCTGTTCACTCTTTCGAGATTGTTTACTTTTTCGAGCGGAAGTTTTAAAGGGCTTTCTAAAGATGAATTCGATCCAAAGTAAACATTTTGTTCGATGTGAATTTTAAATTTATTTAAGCGTTTACCAAAGCTGTCAATGAGGTTTAAACAAAGAAATGAAAACAACTCCTCAGTGATTTTAATCAATGTTTAATGTTTGCGAGAGATTTGTATACAAAATACATTTTTGTATACAATTTTGTGTGTTCATTATTGTGGATAGTTCACTATTTCGAGTTTCACAAATAAAGCATCTACTGTATTTTCGTTAAATGTTTTTTGCCATTTTAAGAGTTTCAAGTATCTATATAACCTATCTTTGGTTTCAACTATTCACATATTTGATGTCTTAGCCCTTAACCAACAGAACCATAGTCTTATGTCGTTTTAGATTGGACGTTCGGAGTACGCCTTTTCTATTCCATTTTCACTCCATCTACTCCAAAAGCCTTCGATTGGCTGTTCGGAGTACTGTTGTCAGAGTATTTTTCTATTCCCGCTTTGAAGAAGGAGTAAATTTGGAACACACGCATACACATACACTTTTTCGTCGCACTACTTGTTAAAAGTGATGAATGCTTGAAGAAGGCATTTTATAATATGGCGTCATTCAGTAGTGTGTGTGTAAATTGGACAATACGATGTTTTCATATTCTATTGGAATCAAAAAGGAGTAGAACAGTCAGAAAATCCAATCGAAAACGACATTAATGTCACGATTTCAGTATAAAAAATAATGATGGAGACAATAGACAACCTTAAAATATCATATATTTTTGGTTTAAATTTGTTTGGTAACAAGCCTTTCATTACATAATTTGGAATTTTTGAAACTATCGATAGTTTTTCAAAACTATCGATGTACGCGATAGTTTTTTACTATCGATACTATCGATATTCTATCGACGTTTAAGCAACACTATTTTTAATCGTGAATGAATAAAGTTGGTTGTAATAAAGGTAAAAAGTAAAGTTGGTGAATTAATTTCAGTGGTGAATAATAAATTGTTTTGCTTGTAGTAAGAAAAAGAAATGTTTTATTTTGTGAAATAAATAAGTGGAAGACTTAAACAAAGTAAATAAGTTTTATTAACGAACCTGAGGAAATATTACACTATATACATTAGACCTTGCGTCAGATCCGGTAGTTCTGATTTTTTGCTGAGTTATTTATGATGTTGGCCTAGTAATAAATCCGATTTTTCGACCTCGAGTGCCGAACGCAACATTTGTAAAAATCCAAAAAATTGCTTATTGCTCACATTGAAAGACTGAATTTTTGAAAGTATTGTGTTTACAGAGATGATTTTTAGCTCTAATTGAAGCCCATTTAATTATTTTGAAATGGTAGAGCAAAGTTATAATCGAAAACCAGGCTTTAAAGGTTAAAATAGCCAATAAATGAAAAAACCGCGAAAATTTCTCGGTTTTTTGCATATCTCACAAAATTGCGTTCGGCGCTCCAGGTCGAAAACTTGGATTATTGGTGAAGCCAATATCATTAACAACGCATCTAAAAATCAGAACTACCGGATCTGAGGCAGAGCCCCCCCACCCCGAAGAAAACGGATACTAGACTGAAAAATGTATAGTCATTTTAGCATTTGGTTTTCAGTTTTTAACTAAAAATTAATAAGGGCATTGAAAATCAAAAACAAAAATAGTACTTAATACAAAAAAAAAATAGATTAACAAAAAAAAAATCGTCTTTCTCAAAATTTTTAAATTATAAATAAATTTTTCAAAAACTATCAGCTAAAAAAACTTTATTGAAAAAGAAAATTAAAGAATGGATTTCTGGCTTTAAGATTAGCAAAGGGATTTTCGTCCGAATATTACAATTGTGTTTTTTTTTAAATATTGTTCTATTTGAAGTCAACTTTTCTTAAAATTGCCCCCCCCCCGCCTAAAAGGGGGGATATATACCCCCCATCCAGTACTATTGTTTTCTTTTTTGGCCCAATCTACACGCTCTTTTGCTTTGATGCAGCATATGGCAAAGACCATGTTCTTGTTACCTATTATCACAAATAATCATATCCAGATGTCTCACGCCAATGGAGCAAAATGACCTATGAAATAATTGAAAAAGCTATATTTTTCAAAGCTTTTAAAAAGCGAGTTTTACTACAAAAATGAAAGCACCTTCCCCAGAATTTTGTATCTTTCAATCTGTTTGAAAATATCTATGTCTATCTCTTCTTCTCTGTCGATTTCGTTTTTGTTTCTGCAATGCTAGCTTTGGCCCTTTAGGCCAGGAAAAATAGGTTCCGAGGTTGAAAAAATTAATTCATGAAATATTAAAATTGAAATCGACGCAGAATTGCAACCTCTATAACATATCCAAAGTCCCCCAAAATCCCTGCATTGGCTTTTTGTGTAGTTGCATTTGAAGACGTGCAGACGGGGAGAATTTGGAGGTCTATCAAACTAAAATATTTGTTTGGTGTTATGGTTAACATTCTTTGTTGCCCCTCCCCCTTAAAAAAAACACCCTTTCACCATGGATATTTTTAGGGACTCTCTTGATTCTTAGTTCCTATGACATATGAAACATTCAATCCAAGTTTCATTAACATACCGTTATTTTCAAAGGGTTTTCGGTAATATTTTACCTGTTGTACCTGAAAAAAAAAGTCATCATTACATAAAAAGGACTATAACTTCTTTTTGGGTGGTTGTATCATTTTGAATTTGGTTTCATTAGATTCAGCGTTAAAAACTACCCTTAAAGCATGTATCATATGATCAGGTTTTACCCATAACAAATATTTTAGTTTGATAGACCTCCAAATTCTCCCCGTCTGCACCACTTCAAATGCATCTACACAAAAAGCCAATGCAGGGATTTTGGGGGACTTTGGATATGTTATAGAGGTTGCAATTCTGCATCGATTCCAATTTTAATATTTCATGAATTAATTTTTTCAAGGTTCCCCATACGATTTGTGCTATTTTTCCTGGTCTACTTGTAACGATCAAGGCAGTGCTATTTTTTTGTTTTACTTTGCTTTGCCGGTTGTTGAGTAGGTAGGTATCTAGGTTTTTTTGTCTGAGGCTTGCAACGATGAACAAAAAGTATGAACTCATTTCTCCATTGTAATTGTATGCATGTAGGTACCTATAAATGTACCTATATTCAAAACATAAAAAAGAACTACATACCTACGTTTAGTGGGTAGCTTTTAAGGACATTTTTAAGGTGTTTTTATGATTAATTTTATACCGCTGGTGCTGTTTTCACTTAAGATAAGGTACGACAAAAAAAAAGACTTTGTAGTTAGAAGAAAATCTATAAGGGGGATGGTTATATTCAACGGTTGAGGCGGAAGGGACAATTTGCTAAAAAAATGTATAGAGGATGGAAACAAAATCAATAATCATTAAGAAACAACGGCGGCAAATTACTTTAGTAGCTACGGTTTTTTAAAGTCAGGAATCTTTTCCTTTTTTAAGTTATTTTCGATTATAAATAAAATAAAATCGCAACAGCTCGTGGAGAACCAGGGCCTAGTGATTTACAACTCTCAACCATTCCTGTGTGCGTGTTGTTGGCAGGAATGGAGGGGACCTACAGTTTTTTGCCGAGTCCGAACGGCTAAGTGAGAAGCACTTTTTCATGACAAGTATACTCTTGGAGGATTTGTCAGTTCCTCGCAAGAGGCAGTACCTCGGATAAAACTTTTCTGTTTTAAGATGGCACGGCTGGGAATCGAACCCACACCTTCGGCATGACAGCCCTACGCACACATCATGCCACGAGGTACTACTTCGATTAAAGTTCATTAAATGACTTTACCTGCATATATTTTAAAGAAATCGTTTTCAAAAAAAATGTTTAGAAAAGGTTAACTAAAGAGATTACGTCATGTACCTATATGATTGTTACTTTACATTACGTTAATAAGTACCTTCTTATTTTGTTATTAATTCGTATCTGTATGATTTAAACAAATTCGGATAAAAAATCAATAAATTCTTGTTATTTTAGTCAAGTAAATTTATGGTTTAGCCCCAAACAAATTATAACAAAAGAAAATTTCGTGCGGATAGACTCAGAACACTGGTGAGTCGTTCTTGAAACATATCTAAAATTATTTTCTAGAATTCCTATTTAAAATTACTTTCAAATTAACTTCAAATTCATTTGCTTGGCAAGTTAAATTACCATGCTTCGAATGTAGGTAGGAAAGGTACCTTTACAGAAATTTAATACCAAAACTAGATTTTCTGAAATGAACATTTACATACATATATTATGTTGATTAAAAAATTATGTTAAAAATATCACAACAAAAACATAAATGTTAAAAAAAGAGCCAAGTTCTTACCTGTACGTAAAAAGTCAGCCAAAAAAAGTAATGAGATCTAAAATATATGCCAAGTTTTAAGTTCATAAAGCTCAATATCAAATATCTTAAGTAGAGAAATATCAAAGCAATTCCAAATCATGACAGAAATTTGGTATTTAATGATTACTGATTAAAATATGGTGGGTTCACTGGTCAAGTTTTCATACATTTTAAAATTGTGATTAAGTAAGTAATTAAGAGAAAACTTGCCAAGTAAATCCACCAAATTTAAATCAGTAATCATTAAATACCAAATTTCTGTCATGATTTGGAAATGCTTTGATATTTCTCTACTTAAGATATTTGATATTGAGCTTTATGAACTTAAAACTTGGCATATATTTCAAATCTCATTACTTTTTTTGGCTGACTTTTTACGTACATGTTTCTTGTACATATAAGAACTTGGCTCTTTTTTTAGCATTTATGTTTTTGTTGTGATTTCACTCCTTTTTGCAAAGATTAATTTTACCAAGTGAAAATCAAGCCTTAGCCTTACAAAGTTTCATAATTCTACGACAACAGAAAGCGCTCCATATAAATAATAGCAATTCTGATAAAGTGGGTGGCTGGCGCGCCCCCCGAATGCAAAATTCCAATTTTTCAATTTTTTTTTCTTCCTAAGTACTTCAAGCCCTACCGACCTACCAATTTTCATTGTTCTACAACAATCAGAAGTGCTCCATATAATTTATAAGAGTTTTTAATAATGTGGGTGGATGCCACGCCCCCCGAAGGGATAATTCCAATTTTTCAATTTTTTTCTTTCTACGTACTTCAAGCCCAACCGACCTACCAATTTTCATCGTTCTACAACAATTGGAAGTGCTCCATATAATTTATAAGGATTTTTAAGATTGTGGGTGGATGCCACGCCCCCTGAATGGAAAATTCCAATTTTTCAATTTTTTTTTATTCTAAATACTTCAAGCCCTACCGACCTACCAATTTGTCTCGTTCTACAACAATCAGAAGTGCTCCATATAATTAATAAACAAATTTAAGAATATGGGTGTATGCCACGCTCCCTGAATGGAAAATTCCAATTTTTCGATTTTTTTCTTTCTAAGTTCTTGAAGCCCTACCGACCTACCAATTTTCATTGTTCTACAACATCAGAAGTGCTCCATATAATTTATAAGAATTTTTAATAATGTGGGTGGATGCCACGCCCCCTGAATGGAAAATTACAATTTTTCAATTATTTTCTTTCTAAGTACTTCAAGCCAACCGACTTACCAATTTTCATCGTTCTACAACAATCGGAAGTGCTGCATATAATTTATAAGGATTTTAAAGAATGTGGGTGGATGCCACGCCCCCTGAATGAAAATTCCAATTTTTCAATTTTTTTATTTCTAAGTACTTGAAGCCCTACAGACCCACCAATTTTCATTGTTCTACAACAATCAGAAGTGATCCATATAATTTATAAGATTTTTTAACAAAGTGGGTGGATGCCACGCCCCCTGGATAGAAAATAGCATATTTTCGATTTTTTCCTTTGTATGCACCACAAGGTCTACCGTTGTGCGAAATTTCAAGTTTCTACGATGTCTGGAAGTGCTCCATAATTTTGATGATCTGTCAGTGAGTCAGTCAGTCAGTCAGTCAGTTACGGTTTTTGCGATTTTTGAAGTCCTATATCTCGGGAATTACTAATGCTAAAGAGTTGAAATTTGGTGAGCCACCTGTGTTTGATCAGCTCAGCAAATACTGCGACTTTATTGGTACTGAAGTTAGAGGGGGGTTGAAAATCGCCTGAGTTTGTTCCTGTAAAAAGGGTGTAGTGCCGCGAACTTGGCTGGGCACTACCGTGCCCTTTGATAGTCTAGTCCAGCGGTTCCCAAACTTTTTAAGCTGTGGAACCCTAAACAATGCCCAAATATATTTCGGAACCCCATCCAGACAATAGTACAAAATGAAAAACAACCAATTTCAAAATCAATTTTGTATTTATTTTGAAGAATGAATCTATATCATTGTTTGATTTATAATTGTTTATAAATTAACTTCTATGTCCGAAAGTTGTATTCGCATATCTGGGGCAGCGTCCAGACTCGATCTGTATTTAGTTTTTGTGTAATTATACTCTGAAAAGCCTACTCCACAGCGGTACGTTGTAACAAAAGGTAGCAAATTTAAAATGTAAATTCAAATTTTGATGAGGAGGAGCTCTGCAGATCTATCAGGGATTCGTATGGTATACTCAGGGTCATAGACTTGATGGTTTTCATTAGAAATGGATTTTTTACCCACTCGACGTCAGTATTTATATCTGGAAAGTTATCCAGCATGGATCTTTCGAGACTAACCAAATAGAGAGCAATAACATTGCTAATATCTGCTCTGAGTTCAAGCATGTTTTCTTGCAAGAATTCATGTAAAACTGGAAAACACTCAAAATTGTTCTTTTGTACACATGAGATAGTCCAGTCATATTGTATTTTTACCATTAAAATTGTGGGGTAGTTTTGCTTTGTTCGCTCCTTTATGTTTACGGAGGTGCTGAATCCGAATCTGAGGTTTGCCAACAAAATTTCGTGACGCAACAAATACAAGAAATGATGCAAATGCATTTTTTTGGAGTTTTTCACTAATGGCTCGAAAACTATCAACTATTCGAAAATAACATCAAGCCACTATTGAAAGCATATACAATTTCCAATAAATCCCTATTTAAAGTTTTTTCTGCGAAAACCCATTTGGACTCAAGCGCTAGTCGAAAATTGTTGTATTTTTACTGTTTTCGAAAATACGCTCTAAGAAATTACTTTGTGTGACAAAATTTGAATTTTCGTCTGTAACATATGAAACAAGATATATTTTTCTGATGGTCTTTAACGCGCTGAGTTCGAATCTGGCCTTGAAATTGCTCTATCACATCACGTTTTTGAGATATTCAAATCTAAAAATTTAAAATAAATGCATTTTTTATACAAATTTGGGGATTTTTTTTCTCGAGGTATTTTTTTCGAAAAAATGTTTATGGTCATTCTGAAGTATGAATCTTTCAAAAACCTCCATTCGTCTTCGAGAAATCGTTGGTTTTCGTTTTACTACCTAATTCGAAATATCCCACAATTTGCCCTTTTGAGCACAGATTGACTGGATTTTTCGAATTAGGTAGTAAGACGAAAACCAACGATTTCTCGAGGACGAATGGAGGCATATAAAAGATTCAAATATAATAGAATAGAATTGACCATAAACATTTTTTCGAAAAAAAAAATCTTAAAAACGTAACGTGATAGAGCAATTCCAAGGCCAAATTCGAACTCAGCGCATCAAAGACCATCAGAAAAGTATATCTTGGTTCATGTTACAGACAAAAGTTCACACAAAGTAATTTCTTAGCGCTTTCGAGTGGATTTTCGAAAACAGTAAAAATACGTCAATTTTCGACTAGCGCTTGAGTCCAAATGGATTGTCGCAGAAAAAAATCTTGAATAGAGATTTATTGGAAATTGTGTATACTTTCAATGGTAGTTTGATGTGCTTTTTGAATAGTTGGTAGTTTTCGAGCCATTCGTGAAAAACTCCGAAGAAATGCATTTTTGCATCATTTTTTGCATTTTTTTTTTTCATGTCGCGTGAAGAAATTTGTTTGGAAAACCTCAGATTCGGATTCAGCACCCCCGAAAACATGTAGGAAGGAAAAAATCAAAACCACCCCACAAATTTCTCGCAAAGAGCCTTTTTGAGCACAAATTAACTGGACAAAGTAGTACCTCGTGGCTTGATGGTTAGTGCGTAGGACTGTCATGCCGAAGGTGTGGGTTCGATACCCAGCCGTGCCACCTAAAAACAGAAATGTTTTATTCGAGGTACTGCCTCTTGCGAGGAACTGACAAATCTTCCAAGAGTATACTTGTCATGAAAAAGTGCTTCTCATTTAGCCGTTCGGACTCGGCAAAAAACTGTAGGTCCCCTCCATTCCTGCCCAACAAACACGCACACAGGAATGGTTGTGAGTTGTAAGTCACTAGGCCCTGGTTCTCCTCGAGCTGTTGCGCCACCCAATTTATTTATAACTGGACAAAGAACCAGAAACTAATTTTTCTTTTCAAAGCTTCCAGTTTGTCTCTCGCAAAAATACTGTAATTGATTTTTCCTGCAGAGCTGTAGCAGTTTCATTGATCTTCTCGAAATACATCAAAGAGGTTTGCAGTTGAAGACATATTTTTTTCCAGTTTGAACACATTCAACTCATGACGAAGTTGAAATAACCTGGATAAAGCTTTCCCTCTGGAAAGCCATTGGATTTCAGTATGAACAAGAAGCGATTCGTACTGACTGCCCATATCTTTACACACTAATTTAAACAATCTCGATTGGAAAGGACGACTCCTTACAAAATTTACTATAATCACAGCTTCACCGAGAATTTTTTTAAATCAGTTGGCATTCTTTTCATAGCAAGTGCATAACGATGGAAAATACAGTGTTTGCTGGTACTTCTAGGAGCAAAGTTTTTTGTATATGAAACAACCCCTTTAACCTTTCCCAAAATTGCTGCGGCTCCGCTGCTGCATATATCAAAACATTTTCCCCAATTAATGATGTTTACTAATGAAACAGTTTATGACCCTAAAGTTCACACTTCGATTAAAAAATATCAACTTCAAAAAAAATTTTGCTCAAATGTTTTTTTTGTGGAAGTTTTTAATTTGTTTTCTTTTATTGTTTGTATTTCACTGTTGATACTTCAAGAAATTTGTGGAACCCTGAAAACTCTCCCGCGGAAGCCCAGGGTTCCGCGGAACACACTTTGGGAACCGCTGGTCTAGTCTATTTAGACTTTTTTGCAACAAAATATTGGGGAAGGAATTTTTTTCTTGACTTCGTTAAAGTACCATCCAGAAAGCTTAAGTCAAAATTTTCGACCATCAACGCCTTGGAGGGTTGCCGCTTTATTGATTTAAAGAGTGAATTCGTTTTTAACGAATAATATCCGTAATTTAAAAATTATCGAACAAATAAAAATGCATTCCTAACAAATCCATTTCTACAAATTTCAATAGGTATATGGCATTTAACGAGTTATAACCAATTATAAGCAATAAAAATGGAGTTCACACTTTTTTAAGTAAATTTTTTTTATTTCAGTATTAACCGAACATTTCTTTCAAAGTTCTAGTAATTACTATATCCTACAATTTTGTTCTTAACATTTTCTTTTTATAAGCAATTGCTTACCAACTGTATTGCCTGAAAGGTATCCGGACATCATTATAATTATAAGTGGTTCAAAAGTGTGAGTGAGGTTTTTTCAATATGGAAACGGGAAAGACATTGTTTATTTTTAAGTTCGTTGAATGACTAGCTCAAATCCAAACTTTCGACCATCAACTCCTTTCAGGGTTGCCGCTATCTTCAATTAAGGAGTGAACTTGTTTTTCATAAATAAAATCGGTATTTTTAATTTTATCGACAGGGGAGAGTACGATAACTTAGGCGCCAAAAAATGATAACGGATTTTTGTAGAACAGTTTAATACAAGAATTTTTTACTATGGGAGGGGGGTCTATCTCAAAAAATTAACGGTAATACCTACAATTAAGTATTATACCTTTTTTCAAAGCCAATACTCTGTTCTTATAGCTAGTCTATATGTCAGCTAACATATATGTAAAAATCAGCTTTGTGCAGGTAGGTTTGCAATTTTGACGGTTTTTTGAAATTTAAGAAAAATAAAAAAAGAGGATATTTCTTACAAAACCATCTTTTAAGACTTTAGGCCCGTCTGGCAGGACCTTTCGACCGTCCGTCCGGTCTGATATATTTTTTTTTCATATTCAAGAATATGTCACCTAACATATATGTTAAAATCAGCTTTGTGCGGGTAGGTTTGCAAATTTGACGGTTTTTTTTTAAATTTAAGAAAAAATTAAGAAAGGATATTTCTTATAATACCTACCAATTTTTTAAATCTTAGGCTTGTCTGACAGAAGCTTTTGACCGTCCGTCAAGTAGGTCTGGCATCTTTTTTTCCATGTACAAAAAGACATAAGTTATTATAAATTCAAAAATCAGCATTCTAAAAGTAGATATGTTGCATTTGGATGTTATTTTACATTTTGAAAAAAAAAAAAAAAATTAGGTGGCGACCCAAGAATCTTTATTTTTTGTTCACGAATAAAGAATACACTAAGTTTTAGCCTTGTACCTAACAAATTTCTCAAGTTATCCAATATCTTTTATTAATCTTTAAGAGCTTTAGGCTCGTCTGGCAAGCACTTTCGACCGCCAAACCCGTCTGGAATAATTTTTTTCATGCATAAGAATGTATAAACTAAATTATAAATAAGTTTCAGCCTTGTGCGAGTAGGTTAATTTTGACCCTTTTTTTGTATTTTGAAAAAAATCAGATGGCAACCTTTCGACCGCGGCAACCCTGCCAGACCGTAGAATTGTGGCGCAGGACAAGTCAAGAGCGGCTGGACGTCGACATAAGAAAGCGTAAATGGCAGTGGTTTGGTCACACACTGAGGAAACCAAACGATGAAATTGCAATGCAGTCCATTGAATGGAATCCTCAAGGTGCATGGCGGGTTGGAAGACCAAGAACAATATGGAAATCAACTGTCTTAGCAGGAGCAGGCAGAATCCCAGAGAAAGACGTGCCCACAGTTAAAATACCTTACTGCAGACCGTGGTGAAGAATGGAGACGTTTTGTTGACGCCTTATGCCCCAATCGGGGTTACAGGACACGATGAAAGTTAAGTATGCAGTTCCTCAACGACAAACAACAATCATTATTTCTTAAAAGTGATTTGTCCCGCAAAAAAAAAAATTATATTCACCACGAGTTTGTTTCGTACAAAATAATATCACTGTAGCCCAGGAATATTAGACAAAAAATTGGCAAACTTACGAAAAAGTTCTGACAAAGCAGAATTTCGGTGGAGAGCTTTGTTTGGACGTCTTGAGTATTTTCTAAAAGCTTATTTTGGGCCTGGGGAAATTCAATCATAAGATAAGATTCATAATAAGATAATAAGTTTTATTAAAGATAACAATTCATTGCTTGAGAGGACTATTTGCACCATAGTTTGATCTACTAAATATTTGCACCAAAGGCTGCTGTAACCTTATGCTTGATCGACTAAAATAAAAATTTATCCTAGACAGAACTGAAGGAGATGATAAAGAACCATCCCAGCAATAAAACAAAATTGGAGATATTTTCTATGTTTTGTCAGCGAAGGAAGGTCTATTAATGAAAGCCTTTGGGCATATGGAGGAAGTAGCATTCCATGTGACCAGGGAAGAAATCGAAGACAAAAACGCATAAATCTTCTCTGAACAGCCTCTAATCTATTAATGTGTACAGAGTAGTGAGGTGTCCATACCACCACCCATACTCAAGAATGGGTCTCACGAATGAAACATATAGTAGCTTAAGGACGTAAGGATCCCGAAAATTGCGAGAGAATCGTTTTACAAATCCTAAGCCCCTATTAGCTTTTTTGGTGATAAAATTAAGGTGATCATTAAAGGTTAATTTAGAATCTAAAATTATTCCAGGATCAGAGAACACAGACAATTTTTTCAAAGAACATGAATCAAACATTAATGATAAGTAAGCGGTTCATTTTTGCGTGTAAAACTCATCGTTTTGCATTTGTCAACATTTAAAACAAGACGATTCATATTGCACCATTCCCTAAATTTATTGAGATCTTCTTGCAAAAGCAAACAGTCTGCTGAATTTTGTATTCGTTTGTAAAATTTAATATCATCAGCATAAATTAGTAGAGACGAATTTTGTATGATATGAGCATGAGGCCCCAAATGGCTGCCTTGAGGAACTCCTGAGCTAACAAAAAATAGATCCGAGCACTCATTACGGAAAGTTACACTGTAATATCTATTTTTAAGGTATGATGCGATCCATTTTAAAAAGTCTTCATTAAAACCTATATTGCTTAATTTTAAAATAAGAGTTTTATGACACAACTTGCGAAAGCTTTACTAAAATCAGTAAAAACACAATAAACTTGTTCACGATCTTCAAACGCGTCTAAGCAAAAGGATGTAAAGTGGAACAAATTTGTAACTGTTGACTTTTTCTTCACAAAACCATGTTGACTGCTACAAATAATTGAACTACAGTGAAAGGAAAGAACATTACATATAATTGACTCAAATAATTTTGGAATGGCAGATAATTTTGCTATTGGTCGGTAGTTCGTTATTTCGGTTTTTGATCCTTTCTTATGAACTGGAATTATGAATGCACTTTTCCAAATATTATGGAAAAAAGAACTTTCTAATAGTCCAGTCATTTAAGCATTTTGCTTCGGAAAAAATGGCGGAAAGCTGAATTTTGGTATATAGTCTCCTCATGGCATTCTTAAAAAACTGTAAAAAGTCCCCATCGATATGAGCGCCGCTAACAATTTTACGGGGGGTCAAAGGTCCCCCCAAACGGTTTTTAAGCAATATCTCCCGAATGGTAATTCTTACAGAAAAAATGTCAAAGACAATGTGCTAGCTTAGAAAATTTCCGACAAAAAATGTTAAGTACCTTTTTTTCTTAAGAGTAACCGTTTTCGAGATAGTTCAATCCGTAGAGTTACAGATTTTATGTTTCTTTACAAAATGTACTCTTTTACGCCACCTTTGAGGTAGAGTGCCAGGTGAGTTTTTCTTGCGTTGTATCCCCTTGGAAAACTAGAAAACAGTTCCAAAAAATATACACAGGGATTTATTTAAAGTTTTTGGGAAAGTTCCCCAACGATTCGGGCTCCACCACATTAATCATAAGGGGTCGAAGGTCACGAAACATGATATTTCATTTATACAGGGTGATTCGTATAAAGTGTGACAAAAAGTTAGAGCGCGTAGGGGGGGTTGATAAAGGAAAAATCGTACAGGAGGGGGGGGTTCTATTCACCACCGTATAGCCAGGAGGGACAATTTTCTAAGAAATTGACTTAAAACAGAAAAAAAAATATTAAAAAATAACGGTCATACTTATAATGCCATGCTATACTTTTTTGTAAAGCCAAAAATCTCTTCTTTTATTTTTATTTTAAATAAAAATGTTTAAACCAGCAATTATTTTTCAAACTCTAAATTTTGAAATAAGAATAAAAAAAATAAAATATTAAAGTATTTTTTTCCAAATTTTATGTAAGTAAGTACTCTTTTTGCTTTCAAAATTCAATGGTTTTCTGTTTTTGAATAGATATAAATAAAAACATTGAATTTTGAAAACATAAATATCACTTAGTTATGTAAAAGCAAGTTCGAAATTTTCTTTGATATTTTTCTCTTTAAAATTTTGATTTTGAAAATTAATTTTTCAAAAATTGTTCACTCAAACAATTTTATTTAAAATAAAAATAAAAGAAGAGATTATTGGCTTTACAAAAAAGTATAGCATGGTATTGTAGGTGTTACCGTTATTTTTTAATAATTTTTTTTCTGTTTTAAGTCAATTTCTTAGAAAATTACCCCTCCTGGCTAAACAGGGGTGTAAAGAACCCCCCCTCCTGTACGATTTTTTTCTTTATCAACCTACCCTACACACTCTAGTCTTATGTCACATTTTATACGAATCAACCTGTATAAAAGAAATACCATGTTTCGTGACCTTCGACCCTGTATGATTAATGTGCTGGAGCCCGAATCGATGGGGAACTTTCCCAAAAACATTATATAAATCCCTGTGTATATTTTTTTGAACTGTTTTCTAGTTCTCGAAGGGGATACAACGCAAGAAAAACTCACCTGCCACTCTACCTCAAAGGTGGTGTAAAAGAGTACATTTTATACAGAAACATAAAATCTGTAACTCTACCGATTGAACTATCTCGAAAACGGTTACTCTTACGAAAAAAAAGGTACTTAACATTTTTTGTCGGAATTTTTCTAAGCTACAACCTTGTCTTTGAAATTTTTTCTGTAAGAGTTACCATTCGGGAGATATTCCTTAAAAACCGTTTGGGGGGGCCTTTGACCCCCTGTAAAATTGTTAGCGGCGCTCATATCGATGGGGACTTTTTACAGTTTCCTTGGAATACCATGAGGAGGCTATATACCAAAATTCAGCTTTCCGCCATTTATTCCGTAATTTGGATGATTTTAAGGCTTATATGACTGGACTATAAGGATTTATTAAAAAGAACACATAGTGGATATGACAAATAGGATACACACTTCTTTAAAATAGAGGATGGTACGCCATCTGGGCCTGCACTTTTACAATCGTCAAGTTTCGAGATATGATGAGATATGGAATCTTCGCTAATTTAAAAGTTAATAGAGTTAGGTTGAGAGAAATTTCTTACCGAAAAAGATCTATAAGAAGGGGCACTGGAATCTGATTCCTCGAATGCTTCTTTGAAATAATTTGAAAACATGTTAGCAATAACTTCAGACTCATGTCATGACTACACTCAAAAAAAAAATCTATATTTGCAAACAGTACGATATAAGGAACGCTTAATCTAAGCGGAAAATTGTTGTCCTTAGCAGATATCCCTAACCATGAATGATTAGCTGATTGTTTGTATTTCTTTATCAATTTACACGAAATTCAGAAAAATATCGTTAAAAAATATTACTTTAAGCGATAAGCATTAACATCTACCAATGACGATAAGAGAAAAGTTAAATACCCAATAACTACATTCTCTAATATAGCAATGCTTAATATCAAGAATAGCTATCGATAAAACTGATTGATTTGCATGATAAAACTATTTGTATTCATAAAGAAAGACAATCAAGGGAATAACCCTTCAGAATTTTATGACCATCTCTAAAAACATTTGCTGTAAACGGTATTTCTAATAGCATTCTTAGTTTAAAGTCTTATTGATTAGGGTAAAATGTACTTGACTGCCAACTCTCAAAGCGATTTTAAGGAATTGTTAGTGTTTGCTACAAAAGACAAAATCAATTAACTTAAAAGAAAATTCCTATCAGTGGAATAGCAAATGTACATTTAATGACTAACTCTTTAAACATTTACCTTAAACCATAAAATTGATTACTATTCTAGATTAAGGAATTTTAGATAAGCTTTGAAAGATATTTTATTTCGAAAGGGAAAAGCGTTTGCTACAAAAGACTTTACAAATAAATTTAAAAGAGAAAACAAATGAATAGAATTGTGTATCATATAATTTATGAATATGGTTAAAAACGTTAACCCCAAACCATAAAATTGATAACTATTCTAGATTTAAGATTTTTAGATAAGCGTGAGAGATATTTTTTTTTCGAGCGGGAAAATCATATTTTCTAAGCTAAAAGCCGTTTGGTATAAGGGCTTATAACAATTATTTTAAAAGCGAAGTCAAATAAGTTGAAAAGTGTTTCTAAAACGTATGTGTATCTCTTTGCGCATTTACCTCAAGTGATATTATTGATTATTATTGTAGATTTGAGAGTTTTGGGTAAGTGATAAAAGCATTTGATGCCTAGCGGTCAAAAGCGTCTCTTCTAAGCTACATGCCGTTTGCTACAAAAGACTTTAGCAATTATTTTGAATGTGAATTCAAATAAGGGGAAAAAAGTTTCTAAAACTAATATGTATCTGTTTGCGCATTTACCTCAAGCGATATTATTGATCATTATTGTAGATTTTGGAAATTAGGGTAAGTGATAGAAGCATTTGATGCCTACCCATCAAAGCGTCTCTTCTAAGCTACATGCCGTTTGCTACAAAAGACTTTAACAATTATTTTGAATGCGAATTTTCCCACCAAAGGGATTTTTTCCAACCATTTTGGTTGGAAAAACCACCAATCTGGGAACACTGCTTGCTGGCTAACCGATCGGCTAACATATACAATATATTGGATTAAAACGGAACTAGTTAAATCTTAGATGTTCTCCTATATAAGACAAAAAACTAGAGCGTGCATTAAAAATACAAAACTTGTTCAAGAATAATATAAAATAATTATTATGGCTTTTATAAACCCTTAGTTTGTTAAATAAATAAATACATAGGTCTAATAAATAAATTATTAAATACAAAACTAAAACCTTGGCTTAAACAATAAAAAATATACTTGCTCGTATGCCAAACTAAATATAAATTATAAAATGGCCGATTATAGCTTCAAGACTCACCATATTCACTAATACCCGTGACAGACTGGTGCTACGGATACTATAGTATTCACTTACACCACAAATGTGTCACGTTATACCATGCTTGAGCTACGAGAGCAAAATGGAATGAGCATGGTATCAAAACTTGGGCTTTTTTCGTAGTATACGTTAGTATACATAGCCTCTTAATGACACTAGCGTTGTTTTTTTCCTTGGTGATAATTTAAAGAACTTAATTTCAGTACAAAATCTGTCAACTTATACTAAACAGGATGTATGTCACCCATTGTGGTTTAGCTAATACCATAGTATCCATACCAGTGTATCTCAGGTATAATACAAGCAATATAGAAAGTAAGTAACACAAACTTACATAAATACTGTATTACAATTTAACAGGATGACTATTGAAGCGATAGCTCCTTGGTCATTATATAAAAGCAGTCTAGAGAGATTAAAGAAACGTTGGTGCTAGATACACAATAAGACTTACTTGCTTCATATTGAAGTCAAATTTGGGAAATTTTTAAATTGAGGACTTCAAATTTTGAACATAGCCTATCGTTGAAATGCAAAAAAACTGCAAATTTGGAGCCCTTTTGCAAGTTCCTAGCATGCTTGGTTCCTGAGATACACCATGTGACCTGCTAACTTCACTGTGAAGTTAGCAGGTCAGTATGAAATTTTTTTCAAAAAAAGGACTTCAAAATTCTGACCCAGCCTATTCTTGAAATGCAAAAAAACTGCAAACTTGGAGCCTTACTGCAAGTTCCTAGCATGCTTGGTTCGTGAGATACACGATGTGACCTACTTGCTTCATATTGAAGTCAAACTTGGGAAATTTTTAAATTGAGGACTTCAAATTTTGAACATAGCCTATCGTAGAAATGCAAAAAAACTGCAAATTTGGAGCCCTTTTGCAAGTTCCTAGCATGCTTGGTTCCTGAGATACACGATGTGACCTGCTAACTTCACTGTGAAGTTAGCAGGTCAGTATGAAATTTTTTTCAAAAAAAGGACTTCAAAATTCTGACCTTGCCTATTCTTGAAATGCAAAAAAACTGCAAATTTGGAGCCTTACTGCAAGTTCCTAGCATGCTTGGTTCGTGAGATACACGATGTGACCTACTTGCTTCATATTGAAGTCAAACTTGGGAAATTTTTAAATTGAGGACTTCAAATTTTGAACATAGGCTATCGTTGAAATGCAAAAAAACTGCAAGTTTGGAGCCCTTTTGCAAGTTCCTAGCATGCTTGGTTCCTGAGATACACGATGTGACCTGCTTACTTCACTGTGAAGTTAGCAGGTCAGTATGAAATTTTTTTCAAAAAAAGGACTTCAAAATTCTGACCTAGCCTATTCTTGAAATGCAAAAAAACTGCAAATTTGGAGCCTTACTGCAAGTTCCTAGCATGCTTGGTTCGTGAGATACACGATGTGACCTACTTGCTTCATATTGAAGTCAAACTTGGGAAATTTTTAAATTGAGGACTTCAAATTTTGAACATAGCCTATCGTTGAAATGCAAAAAAACTGCAAATTTGGAGCCCTTTTGCAAGTTCCTAGCATGCTTGGTTCCTGAGATACACGATGTGACCTGCTAACTTCACTGTGAAGTTAGCAGGTCAGTATGAAATTTTTTTCAAAAAAAGGACTTCAAAATTCTGACCTAGCCTATTCTTGAAATGCAAAAAAACTGCAAATTTGGAGCCTTACTGCAAGTTCCTAGCATGCTTGGTTCGTGAGATACACGATGTGACCTACTTGCTTCATATTGAAGTCAAACTTGGGAAATTTTTAAATTGAGGACTTCAAATTTTGAACATAGCCTATCGTTGTAATGCAAAAAAACTGCAAATTTGGAGCCTTACTGCAAGTTCCTAGCATGCTTGGTTCCTGAGATACACCATGTGACCTGCTAACTTCACTGTGAAGTTAGCAGGTCAGTACGAAATTTTTTTAAAAAAAAGGACTTCAAAATTCTGACCTAGCCTATTCTTGAAATGCAAAAAAACTGCAAATTTGGAGCCTTACTGCAAGTTGCTAGCATGCTTGGTTCCTGAGATACACGATGTGACCTACTTGCTTCATATTGAAGTCAAACTTGGGAAATTTTAAAATTGAGGACTTCAAATTTTGAACATAGCCTATCGTTGAAATGCAAAAAAACTGCAAATTTGGAGCCCTATTGCAAGTTCCTAGCTTGCTTGGTTCCTGAGATACACCTTGTGACCTGCTAACTTCACTGTGAAGTTAGCAGGTCAGTATGATTTTTTTTTTTTAAAAAGGACTTCAAAATTCTGACCTAGCCTATTCTTGAAATGCAAAAAAACTGCAAATTTGGAGCCTTACTGCAAGTTCCTAGCACGTTTGGTTCCTGAAATACACCATGTGACCTACTTGCTTCATATTGAAGTCAAACTTGGGAAATTTTTAAATTGAGGACTTCAAATTTTGAACATAGCCTATCGTTGAAATGCAAAAAAACTGCAAATTTGGAGCCTTATTGCAAGTTCCTAGCATGCTTGGTTCCTGAGATACACCATGTGACCTGCTAACTTCACAGTGAAGTTAGCAGGTCAGTATGAAATTTTTTTCAAAAAAAGGACTTCAAAATTCTGACCTAGCCTTTTCTTGAAATGCAAAAAAACTGCAAATTTGGAGCCTTACTACAAGTTCCTAGCACATTTGGTTCCTGAGATACGCCATGTGACCTGCTAGCTTCACTGTGAAGTTAGCAGGTCACTAAATTACACCGTTATTTGGCGAACTGCAAAATCGGGAATAGAAATGCAAAAAAAATGCAAAAAAACTGCAAATTCCTGTCAAGGTCCCAATTGCGTGGGTGAAAGTTGCCCTGCTAACTTCACAGACGTGGATGGAGGAGTTGGTGCATTAACATTAAAGTTAAAACCAGATATTGAACGAGGTAATGGTAGTTGGATGTTCTAGGAACTGGGGGCCTCGAGCTGTATCTTTTCCTACACATCAAGTGCTTACAATAACTCCAAGTTGGTAGCCGCCGGATACTGGTCTTGGCTTTATGCCAGGACTTGCTAAACTTGTAAGTGCGAATGTTGATCAAGGAAAGAATTGCAACATTAAACCTATGGCCCTACAGATTGGAGGTTAGTGCGTTGGACTAACGACCCGACCACAGTAAAAACAACAATTGTTATGAGAGAGACGCGGGAAGCCTCGGATAACGACCCCCCTCAAATGGCAACCAGACCCGGAACGAAAATGGACTATGATCTACGAGTATGCACCTGGAATGTAAGGACACTCTACATACCAGGTGCTACTCAAAAACTTGAATCTGTCCTCTCGCGGTACAAGGCAAACATTACCGCGATCCAGGAGATACGATGGATAGGATCAGGTATAACGAAAAGAAAAGATTGCGACATTTATTACAGCTGTCACCAAAGACTGCACATGCTAGGATGCGGATTCGTCGTGGGAAATCGACTCAGATCAAAAGTCATAGATTTTAAGCCGATAAGCGATCGCCTGGCTGTGATCCGCATCAAAGCTACCTTCCAAAACATCAGCCTAATAATGTGCACACGCCCCTACCGATGAAGCTGAGGAGTCTAACAAGGAGGAGTCTTACGACCTCCTGGACGGAGCCTCTCCGGAGTACGATGTCAAAGTCGTGCTTGGAGACTTCAATGCTAAAGTCGGAAAGGAAAACATCTTTGGCGGATTAGTTGGAAAGCACAGCCTCCACGAAACGACAACAGACAACGGCTTCCGACTAATCGACTTTGCTGCAGCTCGTAATACGGTGCTAATTGGCGCAAGGTACGCATCGAACATCTTGGACGTGGGAACTTTCCGAGGTGCAAACGTGGACTCTAATGTCTGACCACTTTCTTGTTGTGACAAAGTTCAGAGCCCGACTGTCCAACGAAAATAAAACGAAGACCGCCCAAAGAAAGAAGTCCAACATCGCATGCCTTAGCACATCTGAGAAAGCCAGAGACTACAGTGAGCAATTGACTGGGAAACTCTCTGCCGTACACCCAGCCACAAGCGTCAACAACCAGTGGAACCAGTATCGCGACATTATTAAGGAGACAGCCGAGACCACCATAGGCTATCAACCACTCAGAAAAAGAACCCGTGGTATGATGATGAATGCGCGGTATTGAAGCAGGAGACGTAAAATGCACGAATGCAAATGCTGCAAGGAAAACAAGAGCAGCAAGAGAAGAGTACCGTGAAAAGAGAAGGAAAGAGAAAAAAACCCTGCGTAGAAAGAAAAGAGCATCCGCAGCCTCTCAGCTCAAGTATCTCGAAGAGTCCAGCACCGCCACCAACACTCCCATGTTCTACAAAACAGCCAAGCAACTGGCATCTGGTTATAGGACTGGCACGCAAGCTCTTCAAAACAGCGAAGGGAACCTAGTCACCGAAGCACAGGGAATTGTAGATGTGTTTAAGCAGCATTTCCAGCAGCTGCTTAATGGGCATTATGTAGAGGAGGCGACAGGGGAACAAAGAAGCATTAGACCAGTCAATGAACATCCAGTCCCAGCACCCAGTACTGAAGAGGTTAAGAAAGCCATCCACAAGCTTAAGAACAACAAATCCGCCGGCTCGGATGGCCTACCAGCGGAACTCTTCAAGTATGGAGGAGATGTTCTGGTAGGGTGCATGCACCAGCTCATCAACCAAGTGTGGGAGGAGGAAAGTATGCCCGACGACTGGTCAAATAGCTCCATATGCCCAATCTACAAAAAAGGCGGTCCTATGTCCTGCAAGAACTACAGAGGCATATCCCTGCTTAATGTTGCCTACAAGATCCTATCCAACGTACTATGTGAGCGTCTAAAACCTTTCTGCAACACTATGATCGGCACGTACCAGTGTGGCTTCAGGCCAGGCAGATCAACGATAGACCAAATCTTCACATTGAGGTAAATCCTGGAAAAGACCAACGAATTTCAAGTCGATACCCACCACCTATTCATCGACTTTAAAGCCGCATATGATAGCATAAGTCGCCAAGAGCTTCTATTGGCGATTTTGGAACTCGGGATCCCGAAAAAACTGATCCAGCTATGCCGCATGACGTTACAAAATCCGCGGTGCAACGTGCAAATGGGTAACAGCTCATCCGAGTTATTCCAGACGTGTACACTGCCGTGTTAAGAAGAAAAAACGTAACTGACTTTTTGGCTGTTTTGAGTTAGGGCTAGTTTTGACATCTTTGACATGTTTGCTATATTATTCTTTAAAAATAAAAGCCCTTACTTGCTTTTGTAATGGCTTAAAACGCTTAAGAAAAATGACGTTGGTTCAAAGAACCATGCTTTTTTTAAAGAAAAATTGATGTTTAAGCACTCAATTTAAGAAAAAGAAGTGACTTCCATACAAGCATTTGTACATCTGATAAATAATCAAGGCAAACAAAAATGTTCTACTTGTATATACGACAAAAAAACACTCAACAACAAAACAAAAAAGAAAAAGATAAAAACAGAAAAACGTGTTTATCTCGAAATGTCAAAAATACACTTACGTTTTTTCTTCTTAACACGGCAGTACAGGGTTCAGACAAGGAGATGCGCTATCATGTGATTTCTTCGACCTAGTCCTGGAGCAGATAGTGCGCAAGAGTGGTGTTAACATGGAAGGCACTATCTTTAACAAGTCTTCTCAACTGCTTGGCTATGCGGACGACATCGACATCATCGGCCGTTCCAAGAGAGCTGTCCTTGAAGCATTCACAGCTATTGCTGAACAGGCGAAACGCGTTAGTCTTGAAGTGAATGAGGACAAAACAAAGTATATGCTATCAACAAACAAAGCCTCATCTGTCCATCGCCTAGGAAAAAACGTCACTGTTGGTAGCAGTAATTTCGAGGTAGTCAAGGAGTTCACCTACCTCGGAACAAACATCAATTCCACGAACGACACCTTAGTGGAAATCCGACGAACCGCTGCTACTTCGGTTTGGCCAAACAAATGGGTTCAAAACTCCTTTCCCGAAAGACAAAGTGCACGCTATACAAAACGCTAATTTTATCAGTTCTACTCTACGGCGCCGAGTGCTGGACGATAAGTAAAAGAGGGGAATTGATACTGGGCACTTTCGAGAGAAAAATTCTTCGGCGGATATTTGGTCCTATATGCGAAGAGGGCGATTGGAGGAGAAGATTCAATCGTGAATTGTACGAGCTGTACCAAGATGCGGATGTTGTCCAAAGAGCCAAAACACGTCGACCACACTGGCTCGGCCACGTCGAGCGAATGGACAACAACGCTCCAGCCAAATCTTCGAATCCCAGCCCCCAGGTTCGAGACGACCAGGAAGACCGAACCTCCGCTATAGGGACCAGGCGGTCACAGACGCAAGAGCGCTTGGTCTCGACGACTGGAGGGAGCGTGCGAGGGACCGCAACCGATGGAAGACCGCAATATCTCAGGCAGAGACCCTTCATGGATCGGGAGCCGGATAAGTAAGTAAGTAAGTAAGTATTGAACGACATAAGTATATGCACTACATAAGAATTAAAAAAAATGTAGCAGGCTTCTTCGTCAAAGGATCATCCGATGAGTTCTTGGCATCAAGTTCATTCCTTTTCCGTTTACATTGGGTTGAACTATTTGGGTGTAAAGTTGGATTCTTATGTTTTGTCCTACTTCTTGTCTGTCTATCTTGTAGTAGTGGTAGAGATATAATATTATCTCCTTTGTCCGACACTAGCAGACTTTCGATATGCTTAGCATTATGTAGAACATCACGAACAATGTTATTGTGTAAGAAAGGGTTACACTCGTCACAAAATTAGTAAAACGAATTCTTCTCCTTTCTATTGAAGATTTTAATGGTGCTGAATGGAGCATCAATGCATTGAACATGAAAATTTCTTCGACAATTTCCATGACACATAATGGAGTCAATCGTGTAGTAAGTGATGCCATGACAAGTTGCGCAACTAGCCATATTATGTGTTGTTATATATTATTATTGCAATTAATTTTTAATCGTTTTCAAATTTTAAGTTTCTATACTTAATTTTTATGTTTAATATTTTTTTTTTGTAAAACTTTTGCTCAAAATTTGTATTTTGAATAAACGGCAACGCTGATTAACGAATTTTAGCAGAAAATACAAGTTGGTTGTTGCACCAAATAAACTATGTTTAAAGCTTTTAATGAAGATAATGTAGAGTTGCTAGAAAAGTTGAGTTCTTGTAGGTAATGTAGTGTTGTTTGGATAATTATATGCAACGAGAACCATATAATTATGTGTGTAGATTCTTTTTTGCTAAAGGCAGAACATGTACTAAAAATGTACTCACCGGCAGATGAGACAAATTTATGTCTAGTTGAATTCGATCGTTGTTATTTCCAATTTAGCAATGAGAACTATGTTGACAGATCAGTCGGAGGATGGTGAATCCAACCCAGGGCTTGTATACCCAGGGCTTGTACACTATTCAAAAAAATTAAAGGAACAATTTTTTTTTCAAATTCTTATCAGTGTTTTTTTTTTGAAGAACTGTTTCCTTGTGATGAGTGGTCGTTTTGAATTTCAACAAAAAGCATTCTACAGCTTTATGGTTTTTTAGCCAAACCACAATCAAGCGTTCGGTCGCGCTGACTTTGACATATTTAATAGAAACAATGGACTCTTATGGGGCAATCTTAAATGTTACCTCAGGCGTCGGGCTTGCCTCACATCGTAAATATCGTAAGCCTGAGCCAAACGCCCGAATAGATCTATTTTCTATTCCAGTCGCGCTTTGACAACTGAAATAGACTTTTTCTTTTCATGTGTTCTTTTTTTTGTGTGTATGAGAAGTGTTTTAGCAAATATTTAATAAAATTTACCATTTATGATAATAAAAAAATAGGTTTGTAATTCTTAAAGCCAGTAGGAACTAAAAATTGTGTTTTTGTGATTACTTTATTAATTTGCAACGACAACAGCAGAAAAAAAACTCATTGTATCTATGTACGTGTTTGAAATGTATTTTGTTGCAGTTCAACAGGCAGATTGGATATAATAGAACTATGCCAATTTACTAACGTGTTTCTATTATCCTTTTATTTACATAACAATTGAATAAAACTACACAGTGATAACCAAAAATAATCAAATAAATAAACTAAATATTCCTGTGAAATTAATTTTTTTGTTTTTTTTTATACATTTGACAGCTGCTTGCACTGTTCTCTTTCTTGGGCATGTTCGATTGCTTGAATCAATTTATGTTCCGGAAAAAGTGTTTATGTACAGTGTACACTGTGCCAGGTTCTGTAATGATGAAATCTGAAACAAAACACATGAGTTTCGATCCATTTTTAAAAGCTTCTCGACGAATTTTGTCGATGCAAGGGTTATAGAACATGAGCATTGGTTTGCGTTTTTCGAAAGCAAAAGAATTTTGAATTTTCAATAAAATTTTTTCAATTGAAATGTATGGTGACTTCTCTCATTTGGTCTGTTTTGTTAAGGGATTTGACAGCAAATTCACTGACCGAACTTTGTCGGTACTGCTTGGATCCATAAAAAATGAGCTCGGATGGAGATTTTATTTATTTCGGCACTTATTTAATTCGTTTTGTTGTGAAAACTTTAACACATTTTCAGTCAACAATACAATCTAAATGCAATTGTAATTTGTTTAATCTTTGCTAGTGCAAATAAGTGTGTTTTTGTAAATATTAGCATAGATTCCAAATAAATGTGGCTTGGAAGGAAAAACATTCTTCGTGTTCTTTGTTTGTACTTTGTCTGTGGTTGTTATGGTTGTTGTTGTAGGAAATTTAGAACTCGATAAGGGAATTTTCTCTTCATACCTCTTGGTTTCGGTACTTGCTAAGGGCTAGATTGTTCACACTTTGTCAACTTAAATCAATGATTATTCCAGTTGATTAACATTGAATGCATTTGTTCAACAAAATTTTAAACAGAGAATCCATGATTTGAGCACTTGATTGGAGAAATCACTAACTCGCCGATTCTGTTTGATTAGCACGATTTAATCAAAGATTTCCTGGAATTTCGTTTGTTCATCATTGGTTATTCCTAAAGCGTAGGTATAGAAAAAA
Source organism: Dasysyrphus tricinctus (assembly GCA_963921185.1). Classification (NCBI taxonomy): domain Eukaryota; kingdom Metazoa; phylum Arthropoda; class Insecta; order Diptera; family Syrphidae; genus Dasysyrphus; species Dasysyrphus tricinctus. The sequence continues at coordinate 47,955,381 of OY992533.1, read as the reverse complement.
GAAACAAAATCTATCGAATTCCTACGAACAAGGAACATGAATAAACAGAAACCAAGCATCGTCCATATTGTAAGAAAAAAAAATAAAAATTTGATTTGACAGATAGACTTTAAAATGGAACGATAATTGGAAAATCTATGATTTATTATTCATACTGAAAATTGTGTGAACAAACACTCTGATTATCACAGATATATGGGTTTAACAGAATCAGTGATAATCTAGTTGCAGATTTAACCCACTGTTAACAAACTGGCCCTAAGTATGGTGAATTTTGTACCTCACAACGATTTCAAACGGGCAGAAAAATTCAGATTTGTGTGTGATGAGTGGTGAATATGTGATGCGGAGTGCTGTGTTGTATTGAAATTCCTTCTGTTTCGATTTTTATCTTTTTCGTATCGTACAAACTCCATTATGACACTTTGACATTTACAAATGTCAAAAAAGGTGTGTTTGGTTAGTTTTTGCAAGAACTGTCACTGTTTTAGTCGTTTAAACTGGATTTTCTTAGGGCCAGTTGTACATCCGTGGTTTATAATGGTGGTACAAGTATGTGATGGTAGCGATGTATATGGTTGAACCATAGTTGAACTTCGCAGTTATTCCGCCGAAATCAGTGGGTTAAAATTAAAAAAAAATAAATTAAGCTAAGGATAGTTACGTTTAAGTTTACAATATTGTGAAGTAGTATCATACTAACATTAATCATCTAGTTATTTATAAAAGAAAATGTTCGGGATTTTTATTTTTCATTGCTTCATAACTAAGAGCAAAAAAAACTGCTCAAATTTAGCTCCCGAACCCACGGATGCTTTTGTTTATAAATAAAAGAGAGTTTATGTCCCCCTTCTTGGTGAAGAATTTTTATAGTAGCCGTGTTTTTCATTATCGGGATCTGGATCTGGATTAACTTTTACACGTAATACAAAAACAAAATTATGGGAAATTTTCTAAAATTGTTTTTGTAACACGTGTTAAAAGTAAATCCAGATCCAGATCCCGATGATAATAAAACACGCCTAGTGGAAGCAGAACTTTTATTCTGTCATATTTGTAATTTGTCAATGCCCGAAGCCTGAAGCTACATTCCGATTTGCAAATTTAAGAGTCGCGCTTTATGACACAGAATATCGTAAACTCAATGAAAAGCCCGTCAAAGCGCGACCGACCCAACGCGAGATTGTGATTTGGCCATTTGTTTCGAAAATCATTTTTTTAAGTACTGTTATAGTACTGTTGCAAGAAATGACATGAGATACATTTTTTACTTGCGATATAGGTACTATAGGGCAAGTTTTGGATTCGTGCAAAAAAAAAATTTCGAGATAACAATCAAACATGACATTACGATAGGGTGTCCATAACGCGTTTAAAAAAAAAGAGGACATTTTCGAAACTCCAAACTTCTACTGTTAATCCCCCCTCGGTCACCACACCATCATTAAAATAATTGATAAATATGACCAAAAGTTTACTTTAAATTTATTTTAATTAATTGAATTCAAAATACCGCAGAAATTTTGTAAAATGTAGGCAAAATAGACATTAGGTAATTTTCTTCCTCGTCCGAAGTGTCATATTTTTGGGAGCTCCGAATTTGATTAAGATCTTTTATTTTCATATAAAAAGGTTTCAGAAAACTTTTGACAGCTAAAATCTTTTAAGCTATAGGCAACTATGAGAATCCTACTCTTAAACGATTTCGTTCTTTTGTCCATTGCGAACCCATCAACGAGAAAATACATTCCACGTTCATATTTTGCGCAGGAAAACAAAAACGGATTGACACATTTTAAGAGCTCTGAATAAAACTTTAGATTTGTAGACAAACTAAAAAAACTGGCCCACTTTTGAACAGATATTTTGTTTTTAAAATGTTCATTTCTTTAGAAAAAAACTTGTTTAAATAGCTAAATTGGTCAAACAACTTTGAGTAATCCAGTAAAACTTCCTAAGAAATTCGGTAGTCGATACTTTTGTCTAAGTCTTCCCATACTTATTTCTTTTCTAAATTCATCCATCGATCCTGAGTAGGAAGGTTTTTACGTCAGTAACCAGTGTATTAATCAGAGAATATCAAATAAAGAAGCCAATCCTCAGTTGTCAATTTGATTTGCCTACAAGCAAATGAAGTGAAAAACACTCACAAAACGCACCCATAGAATCAAGTCCTCATTCAGCACACAGGTCTTACTGATCTTGCAATTCACATCTAAATACAACAATGTAAACAAATGGGTTTTGGAGGGTGAAACGTACGAAGGATTGGTTTCTTTATTTGATATTCACTTGTAAATATTAATGCTTTATTTTATATTTTAGGGGACAACACAAAAGTACATTAATGAAAAGTGTGTTAAATTAATATTTTGGTCACTTAGGAAAAAACGAGATAGAAAAAAGAGTACAAAATAAAAAAGAGTAAAAAAGAATTTGATGAAAAAAGAAAGAATAAGAAAGATCAGAGTCAAAAAAGAGAACATGTTCTCTTTAAAAGAGATGTTCTGGAAACCCTACATTACGATGATAGAGAACACGAAAAAAGTGGGTGGCAAAATTCTGTCTGTCTGTATGTACCTCAACCTACAGCCTAAACCACTAAAGCGATTTTCTTCAAATTTTGAACTTAAGATTTTTTTGTAACTCTCCAGAGGGGAAATTGAATTTTTTTTTTAGCTCAAAAAATAACGGTACTTGCCATACAACCGTTAAAGAAAAGCTTATTTATCTCAAGAACGGCTCCAACGATTTTGATAAAAAAAATCAGTGTATTATTGTAGATATGATGTACCTTTTAGTAAGAAAAAAATCACCAAAGACATTTATTAACGGTACCTGCCATATAACGGTTTTTTTTATTTTTGATTTTCTCATTAACCCCTCATCCGATGTCAATGAGATTTTTGCACAAAAGCTATGTTGGAATATAAATAATACTGCATACCAAAATTTTTGAAAAAATAAATTTTGGGTTTTTAAAAAAAGATTCAATTTTTTTTTTTTGAAAATTCAATATTTCAAAAACGGGTTGATGAATTGTTTTGAAATTTCAGTTTTAAATGTATATTAATATATACTCAAAATTGGCATACCAATTTTTTTTTTGAAACATGTTACAAAAATTTTATATATAAAAAATTAATTTTTAAGAAAACGGCTCCAACGATTTTAAATTTTTTATTTGCATATATTCATATTTTTTCAAGTAATCAAATGGCATACTTTTTTTTGAGCTCTAAGTTATTTATGAGACTGTTTATACAATTAAAAGAACGATTTAAATGCTTTTTATACTTTTTCTATAATTACTTTAATATTTTTTAAAGTTCTTAAGCCCCACACAACTTGAACATAAGAGCAAGTACGTGCGATCCAGTCGTGCATTTTATTTTTTAAAGTCTTCATTTCTATGGATTTTTTTTGAGTCAATGAAATGTAATGGTCAGATAACTTGTTTATTCAGCTTTAATTCATTTTTTTGCTGTCGTGCAGTTTTTTTTGCATCGTTTATCTAACTTTTTATGAAACAAGACACTTCATGGACAGTTTTGGAAATTTGAATATGCTTCTTACAAGATTTTTTTAAGATTTTGCAGACAATATTTGTTTGACCCTTCACCGACTGGAACTATTATTTTTAGATTCATTTTGATAACGACTACGCAATATTTAGAAACAACACAATTTATTCCTTTAATTGGTGTGTACACATTGAAAATTAGGTGAAGAAAAATGGTTCGGTGAATCAATTTGAAAATTAACAAGAATGTTGATGCTATAAAAGTCTTCAAATCGGCATTTCAATGCAAGTCATGCAATAAAAATTTGCAAAGAAACAAAATATTTACCGAAATACATCGAAAAGTTGTTTTTAGTACTTTTTTTTAACAAACGGCTAAGGGTCAAAATAAAAAAATGCTACAAAGCCTTAAAAAAATCTTGTAAAAAACTTATTCAAATTGCCAAAGCTGACCTTGATTATTGGTAATCAAAGCCAAAAGTATATTGTTTCCTTAAAAGTCAGATAAAAGATGAAAAAAAAGATTGTACGGCAGCAAAAAAAAAAAATTAAAGCCGAATAAACAAGTTATCTGACCATAACAATTTATTAACTCAAACAAAATTATCCATAAAATTGCGGGTCTTCAAAAAAAAAAAAACGTTTTGCAAAATAATATCGAAACAAACAACAAAAAGGTGTAGAATGTTTTTTCATTCAACTCAATACGACCACTCGTAATAAAAATACAGCTCTTCAAAAAATACTAACAAAAATTGAAAAAAGGAGGAGAATTCAGATACCTATATCGTGAGTTGTGTTTGTTAAATAAAAACCACAGCTACGTGCGACACAGTCGTGCACTTAACATATATATATTTTTTTTTATATTTGATCAAGAAACAGCTGTTGCAAGGTAAATAGGACTTGAGCTTTTGATAGACTATAAAAAGCCTTATATTGAAATGTTGACTACCAAATCGCAGTAAAATGTTTTATTTAACACTTGTGGCAGTTTTAAACCTTCTCTGCTTTGTAAGCACTGGCGACGTCCCCTTAACTGATCGCATAGTTGGAGGATCAGATGCAAATATTCAAGATCTACCATTCCTATGTTCTCTTCAAGAAAAAGGATCACACGTTTGTGGATGCAGTATTTTAGCCCCAACCGTTATTGCGACGGCTGCTCATTGCGTCGACGACGTTGATCCTAAATCAAACGATCTGGAAGTACGTTGTGGTTCTGCAAAACACGATGCTGGTGGTGTTGTGAAGGGTGTCAAGTCTTTCCAAATGCATCCATTCTATAATCCTGACTCAATGGAATACGATTTTGCTTTTCTAAATCTTCAGTCTCCTCTTATATTCAGTAGTACAATAAAAAAAATTGAACTCGCCAAAGCTCCTCCAGAAGATGGATCTTCCGCTATAGTCGCTGGATGGGGCTTCACGGACCCGAAAACTCATGAATTATCGCCGTCGCTAAAGAAGGCCGACGTCAATGTTCTCACCCAGGAAAGCTGCCAAAAATCAACAGGTTATGGAAAGAACATTAAGGAATCTATGTTCTGTGCAAAGGGTAAAGGAACTGATGCATGCGAAGGTGACTCTGGCGGTCCCATAGTAAGTTCGGATAAGATGGACTTAATAGGTGTCGTTTCATTTGGATTTGAATGTGGCTCTGACAAGCATCCAGGAGTGTATACTTTAACTCATAAATGTCTACCTTTCATTGAAAAAATGATGAAAACTTTGTAAATGTAACAAATAAATGAAATTACATTTATTGTTTGTTGAAAAAGTTTTTGATATTTTATTTTATTCATTGATTTGCTGACTCAGAATTTTGTAACCGCAGCCTTCCGTCTTCTACGATCCCGAAACCTTTTTTATTCCAGGCAGACACAGAAAAAGCGCTGCTCATAGAGCTTCAGACAAATCCCCAATCCCCATATTATGTAGAGTGTGTTGTTTTATTCATTCTGAACATTCAGAATATTCGTATTTTGGATTGAGCATTTTGTATTTCATTATTCATTGCCCGGTCGGAATTTATAAAAAAGAAATGCTAAAGTACAAAAAATTAGATAAAGCATGTTTTTCATAAAAGAGTCAAAGAAAAAGTTTTAGACCTCTTAACCATTCTGCGTGGCATGAAGTACATGAAAAACTGCAAATTTAAACCCTAATTGCAATTTTCTAGCTGGCTCAGTTGCTGAGAAAAGGATATGTACTGCTATCTTCACACTGATGTTTGTAATAAGTATTGCTTATAAGTGCGTATTGCACCCTACATATTATATTCATGAACAGTACTAACTGCTAACTGCATCTCCCTTCCTGTTAATATAAGCATATTCTTAGTATATAAGAATCTATGTGATTAGCATAAGGTATATATTATCTCAGTCAATAAAGATATCTCAAAGTGATCACCTCATACTCTTTTGATTACACTACATGGCGCTGCGGACAAAGAAAATCCAAAAATAAATATTAATTTGGATTCCATAAAACATGTGTGGTTTCATTACGATTTATATTACATATAAAAATTCATTTTAACTAAGTGTAAAATAAACTGAAAAGTAAAATTAGATTAAACTTGCACTATTAAAAAAAAATGTATATATATCATCATCATCATCGTATACTGTAACCCCGGCTGGGGCATAGGGCGTCAACAAAACGTCTCCATCCTTCACGGTCTGCTGCAAGGTACTTGAGTTGTGGCCACGTCTTTCTCTGGGATTCTGCTTCCGCTAAGACAGTTGTTTTCCATGTTGTTCTTGGTCTTCCAACCCACCGCCGTGCACCCTGAGGATTCCATTCAAAGGACTGCTTTGCAATTTCATCGTTTGGTTTCCTCAGTGTGCGACCAATCCAACGCTATTTACGCTTTCTTGTGTCGACGTCCAGACGCTCTTGACTTGTCCTGCGCCACAATTCCTCATTTGATATTATTTGTGGCCAGCGAATCTTTAGGATGTAGCGAAGACAGCGATTCACAAAAGCCTGGAATTTTTTTCGAAATGGTAGACGTGACTTTCCAGGTTTTACAGGCATATAACAGCACGGATTTGACGTTGGATTCGAAGAATCTCAGCTTAGTGCGTAAGGAGATTTGACTGGATTTCCAAATTGGGGATAGTATACCGAAGGCAGCACGAAATTTATTTATTCTACTTTTAACGTCTAGATCCGTACCACAGTTTGCAGAAACAATATTGCCAAGGTAGTTACACTGTTCCACTACTTCAATTGGCGTCTCTTTGTAGAATAATTCGCTGCTGTGTGGAGCGGCCTGTGAACATTATTTTTGTCTTTTTGCTGTTTATTCTTAGACCTTTCGACTCTCCCTTCACTTGCAGTGTTTGGCACATCCCATTCAGCCCACTGATGTTATTTGCCAGTAGACATATGTCATCGGCATAGTCTTAATGACTGAGCCTTTCGAACGGTCTCCATTGAATGCCCTGTCGCTGGCCGTCTGGCCGTCAATACGTTGCCCATCACCAGCAGGAAGAGAATTGGCGATAGAACATCCCCTTGTCTCACATCACCCTGTTGCACTACGAAGGAGTCGGATAGCTGCCCATTGTGTAAAACAAAACACCTTGTCTTGTTGTAGGACTCTTTAATAATGGCAACAATTTTTGGCGGATTTCCTCTACCAAGCAACGATCTCCATATACATTTTTAGTGAGCTCGATCAAAGGCCTTCTCAAAATCCACGAACATGAGGTAAAGTGGTGATTGAAATTCCATCGACTGCTCGAGGACGATACGCAGGGTGTTGATAATGGTTGACACACGATCGAACTGCGGAAGCCAGCTTGATGCCTCTTGAGTGTAGACTTGATTCTATCCTTTATTCGCTCGAGAATGATGGTTGCCATTCGTTTTGGGAAAACGGACAAAACGGTGATACCACGCAATTCTTAAGATCACCTTTCTTTGGCAACTTAACAATCACACCATCTTTCCAGTCCCTGGGATAGCTTTCGTTTTCCCAAATGCTTTGTATCAACGGATGTAAAATACTAGCCGCTGTTACGGGATCGGCCTTCAGGAATTCAGCTGGTATTCCGTCCAGTCCAGCTGCCTTGTTGTTTTTGAGGAGATTTATTGATGTAAGGATTTCCGATTCCGACGGGGGTTCGATGTCAATACCCCTAAAGGACCTGCGCATCTCGTTTAGTTTGGGCACTTCAGCACTCTGCTCAACTGAATCCTCATTTAGCAGGGCACAAAAATGGTCCTTACATCTACGAAGCTGATCCTCAATTGATACCAAAAGTGTGCCATCCACATCCATTACAGGATGATTGGTGTTGCTTTTTTTCCCGATCACATCTTTGGCTATTTGGTACAATTCCCGGATATCTCCATCGAACTCACCCTCTTGTCACGTCTCACACAGCGATAGACCATCTTATGTGCAATGCGGTACTCTCTTCGCAAGTCAGCCTTTCGTTGAACATCTGATTCGGCATTTATTTGGATTTTCAACGATTTGCGAAGTTCGATCTTATCCCAAGTGTCTTGGGATATCCAAGAGTCTCTACGTCTCGTTCGCTTGGGCACAGTTTTGGATCCAGCCTCCATAAAAACACTTTAAATTTCACCCCACATCTCATCAATTGTTGAATGCTGGATTCCGTTTAATGACGAGGCTCTGTCGTTAAGGGTGGTGACATAGTTTCGACATATGTTGGGGTCATTTAAAGCATTAGTAATGAACTTATAGCTCCTTGCTGCATCCTGCGCTGGTTTTTGTACGGCAGTGGTTCGTAGTTTGAGACTCATCAGAACCAAAATGGTGGTCGTTTCCCACATCGGCGTTTCTTATACTCCGGACATCACACATTGACTTCCTCCTGCTGAATCATGATATGATCAATTTGGTTTTCGGTTTGACCATCAGGATGCACCCAGATAATTTTGCTACACGTATTATGCTTAAATACAGTCCCACCTATCACAAGACGATTCGCGTTACAAAAGTCGACAAGCAAGTCACCATTTTCATTCCGTGACCCCAAGCCATTTCTTCCCATCACGCATTTCAGTCCGTAATTGTCTGAACCGACTTGGGCATTAAGATCTCCCATAACGACTATGATGTCGGCTCTCGGAACACTACTGTAAACCGAGTTAAGATGAGTGTAGAACGCGGTTTTGTCTTCCTCGGTCGCTTCATTTGTGTGGGCGTAGCACTGAATAATTGTGACATTACGAATTTTTGAACGAAACCTTGCTATCATTAATCTCGCAGAAATGGGCTCCCAGGAGATCAAACTACGCTTCGCTTCTTCGTTCAACATAATTCCGACACCATGCAGTCTTTGGCCACCCTCTCTTTCATCTTCCCTGGAATACAGCATTCTCTTCTGTCCAGTTTCTGATCTGTATTCAGATCTTCCTCTCCACTTAGTTTCGCTTATGCCCAGGATACTGATCTTAAGGCGAAGCATTTCAGGCTCAACCTGCTCGTATCTACCATCGCTGTACAAGAGGATTGAACATTCCATGCTCCAATTTTCGTACGTATGCGGTAGCCAAAAGTACATTTGCAACCTCTTGAAAGACTTCTTCTATTTGTCAACGATTCATTTATTATTATGGTGACTTGATTGACGCTCGTACATGAAAGATGCCGCACCCCCAAATCTGATGTGCGGTTTACTGCAACCGAAGCTACAGCAGATTTTCTATAAAAAGATTACCTCTTGGGGGACTCATTCCATTTATTGTCATAATTCATGTATTTGCATATATCCTTCCACCATGGTGTTTTCCGAGATATGATTAATAACATACATAAGCTCAGATTTGACAGGCACACCCGTCTTTGTATGGTCAAACACATAACTGCTCGAGGCCGCCCACTATGGGAAAAAACAGACGCCTTTTGTAGTCGCCCAATATGGGTAACAGAAGCTGCCATTGGCCTTTTAACATAAAAATCTCCTCCACCACCAGACTATCATGCCGTTGACCGCTTCATGATATCAATCAGCTGATTTGCCCTCGATTTCAAGCGATTACAGTCTGGCTTTCGCAATAACCATCAACAAAGCTCAAGGTCAATCATTAAGGGCCAGTTTTTCAGTTCAGGGTTTACTCTGAGTTAAATCAGAGTTAGCTAATCCTGAAAATAAATTAACCCTGAGTTAACGCGGGAACAGTTTTTCAGTTGAAAATTAGCTTTATCTTTCAGCTGTCAAAATTCTAGGGTCAACGATGCGCGACACTATGGATATCACCCTTCTACGCCTTTTACGCATCGGAATATAGATGGCACCACAACGGAACTGCACTGGCAATAACTTTCAATATCGAAATCAAGATGGCGCCTCAGCTGAAAAGGCCCTCAATTTGGTCCCAGAGTTAACTCACCAAATGAGGTGAGTTGACTCGGATTTCAATTGACTGAAAAACACGTTTCTGGAGTTAACTCAGGTTTAACCCGAAGACTAGGATGATCTTGCACTGAAAAACTGGCCCTTAATGTTGCTGGTTTAACCTAGAAAATCCATGTTTTTTCGCACGGCCAATTATATGTTGCTTGCTCTAGAGTTGAAACGCCAAAAAATCTTTATGTTTACTCATTTACAGAAAAAACTCAATTTTTTTTTTTCACCCGCTGGCATTTAGATAAATAAGTTAATAAATAAACAAACTTTCCTTTTTGTTCAACAAATAAACAAAATTTATTTGTTTTTCAGCGTTGTAGCACACGCGCCGGGTATCCGCTAGTACATACATACATATGTAGCTATGCATAGCAACATTATGCCACGTTTTGAAAAAGGTTGTTTTTGCTTTTGAAATTGTTTGTCAGTTTTAACCGATAATATTTTACTCAGGTGAACAAATTAAATTCCGATGGTTTAGTACAACACCCTGCTTTTGAATAATGTAGAATTATGATTTATGTATAGCTAAGGTACAAGTATCTGTTATTCTACAGAATATGTACATATGTACATACATACAATTTTGAAGTTTATTTAAACAGCTCGATTTTCTTAAAGTTTGTTTTTCCATTTGACATTGTTTGCCAGTTTGGCTGAAAACAATTTACTCAAGTGAACAAGTACTACAGCTTGCTTTGCTATTATTTTCTGAAGCTGAAGTATTATTTTTAATTTATTTTGTAGTTTGTTAACATAATCGAATATTTTGAAAGTATATTTTTCTTTTTGACATTGTTTGTCAGTCTGGCTGAAAATAATTTACTCAGGTGAACAAATTGAATTTTGATGATTTAGAACTACAGCCCTTAAGCATGACTTTTTTCACGAGGGATAAATTGATAATAAAATTGAAGAAAAACAAAAACTTAACTGTAGTTGTAATTGAATGTGTATAAAATCCAAAGTTTTATAAGTTTTGAAGTCTCATACATTAACGAAATAAACGTGAAAAAGAACCTTAAATTATATAATAAACACAATGGGGCATATTCATAGATGTTTGCTAAACTCTTGCTAAGTTGTTAGTAGGAAAGTCCAGAGTTTAGGCTATTCATAAATGAATTTAAACCTAAGCTTAGGGCTAAACCTGTGGTCTAACTTTAAACATAGGAAATGCTGTCTTTAAGTAGTTATTATCACAGCCAAATGTCAAATTTGATTTTTTTGTGAATTAAAAAGCTGAAAAAGTAATTTATATAAAATAAAATACTACGTAAACTTATCGTCCTGAAAAATGTCGATTGATACCGCAATTGGAGAAGATATGGATATTTTATATGAGTCTGAGTTATGAAGTGAATTGCAAAATGTGCCAAAAAGAAAAAAAAAATAGAAAAGAGAGAAGAATAGAATAAGAAAAAAGTTCCTTCTCTGGTTGCGACCAGTTTTCTTGGCGTTCGCGTTTTATATTTTCTTTGTTGTTTATCTAAAAATATAATAGAATATTTGTTCGAGTTTCTTTTTTGGATTTTTTTATTTAATAGTTTTATTTCTTTTTTTTTACTATTTTTGAGGAAGGTCTACACCAAATTTGGGAATATAGGTTTATTTTTTTTTTTGTCTTTGAACTGTCATCATTTGAAGTATAATTGTAGTAGAACACAACCTTAACCTGGAGTTCTACTAAACACAGCTGGGAAATTGACTATGAATAAGAGCTGTGTTTATTTAACCCACAAGCCTTAAACTATAGATCAAGAAATCACGAATTTAGTAATTCTCTATGAATACGCCCCAATGGGCCTTACTAATAATCAAATTTAGTGTTAAGCTTAAAAGAAAATCTCCAGATTTTAGAAAATCCACATACCAATAACGAATTTAATCTCCAGTTTAGTCGTTAGCAATATGTCAAAATTTAATACATGGAAATCCATGATTAAAGTCGAACACTAAATAAAAAGTGTTGCCTTAGTGCTGTTTTATGGTATTTAAATTTGTATTTAATACTTAAATCTGTTCCCAAGTTATCAGATTGATTCTAATAGGCATAGGTATTGATAAATAATAAATAAATAAATTGGGTGGCATAACAGCTCATGGAGAACCAAAGCCTAGTGACTTACAACTCTCAAACATTCTTGTTCGCGTGTTTTTGGCAGGAATGGAGGGGACCTACAGTTTTATGCCGATTCCGAACGACTAAAAGAGAAGCACTTTTGAATGACAAACATACTCTTGGAGGATTTGTCAGTTCTTCGCAACAGGCAGTACCTCGGATAAAACATTTCTGTGCTTAGGTGACACGGCTGGGAATCGAACCTACACTTTCGGCATGACGGTCCTACGCACTAATCATCATGCCACGAGGTATTGAATTGATGGGTTGGTTTATATCTTCAGATTTTAGTTTTACAGTGAAAAAGAAGAACTTGAGTTAGACGTATACTTTATTTATTGTTTGCATGTTTATGTATTGCAGCAGGAATAGATTATTTAATTTTTTCGAAAGTATTTGGTACGTCTGGATCTTACGTTAAATACGCGGTTGATTTGCTTATTCCGTTTTATATACATATTTAAGTACCCAATTACGTATATCTAAAAAGTAATTTTTTGTGTTGAACGGGAATCGATTTAAGATTTTTTCAGGTGCACACTTTTACACGTAAACATACCTAAAGTCATTCTTCCAATTAATTGTCAGAGAAATAATTGTTTCAAAAAGGGTTTCTCATAAAATGGCGTGGTTTAGTAAAATATTTATGAAAGGCGTTCGTTGTTTCATATTTTACGAAAGGCGTTCGTTTCATATTTTACCATAATTGAAAGGAATAAAACGCGAGAAAAAAACCAATGAAAACAACAGAACTCTGACCCCTAAAAAAATATTTAAAAAATTGGCAGGAAGAGAAATATCACTTAAAATCCCGAAAGAAAATAATTTGTTGCAATTTCGTAGGTACTGATATGTGCATATGTCAAAAACCATGAAGTTAACTCAAAACATGCATGTTCTTGTATAATGTTAATCAACTATGTTCATAAAACAAAATTAAAACCGTCCAAACCCTTTGAACTTATTAAATACTTTAGTACTGAAAAAGTTGCTGTTAAAAAAGAATACGGCAATACTTATGTATCTTCACTCTTTGAAAAAAAAAAAACCAAATCGAAATTCATCTGTCACTTTGCCGAGCTAAAGGAACGTGTATTAAGATTTCAAATCATTAAACTAGTGAAAAAAGCATATTAAACTAAATAAAAAGTGTAATTTAATTAATGTGTAATGAACACTTGAAATACTTTATTAAACAAAATATAAAAAAACACGTGGTGCTACAAAAAATCTTGTAAAAATGCCTATAATAAAGAGTGTACAAATATTTAATTTCACAAGCTAGTTTTTCTGATATTTCTACATAAAGTAATGTGAAGTGATGTTTTTAAAGTTATTAAATGATCGTAGAATACTTTTAAATTGAGATATTTCATGAAATTTTGCTTAAAAGAATCTAATATGTTGTTAATAAAAATATACTTCATTCGAGTGATTTAGTTGAGATTCATCTGTCAAACGAGAAATTCTCGTCCAGCAGGGACGGATTAAATTTTGTTGGTGATGGCAAGGCACTCAAATCCTATTAGCGCTTCATGTGCAGAGTTATTTTCAACGTTTTGAATGAAATATTCTCAAAGGCATTTCCACTGTTAGCCCTATCTATCATATCAGTTTTGTATTTTAATCAAGAAGTCTTACGTCAGTTTGAAAATATTCTACGATAATGTATTAACCTAAAAACACCACTTCACATAATTTTATGTAGAATATGAGACAAAATTAACTGTGATATAAAAAATTTGTTCACTCCATATTATAAGTGTTTGTACATTATTTAATGCCGCATGTTGTCTTATATATTTTAAAAAAATAAGAATGGCAAATATTAACTGTATTTTTATTTCACTTTTTATTTAGTTTAGAAAGCTTTTTTTTACTATTCTTACTATATAAAATGTCTGAACACTTTTTTATATCTCGGCAAAATGATAGAAGCACCTCAATGATTTTTTCTTTTTTTGAAATGTTGCTTTCCTTGGGCGCCCCAGAATTTAGCCGTGAAACTGCACGCCGACCCTGTGTCATTGCATTTGTGTTTGTTTATTTCTTCTTCTATGTTTTTACTTGAGTTATTGTAGTGTGTGGTTTTTTTAGAGCATGTTTGATGGAGTTTGATGGAAATTGTAGTAGATTAAAGGAAAGTCTGAGGATTTTGTTAGCAAAAGGGTGAAATTGATTATTGGTAGCATTTTGTTAAAGCTCCACACTTAACTTTGATCTTAAAGTTAACTAATAGTCGACATTAGTGTTTGATTATTAGTAAGGCCCAATTAAAACATCCAGATTTTTACCGACGCACAGGCAAGATCCATAAAAGTGAGCATCAATTCAGCCAGTAGAGCATGGGAACTTTTGATTATTTGGGTAATTCCAAACCCATGCCCACTAAATCGCCAAATATGTACATTTAATGATACTAGTAAATCCAGCCCTCAAAACTCGAGTGCTAATAACACTATCAAATTTCAAAAAAGCGTTCAAGAATCGATCACCAAAATGATTCATTATTTCAATCAATCGATCTTTCGAACAGTTTCGTTTCACTGTCCCTGATGACACGTGAAGAAATTCCAGCATTTTCTACGATTTGTGTCATTCAGTGGGGAAACTAGCAGAAGAGGGAGGGGGATGAAATATTTTAAAATATTTGAAAATATTCGGTATAGAAAATTGACGTTCTCTTTTGTGTTTCTTCTCCTATCCAATCCAACTAATCAAACCATGTCTTCCATAATGAAATTACGAAAAACACAGAGAGGAAAATTAGATCTGTAAAATAATTGTCTTCACATCTGAACACTTTCGATCTTCACGTGTAACGCTGTGGCTCCATTGGCAATTTTTGAGGCAATTGCAATTGGAATAGGAATGGCAATTTATTGCTTGGGTGGGCATTTTCATTGCCAGGCAATTTCAATTATAAAATGTGTGTATAGAAATATTTGACTGCAAATGCTGTTCAAATCCCCTGTTTTTAATAAAATTTAATTTTAATTCACTATATTTTGTCATGTGCGTTCTCATATTCTACGATTTAATTGAAAAAATCAATAAAGAAGCCATTCACAATTACGGGGAATCCCATTTTTCCTCAATTTATTGCCTTGAAGATGGAAATCAATAATTGCCTCTCATCTTCTAGGCAATATTGCAATTGCCATTGACAAAGCGTCTCCATTTGCATTATTAAAGGCAATAGCAATGAGTGAGGCAATTTATTGCCTCAAATATTGCTAATGGAGCCGCTGGGTAAGCAAGCACACTGAATTTATTTCCGATTCAATTTTATTAATTTGGATTTCAGTGGAATTAAATCTCTTCGATATTAACGAATACAATTCAATACTGTACCGAATCCAATTTGATCCAAATTTAAAAACAATAAAATTTGGCTTGATTAAAAAAGCTCCAAAAAAAGATGAAATGTTCAGTTTTTTACTGCTCCGGAAAAAGGTGATTTTATGTCAATTGGTTGATATTTGGATCGTAATACACTTTTTATGTGAAAGTTTAGTTTGGCCTTTATCCATCAAGACATCAATAACTGTAAAATTTCATTGATGGATGGCGACGATGTCAATGGATTAAGAAACCTCTAAAAAATCACAAGTTTTGATGAATCTTTACTGCTCCAAAAAAGGTGATTTTAAGGTAATTGGGTGGCATTTGGATCAAAATATACTTTTCATGTCAAAATATAGTTTGTCCCCTATATTCCAAGCCATAAACTGTCAAATTCCATTGACGGATAGCTACATATGGATCGCAATACACTTTTTCTGTCAAAATATAGTTTGTCCCCTATATTCCAAGCCATCAACTGTCAAATTCCATCGACGGATGGCTTCAATGTTGATGGATTAAGAAACCATCTAAGAAATCTGACATTTTTGAATAATTATTTTTTCTCCGAAAAAGGTGATTTTAGGGCATTTGGGTTTGTCCTTATCTTTCAAGCCATCAACTTTCAAATTCCATTGACAGATGGCTACAATATCGATGGATTAAAAAGCCTTCAATGCTGGATTTACACGATTGGAAAACTGCCAGTATAATGACAAAAGCAACAACACAAAACAAAAAAACAATACAAATTCATTCTTTTTGTCATTATACTGGCAGCTTTCCTTTCGTGTAAATCCAGCATAAGAAATCTGAAATTCTTGATGAATTTTTAATGCTCCAGAAAAGAGTGTGCAATAGGGTGATATTTGGATCCACAGTACACATATCTAAGGTATTATCTTGCGCATGTTGTCCGAAATAAGAACTGTCAAAGAAAGAAAAGATGGCGGCCTTACGTGACCCCGTCCGCTGTATTACAACAACAACGAAGAAAACAAACACAAAAGGATAATTTAAATAACACTAAAAACTAGGAAGGAATGTTGTTTGCATGACAAAATAATGTTAATAAACACTAAAAAGCTTGAAACAATTGTATTTGCTTATAAATAAGTAACAAATGAACACATAACACACAACAAATTTTGATGTTTAACGAGTGGGGGTCACGGGATTCGCCATTTTCCACTGATTTTGATGGATGCGCAGAACTGAACAAAAATGAACACGCTAATGATATTACCTTCAATATGTGTACTGTGATTTGGATCTGTGTTACCGTGCGTCGGCGTGTAGTAGACACTGAAAGTTTACTTGTCAACGCGTTGACAGCTCGTAGCAAAAGTGATGTTTGCATAAAATTGGGACTAAGCTGAACCAAGAGAAGTGGCATTTGCATGTGATTTATCGATTACAAAGTCATTCACGCAGGTAGAGGACAACCTCTTCGGGCTAATTTAAACGAAGAGAACTATCAGCGCTTAGCTTAAATGCAGAGAAAAACTGTGTTACCGATGTGAATAACACTAAAAACGTCTTAGTTATAAGCGTGTTGACAACTTATGGCTTTTTTGCAAGCAAGGATGAAATCAGTCGAAAAAAAATCGACACCGGGGATTGCTGACGCCACCACAGAAAAAGCATGGAGTTTCCATTAAAACTATCGTTAACATGTATGTAATTCATTCCGGTAAGACAGTTTTTTTCCATGCATAAGTTAAGTACCGAAACTTCTCCGTAAATTGATGAGCACCGACATCGTTTCTTTCATCCAATTCCCTTCGAGCTTGCAAACAAAAACAGAGCTTTTATCGATCACGTATGAGAGACCGCTTACTGCTAGTTAGCCTGACAAAAAAGTGTGACAATTTATAGTAAAAATTGACGTTTGTATAAAATTTTTTGATAGCAAAATGAGCCAGGGTATTTGCATATGATTTTTGGATGTACTTCAACATTAAGTAAAAATCGCAAGAATAATTTCATCGTTTAAAAACAGTCTTGAGCGTCGAGAAGAACTGAGCTTTTTTTCTGCAGCACTGAACGCTGCCATCATCGGGCATTACTTAATTCTTCCCAGTCAGTGCTGAAAATTGGTTGGTTCGTGGGTGCACAAAATCAAAACGTCGCGTCACCGACACATAGAAACAAACAAAAAAACAGGCTAATGCTACATTTCCACCTAACGCTAATCTGAGATTTAATAAGATTAACCTCAAATCTTCTTTAAATCTGCAAGATTTACCATACAAATTTATTTCGTAAATCTTGAAGATTAGAAATTAATCTTGTTAAATCTTCCTAGGACAAATACTTTTACTAATCGAACTAACCTCTTCTTATATGGCGCTGAAGGATTCATTCATCGCTGAATTCAGTTCTTCATACATGAAACATTTTATCTCACTTCCTCTTCATGAGGACAAAATGAAACTCTATTTGCATTTTTAAAGGTGCTGTCAAAATTAATCTTTTTTTAAATCTTTTTGTGCGGTAGAAACACCAAATAGATTTATTAAATCTGAACTGAGGTAAACCTTTGGTGGAACCATAGCATAATTGGCCGAACAGAATGGTGTAGCTGTAGTTATTGCGTGTAGCACTGTCAAAGTAGAAAGATACAAAAATGGTATACAGTAACAGTAACACAATGAGAAGCTGTAAATGTAGCAAGAAATGTATGTTAAGTAAAACAAAATTCAACTCTTGCTACAAGCTGCAGCTACATTTATTCTGTTCAAGGGGTCAAAGTGAATAAAAACGATAAGAAAAATAACAAATAAAAACAAATAAAACAAAGGAGTAAAACAAAAGAAAACAATTTTTTTCCGTGGGTAGGTGCAAAACCTGCATGAGGCTCTATTTGTAGAAATAAAAACAGCTCCACTAAACGTTATACGAATAATAAGTTTATTTCTCTATAAAAGCTAAAAGATGAATGAAAAATAATTTAAATACAAAATTCAGAGTGAGTATACATTGTATACCTTTTTGTTTTAAAAACAAGTGTATGGCTAAGAGTAAATGTATCTCCAACACTCCTCCTCATTTACTCAACGAGACCACATCTTTCACGAAGCATCTTATGTCTTCCAGCTCCTAATAGTTTCGTAAGTAAATCTGCTAGCATTGTTTCTGTTGGACAATATTTACACACCACCGTTTGTTTGCGGCATGCCCAATTGACAACACCACCGTGTACTTTAAATACATAGCCACTGTTTGATTTACGGCTGATTCTGTCTTCGGCCCAATTTGCATCAGCATAACCATAGAAAAATCCATTTTCACATTCGTCGTTTCTACTTAGCAACAATTTAACTTTTGAGGCTCCTTTTAAATATTTGACTATCCGTTTTAGCTCATTCCAATCATTCTGGTTCGGTTGACTGACCTTTTGTGCCAAAATTGCATCGCTTGTAGATATGTCTGGTCTTATGTGTTCACAGAAATATACAGAAGACACCCAATTAGTTTTTGAAATTTACCGTTGTCTATCATAACTTCTGAATCTTCGATCTGCTTGCCATAGTTTGGATTCATTGGAATGCTTGATGATTTTGAGTCTGCTAAACCAAAATCTCTTGCTATCTGCTGTATATAATTTTCTTGGTTTAAAGTATTGCCTTATTGCCCTTGACGACTTGCAAACCCAAAAAACTCTTGATACTATCCAAATTCTTCATTTGAAACTTTGCTGAAAGTATCTTTTCCGTTGAAAGAATCAAGTATTTTGATTTGCTGGCCAAAAGGATATTGTCAACATATATTAGTATGAAGCACCACTCATTTTTCACCTTCTTCGAATAAGGACAAGGGTCCACTTTGCTTTGAAGAAATTGTGCAGCTGTCAACGCTGTATGTATTGCCTCGTTCCATGACCTTGCTGCCTGTTTTAAACCATAAATACCTTTCTTCAATAGGCAAACCAAATGTTCTTTTCCTTCAACTTCAAAACCTGGTGGCTGTCGCATGTAGATGGTTTCCTTCAAGTCACCATTAAGGAAAGCCGTTTTTGCATCCAAGTTAGTGTAGAAACAAAAATTCTTCCTTTGCAGAGATGGACAATAGTATTCTGAATGTCGTGAGTTTAACAACGGGAGCAAACACACGATCGTAATCAGTGCCGTATTTTTGTGAGAAACCCTGGGCGACTAAACGAGCCTTAAATTTTCTCCCTTTGTCATTGTCTTTAATTTGAAAACCCATTTACTTCCAATAGCTGTCCTTTCGCAGATCACATAGTTCCCAAGTGCAGTTGTGTTTCAAAGAGTCCATCTCATCTTTCATTGCATCAAGCCATTCCTATTTATGAATACTTGACATGACTTCCTTCAAATTCTTTGATTCTGTATCGGTACTCTGCACGAAATAAATTTCATCTATTAATTTCATAGGAGGAACCCCTTTATTCGACATGTTTGATTTCCTTATGTTCACAGCTTGTGGAAGCACATCAATCCCTTGCAGCTCTGGATATGGACCATCATCTTGATCTTGATTAGAAGCACATTGATCAATGTTCTGATCAGTAATGTCATGACAAATAGCACTAGATTTCGCAGTCAATTCAAAATCCACAGATTTTTCTTTTCTGGTTGACCTCAATTGATGTTGTGATGGGTACCTTCCTTCGCGATTTTTCATTTAGTTCTCTGAACTGAACACCTCGACTTACTACAACTTACTTCTTTGAGGGATTGTAACAGCGATATGCCTTGGACTGTTCATCGAAGCCAACAAAAATCATTTGCACTGCAGTTCTATCTAGCTTTTGTCTCTTTTCAGCAGGAACATGGACGAAACATTTCGAACCAAATAATCGGAAATGTTTAATACCTGGCTTGGAACCATACCATCCCTCATATGGCGTAATAAGTGTGGCTCTGGTTGGTAAACGATTCTGAATGTATCTAATAAGCCGTTGTAACTGCTTCTCCCCAGAACATGTATTTCAATAAGGGTCCTATTCCTCATTATTTTTGGTTTCCGTTGAAATTTGGTTTTTACCATTTCCACATATTCCTTCAACTTGGCTAGGACCTCAGATTTTTGTTTTAATAGGTAAACCACAGTATATCGGGTGAAATCATCAATAAAGGTAACCATATACCGCTTGCCGCTCGGTGAAACCGTTTGCATTGGCCCGCAGACATCTGTGTGTTCGAGATCGAGCGGAGCGAAAGTTCTAGTTGTTGATTGTTTTGGGAATGGCAATCGGGTTGTCTTTCCTTGCAAGCAAATGTCGCACCGACACTTTATACCGCAATCAACCAATTCAACACCAACAACTAATCCTTTTGAGCACATTTCTTTCGCAACTTGTGGATCGCGATGACCACAGACCCTGTGCCAATAGTGAATACAATTGTCTTTATGTGCACGCGCTGAATACACTTTATTAAGTTCCCGCAACTTACAGAGGCTTGAATGAAGATCCGTAACTGCAATCTGTCGACCTTTTTGTTTGATTTAACACAGGTCCTTTTTGAAATCAACAGTGAAACCATCATCAATCAGTTTTCTAACAGATAACAAATTTCCTCCAATTTCTGGAACAAATAAAACATTAGTAAGCTTTACGGTGCATACTTCATTTTTCTGATTTAGAAACTGTTTAGTCCCACTTCCGCGTCCTTCAGTTTTTACTTCATTGCCATTAGCAACATTTATTTTTTCATGATGATCCATATTGAGTTCCGTAAAGGAACGTTTGTCGCTTGAAATGTGACAAGTAGCTCCAGATTCAATAATCCAACCACCGACGCACAGTGGGATGAAAAGCGATTCTAGCGCGCCAAAAGTATTCTTGGGGTAATTATATGCAAAAAAGACCTAATTTTGATAAGCTTTTATAGTTTTGAGGTCGTTGCAGCCGTTTTTAATATTTGTCCAGGGTGTTGTGAAAAATTAGGGACAAGAAAGTGGCAAAAAGAAAATTCTATCAGTGTTCGAAAAAAGGGTGTCCCTCAATGCAGGATTATTTGAGAAATGATTCTTAGGCGGTTCTAAAAAAATTGTATAAGGTGGGGGATCTGTTTCCCCCCATTTTGGTGGGAAGGGCAATTTTATAAGAAAAATTACTTTAAATAGACAAAAAAATATTAAAAAACAACAGCAACAGTTTGAATGTCATGCTATAGCTGTTTTTAAAGTCGAAAATCGATTCTCTGTTTGCCTATATACATTAGACTGATTCAAAAAAATGAAAATGTCTTCGATTTTCAATGCCACTAACTTTTTAGTTAAAGATTAATGAAATAATAATCCTGGCAAAATTTCAGCCCTTTAGGTCAATATTTAGAGGTCGCTCATCGATACTTTCTGTTTTCCATACAAATCGTATAGGAACTTTTTTTTGATTCCTTCTTTATTTTATAACTTTAGAAACGTTTATTATACAGAAATGATTAAGGTAGAATCTGAAAGAAGATTTGATGTTCTTTAAAAAAGGTCCTTACTTCTTATCTAATGAATGTACTCCTTCCAAAGTTATTCAAGGTCAGAGTGGTATTCGTGGTGAATTTAAACGTTTTTTGGATTCCGTGTTGAAAAAATGAGCTATAATACAAAGTATTTTGCAAAAGTTGTAACAAAAGGCAAGTGCGTGTAAGTTGCACTCAGACAAGAAAAAATTATTTTAAAGTGGGGGTCTATTTCCACCCATTTAGGCTGGAGGGGCAATTTCCTAAATAAATTGGTTTAAAAAAGAAAAAAATATTAAAAATCAACGGCAATACTTATAGTGTCCTGCTGTTACTTTTTTAAAGCCAACAATCCATTATTTAATTAACTTTTTAAAAAAAGTTGTTTTTGTAAATATTTTTTGAAAAAATTAATTTCAAACTTAGATTTAAAAAATTAAAAATTGATTTTATTTTTTAAATATCTTTTTGAAAAATTTTTCGTTGTCAAGTACAATTTTTGTTTATGGATTTCAATACCTTCCTTAATTTTTAATCAGATGCTGAAAACCGCAGGCTAAAATGTTTTGTAGTTTCTGAGAAAATTGAAAATTAAAATACCTACTACTACTACTGGAAATTGGGTGTTTGTAGGAAGGAACAATTTAAATTCCAGGGCGTCAAATAACAAGAAACTTGGTATTTGTTATTTTCAATTTTCTCAGAAACTACAAAACATTTTAGCCTGCGGTTTTCAGCATCTGATTAAAAATTAAGGAAGGTATTGAAATCCATAAACAAAAATTGTACTTGATAACGAAAAATTTTTCAAAAAGATATTTAAAAAATAAAATCAATTTTTAATTTTTTAAATCTAAGTTTGAAATTAATTTTTTCAAAAAATATTTACAAAAACAACTTTTTTTAAAAAGTTAATTAAATAATGGATTGTTGGCTTTAAAAAAGTAACAGCAGGACACTATAAGTATTGCCGTTGATTTTTAATATTTTTTTCTTTTTTAAACCAATTTATTTAGGAAATTGCCCCTCCAGCCTAAATGGGGGGAAATAGACCCCCACTTTAAAATAATTTTTTCTTGTCTGAGTGCAACTTACACGCACTTGCCTTTTGTTACAACTTTTGCAAAATACTTTGTATTATAGCTCATTTTTTCAACACGGAATCCAAAAAACGTTTAAATTCACCACGAATACCACTCTGACCTTGAATAACTTTGGAAGGAGTACATTCATTAGATAAGAAGTAAGGACCTTTTTTAAAGAACATCAAATCTTCTTTCAGATTCTACCTTAATCATTTCTGTATAATAAACGTTTCTAAAGTTATAAAATAAAGAAGGAATCAAAAAAAAGTTCCTATACGATTTGTATGGAAAACAGAAAGTATCGATGAGCGACCTCTAAATATTGACCTAAAGGGCTGAAATTTTGCCAGGATTATTATTTCATTAAACTCTAACTAAAAAGCTAGTGGCATTGAAAATCGAAGACATTTTCATTTTTTTGAATCAGTCTAATATACATATGTAGTTGGTTTCGTAAATACTTTTTGAAAAAATAGTTTTCAAACTTACAATTAAAAAGAAAAACTAAAAATTTTAATTTTTTTAAACTTTTTATTCCGAGTCACTATTACTACTCGTTTCCGAGTCATGTTCAGATTCATTTTCGTCATTTTGGAGGAATAATAAATTGCGAACTTCCTTATTATATTCCCTTTTGTTTTTAGTTGTTGCCTTTCGCATGGACGAGACATATGGATCCGAAGAGACCAGCAACATGTTGAGTAGATCTGTGTTGGTGTTAATTCTCGAGTTTTTCCTCGTTTGATCTCAACTTATTAGTCGGTATTCCTTATCGCAAGCTTCTGCAGCTTCTTCCGATAGTAGACCTTATTTTATCAATTTCAACCTTTAAAATGGCAACACTTACCTGTTTATTATTTGTAACCTACATGGAACTTTTCTTCACGTATTCTTTCACACTTTAATAGGATTTATAGTTTTTTTTTTTAATAATCGATAATCCGGTGGGTAAAATTTAATTATTTAATAAATTTGTATTATTTTTTGAGTGTTTATCAAATAAAACAACCCAAAAAAACGCAGAAAACACTCACAACAACTTATTATAACGGAATACATTACCGACCTTGAGTCACCAGAGAGAGCAGTTTGACTTTCGTGGCTAACGTTATCTCTCATTAAAAGTTAAATAAAATTGTTAGTTGGTGGTAGTTGGTAGCGATTTTTATAGGAGTGTAAGTATACATATTGGACTAGCTAATGGAAGTATAGGTAAGAGGTTCCATGACGTTCCGGATTTTTGGCAGACTATACAAACAAACAAAAATGATATAAAAATTGTTTAAATAAAATGATTTAAATAACAAACAACCAGTGAATTAATTTTATTGGAATTAATTGTTTATAATAATGGCACTATTAGTTAACAAGAAAAAAAAATCTAGCAGATATCCATCCTTAAATAGGATCAATATCGACATTTTAAAAAAGCAGTAATTTGACTTCATAATTAAGATTATTCATAACCTTCTAAGAAACGAGGAATACAAAAAAAGTGCATGACGTTTTACAAAAACTGGCTCTCAATTTTTTCACGCCCAGTTATTGACAACATTCCCTGAAAAAATTACACATTTTGGAGACCATTTTTTATACCACTTTTGGCGCGCTAGAATCACTTCTCATCCCACTGTGCGACGTCTTTTGCAATCATAAACAAAAATTCTGCGCTGTTTTCAACTTTTTTTGCTTTATTTGGTTGGAACTGACTAACTTTTGCCAGCCTTGGACTTCCACTTTTTGTACTGAACACAGTCTTTTTTAAAATGACCCTTTTCTTTGCAGAAAAAGCAGTTCCTTTCTTTTTTATCAGTTATTTTTAATGCAGATTCTTTGCCTATCGCATTTGCTTCATTACGACGACTCTACTCTCCCAACAACTTTGACTGGACTAAAGAGAATGTTAGATCTCCTTCTGGACGTGTCTCGAGTGCAGTAATCAATGTATCGTAACTTCTTGGTAAGCTACTAAGAATAAGAAACATGGCACCACTCCAATTTTCTGAAAGCTGTGTCTCACCAATGTCTCTTTTAGTTTTTCAAATAGTTCTGTCATGTGATTAATGTGGGCTTGAACATCACCTCCTTCGTCCAATTTCAAGCTGCATATTCTACAAATTAAGTGGACCTTATGACTAGTGTGCTCTTTTCGTGGTAAGTCTGCAGAGACAACCATGAATCTCTTGCAAAAGATGCTCGCCTATTATGGACAAGCTGTCCATCCTCCACCAACAGACCGATGATTGCTTTTGCGTGGTTACTACCCCTTTGCCATTCAGATTCAGCAGCAACATTTTTTCCATCTAAAATTGGTTTCGGCTCATTAACAAAATTCTTACTACACTAAAACCACCTCCACTTCCCGATTGCAACTAAGTTGAAACTTATCTAGCAATTTATTTTTAAAGAAGTTAAGTAACGTGTTGCAGGTAATTTTCCGGTGAAAGTTTCTGCTTATTCCGCGATTTTAAAGCGGTTTTGTGTTCACCGCACCAAGTCGGAATGTTTTGTTCTTCGCCGACGCACGGCGCACAGTGGATTGCCTCCATATAATTAGACGTAAAAAAATCAATGACATAAATTGCAAAAAATTCAATTTCTTATCTATAACGGATAACTGTAAAGTCTGAAAACAATTTTTTTCTTGTTTTAATCAGTTTAGTATAGAATAAATGATCTCCAAAAGTTAAGGTGAAAAGTCTTTTTTTGGTCTGGTGCGTTGAGGTTATTTAGACAAATAATTATTAAAATTACAATTTTAATTAAAATTGAAAAAAAAAAAATGGCAGATGTTCGTGAAGGTATGTGCTTTTATAAATCTGTGCTGAAATTGTCTTAATGTTTGTTTGTTGAATTGAAAAAATGTGTCATTGAAATAGCAAAAAAACATGTTTTTTCCGTATTTGTTTTGGAAAATCTAAATATGTGCTTAAGGTTGCTTTAAAAATAAATTAAGTGTTTTGGATAGCTGTGAACGTCTTCTTTCTAGAAATATATGTCATATACCTCGCAAAGATTTGCAAAGCCCTTTTTCTTGCCCACTTTTCAGGAAAAGATTTCTGCGTTCCAAGGAAGGAATTTTTCGAAGTTTGGTTTTCGAATTTCAAATTGACTCGAACAAAAATACTTTTGGAGTATATTTCGAACAAGTTTAACACATCAACACGAAATAACTGTTTAAATACTGCTAGGCTAAAGAGAATTATCAGTTCAAAATCAGCCAATTTTGATTTGAAATGGAAGTCGGCTGGAAATCGATGAGACCGGTTTATTCTAAAATATAAAAATTGGCTAGAGGAGTTAGAAATTTTTAAAGACATAAAAAATACAATAGAGACTGAAAATTACAACCCTAACGAAGATTCAACCAGGCATTTAACGTCTGGAAGGCCAAAAAAAAGTTTTGAGGCTTGCGGAGAGTACTCAAAGTGAAAATTTATCACTTTTTCATTCATAAGTGACGCCAAAAAAACAGGTGCTTTCTATGAAATTATTGGCCATCTCATAAATGGCCTGGCCGACTTTGTACAAAGTTCTTAAAAACCATCTGCAACACTACCCGAACATTCCCTCAAAACTTGGTGTCAAACACTCCACTGGTACAAAAGTAGTGATTCATCAATGGATTTGCTTTCCATATTCATAGATAGCTTACTGTCGCTTTTTTTTTTTATTATGTTACTATTCTAGATTTATGAACATTTAGATGGAAACAGATATTTTCCGAAAAAATTAGAATTTTTCACGTCTAAATGTATGGAGTCGATCCACTGTGCGGCGTACTAAATTCAACTAGTCAGGAATGTCAATAATCGTTGGATTAGCGTGATCTAATAGCCGACTTCTATGTTTTCGGGCCCCCCTGCGGGTAAGGGGCAAGAATATACCCGAGGTAGGCATGCCTGTCGTAAGAGGCGACTAAAATCCAAACTCCGTATACTGAGATTGATGTATACATAACTATGCAATGAGCAAAACAATAAGATATAGTACCCCAGGTGGCAGTCCAGGTTCACTGGAAAATCCACCCTCTTCGGAGGTCGGCTCTATGGATTCTGGGGAGAGCCAATTATTGCATTTAATAAATCCCTTCCTAAAAAGTGCAAGGGTATCTCGATCACCACCATCTAAGTCGAGTATAAAACCATCCAAATTCGGCAAAAGAGTCCACCCGTCACGCCAGCGCGCGCCAAAAAAGACTCAGATAAAACAGAAAATCTTGAAAAAGATAATAACGAACTTCGACGAAGACTTGATGAAGTAATGGAACTTTATCAAGAGCTAAAGAAAGAAGTCGATCTTCTTCGAAAAGAAAATGAGATGTTGAAAGGCAAAAATTCTCAAATAAACTCCAAAGCTAGCTTGCCAGAAGTCAATAATTCTAGATATGAAACAGACGAAGAAGAGCTAGCACGTGAAACGGAAAAGTCCTCAAAGAAAAGATTAAGTAAAAAGCGTAAAGCTGGCTCTTCACCTGAGGCAGCCTCGTCTTTTGAAATAATAGTTTCACCAAAACATGCGACAGTAAAAGAAAAACCTGTTAAGGAACGGCCCCCGCCACCGATAAATGTTATCGGTATTGAGGAGTATAACAAGTTGCAAACCATATTAAAGGCATTACTACCATCGGCTTTTAAAGTTATTTCGCTCAATAACAACAAATGGAAAGTATGTGTGAAAGACCCCGAAAGTTATCGCCTTCTGTCGCGAAAACTAAACGAAGAAAAAGTAGAGTGGTATACCTATGAAAATAAGTCGGAAAGACCCTTACGTGTTGTGGCGAGAGGCTTACACGCATCATGTTCAAAAGACGATATCATTAGTGATCTAAAAGAGCGCAACTTCAAAATCTTAGATGCAATTAACATCGTCAAAAGAGAGAAACAGACAAAAGAGGGTGAAACAAAAGTGGTACAGCGTGGTCTTCCACTATTTATACTTTCGTTCGATAAGACTGAAAAACTAGATGAAATTTATAAAATCAAAACAATTCTAAACATCGTAGTTAAGATCGAACCTCTAAGAAAAAGCACAAGGTTAGTCCCTCAGTGTAAACGCTGTCAAGAATTCAATCACCCAAACTTATTGCAAAAAAGAGCCAAGGTGTGTAAAATGCGCCGGAAAGCATTTAACCGTTGACTGCATCGGAAAAAGTGAAAGTCCACCGACGTGCATTAATTGTAATGGAAATCACCCGGCAAACTATAGAGGCTGCGAAGTAGCTAAAGAATTACAAAACCGGCGATCAAAATCTGCCAAAACACAAAGAAACCCACAAAGGCAAATAGAAACCGTAATTCCCAAGACTTCCAAATCTAGTAAAGCTCTAAAACCTAGTATCCGTAAGGAAACGAAAACAGTGTCAATACCTTCGGAGAATATACCAAAGCAAGGAAATGCAGAAACATATGCCCAAATAGCGGCCAAAAATATACCCGCAAACAACGACACTGAAACAGACCCGGTTTCAAAAGTCTTTTCAATAATTCTGTCGAAACTTGAGGAACAATGTGACACAAATAAACTTATCTTTGATAGGTTAAGTAAGCTCGAAAATTGTTTTCGACCCAAATCTCTCTCAAAAAAATTATGATGGAAAAGTTTAAAATTCTTACGTGGAATGCCAACGGATTATGGCAAAAACTTGGAGAATTAGAGATGTATATGCAGGAAAATGATATCGACATATGCTTGATATCAGAAACGCATGCCAAAAATGAATCAAATCTTAAAATCCACGGGTTTCTTGACTACCACGCTGATCATCCTTCAAATAAAGCAAGAGGTGGATCATCGTTATATATAAAAGAGTGCATTGAACACTCAATCGGCCTGAAAATAGAGGTAGAATCGATGCAAACTACTCAAGTGTTCAAATTAGAACTAAAAACATTCTTCTCAATGTCTCTTCGATATATTGCCCTCCGCGTTGCAAAATCAATAAGAGTGAACTTACGACATTGATAAAGTCGCTAAGCCCAAACTTAATTGTTGGTGGCGACTTTAATGCGAAGCACACCTTTTGGGCTTCAAGATGCATATCTCAAAAGGGTCGAATGCTATATGAGGCAGGAATGGAAAATAATTGCGATTTTCATTCGACCGGAAAGCCAACTTACTGGCCAACTGATCCGTCAAAAATACCTGACTTAATCGATTTGTTTATGGTAAAAGGAATACCCTCTAACCGTATTGAAATTTCAGAAGGCCATGATCTGTTCTCTGATCATTCTGCAGTCATACTCACTATGAGCGAAAGCCTTGTCAAAATTGAAAAAACCACCCAGGTTAACAAACGGTAAAACCAACTGGGAAGGATTTAAGAAAGATATCGAGGACAACGTTGAATTGAGGGTATCATTACAAACGCCTCTTGAGCTTGAAGACGCAGCAGATACCTTTGTTGATATAATACAAAAGGCAGCGTGGAATAACACACCTTATCAAAGGGTTACGCCGCGCTATAAAGATATAAAATATCCGCAGGAAATAAAAGACTTAATAAAAGATAAACGAAAAGCACGTAAGAAATGGCAGCGAACCCATGCTCCTCAACACAAAGCTCATTTAAATCGCTTGTGTAATATCATTGTATATCCAATCTATAGTATTCTCATGAAACACGATTTTGTAGGTAGACCTTTGGTCGATAGGTTCGCTGTGATCGCCTTACCGAGATCCCTTAACAAAAATTAGTATGACATTTGGACGCATAGATGGCCACGAGCTTTTTTTCTTCATGAGAATACTATAGAATTTATATACAATGGTAATATGCTAAAAACAGCGATATCAGATTTCAAAAACCGTGAAGTTGAAAATTACCTTGAAAGCTTGTCAGCTGGGAAAGAATCCAACTACTCACTTTGGAAAGCTATAAAAACAACGAAAAAACCAAAGCTTCCAGTACCCCCGATTAAGAAAAGCCAAAACGAATGGGCTAAAAGTGACAAAGAGAAAGCGGCGGTATTCGCCGATTACCTGGAAGAAACATTTAAACCTTCTGATAGGCAAGCACTCAATGGAAATATTAATATGAGTTTTAGCTCAAGTGAGAACTACAGAACCAGAAATGTTACGCTCGCTGAATTGAACAGAGAAATAAAGAAGCCAAAGTATAATAAAGCTCCGGGGTATGACTTAATAACAGCGGAAATATTAAAAATGCTTCCTCATAAAGGATTAATTAACCTACTTTATATAATAAATGCCGCTCTAAGGCTAGAATATGTTCCAAGCCAATGGAAAGTTGCGGAAGTCATAATGGTTTTGAAACCTGGCAAACCATCTCATGAAAAGAATTCTTACAGACCGATTTCGCTTCTTCCAATAATATCGAAAGTTTTTGAAAGAATACTACTCCTGCGCCTGCAGCCTATAATAGAAGAGAAACGATTAAAACCTGAACATCAGTTCGGATTTAGAAGCAAGCATTCAACAATTGATCAAGTGCATAGAATAACTGACGTAATTGAGAGAGCTCTTGAAGAAAAGAAAATCTGTTCGACGGTCTTTTTGGATGTGTCGCAAGCGTTTGACAAGGTGTGGCATGAAGGCCTCAAATTCAAATTAAGACAAGTTCTGCTTGAAGGACTTTATGAAATTCTAAACGAATATCTAGAAAACAGACTTTTTCGTGTAAGACATGGAAATGAATATTCTAATTTCAAAGAAATAGTGGCTGGGGTACTACAAGGTAGTGTTTTAGGTCCAGTTCTGTACCTTCTATTTACACGTGATATACCTCAAACAGAAGACACTTTCGTAGCAACGTTTGCTGATGATACTGCAATACTAGCAGTAGGCAAAACGATTAACGAAGCTACGATTAAATTACAAAATGCTCTTAATAATGTTAATGAGTGGACAAAAACATGGCGAATAGCGCTCAATGAACAAAAGTCAGTCCACATGGACTTTACGTATAAAAAAATAAATAGATTGCCCGTCTTTCTTAATACCGGTCGTGTACCATTTGCGAATGAAGCAAAATATCTGGGAATGACTCTAGACGCGAAATTAAAATGGAAGCCGCACGCAAAAAAGAAATGCGAAGAATTAAAAAGTAAATTAAGAGATATGAACTGGCTACTCGGTAAATATTTCAAGCTTAGTATTGATAATAAGTTGATTTTATACAGGCAGGTACTTAAACCTGTTTGGACTTATGGTATACAACTCTGGGGTTGTACCTGCGATACAAATTTAAATATCTTACAAACGTTTGAAAATAAATTGCTAAGGTCATTCGTAAATGCACCATGGTATATAAGAAACGAAGATCTTCACAGGGATCTCGGGATTCCTACGGTTCGAGACGAAATTAAGAGTTTCGCGCGAAAACATAGAAATCGGCTATTAGATCACGCTAATCCAACGATTATTGACATTCTTGACGAGTCGATTTTAGTACGCCGTCTGCAAAGAACAAAACCTTCCGACTTGGTGCGGTGAACACAAAACCGCTTTAAAATCGCGGAATAAGCAGAAACTTTCACCGGAAAGTTACCTGCAACACGTTACTTAACTTCGTTAAAAATAAATTGCTAGATAAGTTTCAACTTAGTTGCAATCGGGAAGTGGAGGTGGTTTTAGTGTAGTAAGAATCTCACACTTCTATGAGCACGCGTTTTCCGGTTCTCATAGAGCCTGATGCAGGTTTTGCACCTTCCCACGGTCAAAAAAAAAAAAAGAAAAAAAATGTTTTCGGGCGAAACTCTTTATTTCGCCGCGAACCGTAGGAATCCCGAGATCCCTGTGAAGATCTTCGTTTCTTATATACCATGCTACATTTACAAATGACCTAAGCAATTTATTTTCAAACGTTTGTAAGTTATTTAAATTTGTATCGCAGGTTCAACCCCAGAGTTGTATACTGTTAGTACCTGCCTGTATAAAATCAACTTTTTATCAATACTAAGCTTAGAATATTTACCGAGTAGCCAGTTCATATCTCTTAATTTACTTTTTAATTCTTCGCATTTCTTTTTTGCGTGCGGCTTCCATTTTAATTTCGCGTCTAGAGTCATTCCCGAAATTTTGCTTCATTCGCAAATGGAACACGACCGGTATTAAGAAAGACGGGCAGGGCAATCTATATATTTTTTATACGTAAAGTCCATGTGGACTTACTTTTGTTCATTTAGCGCTATTCGCCATGTTTTTGTCCACCCATTAACATTATTAAGATCATTTTGTATTTTAATCGTAGCTTAGTTAATCGTTTCGCTACTGCTAGTATTGCAGTATCATTAGCAAACGTTGCTAGAATAGTGTCTTCTGTTTGAGGTATATCACATGTAAATAAAAGGTACAGAACTGGACCTAAAACACTACCTTGTGGTACCCCAGCCACTACTTCTTTGAAATTAGAATATTCATTTCCGTTTCATACACGAAAAAGTCTGTTTTCTATATATTCGTTAAAATTTTATAAAGTCCTTCAAGCAGAACTTGTCTTAATTTGAATTCGTGCCACACCTTGTCAAACTCTTGCGACACATCCAAAAAGACCATCCAACAGATTTTCTTTTCTTCAAGAGCTCTCCCAATTACGTCAGTTATCCTATGCACTTGATCAATGGTTGAATGTTTTCTTCTAAATCCGAACTAATGTTCAGGTATTAATTGTTTTTCTTCTACTATCGGCTGCAGGCGCAGGAGTAGTATTCTTTAAAAAACTTTCGATATTATATAAAGAAGCGAAATCGGTCTGTAAGAGTTCTTTTCATGAGATGGTTTGCCAGATTTCAAAACCATTATGACTTCCGCAACCTTCCATTGGCTCGGAACATATTCTAACCTAAGGGCGGCATTTATTATATAAAGGTGATTGATCAAACCTTTACGAGGAAGTATTTTTAGAATTTCTGCCGTGATTAAGTCATATCCTGGAGCTTTATTGGACTTAAGCTTCCTTATTTCTCTTTTTAACTCGGCAAATGTAGCATTTCTTATTAAGTGGCTATCATTTGGTGTAAAATTCATATTAAAATTTTCATTGAGTTCTTGTCCATCGAAAGGCTTAAATGTTTCCTCCAGGTAATCGTCGAATGCTATCGCTTTTCTTTGTCACTTTTAGCCCATTCATTTTGGCCTTTCTTAATAGGAGGCGCTGGAAGCTTTGGTCTTTTTGTAATTTTTATAGCTTTCCAAAGTGAGTAGTTAGAATCTTTTCCTGCTGTCAGATTTTCGAGGTAATTTTCAACTTCACCGTTTTTGAAATCTGATATTCTCGTTTTAAGCAAATTACACAATCGATTTAAATTAGCTTTGTGTTGAGGAGCACGGGTTCACTGCCATTTCTTGCGTGCTTTTCTTTTCTCTTTCAGTAAATCTTTTATTTCTTGCGCATATTTTATATTTTTGCAGCGCAGCATTTCCCTTTGATAAGGTGTGTTATTCCATGCTGCCTTTTGTATCATATCAATAAAGGTATCTAGTGCGTCTTCAAGTTCGAGAGACGTTTGTAATGATATCCTTAATTCAACGCATTTTACCGGTTGTTAACCTGGGTGGTTTTTCAATTTTAATAAGACTTTCGCTCGTAGTGAGTATGATGGCAGAATGATCCGAGAAGAGATCATAGCCCTCTGAAATTTCAACATAGTTAGAGGGTATTCCTTTTACCATAAATAAGTCGATTAGGTCAGGTATTTTTGACGGATCAGTTGGCCAGTAAGTTGGTTTGCCAGGAATGAAAATCGCAATTATTTTCCATTCCTGCCTCATATAAGTTGAATTTTCTTTTGTTAAACTTTCATAAAAAAAAAAATTTAAGTTTTTTTTTTCTTTTTTAAATTATAACTAACTTAGAATAACAATATCGTTCTTAATGTTACCTATCGCACTTCTACCTTTCTTAACCTAAATCGCTGACGCAGGTCTCTGGATGTCGCTGTTACTGACCGATGTCGAGGTCATGCACTGGAATCCGATATCGCACGATCGCACTGACGGAAATCGATGTGGAAATGCAGACAATTGTTTTTGTTGGGTTTGCAATTTGGTACGCTCGTGTTGAGCGTATTTTGGTTTAACTGGTTGGAAATGAAGACATCTATTATTGCGGTGTCTGCAGTTTTGATTGCTCGTGTTAATATTTGTGAGCTTAACTCCTCCATCCTTAGATTCGAATGTCCTCGTTCGTTGACTTCAAATGCATATCTCCCATTTCAATTATTATGGGTTTTGACTTTTCAGCTGGCATTGATGCTGATTTGGCTTCTTCTCGCTTGATGTCAATTTTGTTCTTAAGTTTACTTAAGATTTTAAAAGCAAAGATTATTGTTGCGGATGTAATGCGAATTGCTAGTACAGTACTTGTTGCTCGGTGGATTATGTTCTCTTTTTCCAGTAGTTCTATTTTAGTCGTACTATTGGAGTGAAGATGCTTAAGTCTCTCAAGTGACAGGAATTCTTCGTTTTCTTCTAGCATTGATGATGATTGCAGAATTGCTGGCATAGGATGATAGTTTATTATTTCTTTATTGATAATTTCTCTTCCGTCTATTTGGATTGAGGCATTTACATGGCGAATGATGTAGGTTCCTTGAAGGTTCAGCGTATCGTTGTTGATCATAACAGGGGCGTTGAATTGGTTGAGGAATAGAATTCCTGGTGATATCTCCTCTACCGATGGAATGTGGTCGTTGTTTATCTTCACGCAATTTGGTTTGGTGCTTTTAAATAAGTTTGGTAGGCATGTAGAAGTGCTTATATCGATAATATTATCTTTGTTACATATTAATACTTGGTTAAATTTTTTACATTCTTTGATTATTCAAAAAAAAAATTGTTTTGCATTCTAGTACATTTTCGTATGGTATTTTATTAATAGTATTGTTTCTTTTTATAGCTTTAACTATTAGGACATTACATATACTGTTTTCGGTTGTAGGTAAATCTAATATGTAGATTATATTTTTATTGTCAGAGGCGATTTTTACATTAGAAAATTCTTAAGCCTCATCAACATTTACAAATGGAAAATTTTCATTTTTGATAATAGTTTCTGTTATATTAATTTCGTTGTTACTTAAAATATATGAATTAATAATATTGGCTTTTGCCCAGTGTATTGCGTATGCAATATTTATTATTTCCTCTTTTATTACTTCTAATTTGTACTTGATTTTCATTACAATGTTGTTTTCTACATTTTCTTGTTCTTTGAATGTTTTTAGTATATTATTTGTTAAATTGGAAATTTCGTTTATTTTATCTATCGTTAATCTATTTATAACAACTTGTTTATTATTATTTGTAAGCATATCATTCATTTTATTTGTTAGTATTTCATAGTCGTGGTGGTCTGGACTTCCAGCGATCCATTTCCACGTTGAGCCTAAAAAGTCAAATGACCGTTTTGGTTTTTCTTTAATTCTAAGTCTACTTAAATAATTTTGTAATCGTTGAATCTCAAAAGGAAGAATGGGATATAAAGGATGATGGGTTTTAACGTTGGAAATAATGGCATTTTCTAATTGTTCTATGAATTTTTCGTACATTTCAATATCGATGACGTGAATGATTTTGAAAGATCCATTTTGAGTCTTTGCACGTCTTCCTGTGCTAATTTTTATTAGCTGTGAACTAGTATAATCCAAGATTTGAACATTTGCAATGCACAGGGGCACAAGAAGCCTAAAGGGAGAAAATTAATTTTTGATTAAACTTTAGTGTATCGTTTTTCCTGACGTAGTTATAACAGTAGTGTTCCTATTTTCCTTAACTGTTTCTTTCTTGTATTTGGGAGAAAGTTTGTTTCCTTATCTCTTGTTTATTTTAACATAAATAGTTTCTCCAACAGAAAAGTTCTTAATAGGATTTTTTGTCTTAGGGGCCAGTTCTAGCGATCAGTAAAATGCATTAGTAAAAATTTTCTTTTGCAATATTTAATATGTTCAAATGCTTTTTGAAACAAAAACTATATGCAAATCGATGACGAATGTAATAAAATAATTTTTTTTAAAGAAAAACTTGATTCGGAATGGTATTTTTTGAGAAAAACCATTTATTTGATTTTACTGACGAAAACTCATTACGTATCAGCTGATTGTCATGTCACTAAAAATGAAACAATTCGTTCCGCCTGTTTGTGTTCCAATTTTTTACTGTTTCAGTGCATACGAAAAAAAATTACTGATGCATTGACATCCAATAAAAATAGAAAGAAGAAGAAGACATTAGTTTTACTGACACAATTTTACTGTTCGCTATAAGCACCCATCAGGAAAAAATTCCGAATTCCTTTCGTTTCAAATTCTTACTGATGTGTTTTACTGATCGCTATAACCGGCCCCTTATTATGGTATTCTAAATCTGCAATTTGTTTTTCTTTGATTTTATGAACTGTATCTTCTCTTTCTTTTTCAAGCTGTTCGGGATTTTTTGACAGCTGCCTAGTAAAAAATATGTCTATTGGCCTTTTTCCTGTTGTTGTGTGGATAGAATTGTTATATTCAAAAATTGACTTATCGAGAAGTTCCGGGAATGTGTATTGGGCATTTTGTGATTTTAAACATCGCATCACTTCGGATAATGTCGAGTGATAACGTTCTATTTGTCCATTTACGGAACTAGTATATGGCGGTGTTTTGAATACTTTTATGTTAAAAAAGTTTTCTAACATAAATAGAACTGAATTTGAATAAAGGGACTTTTCGTTGTCTACAACTATGGTGTCTGGGACACCAAACGAGAGAATTAATTCCCTAAGTGGTTGCTTTATGTCTTCAGAAGATCTAGATTTGAGCAATCTTACTAGATCATATTTTGAAAACTTATCTTTGGCTGTAAGAATTATTCGCTTGTTCGTAAAATATATAGCTATGTGTAATATGTGTCCAGGGTATAAGGGGA
Source organism: Dasysyrphus tricinctus (assembly GCA_963921185.1). NCBI lineage: Eukaryota > Metazoa > Arthropoda > Insecta > Diptera > Syrphidae > Dasysyrphus > Dasysyrphus tricinctus. The sequence continues at coordinate 47,918,617 of OY992533.1, read as the reverse complement.
TAGGTGCTGGTTGGATCATAGGTTTGCTGGGGTGACGATCGTACAGGGGCGTAGCGAGAGGGGGGTGTGGGGGGTATACCACCCCCCCACGCTTTTCAAGAGTCGGCAAAATCAGAAAACTAGATTTAATAATTCAAGCAATTAAAAAAAAATATATAATAAAACCAGAAATTTTACAATATTTTTCAGAAAAAGTTAAAAAAGTAAGTTTGTATTTTCATTATATTTAGGTTTTTAAACTTTTAAATGTACCTATGCAAATCGACATTTTTGCCGATTGCAGATTTTGGCAACGAGCATTTTTACTGATTGCGGATTTCGCAAATATGCCGACAAATTCAAGAGTCGGCAAATCAACGAAGCTTAATTTGAAAAAAATTTAATAAAACGGAGCATTTTTGCCCATTGCAAATTTCGCAAATATGCCGACTAATTCAAGAGTCGGCAAATCAACGAATCTTAATTTGAAAAAAATTTAATAAAACGAGCATTTTTGCTGATTATGAATTTCGCAAACATGCCGACCAATTCAAGAGTCGGCAAATCAACGAAGCTTAATTTAAAAAAAAAAAACTAATAAAACGAGCATTTTTGCCGATTGCGAATTTCGCAAATATGCCGACTAATTCAAGAGTCGGCAAATCAACGAAGCTTAATTTGAAAAAAAAAAAAATAATAATAAAAAAAGAAAATTTTTGCTGATTGTGAATTTCGCAAATATGCCGACTAATTCAAGAGTCGGCAAATCAGTGAAGCTTAATTGGAAAAAAAAATAATAAAACGAGCATTTTTGCCGATTGCGAATTTCGTAAATATGCCGACTAATTCAAGTCGGCAAATAGAACTTTGGGGAGGCAGGGATTAGCTTTTCGTGGTCACGACGAATCACTAAAGGCACAGCGATGGCAATTTTCGACAAATTGTTCATTTGATTTCACAACATTGCTCGTTAATGAAAAATCGGTTGGATAAATCATCAAAAAGACCACGTCATGTGACGTACCTTAGTCCGGTTGCCCAAAATGAATTCATTGATCTCTAGGGAACTAGAACTCGAAAAGCCATTGTAAATGAAATCAATAAAGCTGGTATTTTTCCTGTAATGGTTGACACAACTCCAGACTCATCACATCAAGATCGACTTGCTATTAATGTTCGATACGTAGTGAAAGCAAACGAGAGACTTATTCCTATTGAACGTCTTCTGAAAATGGACGTCGTCCTAACGAAAAAACGGGAGAAGAACTGGCCCAAAATTAATAGTGACCCTTCAGTCAGTAGGAATTTCCATTAAAAACATTCACCCTGATTATGGATTCCGATAAATAGGCTGCGGAATGCTTCCGACAGAATTTTGCAATTTTTACCATTATAGAATCCACCAAAGAAAAAATGCAGGAACATCGATAACATAGTTCGAAAATTGAAGATTACTGAACACGCTCCCCATCCGCACTCCATACAACTTTTGACGTTTCGAATCCGCGCCAAAATTGGTGCGGATCGTGTATAGAATACAAGTGTTTTAAGAAATGGAAAGCAATAAAAAGTAAATAAAAATGTATATAAAATATGTTTAAGTAGAAAATAAACATTTTTTTTTGTAGAAAAAGGACAACAAATCGAAGGCAATTCGAGGAGATGGTGGAGCGAATGAAGGGCCAACCCGACATAGCAAAGAATTTGACCAAAAAATCTCCAGAGTTCTTGCAAGAGTTTTGGAAAAATTTAGCGGAGGCCTTAAACACCTTTGGTCCTCCAGAAAAGGAAGTTTCAGAATGGAAAAAGGTAAATAAATAAAAGCAATTGAATAAAGTAAAAGCAAACTAAATATTTCTTCCATTTAATTCAGGTTTGGTCAGATTTGAAGTCCGCAATACGAAAAAAATTGTCTTCCAATAAAAGATCACGGAATGCAACTGGTGGTGGAACTTCTGAGGAGCAACCTTTCACAGAACTGGAAGAAGAGGTTATCCAGCTTGTATGCCTGAAGGATTCCATCGATGGTGTTCCAAGCACAGAATTTTTTGGGATGCCAAAAAAAAGAAAACTTGGGACAAAGTTTACTGCCGATACTTCAGCACCTGTCTGCACTGAAGAAGCTGCGATTTGCGAGGATGTTCTGGTAGTGGAAGCTTTGGAGGAGTACGTTGGTTTGATTTCAAATCAAGAAGAAGAAAATAACAATAACTTGCAAAACGTGTCAAGCCCTAAACCAAAGCCCCCTACAAAAACACCAAGCAACACACAACTTTTAACGGAACAGATCGGTCTTCAAAAAAAACTTTATGAAAAAGTGGAAGATATAATGAACGAAAACCTGAACGTTAATCGGGATCTAAATGCGAAAATCGACAAAATTTGCCAATCTTTGGAACAACTTGCAAAGCATGAGGAGAATACAAACAATATCCTACAATCCTTTCTTAAGGAGACTGTTCGGCACCATATAACAATGGAGAGTCAAAAAGAAGATAATTCCAACAACATGTCAGACATAATGTCTGAATGATTCATATATGATATGCATCATCATAACATATATATTTTGGATAAGATATACATATTTGTGCATATCAATATGTACTTAATCTATTTTTTGTTTTTTTTTTAAAGCTTTTATTTGTTTTGCTAAATTTTAAGTTTTTTTGTGTCCATGAAAGTTCCTTTTTGTTCAAGTGTATTTATGAATCGACTGAATAGAATTAAAGTATTTATTTTTTTTATTTTATTTTATTTAGTTTTAAGTTTTGTTTTATATTCATACATAAGTATTTGAAGTTTGATTGTGTTGCAATAAAAAAATATTTAAAAAAATACCAAATTCCTGTTTGTTTTTTTTTTTTACATTTTAAAAACTTCTCAAAAATTGGTTTCGTAGAAGATTGGCCTCTTGCTGATATATGCTGCCCCCAAGGATTTCTTCATCAAAATCTTCCGTACCTTCTTCTTCTTCTTGAGAATCATCGGGAACATATTCTTCATTTACTTTAAAATAAATTCGAATATTATGGAGAGCTACGGCAACGTTTATTATCTGCACAGCTTTTTTTGGTGAATAGTGCAGCTGTCGAGCACCGAGGCAGCATCGGCACCAATTTTTCCATACCCCAAATGTCCGTTCAATAACATTACGGCCACTGCTATGGCTTGTGTTGAATCTGCTTTTGGAAGTTCCGACACCAGCATTCCTGAATGGAGTTATCAGCCAAGGTGATAGTGGATAACCCGCATCTCCTAATGACATGAAAATATACACTTTAATTAATTCAGTGTGATTGTTTTTTAATAATTAATATTCGTACCAAGCAATCTTGTGCTTCTATCCCCATTGTCGTACAAGGTCTTGAAATATTGGTATGCTTCACTGTTTCCCCATATAAGACTGTCGTGGCTGGAACCAGGATATCTGGCATCTACGTATCTTATCCTCTGCTTGTGATCACAAATCTGAAATTGATAAGATTTCAAAAAATACAAACACTTAAAACGTTCTTCAAAAATGTTTTACAATCATTGCATTTAAGCTGTAAAATCCTTTTCGATTTAAAAATAGATGTGCATTTTCTCCGGTCGGCTTTGATATTTTAATATGGGTTCCATCGATACACATAATCACCCCAGGTATTTTGCATTTCCTATAAAAATATAAACGAGATTCGCTCTTCTCATCTTCCGTCATTGCTAGGCTTAACCATTTCGGACAAAGTTGTTGTTCCAATATTGTTAGCACTTCGGTAAGCACGACAGATACAGTTGGCTGGGCCATCCCAATATTAAAGTCCTGTCCGACCCCATGCTGATACCCACCTTCAGCTAAGAACCTTAAGCAAGCGGAAAGTTTCAGCTCTGGGGAAAGAGATGTTGATCTTACAACTGGTGGAAGCTTTGATTCGAGTTCACTTAAGACGTATTTAAAAGCAGCTTTATTTAATCTAAAATGCTTTGTAAACCTGAAATAAAAATTATAATGTAATTTAAATGACCACACAAAATTTATTGCTTTGGGTGCATTTTTGTTTAAAGCAACAAAGTTGGGTTCTTCTCTTAAAAAAAAAAATACAGATTTCAAAAAGGTATCAAATATCTTTGTTGGACTAGCCGTTCGATAGTAACATGCTAAGACTTTTATTGTATAACTATTATTACGTAAGATTGTATAACATAAACAATGTAGATTCCAAAAAAGTATCAACCACCTCCTTAACACAAACCGTTCGAAAGAAACACGCCAAAATATTTTTGAATTTTATTCACTTTTGCATCAAAACACCCACATTGATCTCAAGACCGATTTTTTCCAATACTCTCTTGAAATCAAAACTTTGGATGCCACTATTGTAAGGGCATAATGTAGGTTCCAGAAAGGTATTAACCACTTCGGTAGCATAATCGGTTCAAAAGATACACACTAAAACCTTTTTGAATTTTATTCACTTTTACATGAAAACACCCACATTGATCTCAAGACCGATTTTTTCCAATACTCTCTTGAAATCAAAACTTTGGATGCCACTATTGTAAGGGCATAATGTAGGTTCTAGAAAGCTATCAACCACTTCGGTAGCATAATCGGTTCAAAAGATACACACTAAAACCTTTTTGAATTTTATTCACTTTTACATGAAAACACCCACATTGATCTCAAGACCGATTTTTTCCAATACTCTCTTGAAATCAAAACTTTGGATGCCACTATTGTAAGGGCATAATGTAGGTTCTAGAAAGCTATCAACCACTTCGGTAGCATAATCGGTTCAAAAGATACACACTAAAACCTTTTTGAATTTTATTCACTTTTACATGAAAACACCCACATTGATCTCAAGACCGATTTTTTGTAATCCTCTCTTGAAATCAAAACTTTGGATGCCACTATTGTAAGGGCATAATGTAGGTTCTAGAAAGCTATCAACCACTTCGGTAGCATAATCGGTTCAAAAGATACACACTAAAACCTTTTTGAATTTTATTCACTTTTACATGAAAACACCCACATTGATCTCAAGACCGATTTTTTCCAATACTCTCTTGAAATCAAAACTTTGGATGCCACTATTGTAAGGGCATAATGTAGGTTCTAGAAAGCTATCAACCACTTCGGTAGCATAATCGGTTCAAAAGATACACACTAAAACCTTTTTGAATTTTATTCACTTTTACATGAAAACACCCACATTGATCTCAAGACCGATTTTTTCCAATACTCTCTTGAAATCAAAACTTTGGATGCCACTATTGTAAGGGCATAATGTAGGTTCTAGAAAGCTATCAACCACTTCGGTAGCATAATCGGTTCAAAAGATACACACTAAAACCTTTTTGAATTTTATTCACTTTTACATGAAAACACCCACATTGATCTCAAGACCGATTTTTTCCAATACTCTCTTGAAATCAAAACTTTGGATGCCACTATTGTAAGGGCATAATGTAGGTTCTAGAAAGCTATCAACCACTTCGGTAGCATAATCGGTTCAAAAGATACACACTAAAACCTTTTTGAATTTTATTCACTTTTACATGAAAACACCCACATTGATCTCAAGACCGATTTTTTCCAATACTCTCTTGAAATCAAAACTTTGGATGCCACTATTGTAAGGGCATAATGTAGGTTCTAGAAAGCTATCAACCACTTCGGTAGCATAATCGGTTCAAAAGATACACACTAAAACCTTTTTGAATTTTATTCACTTTTACATGAAAACACCCACATTGATCTCAAGACCGATTTTTTCCAATACTCTCTTGAAATAAAAACTTTTGATGCCACTTTTGTAAAGACCAGATACAGATTCCAAAAAGGTATCAACCATCTCCGTAGCCAAAACCGTTCGAAAGTTACAGTCCAAAATGTTTTTGAATTTTCTTCACTTTTTCATCAAAACACCTACATTGATCCCAAGTTCGATTTTTAAAACTACTGTCTTGAAATAAAAACTTTTGATGCCACTTTTGTAAAGACCAAATACATATTCCAAAAAGGTATCAACCATCTTCGTAGCCAAAACCGTTCGAAAGTTACAGCTCAAAAAGTTTTTGAAGTATTTTCTTCAAAAACTTTTTGGACTGTTACTTTCGAACGGTTTTGGCTACGGAGATGGTTGATACCTTTTTGAAATATGTATTTGGTCTTTACAAAAGTGGCATCAAAAGTTTTTATTTCAAGACAGTAGTTTTAAAAATCGAACTTGGGATCAATGTAGGTGTTTTGATGAAAAAGTGAAGAAAATTCAAAAACATTTTGGACTGTAACTTTCGAACGGTTTTGGCTACGGAGATGGTTGATACCTTTTTGGAATCTGTATCTGGTCTTTACAAAAGTGGCATCAAAAGTTTTTATTTCAAGAGAGTATTGGAAAAAATCGGTCTTGAGATCAATGTGGGTGTTTTCATGTAAAAGTGAATAAAATTCAAAAAGGTTTTAGTGTGTATCTTTTGAACCGATTATGCTACCGAAGTGGTTGATAGCTTTCTAGAACCTACATTATGCCCTTACAATAGTGGCATCCAAAGTTTTGATTTCAAGAGAGTATTGGAAAAAATCGGTCTTGAGATCAATGTGGGTGTTTTCATGTAAAAGTGAATAAAATTCAAAAAGGTTTTAGTGTGTATCTTTTGAACCGATTATGCTACCGAAGTGGTTGATAGCTTTCTAGAACCTACATTATGCCCTTACAATAGTGGCATCCAAAGTTTTGATTTCAAGAGAGGATTACAAAAAATCGGTCTTGAGATCAATGTGGGTGTTTTCATGTAAAAGTGAATAAAATTCAAAAAGGTTTTAGTGTGTATCTTTTGAACCGATTATGCTACCGAAGTGGTTGATAGCTTTCTAGAACCTACATTATGCCCTTACAATAGTGGCATCCAAAGTTTTGATTTCAAGAGAGGATTACAAAAAATCGGCCTTGAGATCAATATGGGTGTTTTCATGTAAAAGTGAATAAAATTCAAAAAGGGGCTGGCATGAAACTTTTGAAGTATTATTCTACCGAAGTGGTTAATGCCTTTTTGGAATCTGCTTTTGGTCCTTTAAAAAGTTTCATGAAAATTTTGGATTTCAAGGCAGTATTAAAAAGAATCCTATTTCACAAAATCTTAGCCTTAAATAATTCTAGGGAAACTATACTTACAAAGCATCCGGCAGGTCGAAAATTCTTGTAGCTTGTAACCTTACTTGCCTCCTTTGGTTTCTTATACTGGGAGATATAGTCTATCATCCATGTAGAACGCGACCGAATCCATTATTTATAATTATTGGAACTCACTTTTAAAAACTTAAAATTGTTTATTTCCTTTTTTTTTCACAAATGACATTTGAAATGTCAAAAATGACATCACCCGAGAGGCAGTTTCGGAAAATGGCAAGGTGGTTTCGCGGATCGATATTACAGTTCATCCGGCGGATTACCTAATTAAATTCGATGCGGATGCGGATGCTTTGCGGATTGACCACACTTCCCGGGAGTAAGTTATTGCGGGTTCCATAATCGGCATGATTGTTTTTCAATCTTATGACTTCGCCAAAAAGAACAACGGCAAAAACTATCGGAAAAATGCGGTAAGATAATCCCTTACATTCCATTCCAAGCGCATCGTATCAATATTTCGTTGAAACAGCATGTAATTCGAGTGTGTTGATTAAAGAGTTTTTCAATGTTTTGGAAGCATTGTATGTTTTCTTCTACGGCAGCACAAAACGTTTTCAATGTATGCGTGAGGAATTCAAAAGCATTGAAAACTCATTGCAGCTGAAAAATTTGTCAAAAACTCGATGGACAGCTAGAGCTGAGACAGTAAAAAAAAGAAAAAATAAAAACCGATGTAAGTTTTTTTGATAATAATACCTACTTACTCGTACCTCCGCTTCTGGTCTGCTGAAAAAAATCTTGGATTTTGATTTTATAAGCTCGTTATATTTTTGTAAAAACATCATGTTTAAAGTAAAAAATTTGAAAGAAAATTTGGAGGCTGAAGAGTTGAATGTCATTGATGCTGTATTGTTGATTTGAAGCACATCAATATCATTTCAACAAATGAATGACGATGACGACCAAATCGATGCATTAATAAAAAGTTCATCTTCATTCGCTGAGAAATTAAAATGAATCCAGAGAATGATTTTCTGAAACATCATAGAACACGCCGTGTACCAATAAGAATCGATGAAAATCCAGAAACAGCTTTCGACTTCAATTTCCAAACATTTTATCGAAATGAATTTATTTAGAACGGTTTTACAAAAGTTTTTACGACGTATGTAAACGATAATTTAAAAGATAATTTTTCATCTTTCGAACCTTTTCAAAAGATTTTTGAAATTCCAGTCGACAGAGGCAATGTCACAATAGAATCAGTGGAATCCATAATGAAATTGGAGCCCCTATTTTTTAAAGAAGATCCAGTGTTTGCTTCCTGATTTGCAAATTCTTCTTGATTCATCCACAAATTGTATACATTTCGAAGACATTACCAAAGCTGTGTTCAAGTTGGAAATTGTAATTCCCTTAGCGCACAAGCTCATTTGCTTAATTTTAACTGCTCCTGTGACATCAGCTTCTTGTGAACGATCATTTAGTAAATTAAAATTAGTCTTAAACTATTTGCGCACGACAATGGGTGATGATCGTTTGAATAATTTGGTGCTGCTTTATTCTTCGAAAGATAAAGTGGACGAGATTATTCTTAAAGAGGTCGTTGAAGAATGGTCCTTATCAAAACACCGCCGAATTAAAATCTAGATAGTACAATGTTAAATTTAAATATTAAATTTTCATGACAAGTTATTAAGTTGCTGCAATAAAATAATAATAAATATAAATTAATAAATTTTATTATTAAAATTAATTTATTATAAATAATTAGCTATATTATTAGAAATTGTTTATTTTAAATAAATAAACTGCTGCAATATTAATAAATTAATGTATTTTATTATTATAAATGACTAAACTGCTGATGCTGATAGAATTATGCCTTACTTTAATTCTTTTATAAAGATTGTTTAATACCTATACCTAAACAAACAAAATTGCTGCAGTAATAATTTAAATGTTCATGAATTTAATTCGTTGTTAAAAATTATTTCTTATTTAGATTTATCGTTGCAATAATAATATTAATTTATTTATTCCATTGTTATTAATTATTTATTATAAATAAATACATAATTCCAAAAATAATTGATATCTTATTTTTCTACCAAATGATAGTTCCCAAGATTTTAAAATTGTTTCATGGAAAATCATTGCTCCTAAGTTTTTTAAAGCTCTTACATCAGCTGAAGGCGGTATCATTGAAAAATTTCGCATTTCGAAATCTCAAAAGTGTATGTGGCGAAGTGAAGATTTGAGCTAAAATCAATCAGCCCTATCAGGAGTTTCGCCCGAATGTCATTCCACTCGGAAAAAATCCCTTTTTTCTTTTCCCTTATTTTGAGATTCACCCGAAAAATGCTAAATCTGTACAGTCGGCAAATTTTTAAAATAAGTCTGCAAATTCCTAAAATAAGTCGGCATTTTAATGAAAGTCACCCCCCCACAGCTCGAACCCACGCTACGCCACTGCGATCGTACTTATGTTCTTTACATATTTTACAATCTTTTACGATTTTTTCAACTTTGCGACGCATCCGTGGGAAATAGAATTTGTTTAAAATTTGTATTTTATTTTCCTTGCTGTTGCGGTGGGCACGGTTATGTTCTTTAATGATCTCGGATTCTTGTTGAGCTTCATCGAATAAATCGATGACCTTTTTCCTAGCGAAACGAATTCTGTACTGTTTGTAATGGATAGGGTAAATTTCTTGGATTCGTCCTAGAATTCTTTCTTCTGTTTGTAGACCATTTATAACTGATGGGTTAAGATACCGTTTGAAGATGTCGATTACTTTTTCATTGGTGAACTCCGTTTCTATTATTGTCAAATGTCAGCTACTGAGTAGACGTGTATTTGAGTCTGGCTTTTTCAATTATTTCTTTTCTGCGTTTATATTAAACAAATAAACTTTATTTACTTACCAAAAAGTTGTTACCTAACTCCCCTTACATACATTACATAATTTGATTCTTGTGATTAAAGTGATCTTATAAAATCGAAAAAAACCATAAAACAAAATAAATTACGAGTTAGTTTTAGTGTTTCAATTCCATTTCATTTGTTGTTTTTTTTTCCTCTCAATTATAAAATAAAACGTAACGGGCCCGTTAGAAATAAAAACACTAATACATCCGCATCTAGTTCACCCGCTTCCACCCCTCAAAAATCTATTAATACGGAAACGAGTGAAGAGTGCAAAATAATGGACCAACACTTTAAAGAACAGAGTGACTATATAATTAATCTTCTTTCAAAACATATAACCGACTCCGAAAAAAGAATTTCAAGTAATATAAGCAATCAAATTAAGGAACTACAAAACTATTATTGTATTATGGCGCTAATAAGCGTTTCTGAACACATAAGGAAAACTATTGATAATACTCAATTAAAAGTCTCAGAACTCGAATCAGCTCCTCTGAGCGCAAAAACAAACATCACAACATTAAACTCCGAAATATCCTAACTTAAAAACACTCTCCACGATATTGGCACATCGACACACAAAACGAGCTTCAGGCGGTTAAAAAGCTACAAGACGTTCAAGAAAACCGGGCAGTGGCAAGCGATGCACTTCTTTCTGGCGTACCTCATGTACCCGATGAGAATTTGAAATCAATTTTCAATCTTCTTTGTAATGCACTGCAAATTAAACCACCGACAATAAAAAAATTCAACTCACCGTATGACCGAAATTTCGTTCTGATGTCGATCGCACTCTACCGTAAACAACAACAGAGAGAACTTTGTTTACAAGATATAGACATAAATTCGACGAACTCTATTTACTAGTAAGCTTGCGAGAGGCTTTAACTAAACACAACTACACAATCTTAAAACATGCACTGAGCCTAAAAAAACAAAAACTGTTGTCTTCCGTTTACACTTCTCGAGGGATAGTGCATGTTAAACGTCACGCAAATGGTACAGCTGAGTCTATCGACAATGCAGAGAAATTGACCTGGGATGCCAACTCAACAGACTGATGAAGATTACGAACTATATAAAAACTATTATTTTCATTTGAATTAAATATTAATTTTTTCAATAATATTTCAATCCTTTTTTTATATTTCTTTTTTCAAAGCGAAATTTAATTAAATTTTTATTTTCTTAATTATATTTCAATCTAGTTTTCTTTATACCTTGCAAGGGAAAAGGTCAAAATCCCGCCGATCAAAATCCCGCAAGTCGAAATCCCGCCAAATAAAATTACTAATTATGTACACGAATCCCGCCAGTCAAAATCCCGCCGATCGAAATCCCGCCGCAAGAATCCCGCCAGTAGCCTGCTACTATTTTGCGGGATTTTCAATACTTTTTTAAAATAATCCCAACTTTTTAGATACTTTTTCATACTTTTGAAACAATATTTTATTTTAATTAGTGAATTTATTTTTATTGAAAAAAAGTATATAAGCAGTTGTGTATTGGCAATTTGGCATTTATGTATCTTCAGTTCTTCTTAGAACTCCGTAGAGGTAAGACCTCGAGGTAATTAGAGAGATAGAAATTGGATTTTATTTTGGTTTTGTGAGGACGGGTGACAACCACAACGGGATCTGGGCATATGTGGGTCTGGATCTGGACGGAGGTGGGTCTGGATCTGGACATAGGTGGGTCTGGATTCTGGACAGAGGTGGGATTTTTTTTTCGGTTTGGGTGATGGGAAACGGTAGTCTAAAAGAAGACAGAGGTGGGTTTGGATCTGGACAGAGTGTAGGTCTGGATTCTGGAAACAGGTGGGATTTTTTTTCTTTGAAAAAAAAAATATATAGAAATATGTATAAACTTTTTGGAAATTTTTTTTTTTGAAAAATATAAAAAAAACAAGATTTTTTGAAGAAAATTTCAATGAAAAATTAAACTTTTCTCAATTTTTTTTTCGGTTTTTAATTATTCTTCGAAATATGAATGATAGGTACAGTTGCTCAAGAAAACTTGACACTGGCGCTGAATTGATGCATCGAATCGTACGAAAAATCAACTTTTATCTTTAAATGCGATTTGCGGCTAAACTAAGCGTCCTGGAGGCATCAAAGTTTGCATCTTTAAACTTGATTTGCAGCTAAACTATCCGTCCAAGCGACTTTAAATGCAAAAGAAACTTTACATACACCCAACCTCGCACCCACCCCAAATCCTATAATGAGCCCAAGCAGGGGGGTTGCAGGGGGGCAGCATGCCCCCGATACATACCTCACTGTTTATTCGCGTTTATTTTCCACCCAAGGTAGTGTTTCTCAAGAATACTTGACACTGGCGCTGAGTTGATGCATCGAATCATACGAAAAATCAACTTTTATCTTTAAACGCGATTTGCGGCTAAACTAAGCGTCCTAGAGGCATCAAAGTTTACATCTTTAAACTTGATTTGCGGCTAAACTATCCGTCCAAGCGACTTTAAATGCAAAAGAAACTTTACATACACCCAACCTCGCACCCACCCCAAATCCTATAATGAGCAAAGCAGGGGGGTTGCAGGGGGTCAGCATGCCCCCCATACATACCTCACTGTTTATTCGCGTTTATTTTCCACCCAAGGTAGTGTTTCTCAAGAATACTTGACACTGGCGCTGAGTTGATGCATCGAATCATACGAAAAATCAACTTTTATCTTTAAACGCGATTTGCGGCTAAACTAAGCGTCCTAGAGGCATCAAAGTTTACATCTTTAAACTTGATTTGCGGCTAAACTAAGCGTCCTAGCGACTTATAAAATGCATATTCGTGATCTTGGAATGTGCCCGTTCCCAAAAATCAAAATAAAATTGGTAAAAAAGTTTTTCCAAAACTTTCAAAAAAAATATTTTCAGTTTTTTTCGGCTAAACTTTAGCGATTTTTGTTGTCTTTTTTTAATTTTTTTTTCGAATTATGTGTGAATGATATTTTTTTCTTTAAATGCAAAAGGAACTTTGCATACACCCAACCTCGCACCCACCCCAAATCCTATAATGGCATGCCCCCCCATACACACCTCGGTGTTTATTCGTGTGTATTTGCCATCCTCAACTAATGCATCGCATTATACGAAAAAAATGCATAAGAAACAAAAATATTAATGAGCTGTCGCATAGTAGTAGAAACGGCGGGATTTTGATCGGCGGGATTTTGATTTTCGGGATTTTGATTTCCGGGATTTAGAAAAACGGGATTTTGATACGCGGGATTTCGACATACGGGATTTTGATTCGCGGGATTTCAACCCCAACCCACCTTGCAATTACTATTTATTTTGAAATTTTTAAACATTATTCTTCAGTTTTTCTTTTCTCTTCTTTTTCTTGTAAACTATTTACTCTTCTTATACTATTTTCATTTAAATCTCTTTTCTTATATTTGCAATGGCTTTTAATAATTTACGCACAGTGATTAACGTTTTGAGTGCACAAGGAACTGGTATTCGTGTTTGACACATCAATGCCCAAAGTTTGTTATCAAAAATTGATCAATTTCGTGATACCATTGTATATCCAATCTATAGTATTCTCATGAAACACGATTTTGTAGGTAGACATTTGGTCGATAAGTTCGCTGTGATCGCCTTACCGAGATCCCTTAACAAAAATTAGTATTACATTTGGACGCATAGATGGCCACGAGCTTTTTTCCTTCATGAGAATACTATAGAATTTATATACAATGGTGATACTTTTGTAGAATCTAAGGTTGACGTTATTTGCATTTCCGAAACTTGGCTGTCGTCTGACTATAATGACTTACTATGCTCTCTCGACGGATATAAAATGTTTAGGTCTGATAGGAACCGTTGTAGAGGTGGGGGTGTGGCAGTGTACATAAAAGAAGGTATCAATTGTATGGTGAAATGTTTATCTGAAGATGAAAGTGAAATTGATTTCATATTTGTTGAGTTGTTTAATGATTTGGAAAAGCTGCTCATCGGTACGGTATATCGACCCAATAAGAACATTTGTACCTCTTCCCTTATAACACTCATTGAACAGATATCAATTTCAAACCCCAAAACTGTTATCTGCAGTGATTTTAATTGCAATTTGTTGAGCGAAAACCGTCTCGTTGAGGAATTTCGTACATTAAACTTTAATTCAGTGAATACGAATGCTCCAACCCACTTTTCAAACTATGAACCTACATTACTTGATCTTTTTCTGGTAAGTAATACAAATAATGTTGTTTTTTATAATCAGCTCTCAGCACCGGCCTTTTCAAAACATGATATGATCTTTTTAATATATGACTTTATTGTTTTAGAGTCAATTAAAACTTTCGAGTTCAGAGATTTTAAAAACATAAACTATTCTTTGCTAGAACAAGATGTGCATAGTATTGATTGGAGAAGTATCCTCCTTACTTCATCAACTCATGAGCAGGTTCAGTTTCTCAACAATAACCTCTTAAGTCTATACGATATACATGTTCCTCTTAAAATCAAACACGTTATCCCACGCAATAAACCATGGTTTACAAACGTTATTCGGGATTTAATACAGCAACGAGATTTGGCATATGCCCGTTGGAAAAGATTTCGACTGAACGATATATATAACATTTACCGCACTTTAAGAAATAAAACTGTTCTCGAAATTGGAAAAGCTACATATGAATTATATTCTAATAAGTTCAATTCAAGCTTAAGTACTAAGCATATCTGGAAAAATTTAAAAACTTTGGGAAACAGGATACAGGATCGTTAGCTCACAACGTTCAGCTGCCACCGATTTACAATAAAGTTTTTAGAAGAAAGAAGTCAAGAAAACGAGAATATATTTTCTTTTATTAATATAACTGCTGAGGATGTGGTAGAAGCGATTTTATCTATTAAATCAAAAGCAGTTGGGCTCGATAAAATTCACCCTTCCTTTTTAAAGTTGGTCTTACCTTTTCTTCTCCCTTACTTGACTTTTATCTTCAACACTATCTTAACAACAGGAGTATTTCCAATTCAGTGGAAAAAGGCTAAGATTATTCCTGTTCCCAAAACCATAAAAGGTGATGAATACAGGCCAATTTCAATACTACCATTTTTGTCTAAGGTTTTTGAACGAATTATGCAGAAACAAATGGGTGTATTTCTAGAACGTGAGAACTTACTTACCTACCCCTTAGCAATCTGGTTTTCGAAAGAAAAATTATTGTATTACGGCTCTAATAAGCGTTTCTGAACACATAAGGAAAGCAATCGATGAAGAACAGGTAACTTTTTTGATCCTCCTTGACTTTTCTAAGGCTTTCGACACGGTCAACCACTCAAAACTGTGTTCAAAACTTTTTCAGTACTACAAATTCTCTTCAACTGCAGTCAAACTGGTCTCTTCGTATTTAACAGGTCGACAACAAGCGGTTGAATTAAACAAAGCTCTCTCTGATTTCTTACCACTCGCGAGTGGAGTTCCCCAGGGTTCAATCTTGGGTCCATTGTTATTTTCGCTCTACATAAATGAACTTCCTTCAGTTATCGAGCACTGCTCTATCCGCATGTATGCAGATGATGTTCAGATGTATGTATGTAAGTTGTCCTTTGGGGCTTATCGAACACTTTTCAACCTGTGTTAATGAAGATTTAGTAAAGATTGTACAGTGGTCACAAAGCTTTGATCTAATGCTCAATCCTAAAAAGTCAAAATGCCTAATAGTATCTAAAAATACTCTTGAACTCTCTTACTTTTCTCCAATAGCTTTAAATGATTCTTCTATTGAATTTGTACAGACAGCTAAGAACCTTGGAGTTATTTTTAATAGAAATCTGTCATGGAAGGATCATATCAGCTATACAGTTGGCAAAACATATGGTGTGCTCCGTGCTTTATGGGCAACACAGCACTTCACTCCTACTAACATTCGTATATTACTCGCCAAAAGTCTAGTACTTCCGTTACTGACCTACGGTTGTGAAATGTTCGGTAAGTTAGACAATGATAGTAAAAGGAGAGTTAATGTTGCCTTTAAACAGCACTGTGAGATATGTATATGGATTACGTCGCTACGATAGAGTATCTCACCTCTCCAAATCCTTGCTAAATATGACAATCGACAATTTCATGCATTTTCGCGCTATGGTCTTGTTTTCGGATATACTCTTAACCAATCAACCTGTAGATCTATTTAATGAAATACAATTCCTTACTTCAAGTAGGAATAACCATTTAATACTCCCTCGGTTTAATTGTTTAATTTCCGAACGCCAGTTTTTTGTCAACTCAATTCGACAGTGGAATTCATTGCCCAGAGACATAAGAAGAATCAATAGCACTATAAAAATTAACTATTTAACTGAATTTTAAATGTAACATTGATAAAGTAGCTTTTAAATAAAAGTCTTTATTCCTTGGGACGATATAATGAATCCCAAAAACTCCACAGTATCTTTTAGGAACTCGCATTTATCCATCTGAACTTTCAGATTTGCGTTTTGGAGAGTTTGAAAAATTGTGGATAGATTACGAAAGTGAGAATGTTCATCTTTGCTAAGGACGACGATATCGTCTATATAGACAAAACAAATTTTGCCTATATGTTCTCGAAGAATGTCATCCAATGCCCTTTGAAATATGGATGGTGCATTCTTTAACCCAAATGGAAGTCGAACGAACTCGTACTTTCCATTGTTAACTGAGAAGGCTGTATTTTCAATGTCCTTCTCGTCCAGTTTGATTTTGTGAAATCCACTCTTTAAGTCGATTACCGAGAATATCTTGTTTTGACCGAGTTGTGATAACACTTCATTGATTTCGGGGATCGGATAGCGATCCGAAACGGTTACAGCATTAAGTTTTCTGTAATCAATAACTAACCGATACTTTTTTTCGCCTGAGGCATCGATTTTTTTGAGAACGATCCAAATTGGTGCATTGTAAAGCGACCGTGAAGGTCTTATTATACCGTCTTTGAGGAGTTGGTTGATTTGTTTATCCACTTCGTCTTTTAAAGACATTGGATATGGGTACGATCTAGTGTAAATCGGATCTTCAGTTGAAGTTCTAATTCTGCCTTTAACGGTAGTGGTGAAGGTAAATTTTTCATCTGGTTCGACGAAGAGATTTGAGTAAATTTGTGTTAATTTACGAAGTTCAGTTTTTTGTTCTTCTGACATATATGATTATCCCTGATCGTAACAGAATTTATTGACTCTGATATTTGTTGTTTGAGTCGAATTTTGAACTTATTTTTTACTAGATTATAGTTTTCTTTTGTAAAGATAACAGCTGACAGATTTTTGAGGCTGTCGTTGCCTAAGATTCCATTGAAGCATTGTATATCCACTCTATTGACACCTGGTAAGTTGCTTTCCACACCACCTGCATTTCAGCACATGAACCCTATCTGGGGGATAAAATTTATTCCAATTTGACGTTCAATGTATTTCCCATAAGAGAAAAGCAAAAGAGAGTCATATTCATGTTACATTTTCTAATAACTTTTATATAAACGGATACAACTTTTATGATTGCAATAGAATAACAAAACATGTTAGTTTACAAATCTAACAAAAAATAAATCAAAACTGACGCCTCAAATGCTTTAAATTTAAGATGAAAAATGTAAACAAACTACCTCTACAACGAGAAACAACAACACCAATACTCGTTTGAGAAAAAAGCAGCGCAGAGACGTAGCCAAGATTATTTAAAACATGAACAGTTTTTTTTTCTTTGTTAATTATGTTTGTATTGAAAATGAAGATTTTCAAATACATGTCATGTTTTTGTTTGGATTGAAAATTTCTTGCATATATATTTACCAATTTAATTACAAAAAAAAAATGTTTAAGTATTTTTACCTACGTACAGAATTTTTTGGTTTGGAAGTATGTAAATATTTTAAATGCTTCTTCGTTATACCGAATTAACACGACTGGTGAAAAGCTGCCGGTATAATGACAAAAATAATGAATTTGTCGATTCTTCTGTTATGGTTTTGGTCATTATATATATATTGACCTGTTGCACAAACAGTGTACAAATATTTGTACTCCTTTTTTCTCAAGAATACAAATTCACTAACGCAATACATAAATATATAGAAATACTTTATACCTACATATTCATAAAAACATTACTGCAAAGTTTCGGTGACGTAAGCTTTTACCTATTAGAAAACAGTAGTAAAATATATAATAAAAATCTTCATAATTGACTCTAGTCTATCAAACCCCTTCCCTGACTACGCACGTGACACCAATTTTGCTTACGAAATAAATCCATTTTGGAAAGCAACAACAACAATACAGGTTTGTTTACATTTTTCATCTGCAAAATATAGGAAGTTATACATAAGTTTTGATACATATTCTTCTTGATTAACTAACTCACATAAATTCTTTTTCTATTGCAACTATAAAATAAATAAGTGTTCATAGAAAATTAATTAGCAAAAGTAATGTTTTTCAGACCTTTTTTTGGTTTTCTCTTATGGGAAATACATTGAATGTCAAAATGAAAAAAAATGTATCCCCCACATAGGGTTCACGTGCTGACTGCTAGGTGCCGTGACTGCATTCGCCAATGTAGTACAAAAATAAATAATGCCAGACACAATTTATGTTTTAAACAATTTATTTAACAATTCCTTTTTTGCTCTTTTTAATGATCTGTACAACCCAAGCGACAGTTTTTTAATAAGCGTCGAGACAAGAATAACGGATTAAAAGAAAAAGAACATTAATGAATGTAAATGGTAAAGATACAAAAAAGTGAAATGAATAGATAGTTAAATAAAGAGATACACTATATAAGATACTTTTTGTTATTGCTATTCGAAATAAGGGGCGCTATTGTCGGAACAATGTCGCCACAGTTACTCCCCCTCCAGAAACGTCACTGATATTGCTGGACCATTAGTTACTTTTTTGTTGCTGTAGGTTCTTGAATCAGCTGGTTGTTGTTGATGTAAAGAATCTGAGTCTGATTGTGAGATGAATGCTGGTTTTAATCTTGCCACAGATATAATCTTATCGTTTCCGTCGATGGATATTAGGAATCTTCGGTCGTCGATACGCTCCTTAACCAAATATGGACCGGAATATGGTGCTCTGAGTGGAGGTTTTACTTCGGCATGACGTAGGAAAACATGCGAGCAATCGTTGATGTTCTTGAGCAAAAACATTTTGGGCTTTGAATGATGTTTTATAGGACTTGGCCGAATTGCTCTCATGTATTCTCTATGTTTTTCTAGGAAGAGTTCTGGATCAGCTGGTTCATCTGTGCAGATGAAAAAATCTCCAGGAATGCGAAGTGGAGTACCAAATACCATTTCTGCTGGTGAAGCACCGATGTCTTCTTTGAACGCTGTACGAAGGCCTAGTAGCACTGATGGAAGCAAGTTTATCCATGGAATGGCTGGATTGCACATTAATGCAGCCTTGAGTGTCCTATGCCAACGTTCAACCATCCCGTTTGCGGCCGGATGGTACGCAGTTGTTCGGATGCGTTTGGCACTGATAGTGTTTGCCAGTGCAGCAAATAGAACGCTTTCAAATTGGGACCCTTGGTCCGTTGTAAGTTGCATAGGTGTTCCAAAGAAACAAACCCAGTTATTGAAAAAGGCTGATGTTACTGTATCGGCAGCAATGTCTTTCAATGGAATTGCCATTGGAAACCTCGAAAACCGATCTATGATTGTTAAGCAATATTTAAAACCTCTTACCTCTGGCATGTGGATTATATCCAGATGTAGGTGATCAAATCTTTTGTCCGGGACATCTATCTTCTTTGGAATTAGCTTGTTGTGCCTCTGAATTTTCGCACGTTGGCATGGGACACAATCCCTCGACCATTCAAGAGTATCCTTTCGAATATTTGGCCAAACGTATTTTTCTCGAAGTTGTTTGCAAGTTGTTCTGCCGCTGGGGTGTGCTAGGCCATGTACAACGTTGAAAGCTGTTCGTCGAAGTGGAGTTGGAATGAACGGACGGATGAATCCAGTTGAGATATCGCAATATAAACTGATGTCATTATCTATCGCAAGCTTTTGAAGTTTTAGAGATGTTTCTCCTTTTAAAATGTTGTTTAGTTCTTCGTCAAGAATCTGCTCGTGTTGAATTGTCTCTGGATTTAGGATAGTTGGCATTTCGATTACACAAATTCGTGAAAGGGCATCTGCTACGAGATTTTGATCTCCTTTCAAATGAACTATTTCAGTTGAAAACTGTGAAACGAAATCCAATTGTCTCAATTGTCTCGGTGATGCTTTCTCTGGACGTTGGGAAAATGCATATATGAGCGGTTTATGATCCGTTTTGATGATGAAGTGATGACAATCCAGTATGTGTTGAAAGTGTTTACACGCTGCAAAAATCGCTAGCAACTCTCTATCGTACGTGCTGTAGTTTTTTTCGGTTTTGCTCAATCTTCTGGAAAAGAATCCAATCGGCTTCCAAATTTCATCTTCAAATTGCTCTAATGCAGCTCCGATGGCCACATCGGATGCATCTGTGGTTAGCGCCAATGGTGCATGTGGTAAAATGAAGGATGAAATAGTTGCATTAGCAATACTGTTTTTGCAATTCTGGAACGCCTCAGAAGTTTCCGGAGTCCATGGGATTTTCCTCTTGTCATTCTTGATAGATTTTTGTAGGTATTGGTTGAGCGGTGCTTGTTGCTGGGCTGCTTGTGGAATGCAACGGCGATAGTAGTTAAGCATTCCCAGGAAACGTCGAAGGTCTTGGATGGTTTCTGGGCGTGGAAAGTCAACTATTGCGTCAACACGATCCTTGGGAGGTATATAACCTTCTCTGCTTATGCTGTAGCCAAGGAAGTTTATATTTGCTTGGCCCAAACAGCATTTGGTGGTGTTAATCAACAGGTTATAGTCCTTAAGCTTCTGTAGTACGGCCTTTAGGTGTATTTTATGTTGTTCTTCTGATTCGGACATAATCAGAATGTCATCAATGTAGCAGAACACATAGTCCATTCCACGAAATATGGAATCTATGAGGCGTTGACATGTTTGTGAAGCATTTTTTAAGCCGAATGGCATGAAAACATACTCATAGAGCCCAAACGGTGTTGTTATAGCCGTTTTTTGTATGTCCTCTGGAAGCATCGGAATTTGGTGATAGGCTCGTGCCAGGTCCAATGTTGAAAATATGATTTTACCATGGAGCTTCTCAAAAATGTCTTGGATAAATGGTGGAGGATAACGATCCGGTACTGTTTGTGAGTTAAGCTTCCTGAAATCACCACAGAGTCTCCAATCACCGCTTTTTTTCTTCACCAAATGGATCGGGCTAGCCCATGGGCTGCTGGATGGGCGAATAATTCCTTGTTGCAGAAGGAACTCTATTTCGGCTTTAGCAGCCTGAAGCTTCTCGCCGGAAAGTTTCCGGGGGCGTTCTGCTACAGGATGTCCGGTGGTGATTAGGTGGTGATATACTCGGCTGTTGTCTGATGATTTAATTGGGAAAGCTTCAGGTTTGGTAATGCTGATAAATTGACTTAAGATACCATCAAAATCTCTTTCGGTGTCTATTGTTGAGATGCCAAAGGTGTCTGCCCGCTGCAGACGTCCATTGCTGACCAGAGCGGTAAGTGAATCATAGATTCTTCGGTTTTTCATATCCACAATAAGACCAAAGTGGACCAAAAAATCAGCTCCGATAATGGGTGTTGTGACGTCTGCAACCAGGAATGACCATTTAAATTCTCGTCGAAGTCCCAAATCAACTAATATGATTTTATTACCGAAGGTGTTGATCGGTGTGTTGTTGGCGGCATACAGTTTGAAGGCAGTGGGAACAGATTTTCCCGACAAATGCGCTCGAGGAAGAACTGATATAACTGAGCCTGAGTCTATGAGGTATTTAACATGTGTTTTTTTTATCGTGAACATGCAGTCGTACCTCTTGGAGAGAAGTGTTGATGTTGCTGCCCGCTAAGATGAATGGGTTGATAGTGCTGTCGCCTGCGGGTTCAAAAGACGACAGCTCCGCTAGTTTTCCTGATTTTTTGTGGTGAAAGAGCATGGAATTGTGCAACAACGAGCTTTCTCTCCAAACCTCCTGTGAAAGAAGCACACTTGTCGACGCTTAGGTGTAAGTGAGCGAGGTCGGTGCTGAGGCTTCGTGGAACTGTCGGAAAAAGTTGCTCCAACTTCTTGCATGAAACTGGACATCATCTTCTCAAGCTTCTCGATTTTTTGTTCCAACTGTGAGATATTTTGATGAGATGGACTTGGATTTGTCACCATAACATATCCATTGGAAGTATTTTCCATGATTCTGTCTGCAACTTCGGACAGAGTATTGAGGTCAGACTTACCAGAAACTGATAACAGACCACGGACGCTTATTGGCATTCTGTTTATCCAAAGGGAATACAAAAATTCATCCCCCACAGTTCCTGCTGCCAGCTCACGCATTTCACGTAGAAGCTGAGTTGGTTTTTTATCCCCCAATTCCAGATCTGTCAAGAGCTTATGAAGTTGTTTTTCTCTAGAATCAGAAAGGCGCTTGATCAAGTTCGATTTTAGATATTCATACTTATCTGTTTCTGGTGGAGAGCGAACAACATCAGATACATGCAGCAACACGTCTGAATCGAGGCAGCTTATTATGACGTCGAACTTTGTGTTGTCGCTCTTGATGCCTTTAGACCGGAATTTGGCCTCAACTTGCAGGAACCAAAGATCTGGTTGAGATTTCCAGAATGTGGGTAGTCTGATGTCAGTGACTGCGCTTAAGGTATTACACCTCATCTGCTCCTCATCGTCAGTCCCATATTTTTTCTTGGGGCCATCGTCGGTCCCATCGATTTTCTTGGAGCCAGTCATTTCGTTTTTAGGTGGCGGCGAGTGGGTAATGCTCATATTAACTCTTTTTTTGTTTTTAGTTGTGATTGTTGTCTGACTATCACGTCGGGGTCACCAAATTGTAGTACAAAAATAAATAATGCCAGACACAATTTATGTTTTAAACAATTTATTTAACAATTCCTTTTTAGCTCTTTTTAATGATATGTACAACCCAAGCGACAGTTTTTTAATAAGCGTCGAGACAAGAATAACGGATTAAAAGAAAAAGAACATTAATGAATGTAAAAGGTAAAGATACAAAAAAGTGAAATGAATAGATAGTTAAATAAAGAGATACACTATATAAGATACTTTTTGTTATTGCTATTCGAAATAAGGGGCGCTATTGTCGGAACAATGTCGCCACACCAATAGTATTCTCATGAAACACGATTTTGTAGGTTGTCATTTGGTCGATAGGTTCACTGTGATCGCCTTACCGAGATCCCTTAACAAAAATTAGGATTACATTCGGGCGCATAGATGGCCACGAGCTTTTTTTCTTCATGAGACTACTATAGAATTTATATACAATGATGGAAGGATTTTAGTGTGGGAAGGATAAAAAATTGTATTTGAATCGAATAAATGCCGAAAAGATTTACCATGGTGTGGTGGCTTATTTCTACTTTGCCGCCGACTGAATTTGCATACAAATTTTGATTGTTAGGAATTGGGTTTTTAACTAGACTTTGTTGAATGTAATTTTTGTTTGATCCCGTGTCGACTAAGAATTTTAATATTTTGCCGTCGCTCGTCTTACATTCAAAGTATGGTAAGGACGAGCTTCTTAGCCTAAAAAATGAATATCTGCGTAATCATTGAGTGGGTCGTCGTAATCATTTTGATTTGAAATGTAATCGTTTAACGACTCATCTCCGATATCTACTGTGCTCATAGAATCTATTAAGGAGTTATAATTATCGGTGTCAGACTGGGAAGAATATGCGTGTTGAGGGATCAATTTGTTCATTTGTTTGGGATGAGCTTGGTTAATTGATTGGATCGGTATAGGGCTTGGAGGTTGTTGAAACATGGAAGTTTCTTTGCATTTTGTTTGGAATTACTTGCATCGATGGAGAAGGGGAATTCTGATCTTTTACCAAATAAATGATTGTGGGGTTTTGGTCTATTCATATAATTTATTCCTCTCGAGCGAATGCTTTCATCGATATCCATTGGTTCAGATCTATTACATATTTAGAAACGGTTTCGGACCAAGTGGTCGGGGTGGAACAAATTGTCTTTTTTGTTGAAAGGGATTATGCTGGGGATACTGAGGTGTTTGGTAGAAACGTGGTGGTGCGTTTGGATAATGTTGTAGGATATGTGTGCTAATTGTGGATAAAAGGGTTGCAGTTGTTGTGCGAGGTGAATTGGTCTACGAGGGAGTGGTGTTGGAGCTGGTTTTCTATTGCTAGGAACATTAGCATGTTGTGAACGGAAGCTTTGATTTTCAAGCTTTTGACATAAGTACAGAGCTTGTGGAAGGTCAGCGGGTTCTCTTATACCCAGAAGTCTGGATAAGTCCCCTCTAAGGCCTCTTGTGAAGGTATCTAAAGCCTTCTCTCTGTACGTTTCTATCAGTATGTGCATTGCCTCTGGTGCAATTTCCATACTTGAAATTTTGTTTAGAATCAAAGTCAAGTGTTGGTATACAGATTGGTAATATTCTTCAACACTATTGTGACCTTGAGTCAAAGTTGTCATCTGGTATTCTAGTGTACCAAGATCGCGTTTATCTGCGTAATGGGTAGTCAAACATTTAGATATACACTCCCAATTCAAAGGGGTGCTATATGATTCTAGCACCGCATCTGCGTTGCCGACTATCTTGTTTCGAATAGTGTTTAAAATACCGAAGTATAAAAAAAAAAAATATATCCGACCGTCCGTCCAGTCTGATATTTTTTTTCATAATAAAGAATATGTCAGCTAATATTTAAGTAAAAATCAGCTTTGTGCGGGTAGATTTGCAATTTTGACAGTTTTTTGAAATTTAATAAAAAATAAAAAATGGATATTTCTTACAATACCATCTTTTAAGACTTGAGGCCCGTCTGGCAGGACCTTTCGACCGTCCGTCCGGTCGGATATATTTTTGTTCATATTTAAGAATGTGTCAGCTAACATAAATAGGTCTGTTCCTTTACTTTGAATTTCTGTGATTTTCTGTGCATTTCTGCGCATTTCAGTCCAAAGTTGTGTCAAAGTTCATATTAAAAAAATATTTTGACACAAGTTTGGACTAAAAATCACAGAAACCCAAAGTAAAGGATCAGACCTAATGTTAAAATCAGCTTTGTGCGGGTAGGTTTACAATTCTGACAGTTTTTTGAAATTTAAAAAAAAATTAAAAAAAAGGATATTACTTACAATACCATCTTTTAAGACTAGGCCCGTTTGGCAGGACCTTTCGACCGTCCGTCCGGTCTGATATATTTTTTTCATATTTAAGAATATGTCAGCTAACATAAATGTTAAAATCAGCTTTGTGCGGGTAGGTTTACAATTTTGACAGTTTTTTGAAATAAAAAAAAAAATAAAAAAAAGGATATTTCTTACAATACCATCTTGTAAGACTTGAGGCCAGTCTGGCAGGACCTTTCGACCGTCCGTCCGGTCTGATATATTTTTTTTTTCATATTCAAGAATATGTCAGCTAACATATAAGTAAAAATCAGCTTTGTGCGGGTAGGTTTACAATTTTGACAGTTTTTGAAATTTAAGAACAAATAAAAAGATGGATATTTCTTATTATACCAATTTTTAAGACTTTAGGCCCGTCTGGCAGGACCTTTCGACCGTCCGTCCGGTCTGGTATATTTTTTTTTTATATTTAACAAGATGTCAGTTGGGCGATTCCGCTGGAGACGATTTTCGGCGTAGTATCTATCATAAAATCTAAAAATCTAAATGCATAGTAGAAGGACTCTTTTCATCAACAAAAAAATTTTTGTTCACCAAATTTAAAGATAACATTTTTTTACGCTTCGCATAACTATAATACGAAAGGTCGGTGCAAACTGCAATTATCATGACTGTTAAAAAAAGTGCGAAATAGATTTTACCGACAATTTGAGGTAATGATTCACTTGTAAGACTTGTGGTCACAAATGTGATTTATTCGTTTGTCCAAAAATATTGAAGTATTTGTTATTACTTTTTCAGTATTATTTATCGCAAAAAGACATTGTAAGATTGTTGCACCCGCGATAAAAAAGATATAAAAGTTTGTTTTTTTTCACAAAAATAAGGTGCTTTCGTTTTGAAACTTTGTGAAAGTAAGAAAAAAACAAAAACAAAATTAAATCAGTCGTATCAGGAGTAAATTGTAAATTGAACTTTGAAAAAACACTGATTCAAATTGGTTGCACCCGCGATCGTGAAATTAGAATCGCGGGTGCAACTTACTGACAACTACCATTATTGAGTGATGTATTATATTTTATTTTAAAATATGCCTTGAATTATAATTTTTGCTGTTCATGGTTGACTTTTTTAAACATTTTTAATATAATATTTTGTTCTTTTTTTATAAAAATATAAGTTTAATGGCAGGGAAACAAGGAATTTCACAACCTGGCACGAAATCTATCAAAAAACATCTAATTGATACTTTTTTCTAAACAGTAAATTGAAGAAGGGAAAGACGTGTTAGTTGGTAAATGGGAACGGTTGAAAAAGATACTGGGTTTTCAATCAAAATTTGTTCTTAAATCACAAGACGGAACCAACATAGCTGTGACACGAACCTTACTGCATCGTTTCAAGAGCACAGATATTTTGAAATCTACCATCATCGAAATGGATAGTTTTATGGAAGATGATGATTTAAAGCCACTTATACGATGAGTGCACAAAGAAATTCTGTTTTCTGATGTATGTATATCTGCTCCTTTTTCGATTAATCTCCAACAACCTCTCTTGAACTTCTTATATTACCAGCAGAGGCATGCCTTGAAACCTGTTCTATTTTTACTGCAATAGTCTTGCCAAAAGATATTTGCGCGGGTTTGTATCTATGTTCTCTTACAGTACCCTGCAAGTTCGGCAGAAAAATAACACTTTATTGTTACGTAGGGTTGTGTCTAAACAATATGGTTGAAGAGGGAGTTGTAAGATCACAATTTATGATGCCAATTGAAGACATGATCGTAAAATTGCAAGCACCAGAAAAAAAATCATTGATGGCAATAATATATTCCCAGTATTTTCGAAAAATATTAACATATTTGATAAAAACTTTGTAATAATTAATAGAAAAGTGTACTAACTAGCATTATATGTCACTTAATCTCTAATCCAGTTCCGTTATATCATTTGTTTTATATAAATATTCATTAAAGTTAGACGCGTTGCACCCGCGATAATTTGATGTTGCACCCGCGATTGCTTTAAGATTGAAAAACTCGTTATTTAATTTTGTTTTCTAACTTTATTTTTATTTCTTTAGTTGTTTGGATATACGTCGTTCAATGAAATGTAAGAAGAATATAACAAATGTTTCTCAATTAACAGACTTTTGGGTTTTTCGTACTATGATCCAGAAAAGTGGGCCAAATTCGTTGCACCCGCGATCGCACTTTGAAACTTTTTTTCCGAAAATCTATTTATTTCATTTAAATTATATAAATGAAACCAAAATTAATAGGTCAAAATGATACCCATCAAGTAATAATTTTATTAAAATAAGTTTGCATTTTACTTTAAATATACTCAAAGTGAGTCTAAATGTTGCACCCGCTATAATGGAATCGCCCAGTTAACATATATGTAAAAATCAGCTTTGTGCGGGTAGGTTCGCAATTCTGACAATGTTTTTTGAAATTTAAGAAAAAATCAAGAAAGGAAATTTCTTATAATACCAATTTTTAAACCTTACGGCCGTCTGGCAGGAGCTTTTGACCGTCCAACTCGTCAAGTATATTTTTTTATATACAAGATGGCATAAGCTTACATGTGTGCGAAAACTTTAGGTAGGTTGGTGCTTCAGTTTTGTCAATTTTATAAAGTTTTGAAAAAAATATGTGGCAACCCTGCGTCTACAGTAAGAGAACCATATCATAATTTGTTGACTTGATTTAATGTGTATTAGGATTATACGCAGTTAACGTGCTACACTTAAAACATTATTCTCTGACAAATCAATGACATTTTTTAATTACAACTTTAAAAACACGTTTGGCAAGCTATTTTCGTCCAAAAAAACTGGTCTGGCATCTCTTTTTTCATGTACAAAAAGACATAAGTTATTATAAATTCAAAAATCAGCATTCTAAAAGTAGATATGTTGCATTTGGAATTTATTTTACATTTAAAAAAAAATAGGTGGCAACCCTAGAATTGCGGAAATTTTCACAGATCTTTATTTTTTGACTAATCTGTTCACGAATAAAGAATACACTAAGTTTTAGCCTTGTACCTTAATCTTTAAGAGCTTTAGGCTCGTCTGGCAAGCACTTTCGACCGCCAAACCCGTCTGGCATAATTTTTTTCATGCATAAGAATGTATAAACTAAATTATAAATAAGTTTCAGCCTTGTGCGGGTAGGTTAATTTTGACCCTTTTTTTGCATTTTGAAAAAATCAGATGGCAACCTTTCGACCGCGGCAACCCTACCAGACCGTGGTTTTCATACTTAACTAGTCCCAAATCAAGCATACACAAAGTTGTAGCCTTGTGTCTAGTAGGTTAGTCAAAGTGGCTGGTAGCTCTCCGACTATAACTGCATTTGTAAGGTTTTTTTTGTTGTTGTTACAAGCTTGGAAAAAAAACTGTGAACTTTAAAAATATACGTAAAAATTGGAGTGTAGGAAATTAAATTATATTGATGGGTGATCGTTCAAATATTTATGAGTGTCAAGTTAGCAAAGCAACTTTGACGAGTCGAAAAATGGTTAATTGGATAATTTGTTAATTAGTCGTTAATTAGTTGTGACAATTTCGAATTGGTCGTTCAATGTTTTCTATGTTTTTTTGGGTACTTTGCTAAGTTGACAATACTGGAAAAGCGTGAAAAACTTCTTATACTTAATGTTTTATGGCTTAATAATTTGCCGTTAATTAGTCATTAATTAGTTGTGAAAAATTTAATCCAATCGTGCAATGTTTTCTATGTTTTTTTGTATTCTTCGTTAGCTTCATATCAAGTTAGCAAAGCAGCATCTTTAAAAGGGATCTAAACTGCTTTACCAAACTGTTTATGGCTTAATAGTTTGCCACTAACTAGTCTTCAATTAGTTGTGACAATTTTTAATTTGTCGTGCAATGTTACACCAGGAAAACCACATGCAATACCTTCGGTTTACACTTGGAAGGAAAATATATAACTCAGTTTTCAACAACAAGTAACGTCGCCGTCGGTGCCCTGACCATACCGGCTGCCTTATGACCTTCTTTGTCGTGGATGGAACTCCACGTATGATATATGTTACTATGGCAACATTTTAAGTAACATCTTTTTTTACAATTCATCGGATAAACAATTTCGAAAAAAAATATACTATTTTTTTCTCTTGACTCATAAAGTGAGAACTTATGAATTGGATAATTCACACATTCATGTCTGATGATATCGATTAAAGGCTCATTTTATAGGTCGTTATAAGAACTAAAAATGATTCTAAGAGCATCATCCAACAAAAAATCAAAGGTAACCGAGATAACTCAAGAAAAGGCATACCACCCCCAAAACACAACCCATAGAGGAACATTGGCCCGCTATAGCTCAAAGATTAAAAACCTACAGAGGTCGTTGATAGGTTATTTTATAGGCAATTTTATTCTCTACAAAGTTAAGTTGGATGTTTTGCTGTAAAATGAAATGCGAGCGAGCTATTATATAAAAACAAAGCCAATCTCTTTTTCAAGATAGCGGCTCTTCCCTAACCTCAAAAATCCCAAAAACTCGTTTTTATGATAAGAAGGCGTACCCAAACAGATTCCATACAAAAAATGTTGTCCATCGAAAAATGCGATTTCATGCCCTTTGAACTAATTTGACTGGGCTATATAATATAGGGATTTCGTAGTTTTTACAATTTAAGAAAAAAACAATAACTCAAGGCTCGTGATTCTAATATACAAGTTTGGCAAGCGAAAATGTCTGTATTGGCTTCAAGAATCTCTTCCATTTTCAATCATAAATAAATAAAAGTTTAACTAAAATAACGGAAACGTGTACCTACAGTCTGTGTGTGGAATATCATGTGATTGGTTTACTATTTACCGATTTCAATACAATCCTACACACATTTTTTTCAAGGTGCCTTGATAATATTAAAAGAAATTCAAAATCAACTCTACCAGAACTTTAGATATGTCATTTAAAAACAACTACAGATCAGCCATTTTTTTTCTATTTGACTTTTATTATTTATATTTATTCAAGTGTTGGTATTATTATTATGTATGTATATCATCTTGAGGTGTTTAATCACACTATAAAAGCCAAATACTGGCTGGTTTGTTCTGGTAGTTCAACAAAATGTTTCGCTTGGTAGTTACTTTGGGTCTATTCTGCCTCTGCAGTTCATCTGCTAATCAAACTCTAAATGAAGATCGTGTTGTCAATGGAAAGTCAGCATCTATAAATGAATTTCCTTATCAGGTCTCAATTCAAGAAGATGATGAGCATATTTGTGGAGGTAGCATTATTGATTGGAAGTTTATCGCAACAGCTGCCCATTGCTTTGATGGGACTCCAACAAGTCAAGTAGGAGCTATGAAAGTACGTTGTGGCTCATCGCAATGGGCATCAGGAGGTGTTGTAAAGTCAATCAAGGCCTGGCATATGCATCCTGATTGGGATAGTAAGGCAATGGTCAACGATATTTGCATTGTGGAGCTCACGTCTGCCCTCGTCCCCAGTGCTTCAATTCGAATTATTCCTTTGGCTACTGTCACTCCAAACGATGGTGATCCTGTCACGGTAAGCGGATGGGGAGCCACTATTGAAGGAGGCCAAAAGTATCCAAATATTTTACAAGCAACTGATATGAAATTCCTGACAACGAAATCATGTGCTTCAGGAAAATTCAAATACACAGAAGCCAATATTTTTGGGCCAATGGTCTGTGCTGATGGTGATGCAACTGATGCATGCCAAGGCGACTCTGGCGGTCCTTTAGCATATGATGGCAAATTAGTTGGTGTTGTGTCTTGGGGAGAAGGTTGTGCCCGAAAAGGATATCCCGGTGCTTATGCTGATGTGCCGACATTCGTTCCTTGGATTAAACAAATGATGAAAAAATTGTCGTAACCCAAATAATCATGTCGAAAGAAATAAAACATTTTTGTTTAGCTGAACCTTTGGTTCATTGCTTATGAAATAATAAAATAATGTATTTTTATTAGGCGTATTGTGAAAATTTCAAAACATTTTTATAGGTCTCTCATCTAGCTCTGTGAAGTTGTATAACGTTGCATAACTCATAATTTGGAAAGTCTAGTAGGCACCTTTACGTTGTATGCCCATTGGATTACTTCAAACCTTTGCAAACTACCTCCACTTAATATACCAACCCGACCATATTCACAAACAGTCTTAGATCAGAAAAAAAAAAAAAATAATAATGAAAGCGTTACTCAAAGACTCATCACCCTTCCCAAACTTTTCCCCTAACGACTCTTCCTACCTTTAGGACCGATGTCTACAGACCCATCGGCCTCGCTCACCTCGTCGATGGGGGGATCTTGCTTCACATGAAGGGACCTTTGTTACTTTTCCAGGCCTAAGTAGCTGGGATTTGACCGAAAATATATTACCATCTTTTAAATAGAAAGGAACCGAATTTAAGCTACCCATAATTTAATTTTTTTTCTTCTTATCGACTGTCATACCTAAAGGGAGGAGTCAAAGGTGGTCGTGTCCCCTTGAGCCGTCTCAACACACCCTTCAGTATTACCGCTAACAAAAAAAAAATGTCAGCGAAATACTCCTATGCTATCACTGGTGCTCTAAATTTGTGTAATAGCCCTCTTTCGAAAAGGGGAAAGTCGTTGACTTTCCCTCTTACTCCATTAGAAACTCTACCCTATTCTCAAATCCACTTCCCCAAATTTCTCACTTACAACTCCATCCTAAATAAAAAAAAAAATGGTAAAATAACGAAACAAAAGATCGACAAAATCATTTTTTTTAGTTGGTTAACCATTTAACATTTTTTCTAATTTCCCTTACTGCTTAGTTCACTACCATATCTTAAAACTATTTATTTATAAATTCATCGGATGCATCTCCATACATTGTTATCAACCGTCTCGAAAATTTACTATTTACTGCATTAAAAAAAATATATACCTATTGAATCTACCCACGTCTTCATCAAGCAACCGTATTCGCGTTAGGTTCTATATCCTCACCAAATCAATAAAAAACTTCCGAGTTAGGTCGTAAATTTTTTTTGTCACAAATTCAAATACCAAATTAAAAATCAAATGAGATTCTGTTTGTTTTTACTTGCGATATATGTAGGTACTATAAGGCAAGTTTTGGATTCGTGCAAAAAAAATGTTTGAGATAACAATCAAACATGATATTACGATGATAGAGAACAACAAAAAAGTGGGTGGCACAATTCTGTCTGTCTGTCTGTCTGTCTGTCTGCCTGTCTGTTCGTCTACAGCCTAAACGGCTCGATCGATTTTCTTCAAACTTGGTACATAGTGGATTATGCCCACACGTTTTTTTTCATTTTTTCTTAGAACTAAAAATAACGGTACCTGCCATACAATTTTTTTTAGCAGTTTTACATAATCGCACTTTTCTCAAAAACGGCTCGACAACTTTTCTTTAAAAAAATTCAATAAATTTATTTTAGTAAGGGCTTCTTTTGGGTGGAAAACCATTTTTCAAAAATGGTCATTAATGGTACCTCCAAAAGAACCGTTTTTTAAATTTGCGATTTTCTTCAAAATGGTTCGACCGATTTCAATTATTTTGTTTTATACAGAACCTTCCAAAAAATATAAATAGTTTTGTGTACTAAAATTTTTGAAAAAATATTTTTTGGATTTAAAAAAAATTTGTTTTGGAAAATCAAATATTTCGAAAACAACATGGTCGATTTTTTTGAAACTCGATATTTAAGAGATTTTTAGTACTCTCTAAAATATTTTTAGAAAAAATTTTACATTTATGAAAAAATAACGGTACCTTCCATACAAAAGTTAAAAAACCGCAAAGGAAATTATTTTTTTGCTTAAAAACGACTCCTACGATTTTGATTAAACTTTTTTCATATACTAAAAATTAGTGCGATCTACTACCAAAAACTCTAAAATTTTACACTTTTCAACTATAACTATAGTACCTGTCATGGAACGTATTTTTTTATTTTGAATTTTCTCGCTATCGGCTAAATGGATTTAGATGATGCAAATTTCGGATAAAATTAAATAATATTGCATATCAAAATTAAAAAAAAAAAATATTTGGATTATTAAAAAAAGTTTCAAATTTTTTTTTTGAAAATTGTATATCTCAAAAACGGGTCGACAATTTTGTTTCAAATCTTGTTTTTATATGCACATAAATATATGCTTTAGATTTGCATACCAAAATTTGTTCTAAAAAATGTTTTAAGAATTTTATATATAAAACATATTTAAAAAAAAAACGCTCCAATGATTTTAAATTTAAAGGCTACGTAGGTAGCAATTCCGATAATAAATTACTTCACTTTTATTTCTTTTTATACCGATTTCAAATACTCGACCACGATGAATGGGACGTTATACACGGTCTTTCTTTTATCCTATCCTTTACTTAACTTTAATATTCTTAATTCTCAATTTATTTCATTTTTCAACAACAAAAAAATATTTTTTAATCTGAACCCTGTAAACTACATAGACCGAGAGCCCGCATCAGATTTTGGGTGTGAGTGATAGCAAAAAAAGAAGTATAGGGGTCGAAAGCTTCATTAAAGGCTTTTCAAAAAAATCAAGGTCTTGCAGTCCACAACTGGGGCCTTTGCGAGAAACAGTGCATCAAAAAAAAAAATAATGAATGCAACTTCGAAGATAATCGTAAAAGCCGAAATTGGTTTTCACCCCTCCCTAGATAAGCTCCTCGGATTACATATCACGGAATATGAGATCATTTGAGTGTATAGTTCCCTCTACCAGACCTTTTAAAAAATTCAAAATTCTAAGTGAAAAACGGTTTCTTAAACAGTCTGATACTTGGTAAAAGTGTTTAATTTACTACGAGAATGAAGAATTTACGGAGTTTACAAAAATATCAAGGAAGAAAGGGTGTTTTTGTGGGCTTGGGTAAAGGGTGTTATTTGTTTTTGGAAACAATTTTAGTTTTTGCAAAAAGTTTTATACGTTCCTTCACCGATAGAAAACATCCTTTTACCATATAGATATTTTTATAGACTCTTTTGATTCTTCATTCTGGTAGTTCATACCACTTTTTTATAAAATTTCATGAGTGTACCATTTTTGTAACAGGTTCTATGGTAATAATCCGACCATAATCCCAATCCTCACAACAACCCTCAAAAAAACACCCTTTAACCACATATATTTTTATAGACTCTTCTTATTATTGCTTTTCATGACAAATGAAGCAATGATGCCAAGTTTCATCAACGGACCATTATTTTCAACTGGTTTCCGGTAATATTTTACTTTTATACTGAAAATATAGTCATCCTTACATTAAAATGACAATTACTTTTTCAGGGAGGCCGTATCGACTTGGTTTTGGTGTCATTTGATTCGGCATTTAAAACTACCTAAAAAACATGTGTCATATGCTAATGTTGCACCAAATTTAATTTTTCTGTTTGATACACCACAGCTTCCCCCCTCTCCCCCTCAAAAAAACACCCTTCCATGTGAAATATTTTTATAGACTCTTTTGATTTTTCATTCTCATAATACATGAAACGTTTTCACCAAGTTTTATGATGGTACTAATTTTTTTGTTTTATTTATCCTATTTTACCTGAACTATTAGCGTTTTTTGAAGAGCTGTATCTTTGTGACGAGTGGTCGTATTGAGTTGAAATAAAAAGCATTTTACAGCTTTTTTGTTTCGAGATTTGTTTGCAAAAAATTTTTGTTGAAGTATCGTTTTTGCGTTTTACAACAAATTAGACGAGATAACAAAATTATTTTTTTTATTTTCTTTGAAGGTCCTCATTTCCATGGATAATTTTTTTTGAGTTAATTAAATGTTATGATCAGAAACCTTGTTTATTCAGCTTCAATTCAGTTTTTTGTTGCAGTCGTAAGATTTTTTTTGACATGGTTTATCTGACTTTGAATGAAAAAAAAATACTTTTAGCCTTGAATACCAATATCTCAGCAAATAATGACGCTATAAAAAACTCAAAGATAGTTTTGGAAATTTGAGAAAACGTTTTGCAAGATTTTCTTAAGATTTTTCAGAAATTATTTTATCTACCCTTCACCGTTAGTTTAAAAAAAGTACTAAAAACCAACGTTTGTGGTCTTTTCGTAAATCTTTTTTTTTTTTCTTTGCAAATATTGATTGCATGGCTTGCGTTGGTGTGCAAATTTATAGACTTTCAAATCATCAATATTCTTGTAAATTTTCAAATTGATTCATTGAACCGTTTTTCTTCACCAAAACTTCAAAGTCTCACAAACCAGGTAAAGGAACAAATTGTGTTGTTCCTAAACAATGCGTAGTCGTCATCAAAATGACAAGAAAACCGCAATTTCAGTGGATTTTTTTTCACAGTTTTGCATTAGTTAGATCATTTTTACTTGCGATATAGGTACTATAGGGCAAGTTTTGGATTCGTGCAAAAAAAAAATTTCGAGATAACAATCAAACATGACATTACGATGATAGAGAACACGAAAAAAGTGGGTGGCACAATTCTGTCTGTCTGTCTGTCTGTCTGTCTGTCTGTCTGTCTGTCTGTCTGTCTGTCTGTCCGTACCTCAGCCTACAGCCTAAACCACTGAAGCGATTTTCTTCAAATTTTGAACTTAAGGTTTTTTTGTAACTCTCCAGTGGGGAAATTGAAATTTTTTTTTTAGCTCAAAAAATAACGGTACTTGCCATACAACCGTTAAGGAAAAGCTTATTTATCTCAAAAACGGCTCCAACGATTTTGATAAAAAAAAATCAGTGTATTATTGTAGATAGGATATACCTTTAAGTAAGAAAAAAAATCACCAAAAACATTTATTAACGGTACCTGTCATATAACGGTTTTTTTTATTTTTGATTTTCTCATTAACAGCTCATCCGATTTCAATGAATTTTTTTGTACAAAAGCTTTGTTAGAATATAAATATTACTGCATACCAAAATTTTTGAAAAAATTAATTTTGGATTTTTAAAAAAAGATTCAAATTTTTTTTTTGAAAATTCAACATTTCAAAAACGGGTTGATGAATTGTTTTGAAATTTCAGTTTTAAATGTATATTAATATATACTCAAAATTGGCATACCAAATTTTTTTTTGAAAAATGTTACAAACATTTTATATATAAAAAATTAATTTTTAAGAAAACGGCTCCAACGATTTAAAATTTTTTTTTTGCATATATTGATATTTTTTTAAGTAATCAAATGGCATACTTTTTTTGGCGCTCTAAGTTATTTATCAGGCTGTTTAAACAATTAAAAGAACGATTTAAATACTTTTTTATACTTTTTCTGTAATTACTTGAATATTTTTTAAAGTTCTTAAGTTCCACACAACTTGAACATAAGAGCAAGTACGTGCGATCCAGTCGTGCATTTTATTTGAATTGAAATTAAATAAGAAGTACATTTTTCCAAACAAAATTTTTTTTCTAAATCAAGTTTTCTTGTTTGAAAAATTTTTGAATTGAAAATTTTTTTTTGTTTTTGTTTTTGAAAAAAAAAATTGTTGCTTTAATTTCGTTGACTAGTGTATTTCGTAGCATATTTGAAAAAATAGGATTTTAACCTAAGTTTACACACATTTTCTTTCACAAAATATTAATAAAATGAAAACTGGGAGTCCATGGTCAGTCCTTAAGAACTCAAAGTCTTATTAATTTGTTAAGCGATCTAAAAAATGTTTGAAGATAAATTAAGCCGAAACTATACTTATTTCATCTGGTGTGTTGTGTAGGGTCTTATTTCTGTTCAAGAAGAAAGCCAACAAAACTGGCGAAGGAATTGATTAAAAGCTCTCCCAAACCGACACGAAACGTTCGCCGACAACAGTTTTTTTTTGGTGTTGTTTACCATTGTTTATCTGCCGTATTTTATATCGCTGCGCACGAAAAATAAAACAAGAGTTTTTAAATTATTGTTTTTTCATAGAAATAAGTTAAGGCTCTTCAAAACCAACGCGAAACTTTCTTAATGACAAGGAAATTTTGACTTATTGTTGTATCTTACACGCTTCTTTGGTTGTAAACAAAGATAAAAATGTACTAAAAGACAATACTAATACGGAATTATACCAAATTGTTGTTGCAGTTAACATGCTACTTTCTTAAGCGAAGATAAAAATGCACTAAGTACTACGTCTAATGACAGTTTGCAACATGGCAGGCTTGTTAAGTGAGCACAGATTATTTAAAATGCCACTCCACGCCACACAGAAGATAGAATGAAGTGGTTCCATCTTCAGTCTTGAAAAAGTGGTAAATCGTGGTAGGTAGCTAAATTTATTTACTTAAAACTGAGTAGATTTACTCCATTTGGAGTAAGATCCGAACGCTGGGCAGTAGAGGCCAGTGTGGCATACACAGCATATACATGAATAGGAATTTGGCGGTTAGGCTCAGGGATGCCACTTTACTGCAATTGCAGTAAATCTACTGCACTTTCCGCAACAAATAAATCTACTGCCACTAAATCCAATTTACTGCACTTTTTTGATTCATAAATCTTCTTTTGAGCAGATGTAAAAAAAAACATTCAAACATTTAACGCTGCAAGTTTCGATTTTAAGTACACAAAATAAACTGCTGAAGTACATACGTAGATATGCAAAATTAGTGGTCGATGCGATGGTGATATGCCATCAATAGTATCTATTTTAGAATGCTATCCATTTACCGATTGCAATAAGGAAAATTTAAATAGTCAGTGGAGGTCAGTCCGTACTACGAACGTAGGGCTTTTATATGGATATTCTGATCCTTGTTCCTTGTTGATTTTGATTTGATTTACTCGATACAAAAAACGCTCTTGGGGAAGAAATATATATCAAACTTTGCGAGTATATATTGATTTCACTCCCTCATAGTAGTGCTGCTGCAGAGCATGAAATTTTGGACTGTAAGCCGTATTAACAATAAATTACGAACCAAATGAAATGTAAATGCTCTGGAAAATGTAATTTTGTGTAAGGAAATTAATGTAAGCAACAGTTGTTGGAGGCCGCCAGACTCTCCTGGGCTTCTAGAGTTCTTTCAAAAATTTTAATTTCACAGATGGAAAGTAAATAAAAACCAATTAAGTGATTAATCAAAGACTTTTAGTTTAAGATTTTATATGTATTCAATAATATATTTACCGATAATTGGTTACAGTTACAAAGAAAAACGACCGTTTGGTTTTAAGTGTCAATATGAACTGTATTACATAATATGTATTAGATAATTAGTTGTTACAAATAGAAAAAAAACTGTAATGGCATAAATTTAAGAGAGTGCCAATGGAATGATACAGTAAGACAATTGTATATAATATTTAGAATAGGAAAAGAGAATATAATTTAAATTCAGGGTTACCAAGAAGCAAGTATAGAAAAACATTATTCAAAAATATTAATTCTTAACAGTTTTTATAGTACAACCTAGTGGGATCTAATTGGATGGATTATTACCTAGGTACCTATATGAGTGGTAGCACTCGAAGTGGCGAACGAGATCTTCCTACTTTTGCCTGAGGTTAGGTGTCCCAATTGCGGACGATCTCTTGAAAGATAGGTTGTGCTTTATAGACACTCGCTTCTGTGTCGAGATTCAGCTAATTCGAAACCGCAGGGAGTGAGTGAGATGAGTCACTTTTCGTCGAAAATCGATTCAGCTAGCAAAAGTGAGTGAGTGAGCGAGTGAAATGAAATGTCACACATACTGTGTATGTGTTGGTAAATTTCCAGTTTTTGATAGGTATGTGTGCTTTTCTCAAGAATTCCTATTCATGGATAGGAATCGAAAAAAAAAAAACAACAATGTAGATAAAAACAACTACCCTTTACTGATTCTTAAATCGTATTTTATTATCATATGCACATATGAATATTAAATAAAATAATATTATTCACTTTCGACCCTATTAAACTTTTTTTTTCTCTACGGTGAAAACTCACATTAAACTTTAATTAGGACAAAAGAATGTTATTGAAACAAAAGATACTCCATTATTAAAGATTCCAATGTTTACATTGTTGTATTTGTTATTTAATTTCATTTGCGTAACGAGTGTGACAAGGAGGTCGAATTTAGCTCTTTTATATTTATTCTTTGTCTCATGTACGAAACTCAATTCGAATTTACTCATTTCACTTGAATAGCTGAATCACTTTTGCGAGTAAAGTGAGATGAGTCGGCGAGTAATGCGAGTCATCTCATCTCACTCGCTGAAATAGCTGAATCTCGGTACTGGTTTGTGGCCTGACCCAGCGGCTCCATTAGCAATATTTGAGGCAATAAATTGCCTCACTCATTGCTATTGCCTTTAAAAATGCAAATGGAGACGCTTTGTCAATGGCAATGGCAATATTGCCTAGAAGATGAGAGGCAATTATTGATTTCCATCTTCAAGGCAATAAATTGAGGAAAAATGGGATTCCCCGTAATTGTGAATGGCTTCTTTATTTATTTATTTATTTTTCAATTAAATCGTAGAATATGAGAACGCACATGACAAAATATAGTGAATTAAAATTAAATTTTATTAAAAACAGGGGATTTGAACAGCATTTGCAGTCAAATATTTCTATACAGACATTTTATAATTGAAATTGCCTGGCAATGAAAGTGCCCACCCAAGCAATAAATTGCCATTCCTATTCCAATTGCAATTGCCTCAAAAATTGCCAATGGAGCCACAGCGTCAGCAAAGGCACGGCTAACCATATGTGTTGAGTCACTAGGCGAGCGACTCCTAGGGACAATAAATTTTAGGTTGTATATTCTGTTTTTTTTTTTCTTTCTTTTTTTTGTGAAAAGTGGTAGGGCCTTACCTATAATTATTTTTCGATTACAATTTTCCTTTTGTAACTATGCAGCGTCTAGGGTAAGTATGTGGGTACTCTTAGGTACACTTTAAATTTTCGTTTTTCGGTTTCGTTTTACTTTTTTTTTTCTTTTTTATTTCTATCTGTAGCGAAGGATATAAAAAAATTTCTTTTCTTTGCTTTTTCTTTTGTACTTTTTTTTAATTCACTTCGCTTTTTTCACTTATAACTTTTTCGGGGTAGATGGCTAGCTATAAGCGAACGAGTGTAATTTTCGATGGCTGCAAATAGAAAGACTTGATTGTGCCATGCCCACGAGTAAGTAAAACAGGATTGCACTTTTCAAGTGGAACTGGTGGAATTGAAACCAAAGCGGATGTAGATCTTTGGTACGGAACGGCTCAGAACGTCAGTGATTTCAATGCTTGAACTGAATTTTTGTAAGCTTAGGGCACATTATATTAAAGTATGTACCTAGTATGCGCGAGGGGCACAACTGAGTTGGGTGCAAGTTTTTGATTTAATTCGTGGTTCTGGGCTTTTTAACTTTGTCGAAGTATAACAAAAGTAATACAGGCCTGCTTGCTACACAAAGTTAGACCTTCGACCTTAAACTGTCTGGGTGTGTTTATCAGATTCGTTAGTTCATCTTTTGTCGACGGTTGTCCAACCATTAAAATCGTGTGTCTACCCCAGGACAAAAAAAACTACACTTTTCTTTTTTTTATACCAGATTTCGAAGGTCTCCAGCATCCCCAAATTAAATCTTAAGGGAATGGGACAGATTGGGTTCGATTGTCTACTGGCTCCACTTGTCAATCGATACAGAAGTAAAATGCACAAATCGGTCGCACGTACTTGCTCTTATATTCAAAAGACTATTGTTTTTAAAAAAATGTATATTGAAAATGTAGAAATTATTAGAGAAAAATGTTTGAAAGTTGGAAATGGAAAAGAATATAATGAACTTCTGTATAAATATTAATTTATACGAACAAAATTTCGAAAATCATTGGAGCGGTTTTTTAACTAATTTTAATAGGCATACAAAAATTTCAAAATAAATTCAAAGTTTTTATATTTGAAGTTGTTCTTAATATGCAAATAAAAATTAAATAAAAAAAAAATTGTTAACCTGATTTGGAAATACCGAATATTCGTAAAAAATATTTAAATTTTTTTTTTCAAATTCACAAAATATTTTTTGAAAATTTTGATATGCAGTATTATTAATACTTTTTGGACATTTTTGATTTAAAGAAATGTATACATATGTAGGTATTAGGTATGTACCTATATACATCCGATCGCCCAATAATGAAATCAATATCAAAAGTAGCATTCTAGGGGAGGTAGGTACTGTTAATAGATGCGTACTGTTTTAGCACACAGACAAAATTTTATAGAGATTTTATAGAGATTCGGGAAAAATGAGATTTTCTTCAACAGTTTTTTTTTACGAAGGTACCATTAGCATAAAAGTAAAATATTTTCTTAAAATATTCCAAAAAGTGTTGAAAACCCGTTAAATAAATATCAAGTTTTAAGAGTTTTCAAAAAAATATATTTTTTTTAATAAATTTGGTACCTATACTATTCATACCTACTATTCAAACTTTTTGGGACCTTATACAGAAACAAAATATTAAAATCAATCGCCCCGTTTTAAAGAAAATCCAACATCAAAAAACGGTCTTTAGGAGTTACTATAAAAAAACCATTTTTTGAAAAAAATTCCCACCCGAAGGTTGCCTTTACTGAAAGTAAATTATTGATTTATTTTTAAAGTTCGGGATTCGTTTTTCAGTAAGAAAATAAAAAAAAAATATGGCAAGTACCGTTTATTTTTCGTTTTAAAAAAAGTGAAAAAAATGTGTGGGGGATTACCAAAAATCGCCTTGACAACGACAAGAATTGTCAAAAAAAAAACCGGTTTTCAAAAAACACCAAGAGATCCTCAATAGGGCTTTTTAGCAAATACGAATGTTCATTTCTAAATGTCAAACTCAGGACCTCGGCACAAATGACATTTAGGTAACGCCCATTTTCTTTTTTTATTTCGGAGGCCAATACACTCCAATTCAACAGAATGAGCACATGGACTTTCGTAGTTGGTTTGTCAATTTTTTTTTCAAACATTGTGCATTGTCCGAGAATAAATATAAACAATAAAAACTATTTCAAACTAATTTTTTGTACTTCCATCCATTAACTTTTATTACCAGTTTCAATATTTTAGCTTATTGAGTTGACACAAAAAGACTGCATTTTCCTTATGGAAAGACTTTGATGAAAAATAGCAGTGCTTTTTGAACTAATCTGTCTGTTTTCTTTTCCCAACATCATAAACAAACAATAAGGATAATCAAATGATTCATTAATGCACAATGCTAAGAAAAAATGGAAAAAGTACCTTTGAAAATGTGTGTCCTTATTCATTTGAAGTGGAGTGTAAATGTTTGGATTCTTTTTGTGTTGGTAATTGCGTCTGTCAAACGTGCCGAGTTCTTAGCTGTCACTTTGACTTTGACAATTTGGTAGAGATCTCTATTGTGAAATAAGCATGAATAAACATTTTCTTCAAAAATGTTTAGAAACAAACCACAGCTTCCATTTTCTATTATTAAAGTTTTTATCAAAGTAAATATGTGTTTGTGCATTCCTTGAATTTCTATTCAAAAAAAAACGAGAATTTCCTGCACCACAAACAAAAAATGGTTTAGGGCTCATGCCACTTTGACATTACATTACATATTACATATTACATCGCCCCAGCAAGAAATCTAAATCTACTTCAAGGGGAGTCCGGCCGACCCTGTGTCAAAAACACAGAATTTACTGGTCAGGATGAGTTCAGGGTTTTTTAAAAAAGCCTTAGGGTGACGAACTAACCTAACTAACCTAATTTACATATTATTCAAAATGTACCTACAAACATATATTACCAACTTTGTTTTCATGTATATTTTCAATAGTTTTCCTTCCCATGTTGTTATCTCTATCTAAGTCATACCATAGACTAACTAATAATAAAGACAGGCCGCTTCATATAAAGAAAAAGGACCCGATTTGAGATTGCCTCCACTTAGATTGCCTCCACCTTCAAACATGTTTTGTACTTGGCGAGAAAAGCTTTTGCTGTATATGAAGCTTTCAAGTTGCATCGAACTGAAACTCTTTCACCACTATCGCAAGTGTACCTGTTTTTGTTGTTGGTTTTTGGGTATTTTGTCTGTTTTTTTTTTTGCAATTAATGAAGGTTGTGAAGCAGTGGTGGTAGTTTTTTTTGTCTTCATAGTTTGCTCTAACTTAAATTTTGCTTGTGTGTGTGTACACTTCAGGTATAATTATTTCATTCTTGTCGATCTTGGCAAGAATTTTCGTTTTTAATTTCTTCTGAGGTAGGTTTGAAGGAAAAATTTGTTCTTTGGAGGATTTCTCCGTTTTCACGTTTGGGGTGGAATGGTAGACTTGGTGGCGGTTGTTTGTGTTTGCAATTTTTTGCTCTCAATTATCCTTTTTTGTGCGCTTGCTTGTGTACTCTTGCATATACATTCATAAATATAATATCGATCTTCTAGTAATGATATAAGAATTTTCGTTTTTGGTAGTTTCGAGGATTTCTTTACAGCATCAAAATGTAGGCAGGTGGTATGAAGGAATATTTTGTTAATTTTATGTATTTATTTATTTATTCAGTACCGAAATAAAAACATGTTCAGAAATACAGGTGAATAACATACCTAATTTGTTTAATTG
This sequence comes from Dasysyrphus tricinctus, assembly GCA_963921185.1. Lineage (NCBI taxonomy): Eukaryota > Metazoa > Arthropoda > Insecta > Diptera > Syrphidae > Dasysyrphus > Dasysyrphus tricinctus. The sequence continues at coordinate 47,874,818 of OY992533.1, read as the reverse complement.
CAAAAATAAACTTACCGAGTCGAGGAGTATGTTCGCAAATGATGTAGGTATATAACATTCCTTTAAATCGAGTAAACTTACTGTAAAGTTAAAATGCTATTTTTTGCATAAATAAAGATTCATTATTTCTATAGGTACATTCATGTTTTTTCTATTAATTTTATAGGAAAATGCGCCCGAAAATAGCGATATTTTCACTCTAAACAAATTTGTACTTCTTATAGTAATTTTTCATGTTCACTTGAATCATTATAATTTTCTAAAAATATAATCCTTGTTATATTATCATTCATTTCATACCTCAAAAAAGAATCTCAAGTTCCAACTACTCAAACTAAATGCAAATATAACTTAAGCACGCTTTGAAAATTCAAGATTTTTTCAAATTTCTTTAGATACCTAATTTCTGAACAATGAAGTAGCATTTCTCGATTTATATAGAATTTAATGCAGCGGGATCGACATTTTTTGATTTTTTTTTTTTGCTTAACCTCGAAAATGATCAAAATACAAATGAATCGGTGAGAAGAAAAAGGAAAACATTCCACAAAATTGCGAAACTGAACTAAAAATGCAGAAATGTAGATATTTACATAGCGCACCTGATGAGCCTAAAAAGGAAATCATTCCAATAAAACCTATGCCTTTTAATGAGCAAATCAAATTTTTTTGAGTGGTAAAAGGAAAACATTTCAGGAATATTTTCCTTTTTCCACTCAAAGTTTGAAATTTTCTGTTTAAATATTCAAATTTTGACGATTATTATTGTGCAAATTTATTCAATATCTTGAAAAACTATTAGACCGAGAGCCCACAGCAGATTTTGGGTGTGAACGATAGAAAAAAAAGAAGTATAGGCGTCGAAAGCTTCATTAAAGGCTATTAAAAAAAATCAAAGTCTTGCAGTCCACAACTGGGGCCTTTGGGAGTAACAGTGCATCGAAAAAAAAATATGAATGCAACTTCGAGGATAATCGTGTTAGCCGAAATTGGTTTTCACTCCTCCCTATATAAGCTCCTCGGATCACATATCACGGAATCTGAGAACATTTGAGTGTATAGTTGGCTCTACCAGACCGTTTAAAAAATTCAAAATTCAAAGTGAAAAACGTTTTTTTTTAAACAGTCTGGCAGGGCGAATTTAACACTCAAATGATCTCAGATTCCGCGATATGGGATCCGCGGAGCTTATCTAGGGCGGGGTGAAAACCAATTTCGGCTAACACGATTATCCTCGAAGTTGCATTCATATTTTTTTTTCGATGCACTGTTACTCGTAAAGGCCCCAGTTGTGGACTGCAAGACTTTGATTTTTTTAATAGCCTTTAATGAAGCTTTCGACGCCTATACTTCTTTTTTTGCTATCGTTCACACCCAAAATCTGCTGTGGGCTCTTAGTCTATATGCTTTTCAAACTTTTTGTACACGGGGTCTCTGAATAGTTCGAAAAATATCGATTATTGCAAAAAGTGATGAAGGGGATTTTTAAAATTCTTTTTATCACAACTGTAATAAATAACGGTAGTAAATAAAGTGTTGTTGTTAATTCTATATTTTTTTATTTTCACTCAATATCAATAATAATAAATTCTAGAGTTTTGTATCTATTTTTTTGTATTGTTTAAATAAAAAAATTATTTTAAAGTCGTTTGTCTTAATTTTTTACCAATTGAGTGGAAAAAGGAAAACATTCCACCCCCTTTATCAGTAAATCCTGGGCTTACCTTTAATAATTTTACACCCAAGTTTTTGGCAAAGTACTTCTGAATGCTAGTTTTACATTTGTTCCTTACCCTACGCCTCCACTTGCAATAATTCATTTCAGAAAATCGAGCATGCAATGGAAATTTCCAATGCAGACCACAAATTTCATGAAATAAATTATTTCATGAAATCAATTTCAGCAATTTTTTCTTACCATCTCTGTGGCAATAAATGAAGAAATAATTTGACGTTTCATGTCAGTTCGAATGACAGTCGGCCGATTTTACCTTGTACATGGAGTTTGAATCGGAGTTCCAGGCGGGGAAATTTGTCGGTCTCTATAGTTTTCTTGTGTAGAGTAAACTTTTTCGCATCACAAATCAATTTGCTACCGCGGTGAAACAAATTTTCAGTCTACATCTCAGAAGAACAATACACTTAGCATATAAACTAATATATTACAAAAAGGTAAGTACAATTTACAATTTTAATATATTCTGTATTATTCAATTACTAAAAGTTTAATTGAGTTCTACTCCATATTTCGTTTCGCCCAGGTGCATATTATTTCTAATTAGATTTATTCAACAGAAAAACATGGCCGAATGGCGCATTACACATGCTCAGACAATTGAATTAATCAATATGTATAGAGCTAGAGAGTGCTTGTGGAATTACAGGAGCCAGTTATACAAGAGAAATGATGTAAAAAAAAAATCTTGGGAGGAACTGGGCCTCCATTTTAACAAAACCGTGGAGCAAATGAAAAAAAAAATCAAGCATCTGAGAACTGCATACGTTGCAGAAAAAAAAAAGTCGAAAATTCAAAGAAGTCTGGAAGTGGGTTGGATGGCCTTTATGAGCCAAACCTCTACTATTTTGTGGAGTTTTCATTTCTGGACGAAGTCATTGTATTGAGAAAATCAACGAGTAATTTTGGTTTGGTATGTATCTATAATTGTGAAAATTGAGCTAATGTTTTAATTTTATCATTTAGGATGATACATTGGAGCATTCAGTTGAAGCAGAAGATATAGCAGCGCTGAATTCAAATTCTTCCTTCGGGGAGTTTTCAATGCCTTCGTCAAACAGCTTAGAGTTCTTGCAGTCGTCATCAAAAAAGTCCCAAAAGACAACAAAAAAAAGTTCTAAATATGACGAAGCAATTAAGAACTTAATTGACATAACCAAGGGACCCCCGGAGGAAGAAGATTTGTATGCGAATTTTGGTAGAAGCATTTCCAGTCAACTTAAAACTCTGACGCAGCTTGAGGCTTCAGTTGCAATGGCTGATTTACAGCAAAAAATGAGCAAACACGTGATTCGGTCACTTAAAGCCAAGTCTCAAGCTCAGAGTAGTTATGAGTCTTCAACATCGATGGATACGGACGATCTCTTACAAATGGCGATGTCGGAGGCCAATGTTATCGACGATGACTTATGCTAAATGTAAATTTAAGGTGAATCCAATGACACATAATTTAAAAATCGATATAGTATCTGTGGTGTTTGGTAATAACATGATAACTCCATTTTAAAATTTGCGTCTTTACGTCCACTTAACACCAAGCTACTGCCTAAACGGGTGAACCGATTTTCTTGAAATTTGAAACATCACTTTTTAAAGGTTATGTTCAAAAGTACTTCAAATTTGAAGAAAATCGGTGAACTTGTTTAGGATCTAGCTCGATTTAAAGTGGGCGTAAAGACGCAAACTTTAAAATAGAGTAATCATGTTTCTACCAAACACCACACATACTATATGGCTGCTATATCTTTTGCTTCAACTGCACGCTCCACAGTAACAAGACAAAAAGTGGTTATTCAACCCACTTCTTTGAACTATTTTGAATTTTTTACTTTTTTCTTTTGTGCAACGTTTGCTGTTGTCAGATAATTTATTTTTGCTTGCATTTCATCGAATTTTTTTTTAATGGAGGACCATTTAGTGTTTAATCCTTATAAAAATTATTTGTCATTGGATTAAATTTTGTTTGATGTTGGTCAAACGTTCTAATTCTATACATTGTTTTAAATTACATATATGTATGTATGTGTTAAAAAAGAATAAAAATAAAGCAAATAATAAAAATGTTTCATGAAATTGAAATTGTAAAGATGGTCGTCTTAGTAATTTTGATTCAGACCTGAAATGATATTTGTTCCGAAACATAATTACCGTCATCGGATTTGGTATGATGAGGGTTCATATGTGCCAGCGATTGTTTGTTTTCCTTTTGCACTGATGTAAGAAGGAGATTTCACTAATTATTTGTAATGTACGTCTTAGCTGAATGTTAAGAGTAAAGGTGGAACCGTTGACCGTCTATTTTAAAATGGTATAAATTCTCTTAGGGCCAGTTTTTTTTTACAGCTAATCATCTTTAAGCAATGATTATTGCATCTGGTAAATCGTACGATGTGCTTTCTAACCAAAATTCTAAACAATGAATCCATAATTTGAGTTGCTAATTATCGAAATCGAGATCATACAAATTAATTGTTCTTAGTGCTAAATATAACCGGTTTCAATTCCAAACAAATGTAACTTTCTCGATTATTGAATTGTTTCTAACATATATCAATGGGTTTGGAAATGATCAATGAGTTCGGCAATGATACCATTTCGTATCGAGCACTTGTAAGAACTTCATATTGTTCCAATCATGCCAGGCTGTGCAAACTAAATTAGTTTGAGGTGTTTAGCTAGTTTTATAAAATTATCGGTTTTCCACGACATTACAGTACCTACTGTTAATGTGCGTACATCGAAAAAGTATAATACCTAATTTAAAATATTAGTGAAGCCATTAGTTGTTTTTAGATTTTGTTTTCATCGTAAATTTTTCAAAAACGATGTTGCAATTTTAATTTTTGCATATTCATGTTTCAGGGTTGAGAGGAACGATATGATTTTCTCTTAGAATTTTACTAGGCGCTAGATATAAAACACTGTAATTTTCAAATTAATTCATTTATTTCAACACTGGAAATGTTGTAAATGTCCTACTGTTTGATGAAAAGTACAAACAAAAATTGAACAGCTTTTTTTAAAGTAGTCTAAATCCAATACAACATCAAGTTAAGTCAACTTGTTTGATACTTATAAATCGAAATTTAGGTCTTCAAGCTTATTTTCTTTTTCGTGTACTATGTTGCATTGTTTTTGATTTTGAAACAATATTTCATCAGATCATAATAATTTTGGACAAAAACAAACAAATATAGTCAGTAGGTATGTATTTTATTTTGATAAAAAGTAAAAATGTACAAGTAGGTACCTATATAAACAAAAAAAAGCTAGTTTTTTTTAAATGTTTACTCTTTAAAAACTCAAAATTATACATTTTTACTGTTTCATGAATGAAAGAATATAAATTTTTAATACAGTTATGTGATTGAAAATTATGCCTTTTTTGTTTAAAAATTAAATTAAATTCTTGTTTTACTGTTATATGAATTTATGAATTACGTTTTTGACCGTTGAATCAATAAATGAATGCATTTTTTTTAATGAAAATCTTTGCATGAATATATGAATGAAGTTTTGTACATGAATGAATTAATGAAAATTTAGTAGTTCTATACTCGCTTTATTTTTTTCCACTGATACGGAACATCTCCCTCAGCAACACAGTATTTTTGAATGTTATCTCTGATTCTGCAGGAAAATTTGTAGCCGTTGCAATCCTGAGATGAAAGCTGTGAAAAAGTTTCTGGCAGCGAATAACTGAGGCTTTCTGATTCGATTTCTTCCGGTAAGCTTTTAGATATTCCTGTCGAAAGATAATTGTGTATTACACAGCATGTTTTAACAAGAGCATCACAGCATTCCAAAGAAACTTCAATGGGACGATGGAATATCCTGAACCTTCCTGCAAGCCGCCCAAATGCCATTTCCACGGTCATTCTGGCGCGGCTCAATCTGTAATTGAAGACTTCTTGAGATGCAGTTAAATTTTTGTTTTTATCATAAGCCTTCATTAAATTCTTGTCGAGGCCGAAGATATCGTCACCTATAAAATAATAAGGGGTACATACATCCTGCCCAACTAATGGCATTGGCTGGGGTAGGTTTAGTCTGCCAGATGACAATGCTTCATACAGTAGACTTTGCTTATAAATTATTACGTCTGATGCTCTACCATTACTACCAACATCAATGTATATAAATCGACTGTGGGCATCAACTATTGCTAACAAAACTATACTGAAAAACCCTTTATAATTATAAAAATCTGAGCCAGAGTTTGAGGGGGCTTTAATCCGAATGTGCTTCCCGTCTATAGCACCGAGGGTATGCGGAAAATCCCAATAATTTTGGAAGTCATCACTTATGTGCAACCATTCAGCGTCGGTAGACGGCATCTAGAGGTTAAATAATGTATAATAATGATAATTGTTTGTGATGGTGAAGGAAGCGTGGGAATATAGTAATAAAAATAACAATAATAATAGAAATAACGCTTTCGAAATATTTGATTAAAAAAAAAAAAATTTGAAATACTTTTAAAAATCCAAAAAAAAATTTGTTTAAAAATTGCAAAATTATTTAAGAAATTAGGACTCAAGCTATTTTTGAAATAAGTTAATAAATTAAATTTAAGACTGTAATGTATTTCTTTCTCCTCAGAAAGTTTCAGTTGCTAACGCAAACAAAGTTCTAATCAAAAAACTTTGAGCTCTTATATCACGAAACTATACAAAAATGTCAATTAAACCCTTCTTCAGTTGAACGCTTGAGTTGTCTTATCATTTTTTTTTCTCGGTGTATTATTTGTTCTTCAAGACTTTAATTACTAGTTGGACGTAATGACATATTGTGAAACTTAAATGAGGTTGTTAATTGACGAATATATTCAAAGAACGTGGCTTGATTGAAACTTATTAGACATTGTGAAACAAGCCCAAAGTCTAATTTATGTTACTTGTTACCTATACAGCAAAATTCCATGCAATTGTCATTGTTAATTACCTTTAAATATGTCTTATGGAGCGCATTATAAATTGCATTAAGCACTTCAGGCACAAATTGGCCTATAGTTTTTCTCGATACCCGGGAAAGGAACTCCAAAGAACGGTACGAGTCTCCGGTTGCTACAAACCGGAGTGTTAACGCCAAACGTACTCTAGAGCTTATCGCATAGCGCAGCTTTGTATCCTTCTTCGAAATATAGGGATCAACCTAAAATAAATCTCATTATTATTATAATAATTATGAAGGTACTTCAAATAAATAATTTGATTTGTAATTCATTATTAGTAGGGCAAGGATTTCCATGCAAAAAAAGAACAAATTATCTTTTCGAATCGTCAGGTTTCTTTATTTATATTTTAAGTGCATATTTCAATTTTGTTGGGGAAAATTTTATTTTTGGTTTTTAGTGCATGAAAGTCCTGGTCCAGAATTACCATTAACAGAATTTCTTCGAAGTTATCTATCGTCATGCGACAGAAATTTTTGTAGTCCGCTCCGCCTTCCCACGAAACATCGTGGAGCAAATTACTCTCCAAATCATGGAGAGTTCTTTTTTCTAAAAATGGGTTCACCCAAAACCGATGTTTTCTGCTCCTGTCTTCTTTTTCAATGTTTTCAATAGCCTCCAAGGCTCGCAATGCCAAAACAACACGTTGATTAATTGCCATTGGCGGAATGATTCCTGTAAGCAAACACTTGTCATATAAATACTTGTATTTATATATGAGGCTGAGTACAAAAGTGGTGTAACCTACTTTATTTCTGATCATATTGTTCATCTTTAATCGATCTTAAATACTTAAATATTTAATCTGAGATTCAAAGAGAAAAAGTCAGTTTTGGATAGCTTATGTATTTCAGAATTTAGGCTTAGATGTCTTTTGATGCATAAATGTAAAAATACGAGACAAAATTATCAATTTGACAAAAAATGTGTTACACCAACCACTTTTGCACTCGTGGCCTCAATATAAAGGCACCGACGCGACGTTCATTGTCACACGAAAGGGATAATTAATCCCGTAGCTTTTGATATAATTATTTATTAAATTAGAACGATATACCTCGCTAAATATAGACGTCTTTTTATGTAAATATAATGATTCCGAAATGCTTCCTTTTCCAAATCCTACTACAGAAATCCGATTCTTCACTAGCGCAGTCACGTTTTATTGTCTTGCAGAAACAATAAACAAAAATCCACCAAAACGAAGAAAAAGGTTACAAGTAAATAGATATTATGAATACCTATAAATATTTTTTTTTGAGAAATATATGAAAAAGAACCCTTTTTTTCAAACAAAAATGAATTGTGCGAACGCGATACGCGAAGAATATTTGCCACCACACAGTAAAATCGGTACGTTCAACACATCAAAATTCAAACTCAATGTTTCGATATCTGAATTCCTTTCTTTTGATCAGCCAGCTGTCATAATATTAGATTCAGTACTTTAATTTTAATGTGTTGAACGCGACGAAAGATTTTGAATAGAAATGAAGAGATTTCCAGTGAATTTCCAGTGAGTTTCCAGTCGGTCTTTCGACTGCCACTCACTGCACATACAATACGTGTTGTTTGCTCCGCAACCTGATTAAAAATAAGATTTCATGCCATAATTTGCCCACTGAATGTAGCAATAAAAATTTCTGCAATCATTGCTGAAATAAAGATCGAAATAAAAATTGCTAGTGGAGTCGCGGTGTTAATAAGTTTTCGAGAGTAACTTTTAGTTTTGGCAATAAACAGTTTTTTTTCGATTTGCCACGAACTATGATTTGTGGAATGTTTTCCTTTTTCTTCTCACCGATTCAAATTTGCTTGCAATTGATTAATAAATTGAAACTTAACTCTGGAGCTTGGGCAGTGTTGCCAGAAAATATTTTCTGAAATCGGGAGATTGCCACACTAGAAATCGGTGTAAATCGTGGAAACAGTCATGCCAGGTGTCAAATGCACCTCAGATTTTTATAAAAAAATAAGGTTTTTGCTGATTTTTTTCGAATATATTTTCAGATTGTACATTTTTTTCATTTTAAAAGTAAATAAATCAGATTTCTTTCGAAAAAATTGGTTTAAAGTAAAAAGTCATTTTTTTAAGGAACAACTTTGGTTTATTTATTTATAACTTTAATTCATTTTTATATGTAATATTTTTAGTACGTAAAACTTCAAAATCAAAAATAAATATTTCCGTTATTTAATAGTCTTGTATGGTGCTATATGTATGTTTAAATATTTACAGCCATATTTATTAGATTTCTTAGACGATTGTTGTTGATAGGCAGTTTATTAAAAGTTTTCAAAAGTTGGAAATATGATTTATGTATCTAATTAAATAAAATGTCAAGTTAGTCAAATCTTAGTCAACCCCTTCCGTTGCCCAAATTAGACAACAGTGAACAAATCTTATATCTTTTTGGAGCTGTATGGTGGATGTCTAGTCTTGAGTTAGAAAAAGTTCATTAATTTGACTGTTTATGCTTATAGCACCTAGCTAGCTTGGATAAGAAAACGTAGAACATAAGACAAGAAATACTCCAAAGATTCAAGTTTCTTATAAACCAACGACTTAAGTGTCTTAGACCCGTTTGCTGATACGAAACTTAAGCATTTATGTTCTACTTAAGAAGCTTATGTTCTACTTTTTCCTCTGCGTAAACTGTCACATAAGCTTTTATGTTCTACTTAAATATTTTAAGTTTCGTATCAGCAAATGGGCCTTAATTGCTTATTTTAATTATTTTTAATATATATAATGTAGGTTCATATTCATTCAGATACTTCTAAGTTCAAACAATTGCATGCCTTGAACTTAAAGTATTATTTAGAAAGTAATACTCTGCAAAGTGACACCATCGATTTGTTATTAAAACGAATTTTTTGACGCATGCACGCACCCAGTTACCAAAACTCAAAATAAAAAGAAAAAAGAAAAATAAGATGAAGCTAATGGCATGACAGAGACACTTACACGACGAGTTTAGTCGTGTTCAGCAAATGAGATTGTTGCACTTCAGCTTAAGAAATATTGAAAATCGGGGAAAAGTATCATAATTGGATCAAAAATCGGTGTATCGGAAATAGGTCTGAAAATCGGGAGAATTACGATAAATCGGTGTTTCTGGCAACACTGAGCTTGGGAGCAACACACAAATAAACATACAAACAAAAATTTTAAAAATGCAAAAAAGAAAAAGAAAAGAAAAAGACAAAAATTATCATCACAGTAATTAAATTAATTGTATTAAATTCTACGTAAGTCGAGAAATGCTGCTTTGATTTTCAGAAACTAGATATCTGTAGAAAGTTGAAAAAATCATAAATTTGCAATGCATGCTAAAACTATATTTGCATTTAATTTGAGTAGTTGAGAGGTCTCAAAAGGTTTAAAAGCAAGGCTTACAATAATGTTCTCATTTTAAATATGATTTTAAAAATTTGTATTTTATAATAGTTTTGATTAATAACAGGTTATTTTGGTGTATCAGACATATTTCTACGTTAACCACATGATTTTATATCGATTTTTGAACATTACTCAACCCATAATTTTGCAAACTAGGTACAAATACAGGATTTGAAATATCACGAATAAGCTCTGCGGAAATGGTTTATAACTTCAGTACCTAATTCTTTTTTGAGGTATGAAATGAATGATGATATAACAAGGATTATATTTTTAGAAAATTATAATGATTCAAGTGAACATGATAAATTACTATAAGAAGTACAAATTTGTTTAAAGTGAAAATATCGCTATTTTCCGGCGCATTTTCCCATAAAATTAATAGAAAAAACATGAATGTACCTATAGAAATAATGAATCTTTATTTATGCAAAAGATAGCATTTTAACTTTACAATAAGTTTACTCGATTTAAAGGAATGTTATATACCTACATCATTTGCGAACATACTCCTCGACTCGGTAAGTTTATTTTGCTAATTAAACAAATTAGGTATTAGACCAAGAGCCGACAGCAAATTTTGGGAGTGGAGGTATAACCAAAATCAGAGTATGAGGGATTATAGGTACATGTATCGTGATATGGAATATGAAAGTCTGGCAGGTTTTTTTCTCAGCCTTTAGTGGGGGTGGGGGTTTAAAGCCCGCTTGGTTTCCTATTTATATGGTAGTGTCATTAACACTTCAATTTACTTTTAAAAAATAGGAAATCATGCTCTGTCATTTTCCCTAAGTCCCAACACTTTTATCTTTGTGATCTGATAAATAGGACCCATGATTTAACCTTTTTAAGCAAACCTTATTAGCGTATTTGTGGAGACTTTATTTGTTGATTTTTTGATTTGCTAAAAATCTCCAAAAAAGGGATGATAAGGTTCACGTAAAATGGTTATATCTTGAGTTCTATTAATCGGACCGTCAAAATTGTGGTGTTTATGCTTAGAAAAAATGACAGGAAATCATATCCGATTTTTCAAAAATTGATTAAAGAGGTTATAATCCTGAAAACAAATCAGGGGATCTAGCACCTTTTAGCCCCTCACCCCTCCCAAGGGCTGAAAACAAAACCTGCCAGACTTTGGTATTTGATATAATGATACATGTACCTATAATCCCTCATACTCCGATTTTCGTTATACCTCCACTCCCAAAATTTGCTGTGGACTCTTAGACTATATGTTATTCACCTGTATTTCTGAACATGTTTTTATTTCGGTACTGAATAAATAAATAAATACATAAAATTAACAAAATATTCCTTCATACCACCTGCCTACATTTTGATGCTGTAAAGAAATCCTCGAAACTACCAAAAACGAAAATTCTTATATCATTACTAGAAGATCGATATTATATTTATGAATGTATATGCAAGAGTACACAAGCAAGCGCACAAAAAAGAATAATTGAGAGCAAAAAATTGCAAACACAAACAACCGCCACCAAGTCTACCATTCCACCCCAAACGTGAAAACGGAGAAATCCTCCAAAGAACAAATTTTTCCTTCAAACCTACCTCAGAAGAAATTAAAAACGAAAATTCTTGCCAAGATCGACAAGAATGAAATAATTATACCTGAAGTGTACACACACACAAGCAAAATTTAAGTTAGAGCAAACTATGAAGACAAAAAAAACTACCACCACTGCTTCACAACCTTCATTAATTGCAAAAAAAAAAAAACAGACAAAATACCCAAAAACCAACAGCAAAAACAGGTACACTTGCGATAGTGGTGAAAGAGTTTCAGTTCGATGCAACTTGAAAGCTTCATATACAGCAAAAGCTTTTCTCGCCAAGTACAAAACATGTTTGAAGGTGGAGGCAATCTAAGTGGAGGCAATCTCAAATCGGGTCCTTTTTCTTTATATGAAGCGGCCTGTCTTTATTATTAGTTAGTCTATGGTCATACCAACAAACTGAACCACAACTGTAACGTGCAACCACTTTTCTCTTATCGGATAAAAATAGTAAAATAAAGAAATAATTTGTACATATAAAACCGAATTTCGATGGAGAGCTCCGTTTTACTTTACCTTCTTGGCCAGTTTAGTTGAAAAACTTATCAAAATCTCATTTATCGATGAACAATATTTTTGTACAATATTCGGGTTCACCTCCTTATTATAAGAAAAAGTTTTTGGGGAAGGACAAGCCCGTTTTATCAAAAGAGGGTGTGAGCTGTGAGGACTGTTATCGTTGTCCACCATCAAGGAAACAAATATTCGACTTTTCTTTTTTGCATGTAAAGTCTGGAAGTATGGAAGGTACCGTTAGTTTTGGATAAAATCAGTTTTTTTCTTAAAATATTTTTTAAAGTATTAAAAAACTCTTAAGTATCGAGTTTTAAGAAAATCGATCATGTCGTTTTCGAAATATTTGATTTTCCAAAAAAAATTTTGAATCATTTTATTAAAAATCCAAAAAAATACTTATTTGAAAATAAAAAATTAAAATTATTGAAGTCAGTCATATCATTTTGAAGATAATCGAAGTAAAAAAAGGTTCTTTGGGAGGTACTATTAATAACCATTTTTTGAAAAATGGTTTCTTACTTATCCAAAGGTAGCCTTTACTAAAAGAAATTTATTGAATTTTTTTTAAGAAAAGTTGTTGAGCCGTTTTTGAGAAAAATGAAATTTTGTAGAATCACTTACAAAAAATGTATGGCAGGTACCGTTATTTTTAGTAAAACAAAAAATAATGAATAAACCGTGTGGGCAGAATAACCAAATAATACTATGTACCAAGTTTTGAGAAATTTGATCGAGCCGTTTAGGCTGTAGCCAAATAGACATCGGACTTGCCATATGTATTATGTGGTACCTACCAATATATCGCAAGTAAAAAATCCAGAAAAAAGGTGCACAAGCGAATGTTTGAACAAGCCAAGATTTAGTCCGGACTCCTTTCGAAATAAATGAGTGCGAAAGTGAAATATTTTTTCTCCTTCGTACTCATTTAATTTTGAAATCTAAAACGTTTGTAATGCATCGGAATGCAAAATTGCTCCTCATTAAAAATCAAACTGACTCATTGGGGAGCATGGGCCCCACGTTTGGGAAATATCCTCAAGAAAATAGAAATACTGGTTCTGAACATACATAGGTTAGGTTAAATGGGGTGGTGATACGAGAAGGTCGCATCACCTCACTCGGATCTCAATGGATCCATTGTGCTCCCCTGGGTGTAGGCAAGGTAGATATAAGGAGGGGGAAGGAAATTGATTATTGGAAGCTTAGGTATGGGGGGCCTCCCTGAACCATCCTGAGTTCTGAGTGAATTTAAGGATGTTTCTTAGTGGCAAACACGAGACGTCGCCCAATTCGTCGTAAAAGTATTCTCCGAGGGCTGCCTTTCTAGTTCTGGCTAGGCTGGGGCATTCACAGAGGAAGTGAACTGAGCCCTCCTCCGCCTTTTCATCCTGACACCCTCTACATAAGTCAGATGAGCCGATGCCCATTCTACTTAAGTGGGTTCCCATTGTGTTGTGACCACTGATCTCTATAATACACTGGATATAGTGTATCGATACAAAAATATTGCTTCCATTTGAAGAATTGTTATATTATGAAGCTAACCACTTTTTTGTATACCAGTATAACTTTATAACATATAATACAAAGATAATCCATTAAGAAGACATCAAATCTCCGTTCGTTTCACCCCGAGATCTGTTTGCTAACATTTGCTGTGTTCGTAATTTCATTTCATTCACTTATTGTTAAATGAAACGGAATAACAAAACGTAAAGAGTGTGACAAGGAGGTAAAATTATTAAAAAAAAAAACGCAGACGCAGAATATGCAATCGCATCCTCCTCATCATAATTATTCATTAGCTGTTCTGCTCAACTTGTTCGCAAACTGCAATGATTTACCTCATTCCACTAGGTAATTATACAAACAAAAAATACACCAAATGCACACAGTGAATAACTTAGGTAAAGATAAAAAATAATCAAACAAACTTCCACAAAAGTTTATATTTTCATATCATGGTCTGTTTCCCTTTCTTCAGATTGATATCTGGAAATAGGGATGAGCGATTTTTATCGATATTTCCAAAATATCGATATTTCATCGATATTAACATCCAAAACATCGGCCTAAAAAACAAACAAAAAGTTAGTACGAAAATGATTGATTCTGCTAGTAAAATCTAAATGGAGTGACTTCAATAGTTTTTAAGGCATCTGTAACATTTGGAATTTTTTGAAAAAGGAAAATATCAAAGGTTCTCCCAAACCAAACTTAAAAAATCAGAACCACAATCCACAACGAGACTTTCGATGTGCAAAATGACACAGATATTAGTTTACACATGAAATGCTTCCATCAAATTTGTTTTGTGTTTTTTTGTGCAAAAGAAATATTTCGATACTCAAGCATTAATATCATCGATGCGCTCAGCAAGACGCCTTTTAAACCATACAAGTTTTTGTACACACTTTTGTAAGCAAAAATATTTTGCAATATCGATCGATAGATAACAGTTTACACATGAAATACTTGCAATATTGCTTTTATCAAATCTGTGGACGATGAATTTTGCAAAATACAAATTTTAGCATCGATTTTTACGCATTGAAATAATAGATGCTCAAAAGGACCTAATTAACACCAATGCATGTTTTTGCATACACCTTCGTGTTCTGCAATATCGATATATTCCAAAAAGCCACAGAAACTAGTTTACACATAAATTCCTTAAAATATAACTGCGAATTACATATATAATATCGATTTTATCGATGGTCAGAAACATGCAGTTTACACCATGCAAGTTCTTGCGCACACCTTCCTGGGAAACAAGATTTTGAAATATCGGATTTCAAAAAGAGCACAAATAGCTGCTTAACACATGAATTGCCTTGCAATATTGACTTTGTTAAGTTTGTTGATATTCAGTTGTGCAAAATACATAATTTAACATCAATTTTCACCCATTAAAATCCTTCATGCCTAGAAAGACACCATTTACACGTGGTTTTACCATCATTATTTTGCAATGTCGATGTTTTAAGTTGAAATACCTTGTTTATGACTTCATATTTTTCATTTGTATAAAAACTTGAATCGATTTTAAAAACTTAAGAAAAAATAGCTGGCACCTGAAAAAAAAATCGATGTTAAGTAGCATCGATGTTTTCGGTTAGATATTTATTGACATCGATGTTTGGCCTCCGATGTTGACATCGATGTTCACATCGATGTTGTTTCAATATCGCTCATCCCTATCTGCAAAATACTGTTTTTTTGTGTAATTCAGACGTCAAATTATAAAGCCGACCACCTAATTGTCATCTTCAAATGGAAGCAAAGAAACTGTTATACATTATAAGGAATACACTATCCAGTGTATTATAGAGATCAGTGGTTGTGACCCGTTAGGATTCCAACCAATAGGGAGAGTTGAGGCCTGCTTAGCTTGAGTAAATACTCAGTTTTTTTCTTTGAAATATCCAGCCATAAGTTCCTCGAAATACGACAGGTATCAATTTTTGACCATCTGTCGCTGGCAACTATGGGAAAACATTGGCAAATTCTTCTTTTTTCTTGCTCTAGTGGCATAAGAACAGTCGGTTTGGCTCGGACCAAGAGATGATCCGTTTTTGGCCAATTCATCTGCCATTTCGTTCCCGTATATGTCACGATGTCCTGGGACCCATCGAAGGGTAACTGTATTTGATGCGCTGAGTAATTTCAACTCATCACGACAGCGATCAACCACTTTTGACTTTGTAACAAATGAGGTAATGGCTTTGATTGCCGCCTGGCTATCAATACAAATGTCAATATTTTTGTTAACTAACTTACATGTGTAAAGGCTCTTTGCAGCCTCACAAACTGCGAGCACTTCCGCTTGAAAGACACTGCAGAAATCTGGAAGCTTTATTGATCTGTCTAAGGGTGAGTTTACTGAATAAATGCCTGAGCCTACCCCTTCGTTAGTTTTTGAGCCATCCGTGAAGACCGAAACATGATTATCGTTTATGACCCGGTTCTCCGTCCAGAGTGTCCTTGTGGGAATATATGTTAGGGCTACCGGATTAAAATCAATGTGCGGTAATGTGTAGTCTGTCTGAATGTTTATGTCGGTAAATCTCATAATAGTTCTATGACCTTAAATGCCCTTTTTCCAATTATTGCATTGTTGAAGTCGCAGAGCACTTTTGGCCGCCATCTCTTTCGTAAAAAGATCGAGTGGGGCTAGTGAGAGCTGAGAGGAATGTTTCTAGGGCTGCAGTTGGTGTAGTTCTCATGGCATTAGTAGTACCTATACACGCTAGTCTTTGAATTTTAGTCAGGGTTCTAAGATTGGTTGCCTTATCCAAGGCTGGCCACCAAACCAAACATGCGTAAGTCAGGATTGGCCTTATTATGGTATGAATGGTTTTAGGGCTTGGACCCCATCTCTTACCGAAGATTCTACTGCAAGTATAGAATGCTATTGATGCTTTCTTTTCTCTTTCCTTTATGTTTTCTTTCCAGTTGAGTTTACGATCAATAATCACACCAAGATATTTTGCCGTACCAGTTATATGGAGCGGTGTCCCATTTATGGTGGGTGGGGGTTTATATTTGGAATGTTGCGTTTTCTTGTAAACAGAACTAGTTCCATCTTGAGTGGGTTGACATTAAGTCTATTATATTTTTAGATTTAAAAATAAGGTTTTTATTATTTAAATAAAAAACATCCGTTTGGTTGGAAAGATATTTTCGATATACAATTATAATATTTTTCATTTTGATAAGTTATAACTGATAACAATATCAAACAATATATATCTAAGTATATAAACAAGTATTCAATAAACAAAGTTGATTTCATATTAACAACTTCAACACTTTCCCTTGTTAATATTGAAAACAACTATTAAACAAATAAAATAAATGCAATAGATGTATATAAAACAAACAAAATTATAACAATCCCATCTTATTACATAGAACTGTTAATCGCATCCTTGGTAGTGGTTTTGTCATTATATCAGCAAGTTGGTGTTCTGTTGACGTTTGTTCAATGCCCAGTTGGCCTTCGTTTACTTTTTCTCGGACAAAGAAATGTTTTAAAGTTATATGCTTTGTTCGGCGATGAAATTCAGGATTCTGAGCTAACCTCACTGCAGCGGTGTTATCAACTTTAAGCACAGGAACTTTTGTTACATTGACAATTTCTTTAAATAATCTGGTTACCCAAATTATTTCTTTGGATGCTTCGTTAGCTGCTTCAATTTCAGCTTCTGTTGTTGAAGTAGCAACCATAGTTTGGCGTTGGCTAAACCAAGAAATTGCACCTCCTCCATAAATAATTACCACTCCTGTAGTTGATCTACCAGTTTTTGTACAGCCTCCAAAGTCTGCATCACTATAGCAGTCAAACACTCCCTTTTGAGCATTGGAACGGTATGTGATTCCAATATCTTTTGTACCTTTAATGTATCGGAAGACTCTTTTCAATCTACCGACATCTTCGAGAGTTGGATTTTCTAAAGACCTTGATAGATATCCTACACTGTATGCCAAGTCCGGTCTAGTTCCAAGCATAAGATACATAAGAGCTCCAACTGCTTGTCTGTATGGGAAATTATGTTCCTTTTTGTTTTCTTTCCCTGTTGTTGATGTCTCTGAAGCTTTTAACATCGGTGTTGAAACTGGTTTGCATTCTGTAAAATTAAACCGCTCTAAAATTTTACTTACATGCGCTTTTTGACTTATTCGAATATCATTATTTGTGTACTCAATTTCGAGTCCTAAGAAGTATGTCGCCTTTTTTGAAACAATTTTGAACTCTTTTCTTAAATTTTGTATGAATTCATCTAGTTCTTGAAGATTCGTTGCTGCGACTAGTGCATCATCTACATATAGAACAAGAACAAGTTTCTTTCCATCCTTTTCTCTTATATAGAGACATGGGTCTGCTTCGCTCACTTTGAATCCCAATTTAGATAAAAATCCTCCAAAACGATTGTTCCAACATCGTGGCGCTTGTTTTAAGCCGTATAAACTTCTGTTCAATTTACACACTTTTTCTGTTCCATCTTTGTATCCTTCAGGTTGATGCATATAAATTATTTCTTGTAACTCTCCATATAAAAATGCTGTCGATACATCAAACTGCGATAAATGCATCTTTTCAGTTGCTGCTATGCTTAGTATTGACCTTATTGTTCCTAGCTTTGCTACTGGACTATATGTTTGATTATAGTCAATACCTTTTTGCTGCTTGAATCCTTTGACAACGAGCCTAGCCTTGTGCCTTTCAACGCTGCCATCTGGATTTTTCTTTACACGGAAAACCCACTTACATGGTAAGGCCTTCTTACCTTTCGGTAGTTCCGTTAAGTCCCAGGTATTATTTTCTTTAAGCGAGTCAATTTCTTTTTCCATAGCGATTCTCCATTGCGTTCTATCTTCGCTCTTTAAAGCTTCTTCAAAATCTTCTGGGTTTTCTGTTAAAAAAGGATCTTCTAGATGGAGAACATAATCCTCAAGGTACTTTGGTTTATTATGGGTAGTTCGGTCTCTAAGCTCTCTTGTTGGTAACGTTGATTGTAAAGTTGGTTCTTCTGCATTATCCTCTGCGTCAAAATATTCGTTTTGTTGATCTAATAGCATTTCTTGGTTTATATCAAAATATTCATTTTGCTGTCTATGTATTTCTTGATATAAATTGTTGTTGATATCTTCATTCTCTTGATCACTATTAACTGCTCTTTCTTCTTCTTCTTCTTCAAATTGTTCTTTTTCTTTATAATTTTTGAATGGTAGTTGAACAGTATTGTTAAAGTTTGATAATTCTTCCTTGATTCTGCAATCATTAGATGTTTCGGTGAATTGGACATCTCTGGACAGAATGACTTTATGCTCTTCTTTAATATAGACTCTGCACCTTTCGTCACCATCATATCCAACAAGATATCCCTTTTGAGCTTTTGCATCCATCTTCCTTCGTTTTTGAAGTGGTACATGGACATAACAAATTGAGCCTATTATTCTTAGGTGTTTTATTCTGGCTTTTTGTCCTAACCAAAGTTCTGCGGGGCTAACATTTACAATTGAAGACTTGCCAGTCCTATTCAAAATGTAAATAGCTGTATTAACAAGTTCAGCCCACATTGCTTCTGGAAACATTGCTTCTTTATTGGAATACTTAAAGGTTCTCGCCATTTCAACCACCGTTCTATTTTCACGCTCGCTTCCACCATTCTGCTGAGGTGTGTATGGTGCTGTCAGTCTTTGCGTAATTCCATATGAGCTCAATATTGTTCTTACATCCTCATTATCAAATTCTCCTCCATTGTCGCTTAAAAACTGTTTTACTGGATGTCCTAAGGTTTTGGCATGAATTAGCATTTCCTTTAGTACGACTTTAACTTCGGACTTTTGACGTATAAAATATCCATAACGAAATTTTGAAAACGAATCTTTAAAAATAACGAAATATCGTTTTTTCGAAAAAGATTCGGCGAAAGGACCACAGACATCCCCTGATATTAGCTGGCCGGGTTCGGTAGTGCTCTCTCTTGTGCCAAATGGATGTCGATGAGCTTTCCCAAAAACGCAGGGCTCACATACCTCTCTATCCAGTGTAACTTTTATTCCTAACTCGTTTTCCAGCATTCTCTTTACATGACGCTTGTCCTGGTGACCCCTTCTCTCGTGATATAATTGCAGTAAAATGGTTTGGTTACAACTGCAACGCTAACATCTTCTTGAATGGGAACTATTGTCTTTATATTTGCTTTGAAAAGCGATCCTCCAACTTGTCGTATTCCTTCCAGTACTGCTTTCCCGTTTACTTTTAACAGACATTTACAAGGTGTGGAAGTAAATGTGCTCTCTGGGTTCCTATCTTGTGCTGCTAGTACTGAAAACAAGTTTCTAAATATTTGAGGAACATACCATACGTCATTGATTGTCATCCTCCGATTTTCTCCTCTAACTGCTGAGATGATTTGTATGGTACCTTTTCCAAGAGCAGCTAGGCTTTCTTTTCCAGCAGATTGTATGCTAACACCATTCTTGAACTCTTGAAAGTCCACAAAAAGATCTCGACGGTTCGTGACGTGCTCGGTGGCACCATTGTCAATCCACCAATCTTCAATATTTGGTTCAACTCTATTTGCTTCATTTGCAATGGATTCCAGGGCTACATTGGTATTTACTGTTGTGTGTTGAGAATTACCTGATGGCTTTTTCTTAGGCTTTCCATCAGCAATCCACTTGTAACACGTCTTAACCCAATGTCCTTTTTTCTTGCAATAGTTGCACACGTCGTCTTCTTTATTCGAATGTTTAGGTTTAGTGTGTTGTTCTCTTTTCCTCTGTGTGTTGACTTTAAGTAATAAGGCTTCTTGCGAGTCTCCCTCGCTAGCTTTCCGTGTGTTCCTCTCGAACAAGCACAACTGCATTGTGAGCTCATCAAAAGTCTTCTCCGTATCTTTAGTCAAGAGCATCCAACTGGATCGGAACGTTTGAAAACTATTTGGAAGAATCTGAAGAGTTTTGCACACTAACAATAAGTCTGGCAGGGCATTTTCATTTTTGGCTTTGAGCCCGTTGTTAAGTTCACTCCAAAGACTTCTTAGCTTTGCAATATGTGTTGAAACGTCTTCCCCTTGAGTCCATCCAAACGCAAAAAGATCAGTGCACTTCTTAAAAAGCTGATCTTTGGACGTTGCTTCAAATTGTTGTTTGAGCGCATCCCAAGTGTTCTGAGCTGTTTCGCTATCCATTACTTTTTGGTATACCTCATCAGTCATCGAACTTGTAAGCATATGTAGATTTCGCATAACTATTTGCCTTCCGATATAAATCGCTCTGCATTTTATGCTTCTTGACTAATGCTTCTGAGGCATTCGCTGCTATTGGGTCAGGATTCTTAAGCTTCGAATCAATAACGTCTAAGGCTCCTTCATGATAATCCAAAAGATCACGAATCTTGCGTTTCCAAACTGGCCAATCTGCTTCTCCAGATAATGGTTTGATATGCTTTGCTAGATCCATTTTTATATTTGTGGTTGATCTTCAAAAAAAAAATCCTTTTGCAAATATTTCTTATCTTCTTCAAAAAACAAAAAATCCTTTATTAAATTAATCTTTTGGAATCGTGGCTGGTCCCATAACCTATTATATTTTTAGATTTAAAAATAAGGTTTTTATTATTTAAATAAAAAACATCCGTTTGGTTGGAAAGATATTTTCGATATACAATTGATAACAATATCAAACAATATATATCTAAGTATATAAACAAGTATTCAATAAACAAAGTTGATTTCATATTAACAACTTCAACAAAGTCCACAGCTTTTGGCCCAGTGATTGAGCTTGTTAAGGGATGTTTGTAGGAGGTCGCACAGTATGGGGACAAATTTCTCTGAGGCCATAATTACAATATCATCAGCGTATTCCACGACTTTGACCCCGCTGAGACTGAGATTAACCAGGATCTGATTAACGACCAGAAGCCAGAGCAAGGGAGATAAGACCCCTCCCTGTGGAGTATCCCTACACGTCCTTACTTTAAGCTTGCTATGACCCATTTGTACATTTACAAGTCTCGACTGAAGCATGGAGTCAATCCAATTTGAGAGCCTTGGATCGATACCCATCGAGTCTAGGGCTTGTCGAATTGCAATGTTTTCAACATTATTGAAGGCCCCTTCTATGTCAAGGAATGCTCCCAAAGTAAATTCCTTGAATTCTATTGATTTCTCAATTGTGCTTACCACCTCATGAAGTGCTGTCTCAACAGATTTGCCCTTCATGTAAGCATGTTGGACCTGCGAGAGAACATTTTCATTAAGCTTTAAGCGTATGTGAGTTTCTATAAGTCTTTCTAAGGTCTTAAGAAAAAAGAGGATAGGCTTATTGGCCTGAAATCTTTTGGTTCAGTGTGGGTTCAGCTTTGGGAATGAATATGACATTGACTTCTCTCCAACTAAAGGGAATATAGGTGATGCTTAGACAACCCCTAAATATTTCCACTAGAATCGAAACTTCTATGTTTTTGAAACTGGAAAAGAACATACCTAGCTTTTTCCATTGTTTTAGCCTTTTAAACCGACGAATTTAGATGTAACCCTTAGAATTTTTTGTTTATCACCTGCGGAGATGGCAGGTTTTTTGCACCCTTTCTCGATATTTATTTTTATATTAATTTCTCATCATCATCGTGTCCTGTAACCCCGGCTGGGGCATAGGGCGTCAACAAAACGTCTCCATCATGCACGGTCTGCTGCAAGGTACTTAAGCTGTAGCCACGTCTTTCTCTGGGATTCTGCTTCCGCTAAGACAGTTGATTTCCATGTTGTTCTTGGTCTTCCAACCCGCCGCGCCGTGCACCCTGAGGATTCCATTCAAAGGACTGCTTTGCAATTTCATCGTTTGGTTTCCTCAGTGTGTGACCAATCCAACGCCATTTACGCTTTCTTATGTCGATATCCAGCCGTTCTTGACCAGTCCTGTTTATTCTTAGACCACTCGACTCTCGCTTCACTTGCAGTGTTTGGCACATCCCGTTCAGCCCACTGATGCTATTTGCCAGTAGACATATGTCATCGGCATAGTCTAAATGACTGAGCCTTTCGAACGGTCTCCATTGAATGCCCTGTCGCTCAGCTGTACCAACACTGGCCGTCAATACGCCGTCCATCGCCAGCAGGAAGAGAATTGGCGATAGAACATCCCCTTGTCTCACACCCTGTTGCACTACGAAGGAGTCGGATAGCTGCCCATTGTGCAAAACAAAACACCTTGCGTTGTTGTAGGACTCTTTAATAATGGCACCAGTTTTTGGCGGAATTCGTCTACCAAGCAACGATTTCCATATACATTCTCGGTTAATTCGATCAAAGGCCTTCTCAAAATCCACGAACATGAGGTAAAGTGGTGATTGAAATTCCATCGACTGCTCGAAGACGATACGCAGGGTATTAATATGGTCGACACACGATCGACCACTGCGGAAGCCAGCTTGATGCCTCTTGAGTGTAGACTCGATTCTATCCTTTATTCGCTCGAGAATGATGGTTGCCATTAGTTTTGGGAAAACAGACAAAACGGTGATACCACGCCCATTGTTGCAATTCTTAAGATCACCTTTCTTTGGCATCTTAACAATCACACCATCCTTCCAGTCCTTAGGATAGCTTTCGTTTCCCAATTACTTTGTATCAGTGGATGTAAAATACTAGCCGCTGGTCCTTCCATCTGCGTAGCTGATTCTCAATTGATAGCAAAAGTGTGCCATCCACATCCATTACAGGATGATTGGTGTTGTTTTTTTTCCCAATAACATCTTTGGCTATTTGGTACAATTCCCGGATATCTACTCTTCTGGCAGCGATTTCCGCATTATCTGCGAGTCCATCTAACCTCACCCTCTTGCCACGTCTCACACAGCGATAGACCATCTTATGTGCAATGCGGTACTCTCTTCGCAAGTCAGCCTTTCGTTGAACATCTGCTTCGGCATTTATTTGGATTTTCAACGATTTGCGAAGTTCGATTTTATCCCAGGTGTTTTGGGATATTCAAGAGTCTCTACGTCTCGTTCGCTTGGGTACAGTTTCGGATCCAGCCTCCATAAAATTTTAATTTCACCCCCATCAATTGTTGAATGGTGGATTCCGTTTAATGACGAGGCTCTGTCGTTAAGGGTGGTGACATAGTTTCGACATATGTTGGGGTCATTTAAAGCATTAGTAATGAACTTATAGCTCCTTGCTGCATCCTGCGCTGGTTTTTGTACGGCAGCGGTTCGTAGTTTGAGACTCATCAGAACCAAATGGTGGTCGTTTCCCACATCGGCATTTCTTATACTCCGGACATCACACATTGACTTCCTCCATCACTGCTGAATCATGATATGATCAATTTGGTTTTCGGTTTGACCATCAGGATGTACCCAGATAATTTTGTTACACGTTTTATGCTTAAATACAGTCCCACCTATCACAAGACGATTCGCGTTATAAAAGTCGACAAGCAAGTCACCATTTTCATTCCGTGACCCCAAGCCATTTCTTCCCATCACGCATTTCAGTCCGTAATTGTCTGAACCGACTTGGGCATTAAGATCTCCCATAACGACTATGATGTCGGCTCTCGAAACACTCCTGTAAACCGAGTTAAGATGAGTGTAGAACGCGGTTTTGTCTTCCTCGGTCTGCACTGAATAATTTTGACGTTACGGATTTTTGAACGAAACCTTGCTGTCATTAATCTCGCAGAAATGGGCGCCCAGGAGATCAAACTATGCCTCGCTTCTTCGTTCAACATAATCCAGACACCATGCAGTCTTTGGCTACCCTCTCTTTCATCTTCCCCGGAATACAGCATTCTCGTCTGTCCAGTGTCTGATCTGTATTCAGCTCTTCCTCTCCACTTAGTTTCGCTTATGCCCAGGATACTGATCTTTAGGCGAAGCATTTCACGCTCAAACTGCTCGTATCTACCATCGCTATACAAGGATCGAACGTTAAATGCTCCGATTTTCGTACGTATGCGGTAGCCAAAAGTAACATTTGCGCTTCTTGAATGACTGCTTCTATTTGTCAACGATTCATTTATTATTATGGCGTCTTGATTGACGCTCGTACATGAAAGATGCCGCACCCCCAAATCCGATGTGCGGTTTACTGCAACCGAAGCTGCAGAAGGATTTTCCATAAAAAGATTACCTCTTGGGGACTCATTTCCGTTTGTTGTCATAGTTCATGTACTTGCATATATCCTTCCACCATGCCCGTACGCGGAATAACGAAGGTGTAAATAATAACACCGAACACGAACAACGATGCAATTCAAAGTAGTTTTGAATTTTGGATGAACTTTACTCGTTGTTCGTTGTTTGTGGAACAACGTTCACCGAATGAAGAACGAAGGTGTAAATCCAGCTTTACAGACGCTACCTGCTGCTGCCGTTGGCCTTTGAAAAAAAAAAAGACTCTTCCGCCACCAGACTATCATGCCGTTGACCGCCTCCTGTAGTTCGCCCGCCTTAAGGGGGCTTTTAACCATCCCAAGGACAAGTTTGTGCCCTGACCATCATTGCTGGGTTGTCTGCTTATCCCGGCATCCATTCGGTCCCCCTGCACGTTAGCGTTACCCGACCTCTACCACGCGGAGGTGTGCATAGGGATTTTCCTTTCATTGAGCCTAGGGCCATGTGGCGTCCTAGCGCTCTCCAGTACTTTTAGAGGGCAAATTAATTTCTCAGATAATTATAAATCAAAGAAGAGATAGATATGTACTCACTACATATTTTGGCAATCGGTTCATATATTCTTTATTCGGTTCTTTGTTGAATAAAGAAAACACAGCTTAGAGTTAAGTTTACTTAAGGTGATGCTACAGTCCGGAGTGGACCGGAGCTTCTACCAACAAGCTGCATGCTGCCGGCTCGGCATATAAGTATACTTTTGGAGGATTTATCATTTCCTTGCAAGAGGCAGTACCTCGGATAAAATATTTCTGTTTTCTTGGGTGGCATTGCTGGGAATCGAATCCACACCTTCGGCATGACAGTCCAACGCACTAATCATCATGCCACGAGGTACTACGATGTGCCGTTAGTACTTGAGCATGAAAACTATAAATTCGAGCATACTCAGCCGACAGCCGCGTAAGGAACATTTCCTCCTTTTTCTCAGTTTTGTTTGTGTCATGTCAAAGAAGCCATGATAGCTTTTAAAGGTCTGACCTTCAACTAGTTCAAGCTAAAAGTGATGATAAAGGCGGTGTACCTATTCAAATGATACGATTTCCATATGAATTTAAAAAAAACGTGAAATTACGGTTATTTTAAGATTGTGTGTTTTCTTACTCTCCCCTAAATTGGATGATTTTTCTAATGCCATTTAAAATAATTCATTTAGTCACCTAAGTTCGGAGTTATAACGGTTAATCGCACTCGAAAATTGTCTTCCTATTCAAATAAGCGGGAGGTATATGTAGATATGTACAATTGTACATATAAATAATTTTATTAGATTAATTTAATTTTTTTCTGATATTGTAAGCAATATAAGCTCTCATTTTAGTTATCTCAATTGAAGCGTCTAGAGTGGGAAGGGGTCAAGTGACATTTTTCAATTTTTCGTTTTTTTTTAACCAATAATGGTATTAAGCGACAACTTAAATTTTGGTCTAATTCTTGTGTCTCTATTGTTATTACTTACAAAGTTAGCTTCAAACAAAGGGGTTAACTACACGTTTGTTTTGAAGTTTTTTTTAGGCAAGAAGGGGTTAAAATTACTTATCACACACTTAACCCCTTAATTCAATAGAAGCCGAAAAATAAAATACCAGGTAATATATTTTTTTGTTGCATAAAGGTGGTAAGTGCACACTTGTAATGTCTGTTCGTGTACTTCCCAAAACTACGAATTTCTTCGATTTTTTTTTTATATGAGTTTTTACAGAACTTTGGGCTGAATTCGTATTTGTGGGAGCTACGCGAACAGACGTGTTCACTTTATGCAATACAAGAATAATACCCAACTTTCACTTGACCCCTTTTTCATAAAAAAATAAATTAAACTCATTTTCGCTTAAAGGGGTCACTATTTTTAATAAATAAATAATAGATCAGTCAGATATAGATAGACCTAACTACCTTTTAAAAGTCGTGCACTTTTTTAAGACGTAAGATTAACAAAATGAACTAATTTCTGAAAGACTTCTGAAAACTGGTTTCAAAGATAAATTGTTTATTTGAATGTTAAGCTAAGCCATACATAATAAACATTCCGAAAATATCTGTTTTTTGACGAAGTTAAACAAAATAAAACAATAGAGCACCAAAATTTAACAGAAATTTTGTTTTTTCAACTGGATTTGGATTGAAAGGTTTTGTTTGCATTCCTCATAAAGGTACATCAAACAAACATAATCGTTTTTTTTTACGATATAAAAACTCGACTCCTGCCTGTTGAGAAATCATAATTTTGTTAAAATGTTGCGTTCAACAACTGCCTTTATTATTATCGGATGTCTGATTGTTTCAGCTCTATCAAAAGATAAGGTGCCTTTGAACGAAGACCGTATTGTCGGAGGAAATTCAGCCACAGTCTTAAAATATCCCTTTAATGCTTCACTGCAAAGATACGGAGAACACTTCTGTGGAGGCAGCATTTTGAATGATCTATGGATTTTAACAGCAGCCCACTGCCTCGAAAAAACCCGACCCGACCAGGCCGATGGCATTACAATTTTTATGGGATCATCCGATTGGAGGAGCGATGGAGTTTTAAAAGGAGTTCGGGAATTCCATATGCATCCTAAGTACGATCCACAAACAATGGTCTACGATATAGCTGTGATCAGGATGGTTTCTGCGGTAACTTTTGGTACTAAAATCAAACCCATAAAAATGGCGAAAAAACAGCCAATAGATGGTACACCATGCGTAGTAACCGGATGGGGATTTACAAACAGCCGCGTAGCTAAATTGGAATATGTTTTGAGGTCAGCTAATGTTCTCTTCCGGCCAAAGGAAGTTTGTTCTTCACCAAAGTATGGGTACTTAACGTCAGTAAAAGAAACAATGGTCTGTGGTGAAGGTAATGGAACTGATGCATGTCAAGGAGATTCTGGTGGGCCACTGATTGATGAGGAATCACAAGAGCTAGTTGGAGTTGTGTCACACGGCTTCGATTGTGGCTTGGAAGGTTATCCAGGTATTTACTCAAATGTTGCAGAGTTAAGCTCATGGGTTTTGAGTCAATTGCGTGCTTGGTGAAAAAAGAAAACAATGAAATTAATTAAAATAAACAATTTATTTTTACTAAATAGTGTTTTGTTTATTTTTTTTATGTACTAATTTACGACTGTATCATAAAAATTGTTCTTTTTTCATTACGTTATTAGTATCCTAATATGTGCTGTAGTCTGTAGGTCAATAAATAATTCAAGCACACCCGATAAGTTAAGTTTTTTATTTTGTACGTTAAAATATCTTCTTTATTTTTTTGCTTACGAAGAATTTTGAAACCTCTTTCCAAAAAATCTATTGACGAAAATCTGTTGAAATTTTTAAATAACATTTTTTTTTAACGTTTATCTGGCATCATGTTCATCTGATCGAAAAAACACTTCAATAGTTTATACGAAAAAAGCTAGAACGTGTATGTAGGTTGGGCCCAACCAGACAAATCGTTTTCCCCCGTTCAGGTGATTGGGGCAATTTTCTTAAAATGTGACTTAAAATATAAACAAAGCAAATAGAAATAAAAAAGGCAGCAAGTCAGCAAAAGTCTATTCTCTAATAAAGTTTTTATTGTAAAATGTTTTTGAACAACTAATTTTTAAAGTTTAATTTTTTCAAAATTTTAGTTACCTACTTTTATTTATTCTCAATCAAATACTAAAAACCGTATGCTTACATATGGTGTTGTCGTTTTTGATAAGTTCAAAAATAAAAAAGCCACTAATTTTACTACTTTTAGGATGAAAATTGGTTGTATGGAAGAATTTTAACAACAAATTAAAGTGCTGGAAGTCAAATAATAGGAAAAATCGTTTTTATAAATTTTAAAGCTTCAAATTTTCATGAATCTCGAAGAAAAACACGTACGGTACGGAGCAAATAACGTGATTTTATTCGCTTGTTTTTATACGCTTGGGACTCTGACTTCTTAATAAATAAAGAGTTTCTGGAAATATAAACGTATTAAAAGTGATTTTCTTTAAAATTCGTGAAAATTTGACACTAATATCGATATTACGTCACCCGATTGCAAGAACTAGGTAATTCAATTTCATACATTTTGTAGTAGCAGCCTTTCTAGAAACATAGCTACTGGAGAACGATGGACCCATGTCTGTGGTAGTTAAAGATTAGACAAAAAGTCTTTCAAACTGTACAAAATAATACCGTTTTTGCCAATATATTATTAAAATAGAAAATTGAGTTACCTATTTCTTGCAATCAGGGGACGATATGGTAACTATTTTTGAGAAGCAATAAAAGAACTTTGGTTTTTTCTCTTTTTTTTAATGAATTTTGTTTATACATATTCCAGAAACTCTACCCTGCGTTAGCTCCTGGGGGTATGTAAAAAGTTTTATGTATATGCAAAGTTTCTTTTGCATTTAAAGAATCTGGATTTAAAGAAACTTTGAATTTGAAACAAAAATAACCAACAACGTTCCACTGTTCGCGGGAACGTTCTCAAGATTTTGACTCCCTTTTTTTTGGTCTTCTGTACTGCTCACGTTACTACGTTGCTCCACTTGAAAAAAAGCTTATTGAGGCAATAATTGCCAAAAATTGCCTATACGACAAATCAATGAAGCTGTATAGAAATAAAATTTCAAAGGAAAAACCGTGGGCTGAAGTAGCGGAACTTTTTGGCGTCGATGGTAAAAATATTAAGACGTTAATTTTTTAACATCTTTTAATTATTTATTTTCTAGTTGAATATTGTCAGACGCGATGGAGGTCATTGCGGGTCGGGAAGTGCTCCCGTGGAGGATGGTGAATGGAAATACTTTGCAGCGATGCAGTTTCTCCACAGTCATGTAGCGCCACGAAGGTAACTATTTTGTTTCATGTTTTGTAATTTTTAACATTTTTTTCTTGTTTAAGAACGTTTTTAAATGTATGGGGTGATGAGAACGAGAAAGAGGCAGATTTTTCTTCCAGTCAGTCACCTTTTACTCCACCGGCAGAATCATCATCGATGTCCTTTTCAGAAGCATCCAGGACGTAAGCTGTTCGTCGACAGAGACGCCATCCAGTTCTTAAAAAAAAAAGCCTTGCAGCCGTCAGTGGAAAAATTCGAATTGCTCCTTGTCACTGTGACTATGGATAGCTACTATAGCCCAGTCGGAATAGACAAAAAAAAATGAGCTGAATTGCAAAAAATTAGATAGGGGATTTTTTGGATTTTAATCGTTAGAGGGGTTTATTGAGAGTCTAAAAAAAAGTTTTCGACTTCCTAGCTCCATTGCGTTAGCCGCCATCTTGAATTTAACGAAAATCGTTTTTTGTAAAATAACTCGCCTATTTTCAACTTTTGAGCAAAAATGTACTTAACAAAAGTTGCTCAAAATTTAATTATCTACAACTTTTTAAAATGTTTTTCTCATTTTAAACGCATCATAAACATTTTTCAATAAAAAAAAAAAAAATTATTTATTTTGTTCGACTCATTAGAAGCGGATGACATAAGGAGTTTGAAAACAAGATTTCGACCACCCACCCCTTTTAGGTTGGCCGCCATTTTGTTTTTAAAGAAAATCGATTTTTGTGACTCGCCTAGTTTTAACTTATGAGTAAAAATGTATTTAACAAAAGTTGTTCAAAATATAATTATCTACAACTTTGGTTACATCGTTTTTTGTCTACGGTTGATATTTTTCTACAAAAAAAAAAGAAAGTATTTTAGACATTTTATTTCGGTTACTCTGAAGTGCATCGCATAAATAAGCATTTTTAAAGTACAGGGTGTCCGCCGGGAAGGTATACTACACTCAGAGAATTAATATTTTTTTTTTCTGTTTGGGGGTAACGGATTCCATTTGCAGCAATTGTAATACAATTGCTGGAAAGTTATTACAATCCCTACAAACGTATTCCGTTTGTTATAAGTGTAATAGAGTTGGCACACAAATTATTTCCATTACACCAAACATACTGTCGAAAAACCGATTCGTTTGCAGCTCAATTTGCATTGAGTTCATTGCCGCAAACGTAAGAATTTCCTAATTCAAACTCTATGTTGTTTGTCAGCACATGTCGTTTTTTATAGCAAACGAATGGTTCGATTGTGAAGTACCCTTTCTTATGTATGTATTTGTATTCTTATTGATCGGCACTCAAGTATTGACCATGGCAAGGATAAGGATGACGTATGCTTATACAAAATAGTGCTCCTTCTACACCAGGGGCAGATCAAGAGTAGAATTTGGAGGGGGGACACACATTATACAGAAACTTTAATTTATACAAGGTGTCCGGTAAACATTGGATAGTCCTCAAACGGCGTATTGCCCACTTTATGATTGCTCTGGAACCGGAAATAAAAATGGGGTATCTCAAAGGGTATTAAAAATATGAGCATTTCTTCGTTCAGTGTACTTTTTTTTACTTACTTTACGTTTTTGAGTACAAATGGATGAATTCCATCGATTTTCTCTTGCAGCAATTTTTTACACTATTGGTGCCAAAACATTATTGGTAGAAAATTTTATTAGCTCTTGGAATTTTTTTTATTAAATAAAATAAATGTGTTTTTAATTACAAAAATTGAAAAAGGAAAAAAATTAATAAATTTAAGCATCGCTGGTATAAAAAATTCGTATGGAAACCTTGATGGCAAACTTTTTAAAAATTTGGCGAAACAAATGTAGATTTCAGAATGGTATAGTTTTTTACAGTATCTAGAGTAAATATGTTGTTATTATTGGTAATGTGGGGACAAAGCTCAATTGAGGAGTAAAGTTCCATGCAGATCATCCTAAATCTTACCGCTATAAATATTTCTCTTATTTACCTACTTTTTATATTGTTTGCTCTTTTTCGATATAAAGACATATTATAAAATTAAGACTCACTCTAGTTATGTACGCGGTACGTTACGCAGTTGAAAAGTTTTGTCACGCAATTTTATAACATTACAAATTAAAATACTTTTGTTTTTTCTGTTTAAAATTAACTTTTTTTCTATTAAAAACTGAACTATTAAACAAAATCGAACGACTTTTCATTTCGAAAAAGGACCGTATCGGACGAAAAATACCTAAAGTAATATGCAAAAAGAGCGAATTCAATAAAATAATTTAAAATAATTTCACTCCAATGATCTCAACAGATATTTAAGAAACAAAAGAATTTCTTCAGAAGAATAAAGAGTTGGTCATTATTCCAGCGGATAAAGGCAACGTAACTGTTGCAATGTATATACAAATGACTATAAGTCGAAAATGAAATATATCATGGAGGACAGAACTACATACTGGCCAATCAGAACTGACCCAACCAATAAACTACAGACAATGAACAATAATTTCGTTAAAGACCTCCATGCTAAAAGCATTTAAATCAATTTGAAAAACAAAGGATGATGATACCTATACAATCCGGTGGTACCAAGAATTTACTAACTTCCAAAAATTCATTAAGAAGAAATGCCTTTAAGACCTATTTGTTGATCAACAAAAGTTCCGTGTTATAATCTTTCAAGATATCTCATCACCATACTGAAACATCTGACAGAAAATTCTCATTATAACGTAAAAGACTCACTTCATTTCAAATCCAAACTTGAAAACATCAAAATTGACAAAGGCGAAATTTTAGTGTCTTTTGACGTAATTTCCCACTTCACCAACATCCCCGTGAAACTTGCACTAGAACTCATACAGAGAAAATGGGATAGTATGAAAGAACATACTAGAATCACACGACAGACATTTTTGGACATATTACGTTTTTGTGTAGTTGACAATTACCCCTATTACACGCCGCGAAACACTGTGTCGATAAAGTTTTATGTTCGTGTAAAAAGGAGATATACTGACACAGTATTTCGAGTAGTATTGCGCCGGTATAGTATGCCGATGCTGACGACGAGGTATGTAAAAAGGAACGGAATAGTTTACCGATGCGGTTTGTTATTTTTTTTTTTTTGCCTGTTGCTGGATTATTTTGAAATGAGTTTTTTTGTATTTATTTAAGTGATATTAAAGGATAATACATTATAGCAGAAACTGAAAAATTTATCTGGGTTCATTCAGAAATGAGTGTTTTGACAGCCCCACACTGACATAATGGGTGTGTAAATGCCCATACTGCTTTGTCGGTAAGGTATTTCGATGCTGGCGTGTAATAGGGGTAAATAATTACCTGATACGAGGACAAGATCTATCAAAAACGTAACGGTATGCCAATGGGAAATCTAGCGTCGCCCATCCTAGCTGACATCATATTGGAGGAGTTAGAATGTTCCGTTAAACCTGGACACGGTTGTTATTAGGGAAGAGAGTCGGTTAAAAATCGATTGGTATCAGAAACCAACATCTTCTGGTAGAATTAAAAATTTTAATTCCCATCATCCAAAACAAACCATTTTCAACACTGCACAAAATTTAGATAGTTAACAGAGTTCTCAACATCAGCGATATCGAATTTCATGCTTAGAACAAATGTTTTATCAAAAACATTCTTACAGCGAATAGTTTTCCAAAAAATATAATAGATACACACCTTAATAAGGAACTATAAACCAATAACCATTCATGCGGAAAAAGCTGAAGCTCCACCCATTAAATAAAAATCGTTCACCTACGTAAAGCATATAGCGGATAGATTTAAACAATCCAGCTTCATACATAGATAAAGAAAAATACAATATTGCAATGAGCTCTACTAACAACTTAGGTCAGGTCTTTAGCAAGTTGAAAACAAAAGTAGATACAATGGAACATTCAAACCTAGTTTACAAAATAACAAGCAATGGCAGGTCTACGTAGGAACTACAAAACAAAAACTAAAAAAACGGAATGTCAGGGCACAAATCAGACTTAAAATCAAATTCATCCCAAATAACAGCATTGGCTACCCACTGTATAACAAACGACCATAAACCAAATTTTGATGAGACGAAAATAATACAGACAGAACACCACTACAACAAAAGGATGACAATTGATCTCCGTCCTCAACTACCAGGTTGTAACATGGGATAGATTAAAGAGAAGCGGCGACATGCTTCAATGCATGCGCTGCGAAAGGTTCGGCCACGCTGCAGCAAACTGCGAAATGCAGTCACGCTGCGTGAAGTGTGGTGGGAACCACATTAAGGGAGAGTGCAAGCTCGGAGAGGAAAGGGTCGATGATATGACCCAGCTTAAATGTGCACTTTGCGGAAAGGAGGGGCACCCTGCTAACTATCGGGGTTGCTTAGCTTAATAAAGCGTATTAATAAAGCGGCTAGACAGACAGTAGTTGAAAAATGCCCCCCAACGCGGGCTCCCACAACAACGCCCGTCAATCCCCAAATTTCCTACGCCCAAATGGCGGCAGGAAGGGGAAACGCAGTACAGCCTGCAGCTAAGGTAGCCCAACCGGTCCTCGTGCCTACTGCCTAGGGCTCCGGACGCTCAGGTCGAAATTAGAAGCATGTTGCTGGCAATTCAAGGCCAGTTCTTAGGACTTCAGAAAGAGATCAGGGAGCAGGCAAATAAGGTAGACTATATCTAATCTGTTTTGTCTAGCTTAACGCAAATTAGAGGTTAAAGGCGTGCTGTCGGAGAGGCCTCTTAGGATCCTTGCTGTGAACGTAAATAGACTGATTAGGACCAAACGTAGAGCTAGTCTTTTCCAATTGTTGGCCACCGAAACTAAGCTGAACCAGAAACATAAGTTGACTAACAACAATTACAATATCGTTAGAAGGGATCGACCCAACTCCACTCAAGGGGGGGGGGGGGGGGGCGTCGCAATCTTCATACGAAAAGGCATTAATCATAAAGTTATATATAATAGTGATCTGCGCAGATTTCGGCTGTTAGAGGCGTGCATCGTGTGCATTCCTATCCAACAGGGGAAGCGAATGTATGTGATCGCGGCTTATGCACCGGAATTACCTCAGCCAACTGATTTAATGACAGAGCTGTAAAAACTTTTCGAATGTCTACGCTTGAGCTTGGAAGAAAATTACTTTCTCATGGCCGGTGATGTGATTTTAATGCCAAACACCTAGATTGGGGAAATCAAATACAGAATCCAAGAGGTATTCATCTTTTTAATTGGATGAGTCGATATAACACGGAATATGGCGTCGACCTGCTGGCTACGGATCGGCCATCGTTTCCAAGAAGCGGTGCCTATCTGGATCTATTGCTAATAGACTCAAGACTGACAATTACTGACACTGTTTGTCAATGACCAAGAAACTGTTTACGAACGATCGAGTACGACAGTGACCACTGCGGACTCGCCGCCGTAATGCAGCTTCCGAACGAGCTAGTGGAGTTGGATGAGTATGTGCCTGTGCATACTTACAATTACAGTAAGGTGCGCTGGCCACGCTTTACCAAAGCCTTATCGAGCGAAATCAGTTTGAATAATATATCCCCACCAAATGACAGGAATTTGACAAATAACGAAATAGACCAATACCTTGAACAAATGGAAGAAACAATCAAACGAACAATGGACAGAACGATACCAAAGTACAAACAACGGGACGCAACTGACATGTAGTGGAATGCGATCATTGACGCATTACACAGACAAAAAAGTGAACTGCTGACAAGACTCTAACTCTTGTACCGACAGTTTACTGACCCACACAATCTGGAGATTAGGACACTGAAGTCTTCGATCAAGAACATCAACCAGCTTATTAAGGAAAATTATCGGTTGTCGATTAATTGGTATTGGGATAACAAAATTCGGGCTGTTAATTCTAGCGACCCGAGTATGTTTCCCCAAATTAACAAGATATTTAGAAGGAATGATCAGAACGACCTTCCGTGTCTTAAGCTCCAGAGAACGACAGATAACAGAGACGTACTTCTGACAGCAGGAATTGATCCAGAGGATGCCG
This sequence comes from Dasysyrphus tricinctus, assembly GCA_963921185.1. Lineage (NCBI taxonomy): Eukaryota > Metazoa > Arthropoda > Insecta > Diptera > Syrphidae > Dasysyrphus > Dasysyrphus tricinctus. The sequence continues at coordinate 47,839,096 of OY992533.1, read as the reverse complement.
TCTTGGACGATGACCTCTTTATTGTCGAGGATCCGCAGGAGAAAGTGGAGGCTGTAGGGGCTGCTTTCCAGCAAGTGTACAAGGTGAATGCATGCATTCGCCCGAACCATGACCTGGAAAACAGAGCCTTGCTCCACCACTTCTACCTTCGGAATGACATAACGCAATGGCGATTAGAGAACCTCGGTTTCACCGGGTTCAATGAAGATCATTTGGCAAACGCCATAATCGCCGAGCGAAATGGGCCAAGTTCCCTGTTAATTACGAAGATGGAGCTTCAGCTTATCTTCGATTCATTAAAGAAGAAGAAGTCAGCAGGAGTCGATGGCATATCCAACGTTGTACTTCGACATTTACCCCAAGAAGCAGTAGACATTTATACCACACTGTTTAACAACGCTCTGAATAATGCATATTATCCAGTGCGGTGGAAGACAGCTGTGGTGCATCCTCTCCCGAAAAAGGGAAAGGACAACTCCAATCCGGCGAATCTCCGGTCGATAAGTCTTCTTCCGAGTATCAGCAAGGTATTCAAAAAAGTTATTAATAGAGCTCTGTCTAAGTGGGCAGAGGACAATAATATCATACCGGATAATCAGTTCGGCTTTTAGGCGGGACATGACACCATTCATGCCGCGTCTAAACTCGTTTCTGATGTCCAATGGAACAAATCTAAAAAGCAGTGCACGGGTGCCTGTCTGGTTGATTTGGAGAAGGCCTTCGACACCGTATGGCTAGAGGGTCTTTATCTAAAGCTGACCAGACTTGGCATTAGTAAACCACTATTATATATGCTTTATGATATGCTCAATGGTAGAAAGTTTGTTGTCAAGAGTGGCAATGTGACTTCTGCCACAACCTTTAATATTAAAAATGGTCTTCAGCAGGGAGCGGTCAACTCGCCGATTCTATTCAGCATTTACACCAGCGATCTGATAAGTAGTGTAACCCAGGCAATTGCGTATGCCGACGATCCAATTGCGTACAGAACAGCTCCCAAAGTCGAGGTCATCAGAATTCTTTTGCAGTGTGACTTCGAAAAGATTCAGCGATATTGCGATGACTGGAAGTTAAAAATCAACTTTCAGAAATCAGAAACTATCTTGATTAGGACTCCGTTGCATGAAGCCACAAGGAATACGAGAAAGAAAAGGCGTAAGCTGGTGATCGTAGGGCCAAATGGACAACCACTGGCGAGTAAAAGTGTTGTAAAGTGCCTTGGCATCTGTATGGATCAGTATTTGTATTTTGACAGACATATAAATGCTGCTCTGTCCAGGGCTAGGAAAGCTTTTACCCTGACGAAACGGTTGTTTTATAGCAGCCGGCTTGACAGCAGGGTGAAGGTGATTTGCTACATGGCCCTCATACGGCCGATGACTACCTATGGGTGCCCGGTTTGGTTCAACGTTGCCCCATCTCAAATGGAAAAGATTCGGGTGTTTGAGAGGCAGTGTCTTAGACGCTGGTTTGGATTACACAGAACATCAGAGTTGGAGTACAAACATTATTATTCTAACCTGGTTCTATACAACGGCGCCAACATAAGCAGGATAGCTAATTTCTTACTGAAGCTTATTCGAGGTCACATTGCAGGAGCAATGTCCTCGACCAACAGCTTAATTTTTGGGGCTTATTACTCTAAGAACGATTACTACGAGAGTGTGCGTCTAAGCGGCTTTATTCCGCCCGGTGCACTCCTCTACTTAGACAGTCGAGGGCTGATCCAGGATAGAGCAGCGGTTCCGCTAATCTACCACGTCGGTCGTAGAACTGTAGATCGGCGGCTGCTTTACAGTCGAGACGTCCTCGCACAAGACGGAGCTGAGCACCTTCTGTTCAGTAGGAACCCGATCGGGACCGAAGAGAAAGGGTAAAGCAGGAGAACCAGTTCTGGTGCTTGAAACCTGAACACGAAGTTCCTTCGGATATTTAAAAGTTGACTGCATTTTTCTATGCCATGGCCGACTTAAATAGGTTTAGGTAGTTAGTTTTAAGGAGGGACAGTCAGGGTGGCACAAAAAAAAAAAAAATTATAAAACCAATGAAAACACAAAAAAAAATATAAAACCAATAGAAACATAAAAAAATTAGAAAAACCCAAAAATGAGCTGTGGCTGTTCTAGTTTGTAAGTAGTTTATCAGTAGTTTTAAGATATTGAAAAGTAGGCTAGTTTTAATGAATTTTTGTCTAGCTTAAAGATAGTTTTAAGATGATTGAAAAATAAAAACGAATTTATAAAAAAAAATTAAAAAAAAGGATGACAATTGAAACACTACATATTATCAACACGGCCAATACTATGAATAGAAAAACCGATCTTGACAATGTGAGTCCCCACTACAAGGACCTGATTTAAAAAACAAAGAAGAAAAGAAGATCCAGATCCCCCTAACACCCGCTTAAGGCTTAACCCAGGGAGGTGAAGTCAAACATTGGTTCTAACGTTTCATGCTTTCTTCTTCTTATCATTCTTGTTCAAAATGTAAAGTATAGTATTGTGTACAAGTAAAACGTATTTTTGTTTTCAATATTTAAGTTGAAATGTAAGTGCAATATATATGTAAAAGCAGTATGCATGTTTAAATAAGTGCATTATAAATGTAGGTATGTTAATTATTATATATAATTATATGTACATTTTAAATGTTCATAGCATAAAACACAATGTAAGTCTTTGTATTGAATAATTTTGAATGAACAACAACAACTTGTGTGTGTTACCTACTACCAAGTATATAGGCTTGAGTTATAGCTATTTCACGATAGCCACCTCGATCATCAGTCTCCTTTAGTGGTGCTTGTTCTGGTTATGCTCGTATTAATTGAAAAACTCTTTGCCGTCATCTGGGAGCGAACCATGAACCTTGCAATTCAGAGGCCGATGCACTACACACCGCACCACTGAAGCCACATGTTCTGCTCAATCCCAATGCAGGTTTCGTTGTTTATCAATTGCAATAATGTAAGTCAGTTACTATAACAATTTTATTTTAATAATTTCAATTTTTATATTATCATAATTATTTTTGATTAACTTTGTAAATTCATAATTAAACTCAGTATTTTCTTCCAAATGTGTTCATAGAAATAAAAACCTGATGATGTTCATAATCATGAACGAAACGTGCGTCGTTTTAAAACAGTTACTTGTGTTTAATTTAATTTGAGAGAAAAAACTGACCTACAGCCCATAAACTAACAACAAAGTACACCAAGTTATAAAGGTCATAAAACACACAAATATATAATCTCTTACAGCGCTATTAATAAAAAACGCTTATTCTACCTTTATTCCACGATTTTACTAAACCACGGAATAAGAGTTAAACTACGGGTTAAAATTTCTCATTAAAAAAATTTATATTCGTGGAATAGTAAAGTGACGTTTACCGTGCGAGGCCTGTTAAGTATCTTGAAATTTGTACCAAGTTTCGGAAGCTTGGGTTTTTTCCGTATGGGTTTTGACATCTTAAAATTTCAAGTAACCAAACACACCTAAGAATTTTCTTGTTTATATCTATCTAAATTATTAGTAGGTTTTATGGTAAATTTAATTAAAAAAGAAAAAGAAGCGAGAGTTGGAGCGCCTACGACAAAGTAAGTTCATAAAAATAAAATAAACCATTTATAAATTAGCTTTTGCTTTATATTCTTCAGAACATAGCGAAATCATTGTGCACAGAAAAAAAATGTTATTGAAAAGGTAAATCTTCTGATACCAACACCAATAAAAAAAATAGTCTGGCTGCTTATTCCTTCGCTAAACCATCTGCTTCGGTGGTTTAGCGTAATAAACGTCACATAGCAGAAATTTTCTTTTATTAGTAACATTTTGCACTTAATCCATGGAATAAGGCTAACCCTTCGCTATTCCGCGTTTTTTAATTTGGCTGTTATAGTTAAAAAGTTATTTGGCGCCAAAAGTTGGTACTTTTTTAAATTTCCTAAAAAGCGCTACATTTTATATGCTTAAGTATGAAATACGGCTCTGGTGCTAACGCTTTAAAGATTTATAATACATATATCGTCCCTCATCTCACGAAGTGACGTAAGTCTCAAATTGTCGTTTTTGAGATTTGGGCATATATGGCTAGGTTAACTTGATTGCATATTTCCACATCATTAGATTCCCTGAAAAATGTCTGGAACATGGTTCAATGCGTTATGACATAGTTGGCATATCTGCAATTTTAGATAAAAAGTTTCTCACGAACAGACGTAACTGCAATTATGTGGGTAGCAGTTTTCCGTTATATTGCTAATTATTGTGAAAATACAGTGGTTTCAGGTATTAGGTGCATTTATCGGTGAGTAGAAATAAAAAACCATTGAGTTTATGTTAAGATGTAAACCCTTTTTTTCTAATCACACATCACTAAATTAAATTTAAATGTCATTCGGTTCTTTCTGTTTACTAGACTCTGTCAAACAAAAATTTTCAGTAAAAGGCTTATGGGCGAACTTTTTTCAAAACTGTGATACCTGTGCATACTGTCACGACACTAAAATGTCTCACTAATAAGCTTTTTTCAAAACAGTGGTGCCTGTGTATACTGTCACGACACTTAAACTTCTCACTAAAGTTTCTCACGAACTGACGTATCTGGTTGATCGATAATTTTTAACTGTTTTTAGTAAAGTATGTACATTGAATTTCATAGCATTTGAAACTTAAGCAAATTCTTGTAATTTTACAAAAAAAAATACCAAAACCGTTGTAAAACACAAAAGTAACGCCTATAGAAGGAGGAAACAAAACTAAAAACTGCTCTCCTGTAAAATACTGAAAAAGCAGATACGTCAGTTCGTGAGAAGAGGGACGATATGATCGATATTCAAGCATTCACCATGGCAAGAATGACGTATGTTTGTACATTTTTTCTTAGAATACCTACAACAACAGATAATTGAATTAATGAATCCCATACATACTGACAGCCGCACATAGGAGTATTTGTATGCAAAAAGTGGACAAAATTATTTTTTGTCTTGATTGCAATATTTTCATCTTAAACCATGTAATAAATACCGTTTTTAATAAATTTACCCTCTTTTAAAGCAAAAAAAAATTTCAAGTTTTTTTTTTAATTTTTCAACTGGAAACAAGAAAAAATGCAAACCATCGGATATACGATATGACCAAAAAAGATAAAAAGGATCAAAGTTGCATCCAATATTTTTTTTTAATCAATATTGGGAGCTTTGCTAAACCATATTTTATACAAATAATTACCAAATAACTCCAAAAAATAAAAAAAAATGAAATCCCAAAGAAAAATAACAGCACAAATAGTCAGTTTGAATGAGCATAAAAGTGGGAATACGATATGACAAGAAACAACTACATCCGCAAAAATCCGCAGCCGATTCTTTTTGAAAATGAAGCTTGATGGTTTATTTTATCCACCCATATACAAATGAGAACCCAATTCCACCTACATCTATAAAAAAATTACTTCCCAATGAAAAAGAACCAACAAAAATAGTGTTTTTTTTTTTGCATTTTTAGAACAAAAATTCGAAAAAAATATAAATATTAAAATATTTGCCGTAAAAATGGCTCAATATAATAGTGAAAATCTGTAGTTGATTTTTATATACCAAAAATTTCATCAGACTACACAAAATTTTTAAGAAATAATTTAATAAAATGTTTCAAATTTTTTGAAGGTTGATTACAAAAAGAAGTGAAAAATTCTTAATCGAAGACTTTGAACTAATATCATAGCCAAAATATATTGAGCAATAAAAAAAATATTTTAGCCTATTGTTCCATGGGCTCTTAGCTATTGTCTGAAAAAAGTTCCCCTTTCAATTTTGACACTTGAAAAATTGACTTTTGGCCGAGTTTTGTAGGCAAATACTCCTATGTGAGCCGGGTAAAAAAAATATTATCGACTTTGCTGCTTTCTGTAACTTGCTTTTGAGATTTTTGAAATGGGGTTTGGAGGATATATACAGGGTGTCCTGTAAATAATGGATAACCTTGCAACTGGTTGTAGCAGGCCTTATGACCTTTCCAGAAAAAAATATAAAAAAAGTATTTTCCCAGTGGTTACTATGTTATGATATTTTTTCCAAAAGTTGTTAACAAGTACTACTTTCCTCAAATACGTGAACGCTGCGACCATGGATGAACAATTTTTAATATTTTTTTATTTTTGTAATTTTCTAGAATGTCTGTTGTAATAGATAGGTGGTACGATTTAATAGTAGTTATTGCACTTTTTTTATTATAATTTTTTTTTAATTTTTTTTTCAGTACAAAAATTTATTTTCAAAAAAGTTTGACCACCTCTAATAAATTAAAATTATATGAGATCATGAATGGCCAATTACTTAAAAAAGTTGTCTATTCAATGCACTTTCCAAAATGGTATAACACATGATTGTGTATTAACAAAATAACCAAGAAAATTTGTCAATCATCTAATAAAGCAACTTTTAACATTTTCGCAAAATGTCTATTAAAATGTTAAAATAACCTCCAAATTTGGGTTGGACAAAGATTTTCTCTTTTGATGTGTAAGGGGGTTCAGTGCAGGTATAAAAATCGAATTAAGGTGTTGAAAGTCCCACCATTAGGCCATCATATGGAAAAACGAGTTCAAAAAAGTTTTTCGTGGCAACTTAAATTTTATTGGTCTTAGAAAAAAAACTTTGGTACAAATTTGTAGCAAATTCAATTCTCTTTAATTTATGTTCACACTTTTTACCCTAAGGTTATAAATAAAAAAGTTATAGTAAAATTTTTAAAATTGAACAAAATTCATATGTTTTTGATTAAAATTTTGTATTTACAGCCTTAGGCCTGGTTCACACGAGATTGTACCGCACGATTTTTTGCAGTATAAATCCGTGCGAATGAGCAGTGGCGTATATATTTTACATAGAGCCTTTCACACGACGTTTGTACGGCAAGAAAACGTACTCAGTTAAGTACGTTTATCGAATAATCAACGGACTTATCAAAAAAACGAATGAATTACGACGTATCGTCTTTCAGTGGCGTATAGTTTTATATAGTCTCGTTCACACGGTTTAAATCCACGTTGGGTATTTGTTTGTTGGCATCGAATGAGCTTCAGTGGAGAGAAAAGCCGATGTACACAAAAAAAATTAATCGACCGATTTGGTTGGTTTAAAAAAATTATAACTCCGGTGATACTCATTGGATCTTGTAGGTTAAGGTCTTAAAATAAAGAAGAGGAATGAGGCAATAAACATGCGTTTTTAGTTTTTCAAAATTATAAAAATTTTCATCAACATTTGAATTTAGAATAAAATAAATGGAAATGAATGGGGCTTTATTCACCCTTTTAGTATGAAAATTTTTGCCCCTCCTCAATGATTTTTGTACACAATATAGCCCGTTATGTCAGCGTTCTTTAAAGACCTTAACCTTGAAGATCCAATCAGTAGAACGGGAGCTATAATTTTTTCAAGCCATCCATATCAAATTTTAATAAAAAAATTCCATGTAGATAACGGGATTTTCTCGCTGGTGGATGGTCGTGGACAATGGTCCAAGCAGGTAATTTCAATGCAATTTTTTTGATTTTTCGATCAATTTAAAATCAAGATTGTGTCGCTTGTATACCACGTAGGACAATGAATGAGGTATCAAAATAACCGTAATTTTATTTATATATTATATTTAAAACAACAAGAAAATTCATCAATGCACTAAACAGATATGAGTTCATATGTGAAAGTGCTCAAATATTGCCGTTATCTCCGTTCGACGGTATTCTAGGACTCTTATTTTTTAAATTCATATTTAAATCAATCATTTCTATCATCCGTTCAAATTTCAACTTTCTAGCCTTTTTCCTTTAAAAGATAAAAATAAAATACTTCACAAATTCACACTTTTTCATTCATTTTCATTATACTGCAGCTATTCGAGTTTTAAACGAATAAATATAAATATCGTGTGAACCCCCGATATTTGTTCGGTAAAAACCGAATGCGATAAAAAAACGTGCGGTACAATCTCGTGTGAACCAGGCCTTAGGGTAAAAAGTGTGTTAACATAAATAGAAGAGAATTGAATTTGCTACAAATTTGCACCAAATTTTTTTTTCTAAGACCAATAAAATTTTAGTTGCCACGAAAAACTTTTTTGAACTCGTTTTTCAATATGGTGGCCTAATGGTGGGGCTTTCAACACCTTAATTCGATTTTATACTTGCACTGAACCCCCTTACACATCAAAAGAGAAAATCTTTGTCCAACCCAAATTGGGAGGTTATTTAAACATTTTAAAAGACATTTTGCGAAAATGTTAAAAGCTGCTTTATTAGATGATTGACAAATTTTCTTGGTTTTTTTGTTAATACACAAGCATGTGTTATACCATTTTGGAAAGTGCATTAAATGGACAACTTTTTTAAGTAATTGGCCATTCATGTTCTCATACAATTTTAATTTATTAGAGGTGGTCAAACTTTTTGGAAAATAAATTTGTGTACTGAAAAAAATATTTAAAAAAATAATAATACAAAAAATGCAATAACTACTATTAAATTTTACCATCTATCTATTTCAACAGTTATTCTAGAATATTACAAAAATAAAAAAATAGCAAAAATTGATCATCCATGGTCGTAGCGTTCACGTATTTGAGGAAAGTAGTACTTGTTAACAACTTTTGGAAAAAATATCATAACATAGTAACCATTGGGAAAATACTTTTTTATATTTTTTTCTGGAAAGGTCATAAGGCCTGCTATAACCAGTTGCAAGGTTATCCATTATTTACAGGACACCCTGTATATAGAAGATGTTGAAATATATGAACAAGCTTGGCAAAATCCTTGAGTGCTGGGACAGTAGAACGCTTAAAATGTTAGCGCTAGCACCGTATATGGCATTATCGTAACGGTAAAACTGAGCTGAGTACATTTACAAATAATAGTAGATTACTACAATTTATTGCCGGGAGATGGCGGAGATAAAAGCATCACACGCTGATGCCAACATCGATGGAGAAGGCAAAACTGTACAGATTGATAAGACGTTTTTGACGAAACGAAAATATCATCGAGGCTGCTTAGCAGACCATATGACAATCGTGGTGCTGGGATTGTACTGTAAAGAGGATAAAAGCTTGGTCAAACAGAGCGCGGTCCGACGGGACGGTCAATACTTTACTGGGAAATTAAGAACGCGATGGTCAAATTTTCTTTGTAAATTTTTACAAAGACCGCCGGACCGCGCTCTGTTTGACCAGGGGCCTATTTCAGCGCTACTACATCAACTACATCAACTACATCCTACAACAAGATCTTACAACTACATCAGCTACATTTTTCTGTTTCAGACATACAACTGGAAGTGTTGTATGATGTAGCTGGATGATGTAGTTGATGTAGTTGATTTTCCATCTCTTTTTATAAATATATCTACTCAGAAAAACCTCAATGACAGCTGAAATTTGTTATTTTTATTTGGAGTATGTTTGGATTTCGTTCTTTTTAAAGCTGAAAGTAATTCAAATAAATAAAAAAGTGAAAATGGAATTCGATATCAATATTTTTGACGACGATTTCGAATTTAATATACGCGTTGAAAGAAGGCATAATGTATACAGAGAGAGAATAAACTTTAATATGGAAGATCCATATTTCGTGGAGAGGTTTAGAATGCCCAGAAGCTGTGTTGAGTATTTGGTTGAAGCCTTGGGCCCATTCATTGAACATCCTTTTAATTGTAATCAATACGCATTGTCACCGGTGCAACAAATATTACTGACACTTCATTGGCTTGGGAATGGAGGTCAGTATCACGGTGTCGCAAATATGCACGGTGTTTCAAAAGCGTCGATATGTCGATGCGTAAATAAAGTGTGTTCACTTGTTTCACGCCTTTTATTACGTGAGTAATCTAGTGAATAATAGCTGATTTTGATAATAATTTGCTTTACTTTTTAGGCGAGGAAGTGAGGTGGCCCGAAAATTCAAACAGTGTAGCACAAGGTTTCTTCAGTACAGCGAGAATGCCATTAATTGCTGGAGCAGTGGATGGCACCTTAATACCAATAGATGCACCATCGGTCAATGAGCAGGCATTTGTTGATAGAAAAGGTCAACATTCTTTAAATGTTATGGTAGTTGCTGGTCCCGATTATCGATTTTATGCAGTGAACAGCAACTTTCCCGGATCTGTACATGATAGTCGGGTTTTACAATGCAGCAAGAAAGATGGAATAACGAAGAGTGGCGTCCGTTTCCAAATGCGATTATTATTGGTGATTCCGGCTATCCATTAAGGAAGTGGTTCTTCACTCCTAATGTTCCGAATTCTATCCCAGAAAGCCAAGCTAAGAATCGATTTTTAAATAAGTTAAAGAAAACGCGGCAAGTTGTAGAGTGTAGTCTTGGTCAATTAAAGGAAGTACGAAAAAGAATGATAGATGAAAATGTTATTGATTTGCTGTATGATGATAGTGATATGGAAGAGGCAAATGAAATAAATAATGAAGACGAAGACGATACTAGTGCAGTTGAGTTCTTAAGAAACTACATAAATCGTTTCAATAATTAGTTTTTTCTTTTATATTTGATTGTGGGTTAAAATACCTAACAATCTGTATTTTTTAAAATATAATAAAGATGATTAAAGGTATGGCTTTTTAAAGCGAGAAATTTGTAGTTTTATTGTTTAAACAAAAAATATTTCTTAACTACATTATGTATGTATGTATGTAAAATATTAATTAAAATATTAAAAGATGTCTTTATTAAAATTTTCAGACGCATTTTTCTTGAAACTCATGTTTTCGTTTCTTTTGAAAACTACAATCTGCTGCTTGTCCTCCTTTTGTTTCTCGTTCATTCGTTCAAAAATATCGTATTTTTCAGCTCCTTAATAGACTTGCAGTTATACATATTGTACTTAAATTCAAGTTTTATTTCTAAGCCATCGACAATATAGCGAACTATAGAATCAGTTTCAACATTTCCAAGCGCTGCAATTTTTTTCATCTGCAGAACGTACTCGTGAAAACTTTCGGCCTTTCGCTTTCTTCGTTCACTTAACTGCTTATGAATCTCTGCACTGCTATAACTGCGCTCAAATTCGGTTTTCAATAGGAAACGTAGTTCTTTATACTCACTTACAGCTACTGATTCCAAGAAAAGCTTAGCGGTGTGGGTCATCTTACCTCTAGCTTGTACATATTTCTGCTTTTCCGTTAGACCATATGCATCTGCATTCTGCTCAAAATTCTGAAACCAATGTTGAACTGGAATCGACTCACCATCGAAATCTGGAATAATTTTTGCAAAATTTTCAACCGAAACTTTCGGTTCATCTTGTTTGATTTCATCTGCTTGAATTTTCAAAGTAAGCAACTTAATAATTTGTTGTAAGCTTTCATTATTGCTCTCCACCATTTTTTGCATCTTTTCGTTGGCCTCCTCCTGCATTCTGAAATTAATATGTTTTACAACCCTTCTCTTCTTACCAACTGAATTTTCAACTTTCAAGATACTCCTTGTTTTCTCTTCTCTCCTTTTAGGGTTGTATCCAATTAATTTCTTTCTTGACCGCAAATTATATTGGTGAATAGTCATGAAATCATGGACTTAATAGGTTGAGCCCCCAATTGTAAAATATTAATTAAAATATTAAAAGATGTCTTTATTTCAAAAGTAAAATAAGCAATGAAAAATAATATTGAAAACATTTCAAACAATCTCGACATTAAAAATCAAACATTATTAGATTATAAAAATAATAGCAAAGAAGTTTTAATCAAAGTATATCGACGGCTGAGTGCTATTGATATCCATCAACGATGCTTCACTTTTACATGTATGTATGTATGCAGGTACATCTTTTGAATAGGCTTTGGTTGTTGTCTCTCGTTCTACGATTTTAAATCTTTTTATTTGTGTTTCGATGAGAGGCCGGTTCTCTAAGAGGGCACTTTTATCCTTAATCTCAGCAGAAGCAATCCATGATGTAATCTGATCGTGACTCCTTCAGCGACCTTTTTCATACACCTACATATCTCTCCTTGCAACTTTCTCGTCGCAGCCATGGCGCTATGTAAATTGAATGTACAAGTTTTCAGTCTAAAAAAAAAGACAGAAAATTAATTGAGAATCTTTCCTCAATTGCAGAAACTTGGACTCGACTCACCTGGGAACTCGATGATTCGAACGAGGAGGAAGAACTCGATGATTCGATCGAGGAGGAAGACGTCGTGTCATGGTTGTTCCAAAGACGACAACGACGACGACACGTGCTGGTACTTCGTCGTGCTGGTGCTTCCTTGCGATTGAGAGTAACATGAATCTTGTTGCAATTGTTTTGCTTGCTCCACCGTTGTGGCTGTTTACAGAATTACACGAATCTAGATAAGCTATCGACTTTTTTTCTTTTCTTTTACTTAATAAATAACGCGATAAAATTAATGGGCGATTCGGTAAATATGACGGTGACAGTTCCAAAGATATTTTTGCTGGCCTCGGCCACAGTACACATATTAAAGGTAATATCATTAGCTTTTTCATTTTTGTTCAGTTCTGCGCATCCATCAAAATCAGTGGAAAATGGCGAATCCCGTGACCCCCACTCGTTAAACATCAAAATTTGTTGTGTGTTATGTGTTCATTTGTTACTTATTTATAAGCAAATACAATTGTTTCAAGCTTTTTAGTGTTTATTAACATTATTTTGTCATGCAAACAACATTCCTTCCTAGTTTTTAGTGTTATTTAAATTATCCTTTTGTGTTTGTTTTCTTCGTTATTGTTGTAATACAGCGGACGGGGTCACGTAAGGCCGCCATCTTTTCTTTCTTTGACAGTTCTCATTTCGGACAACATGCGCAAGATAATACCTTAGATATGTGTACTGTGGGCCTCGGCAACTGGAAGAAAATTAATTCGAAATAAAAAAAATCTTTAAAACGTCACTTATATTTACGTTTGAATTTAAATACCTACTTCAATGTCCCTGATCACACGTGAAGAAATTCAAGCATTTTCTGCGATTTGTGAGGGCAAGCGGGGTAACTTGCAGAAGAGGGAGGGGGATGAAATATTTAAAAATATTTGAAAATATTCGATGTAGAAAATTGACGTTCTCCTTTGTGTTGCTTCTCCTATCCAATTCAACCAATCAAATCATGTCTTTCATTATGAAAATACGAAAAACACAAAGAGGAGAACAAAATCTGCAGAATAATTTTCTCCACATCTGAACACTTTCGTTCTTCACGTGTAAGCAAGCACAATTGAAACAGTGACGTCTATTTCAGAACAATGAAGAGGGTGTTCTTTTCACATTGAAAATATTTAGTTGTAGGAATATTTATGTGGAAAAAAAACGTTAAAAAAAGTTATTTCGTAGGACTAACCATTTTTATTAAATTGTAAATTCTTATTAATTTGAACTGTGTAAAAACTGCACAACTATACATCTCGTCTAAATATCCTGTGGAATAAATATAAAAAGATTGTAAAGTGAAGTTTTTTTAAGATATTTTTTTATTTATTAAGTTTTAATAGGTAGGTATTTACACTTTTATAATAATTATTAATATGTAACATAAGTTAAGGCTAAGGATAGAAAACATTGTTTAAATTTGATATAACCTTTCGGAAATAGCACCAAGTTACGGACTAGAAGCGGAAAGGACAGAGCGAATTTCGGAGGATTGACTTTATGTGAATAGTACCTACATTATGTATGTACATTTAAATAAGTTTTAAAGTTCATCGAAATCTTCGGTAAAGTAGAGAGGTTCCGTAAGCTTTGATGTCGGAAGGTTCAGCCTTATTTCTCTTTCGCGACATTCCAACCTCTTGTCGTAGCAGCAAAGCTTTAGGTAGTCGATTTTGAGTTGATGTATCTCATCGTTTTTGTTTTGGTTGAGAGCTCTTCCACTTGAAGATCTATCTCTCGATGGTCGTGATCGTCTTTACCCTGAGGAAGCTTCGTAACTGGTTGAGGGATACTCGAATGGATGATCAGTTGGTGTCGAATCATCTTGGTTTGAAACCAAACCATCAGCTTCAAATTCGTGAAGTCCTTCCGCTACCTTGTAAATAAATAAACAATTTTAGAACAACTAGTTTTTTTACATCTCATGCCAATAACATTTAACATTGAAGACATAACGTTATTTACCTCTTCTCCGACGATTGAGAGGATCATTTTATCATTTTCATCCAAAATGTCGGTTTTGGTGGCATCACCTACGCCAGTTTTTTGCCTCCTATCTACTTTGCTCTTGAAATTATGAAAAAAAATAACCGATTAAACTTGTTCAAAGCAAACAAAAAATTAAGTTGCTTACGATAGCGCTCCGCCTCCAATTTTGCCAAGGCACCCTCCGGAATTTGTGACTATTTGCATCAGACACTAGCCCGTAACTTGATGCTAGCTCTGAAATTTTCTCCCAAGCTTTCCCAATGTCCGCTTTCGTTTGGGATCCGGAAAACTTGCCAAAGAGAATATCTTTGTTTTGGTACATCTCCTGAAGTACAAGCATTTGTTGTTCCTTAACTGACTAAAATGTACAGAAATGGACTAAATAATATGCGTAATTTATTATTTAAAAAATTAAAAATACTTACGTTGTTATATTTGCGTTTGTATCCAGACATTTATAAGTTTAATTTACTTCTTACATCAAAAATTTTTAATGTGTGAATGTAGCAAGAATTTACTGTTAGTTGTATTACAACAAAGTAGCATAAAAGGCTGTGAAACAGAATCATACATTTTTCCAATAATTCCAGTCGTTTCGCCGTACCTACACCGTTGTACTACAACTGCAAATCGATTGAATCTTTGAAACAGAAATGATACAACATAACTGTCAAGATGCTACATTGTATAGTTGATGTAGTAGCGCTGAAATAGGCCCCAGGGCTTAAGGCTGGACTATTCATTAAAGTGAACAGGTTGGTTTTTGTTAACTTTTCCGGCTTAAATTAGGCTATACAAATTTTTTAATTATCAATTTCAATAGAAAATTTTGAACAAAAAGTTATAAGTGTAAAATAAAATTGTCAAATTCGGCTTAGATTCCGAGTTATATCAAAAGTAGTGAAATGTGGCCAGTGTGACCATTCACTCAGAAACGCATGGGTGAATTTAGTAGCATTTTTTGTTTTAAGCATGTTTATGGGCCAAACAAACATATTCAATAATAAAAGCCCTTGTACGTAATTGTTCCTTTTTAAAATGTCTATTCAATAGGTAATAACATGCACACTAGAAAGAACTTTTTCAACATTGAAACGTCTATAAACTAACCTAAGAGCAGTGGCGTAGCGAGCACTTTGGGGGCCCCGTATCAAAAAGTTTTTAGGGGCCCCTTTTTTCCCAACAGGAGCTTTGCCTTTGGTATTAACTTTTTTTAATTACATCAGCATATTAGATAAGTTGATACCCTCCAAAAGTACTTGAGAGTGCTAGGACGCCATATGGCCCTAGGCTCAATGATAGGAAAATCCCTATGCACACCTCCGCGTGGTGGAGGGTGGGTAACGCTAACGTGCAGGGGGACCGAATGGATGCCGGGATAAGCAGACAACCCAGCTTTGCTGGTCAGGGCACAAACTTGTCCTTGGGATGGTTAAAAGCCCCCTTAAGACGGATGAACTGCAGGTGGCGGTCAACGGCATGATAGTCTGGTGGCGGAGGAGCGTTTTTGTTAAAAGGCCAACGGCAGCAGCAGGTAGCGTCTGTAACCCATATTGGGCGGCTACAAAAGGCGTCTGTTTTCCCATAGTGGGCGGCCTCGAGCAGTTATGTGTTTGACCATACAAAAGGCGGGTGTGCCTGTCAAATCTGAGCTTATGTATGTTATTAATCGTATCTCGGAAAACACCATGGTGGAAGGATATATGCTATGACATGAAATATGACAACAATTGGAAATGAGTCCCCAAGAGGTAACCATTTTATGGAGAATCCTTCTGCAGCTTCGGCTGCTGTAAACCGCACATCGGATTTGGGGGTGCGGCATCTTTCGTGTACCAGCGTTAACAAATAGAAGAAGTCTTTTAAGAAGAGCAAATGATACTTTTGGCTACCGCATACGTACGAAAATCGGAGCATGGAACGTTCGATCCTTGTATGGCGAAGGTAGATACGAGCAGGTTGAGCGTGAAATGCTTCACCTTAAGATCAGTATCCTGGGCATCAGTGAAACTAGGTGGAGAGGAAGAGCCGAATACAGAGCTGACTCTGGGCAAACGAGAATGCTGTATTCCGGGGAGGATGAAAGAGAGGGTGGCCAAAGGCTGCATGGTGTTGGAATTATGTTGAACGAAGAAGCAAGGCGTAGTCTTATATCCTGGGCGCCCATTTCTGCAAGAATAATGACAGCAAGGTTCCGTTCAAAAATTCGCAACGTCACAATAATTCAGTGCTACGCCCCCACAAATGAAGCGACCGAGGAAGACAAAACCGCTTTCTACACTCATCTTAACTCAGTTTATAGTGGTGTTCCAAGAGCCGACATCATAATTGTCATGGGAGATCTCAATGCCCAAGTCGGATCAGACAACTACGGTCTGGAACGCGTCATGGGGAAAAATGGCTTGGGGTCACGAAATGAAAATGGCGATTTGCTGGTCGATTTTTGTAACGCTAATCGTCTTGTACTGGGTGGAACTGTGTTTAAACATAAGACTTGCAACAAAATCACCTGGGTACATCCGGATGGTCAAACTGAAAACCAAATTGACCACATCATGATTCAGCAGCGATGGAGGAAGTCAATGTGCGATGTTCGGAGCATAAGAAATGCCGACATTGGAAGCGACCATCATTTGGTTCTCATGAGTCTCAAGCTACGAACGGCAGCTGTACAACGTCAATCACAGGGTGCAGCAAGGAATTCGAAGTTCAATACAAATGCTTTAAGTGATCCCAACATGTCGTAACTATGTCACCAACCTTAACGACAGAGCTTCGTCATTAAATGTAATACAACATTCAACAATTGATGAGATGTGGGGTGATATAAAAAGTGTTTTTATGGATGCTGGATCCGAAACTGTACCCAAGCAGTCGAGAGTTAGAGACTCTTGGATATCCCAAGACACCTGGGATAAAATCGAGCTTCGCAAATCGTTGAAGATGCAAATAAATGCCGAAGCAGATGCTCAACGAAAGGCTGAATTGCGAAGAGAGTATCGCTTAGCACATAAGATGGTCTATCGCTGTGTGAGACGAGACAAGAGGGTGAGGTTAGACGGTCTCGCAGAAAATGCGGAAAACGCTGCAAGAAGAGGAGACATGAGGGAATTGTACCTAATATCCAAGGAAGTTGTTGGGAAGAAAACCAACACCAATCATCCTGTAATGGATGTGGATGGTACACTTTTGGTATCAATCGAGGATCAGCTGCGCAGGTGGAAGGAGCACTTTTGTGCCTTGCTTAATGAGGATTCTGTCGAGCAGAGTGCTGAAGTGCCCCAGCTTAACGAAATGCGTAGATCATATAGGGGTATTGACATCGAGCCCCCTACAGTACTGGAAATTCAATCTTCGATAAATCTTCTCAAAAACAACAAAGCAGCTGGACTTGATGGTATACCAGCCGAGTTCCTGAAAGCTGACATTGTCAGAACGGCTAGTATTCTACACCCGTTGATACAAGCTGTGTGGGAAAATGAAATCTATCCCAGCGACTGGAAGGATGGTGTAATTGTTAAGTTGCCAAAGAAAGGTGATCTTAAGAATTGCAACAATTGGCGAGGTATTACAGTTTTGTCCGTTTTTCCAAAATTAATGGCAACCATCATTCTGGAGCGGATAAAGGTTAGAATCGAGTCTACACTCAAGAGGCATCAAGCTGGTTTCCGCAGTGGGCGGTCTTGTGTCGACCATATCAACACTCTGCGTATCGTTCTTGAGCAGTCTGCGGAGTTTCAATCACCGGTTTACCTCATGTTCGTGGATTTTGAGAAGGCCTTTGACCGAGTCAACCGTGAATGTATATGGAGATCACTTCTTGGTAGAGGAATTCCCCCAAAAATTGTTGCCATTATAAGAGAGTCCTATAACAACGCAAGATGCTTTGTTTTACACAATGGGCAGCTATCCGACTCTTTCGAAGTGCGGCAGGGTGTGAGACAGGGAGATGTTCTATCGCCAATTCTCTTTCTACTGGCGATTGACGATGTCTTGACGGCCAGCGTTGGAACATCAGAGAGGCAGGGCATTCAATGGAGACCGTTTGAAAGGCTTAGCCACTTAGACTATGCCGATGATATATGTCTCTTGGCAAATAACATCAGCGGGCTGAACGGGATGTGTCAAGCTCTGAAGTTAAAAGGAGAGGCGAGTGGTCTTAAAATAAATAGCAAAAAGACAAAAATAATGCTCACAGGCCGCTCCACACATCAGCGTATTTTAATACAGGAGACGCCAGTTGAAGAGGTTGAACAATTTAACTACCTTGGAAGTATTGTTTCAGCAAATGGTGGTACTGATCTGGACGTTCAAAGTAGAATAAATAAAGCTCGTGCAGCCTTCGGTTCTCTCTCCCAAATTTGGAACTCATGTCAAATCTCCTTGCGCACAAAGTTGAGATTCTTCGAATCCAATGTCAAATCCGTGCTGTTATATGCTTGCGAAACCTGGAAAGTCACGACTACCATCTCAAAGAAATTGCAGGCTTTTGTGAACCGTTGTCTACGCCATATTCTAAAAATTCGCTGGCCACAAATTATATCAAACGAGGAATTGTGGCGCAGGACAAGCCAGGAGCGGCTGGACGTTGACATAAGAAAGCGTAAATGGCAATGGATTGGTCACACACTGAGGAAACCAAACGATGAAATTGCAAAGCAGTCATTTGAATGGAATCCTCAGGGTGCACGGCGGGTTGGAAGACCAAGAACAACATGGAAATCAACAGTTCTAGCAGAAGCAGACTCCCAGAGAAAGACGTGGCCACAGTTAAAATATCTATCTGCAGACCGAGAAGGATGGAAACGATTTGTTGGCGCCCTATGCCCCAACCGGGGTTACAGGACTTGATGATGATGATTAGATAAGTTCAATTTGATATTTGATTTCGTACAGTAAAAGGGACAAAAAACTGTTTTTATAAATACGTATCTCGAAAATCGTTAATTTTTTTAAAAGATTTAAATCTTAGCTCTTGAAATTATACGACAGAAAGATTATAACACGTTTTTGTATGAGAAACAAATTTTGAGAGTTGAAAAGATATCAATAAATAATGAAATAGAGCAATAATCTTTCTTGTAAATAAAATTTTATGAAAGAAATTTAAACCAACTAGATTTTGAAAAAATAACAGTTTTCTAGATATGTATGTATTTCCAAAAATATTTGTTACTTTACTACGGCCAAAAGCAAAAGTCAAATTTTGAAAATCTATTTCTTTTAGACTTCATTAAAAGCTCATTATTTAGATAATAAGGATGTCTGAAAGTTTCTGGTTCCTCAATTATTCGTTGTAAAATGAAATTTGAAAGAGTTATAAGAAAACAAATTCACAGCTCACACTCGTTTTTGAAAAAAACGGCATTCTTCTTACCTCTTCCAACCAAAAATTTTATTTTATAATAAGGAGATGAATGTGAATACAAATTGTACAAAAAATTTTGTCGATCGTTAAATGAAGTTTTGATAAGTTTTTCAACTAAACTGGCCATGGTAAAGTAAAATGGGGCTGTCTATCGAAATTCAGTTTTATAAAATTATTTCCTTATTTTACCATTTTTTCGTCTAATTCTCCTAGGCTCCTGGTACGTGGTCCCATAAGAAAAAAGTGGTTGCACGTTGCAGTTGTGGTTCCGTTAGCTGTTGGGACTTCGAAAGAGATGACTAAACAGAAAGGAAAATTTTCGAAAAGACACATGAAAACAAAATTGGTAATAGGTACATTTTAAATAATATGTAAATTAAGTTTGTTCGTTGAGAACTGAAGTCACCCCGGGGTCAACCCAAGGCTTTTTTTTGAAAACCCTAAACTCACCCTCACCATCGAATTCAATGCTTTTTGGCACCTAGGGTCGCCTTGAACTTGCTGGGGCGAGTTGAAATTTTTTGACAACCGAAAAACACAGTTTTTTTTGTACAGTTCTTGTGGTTGTCAAGAAAACCTGGGCGAACTTCAACGAGCGAACCTATTAAAATTGTGTATCGAATACATCTCAATGAAAAATTTCTTACACACGTCAAGTATTCTGAGCCTCGGGGCGCCTATATCTCGGGGGCCCCGTATCATTGATACGGCTGGTACCGTGGTAGCTACACTACTGCCTAAGAGATTCTACCGATGAAGATAAACTTTTAGGGTTGGAACTAATGTCAGTTCATCGACAAATTAAGACTAACACTGAGGAAGTTATCATATGGGAAAAATCTAATATCTCATAGGAACAAACAATTAAATGGTTGACGTTTAAGCATAATTAGCAGTTTCCATGCAAAAATAAATAAATAAATTGGGTGGCGCAACAGCTCATGGAGAACCAGGGCCTAGTGACTTACAACTCACAACAATTCCTGTGTGCGTGTTTGTTGGCAGGAATGGAGGGGAGCTACAGTTTTTTGCCGAGTCCGAACGGCTAAATGAGAAGCACTTTTTCATGACAAGTATACTCTTGGAGGATTTGTCAGTTCCTCGCAAGAGGCAGTACCTCGAATAAAACATTTCTGTTTTTAGGTGACACGGCTGGGAATTGAAGGGAATTCCATGCAAAAGAAAAATCAAATTTTTCAAAACAATTCTCCACCTATTCTGTGCTTGATTTTGCATAATATTTAAGGCGCAAAACGTTTGCCTTTGCCTAAGCCACCCATTGAGTCATTAATTAACCCCTTATTAATAATTATAGGCCTAAAAATGGAAAACAATCAATTTTAGATGCAAAAACAATTTGCATGCAAATAATGATGTGAAATAAATATATTTTTTTATTTTTGGAATTGTAAATATTTTTTAGTCGCTACACTTAACCTCAAGCAAAACAATTGCTCAATTGTTTTGTAGTTCTATGACAGCCAGGGCCGGCCCGAGCGAAATTAGCGCCCTGCGCATACTTCATCATTTCCGCCCATCAATTGCGGTCAATGGTGGAAAAAATCATATCCTCATTTTGCCCAAGGGGTAGACTTTGCAATGCTTTTTTTTATTTTATACTTTTTTGTGCCTACCTACTTTCTTAACTATGTTGGTAGGTACCTAGGTTGTAGATGGACACGACACTTTTGTAAATACATAATAAAAACTGAATTTGTTCGAACTATGTAAGAACCACTTTAATGTTCATTAAAATATACAAAAAGATTTTATACTTCAGGATTATATTCAGCCTTTAACAAAAAAGTAAACACGCTAGACGTTATATTTATAAACTAATGACTACTGGACTCTGACTCTACGCATAACAGATCTACATATATACTCTCAATATAGATTCTTTTTTCCCTTCTTTTGTTTTGAGTTTTTTAGTTTGACCACAATAAGAACACGACTGGCACACAAATAATGTAATTAGATAAGTCAAAAAATCCTTTTTTCTTAATGATAATAATAATTGAATTAACAAGATTCCCTCATTAACGACAAACATCATCATAATCATAAATCATTGCATCATCATCATTCATTATTTCCATATTTCAATCCTTTGTTTCAACACACAATAAGGCAGTGCTACAATTTCATGTTTCACTCATCAATAGAAGCCAATGCCAAAATAAAACAAAAAAAAACACTCAACCGGAAGAGTTTAATTCATAGACGCAAATTTTTAATTTGCGCGCTGTTATGCCAATTAGTATGAATTTTTCACCTTAGAATTTCTGTTAAATTAACATTTCTGACTTCGATTTCATATAGAAGAACTGTTATCGCGCTCATGTTATCACCATGCTAGCTGTTAATTGTCTGTATTTGCATTTGAAGAATTTTGTTTTATGTTGCACAGCATAGGGGTGGGTTTGGGTTATGAAAATAAAATAAATGCCTTCACGCACACAGCACACACACGATCGATGGTGAGCGAGCTGAGAATAACGTCGACAGTTTGAAAAAGAGAAAAATAGCAAATAGGTAGGTATCTGTTGGTAAAGGCGAACAAAATCGTGCACATTTCAAAGATTTTGTGATGTAGTTTTTTGTTACTGTGGGTGTGGGTGAGAATAGGAAGATAGACATCGACTTATTTTTGGAATAGTAGATAGATGTATGTATATTATAACTGTGTTTAAATTCAGAATAAACTGGTAGTTATGTACTGGATATCACTATTGGTGTGAGAAATAAAAATTTAAAAAATAGGTAGGTATAGGTAGTGGTTACGAGAAGTGGCTTTGTTAATGCCTGCTCAAGGCGCCCCTTGGGTTCAGCGCCCTGTGCATTTGCACCGCTTGCACATATAGCTTGTCCGGCCCTGATGACAGCAATATGGTTCGTTTTTGCATGAAACTGTTAACCAATCATGCAAAAAAGTAATTTTGTATTTCACCTCCATCATTTGTGACATGCGAAAATATGTGCATAGATTTTTGCACGGAAAATGTAAACTAGACTTTATAACGACGAATTTATTTTCACGCAAGAAATGTCATTGAAATTTTTTTCCAAAAAAAAAAAAATGCTGTTGGAATTTGTATTTTTTCGAACGAACTTGCTCTTATGGTTCAAGAATTTTGCGTAGCTAAACATTTTATAGTAATAATTAGGTATATTATTTTATGATATTTTGAACGAGAGAATGACACAAAATTCAAAACTACTAAAAATACTCACAATTTGGAATAAAGACAATATAAACTCGTTTTTTTCATTTTTTCCCGAAATTTTGAGTTTGAAATTAGTTTTTTTCAAAAACTATTCAAAGAAATCACTTGATTTAAGCATAAAATAATAGAACCAACTTTAAACTTTAAGAAAATGTGCAATACTTAACTGTAAGAAGTACCGTCATTTCTTAATATTTTTTCCATTTAAAATATTTTTTTTTTTAGAAATTGCCCCTCCCGCTCAAATGGGGCGAGATAGACCCCCCCTCCATAATAAAAATGCTTGTTAATAACTGTTCTTTAAATCTGTCATTAAATTTTGTCGCCTGAGTTATCGTACTCTCCACAATTTCATGAGTAACATTTTTCCGTCGGTGTTATGGTAAAAATTCTACACTACTTGTCCCTTCCCCTCAAAAAACACCCTTTCACCATGCATATTTTTAGGGGCTCTTTTATTTCCTTATTCGTATGACAAATGAAACAATGAAACACCAAGTTTAATTATAATACCTTCATTTTCAAAAGAGCTTCTATAATGGGTTTACATATTGTACCTGAAAAAAAGTCTTCAATACATAAAAAGGACTGAAACTTTTTTTGGGGGGTCATATCATTTCGTCTCATTAGGTTCAGCCTTAAAAGGTACCCTCAAAACGTACATATATTATATTATAAGGTTGTAGGTAACAAAACAAATATTTCAATTTGATAGACCTCCAACATCCCCCTGTCTCCACCTCATCAAATATGCATTTACACAAAAAGTCAATGCGGGGGACTTTGGATATGCTATAGAGTGCAATACGTCTATATCAATTTTAGTATTCCATGAATTCATTATTTCAACCTCAGAGCCTATTTTTCCTGGCCTAAGGTGGGATTAATAGGTTTTGCAAATATTTCTATAAAAAAAGACATTCCTAATCGCATTGAAAAGAAGACTGTGGCAATAAGTTGAAAAAGCTTAAGTAGATTTAAGTGAAAATTGAGCTTTTTTGCTTGGAAAATGCACAATTTTTTCAACTTTGTTTTTAGTCTAGGTCTCATCTCTCTGCATAAAATATACTCGTAAAACATTAAATTTAATAAAAACATATAATAGCTTAAGTTTTTATGGACAAAAATTGTTTTTGCTTAACAGCTTATGTCTATATTGACCAAAAATCTTTCAAATCTTATAAAGAAGGCATTTTTTTTAAGTAGTTTAAGTCGTGACATAAGCTTTATTATGACACTTTAATGTGATAGATATTCATCACTTAGGTCGACATAAGTTGTTCAAAACTTGTATTCCAATTTTTTTGAAAAGCTTAAGTCGACTTAAGTCTCAAAAATGTTACCAAATGAATTGTTAAAACATCTTATGTCACCTTAACTACTATGTTCATTTGAATAGCATATTTTTTTAAATAGCTTAAGTCCATCAAAAAGATTTTTAGCAGTTCAGTTAAAAGGCTTCTCACAAAAACAAAGATATAGTCCAGGCAATATATGATTTAACATGGGCAAAATTGCAACAGAAGCTTTTTAATTAATTTATGATCAGTTACCACTACTGAAAGACATATCCAAAGTCGGACAAAATTCCTCCATGGGAAAACCCCGAAAAACGGTTTTCAAAATGGCGGAGTTATTTGTTTGTTGTTTTTGGTTTATATTTTTACTACGCTGTGATTTTTTCCATTTAATCATGTTTAATTTTCACTGGTGAATCCACTATGAAATTCCCGAGTCATTACCCCCTCCCCCAGTCATGACCCTTCCCATTTATCACCACCCCCCCACTCCCTTCAGAGCAGTAGTAGTAGTAGTAGGTACTTTATTGAGATTTCAAAATTACAGTTTATAATTACATAGGAAAACTTAATATTTAGATTTGCCGACTTAGAATTGGTCAGGCTATATAAAGGTTTATCCTTTTTGCTGTTTATTTAATGGCAAAACAAATTATAATTTAAGTAACAATTCACATTTAGATTGGATATGCGTCCACTCAACAAGACGATATAGACTCCCTTCAGAGCCCTAGAGAATATGATAGACGCGACCAATCTTCAGGAGTATAGAAAGAAACTATCCCCATTTATGATCCCCCTCATTAACGACCCCCCACACATTTATTAACATACACTAGTCAACGAAATTAAAGGAACAATTTTTTTTTTTCAATTTTTTCTTAGCATTTTTTGAAGAGCTGTATCTTTGTGACGAGTGGTCGTATGGAGTTGAAATGAAAAGCATTTTACAGCTTTATGTATTTTGTTTCGAAATTTGTTTGCAAACAAATTTTTTTCAAGTACCGTTATTGCGCTATTGCAAAAAATGAGACGAGACAACAAAATTATTTTTTTGTAATTTTTTTTGAAGGTCCTCATTTCTATGGATAAATTTTGTTGAGTTGATTAAATGTCATGATCAGATACCTTGTTTATTCAGCTTCAATACAGTTTTTTTGTTGTTGTCGTACGATTTTTTTTGACATGGTTTATCTGACTTTGAATGAAAAAAGATACTTTTAGCCTTGATTACCAATATCGCAGCAAATAATGACGTTATAAAAAATTCAAAGACAGTTTTGGAAATTTGAGAAAGCGTTTTACAAGATTTTTAAAGATTTTGTAAAAATTATGTTTTTTTTACCCTTCACCGTTAGTTTAAAAAAAGGACTAAAAACCGACGTTTTGTGGTCTTTTCGAAAATCTTTTTTTTTTCTTTGCAAATATTAATTGCATGGCTTGCATTGGTATGCAAATTTATAGACTTTTAAATCATCAATATTCTTGTAAATTTTCAAATTGATTCATCGAACCGTTTTTCCTCACCGAAACTTCAAAGTCTCATAAACCAGTTAAAAGGAACAAATTGTGTTGTTCCTAAACAATGTGTAGTCGTCATCAAAATGACAAGAAAACCGCAATTTCAGTGGATTTTTTTCACAGTTTTGCATTAGTTAGATACTTTTTTGACTTGAAATTAAATAAAAAGTACATTTAAGAAAAAAAAAAAATGTATTTCAAAAATTTTTCAAACAAAAAAACTTTAATTTAAAAAATCTTTTTTTCGAAATATGTACTTTTTATTTTATTTCAAGTCAAAAAATTATGTATGTAACTAATGCAAAACTGTGAAAAAAATCTACTGGAATTGCGGTTTTCTTGTCATTTTGATGACGACTACGCATTGTTTAAGAACAATACAATTTGTGCCTTTACCTGGTTTGTGAGACTTTGAAGTTTTGGTGAGGAAAAATGGTTCGATGAATCAATTTGAAAATTTACAAGAATATTGATGCTTTGAAAGTCTACAAATTTGCATACCAACGCAAGCCATGCAATCAATATTTGCAAAGAAAAAAAGATTTACGAAAAGACCACAAAACGTCAGTTTTTAGTACTTTTTTTTAAACTAACGGTTGAACGGTAAAAAACAATTGTAACAACATGCAACAATCATCACGTCAACATTTTATATTATTTTGTCATCATTTAACTTTTTTCATTCTTTTTTCTTTTGTATTCAATTTAAATTAATTTCATTCATTTATTTTCATTTAATTATTTAATCATCTTTGAACTTTAAAATTATTCTTAAATTATTAAAATTTTATAAAAATTAATTCTCTAAAAAAACTTTCCAAACATACTGTAAATATTTCTTTCTTACTACATTGTATTTATCTTTTGTATGAAAACAATTTGTTTTTTTAAATATTCAGTAGGCTTTGCATTCTATACAAATAATTTTAAATTCTAAACAATGTATTATATGAAAGTTCAAGCAGGCTAAAGTATAAAAGGCCGCGATTAATAAATACAAAGTCACTTCTTGTTATGATTGCTTCCTGTTCACTTCGACGGTACACTACTGCCTTTTGAACCTTAAGCCTTTATAATAAGATAAACGAGAATTAAATATTTGCCTTGTTCCCATTGACGGAGTTATTTCGCCTCTTTGGTTTGCACCAATTTTTTTAAACTTTGCGATTTTCTTATTTTTTTTGTTTCATCGCCCATTCAGCGGGTTACTGCGTTATTTCGCATTTCCTGCGGTGGAGGATAAAGCAAAATATTGCCACTGCTTGTGCTTTTACTAAGCAATATACATATACTCGACTATCGACCAATAAAATTTTGTAAAAAATTCAAAATTAAACCAAAGCGTTTCACTTTCCTTCTGGGGAAAATTTGAAGAAGTTGGAAACCCTCACACCCTGCTCAGAGCACAAACAAGTGTAGACATTTACACCTGTTATACAATAATTTTTAGAAAATCTTAAAAAAATCTTGTAAAACGCTTTCTTAAATTTCCAAAACTGTCTTTGAACTTTCTATATCGTCATTATTTGCTGAGATATTGGTAATCAAGGCTAAGAGTATCTTTTTTCATTCAAAGTCAAATAACCATGCAAACAAAATTTTTAATCTGTGCTCACTTAACAAGCCTGCCATATTGCAAACTGTCATTAGACGTAGTACATTTTTATCTTCGCTTAAGAAAAAAGCATGTTAACTGCTACAACAATTTGGTATAATTCCGTATTAGTATCGTCTTTTAGTACATATTTATCTTTGTTTACAACCAAAGAAGCATGTAAAATACAACAATAAGTCAAAATTTCGTTGTCATTAAAAAGTTTCGCGTGGGTTTTGGAGAGCCTTAACTTATTTCTATGACAAAACAATATCTGTCGTAAAAACTCTTGTTTCATTGTGCGCAGCGATACAAAATACGGCAGATAAACAATGGTAAACAACACCAAAAAAAAATGTTGTCGGCGAACGTTTCATGTCGGTTTGGGAGAGCTTTTAATCAATTCCTTCGCCAGTTTTGTTGGCTTTCTTCTTGAACGGAAATAAGACCCTACACAACACACCAGATGAAATAAGTATAGTTTCGGCTTAATTCATTTTCAAACATTTTTTAGACCGCTTAACAAATTAATAAGACTTTGAGTTCTTAAGGACTGACCATGGACTCCCAGTTTTTATTTTATTAATATTTTGTGAAAGAAAATGTGAGTAAACTTAGGTTAAAATCCTATTTTTCCAAATATGCTACGAAATACACTAGTCAACGAAATTAAAGCAACAATTTTTTTTTCAAAAACAAAAAAAAATATTAAATTCAAAAATTTTTCAAACAAGAAAACTTGATTTAAAAATTTTTTTTTTTGAAAAATTTACTTTTTATTTAATTTCAATTCCAAAAATTATCTAACTAATGCAAAACTTTGAAAAAAAATCCACTAGAATTGCGGTTTTCTTGTCATTTTGATGACGACTACGCATTGTTTAGGAACAACACAATTTGTTCCTGTACCTGGTTTGTGGGACTTTGAAGTTTTGGTGAAGAAAAAAGGTTCAATGAATCAATTTGAAAGTTTACAAGAATATTGATAATTTGAAAGTCTATAAATTTGCATACCAACGCAAGCCATGCAATCAATATTTGCAAAGAAAAAAAAGATTTACGAAAGGAGCACAAAACGTCGGTTTTTAGTACTTTTTTTAAACTAACGGTGAAGGGTAAAAAAAATAATTTCTACAAAATCTTAAGAAAATCTTGCAAAACGCTTTCTTAAATTTCCAAAACTGTCTTTGAGTTTTTTATAGCGTCATTATTTGCTGAGTTATTGGTATTCAAGACTTAAAGTATTTTTTTCATTCAAAGTCAGATAAACCATGTCAAAAAAAATCGTACGACAACAACAAAAAAACTGAATTGAAGTGTTGTATGAACGAACATAGTGAAGTTGAGAAGTGAAGTTCATAATTAATTATTACGAGTATATAAGTAGGGTTTAGTATATAAGACATCTGATACATAGTTTTAAGTAGATTTAAGTTTATATATGAATAAAGAGAGTCGAAACTCAACACTTGTTTTATTAATATGGTCTTCACTCCACAACACAATATGGTGTCAGAAGTAAAAAGTTAAAAAAAAAAAAAAATAAGAAGTTACAAAAATCGGAAAAGTCAAAAAAAAAAAAGTCAACAAAAAAAAAAAAGTACATAAATAAAAGTTCAAATACTTAACTAAGCAAAATAAATGTCGGATATCGAATCAAAAACTGATAAAAAACCTGACGAAAAACTTAAAACCGAAAAACTTAAAACTACAATTATGACAGAAAAAGAAGGCCACATGGGAATTGTCCCAATGTTGGCACCGTTGGATTTTTCATCTGGTCGCCAAAACCTAGCAGATCTCTGGAAAAATTGGATCCTACAGTTTAAAATATTTTTGAGAGCGTCGAATCTGCAGAAAGAACCTGAGTCCCGTAAAGTCGCCATCTTTTTACATTATCTGGGACCAGAATCATTGCCCATATTCAGCTCTTTTGGCATCGATATGGATCAAATCGATTGTAATATGGCAATCAAAAAATTTGAAGAATTCTGCTCACCAAAAAAGAATATCGCAATGGAGAGACATAATTTCTTTACCAGAAAGCAAATAAATGGTGAGTCCATAACTGAATTCGTGACAAATTTAAAAAATCTGAGCAAATCATGTGAGCTTGGAGACCTGAAGGATGACATAGTAAAAGACATCTTCATCTGCGGTCTTAGTAGAGAAAATAATTCCATAAGAGATAAGCTGTTGCAAGATGGGAAAATGACACTTGACAAAGCTGTGGAAACTGCAAGGCTCATGGAGAATACGAAGGTACAGACACAGCAACTTGAAAACCCAACAACTGTAATTGCAAGAGTAGATAAGAGGCCTACTACATACACACCTTCATCGAAATTCAGCGGTAAATTCAACTTTAATACAAAACCTGCAAAAGACAAAAGCAGCAACACAAAGACGTCATCAGCAATGGAGAAATCTTCTCATTATGTAAAATCTTCATCATCAAAGTCCTGTTATCGTTGTGGACAGCAACATCAATTCAAATGTCCGGCATTAGGATCAACATGCAAAAAATGCGGTAAAAGAAACCACTATGCTAATATGTGCAAAAGTAAGTTTCATGTAAGTTTTGTAAATGCTGAAGAGAGACAAGAAGAATTATTTTTGGGAACAATAAAACAATCAGGTGACGAAAATACCGGTAATGATCTGTGGACAGTAGAATTATCTATTAATAATAAAAATGTTAGTTGCTTATTAGACACCGGTGCGCAAGCCAATGTTATATCGGAAAAAACACTAAATCTACTTATGCTAAAAAATATTAAACTTAAACCTAGTGTCGCTAAAATTGTTTCCTATACTGGTGAAAATATTGCTACTAATGGAATTTGTAATTTAAAATGTAGTTTAGATAACCATAAAGATATATTAATTGATTTTTATGTAGTTAAAAAAGATGATTGTGTTCCAATTATTGGATTAAAATCATGCAAAGAGTTAAATCTTCTTAAAAAAGTTTTTGAAATAAGTAATAAAAATAATGATAATTATCTTTTAAAAGAGTTCAGTGATGTTTTCGAGGGCTTAGGTCTTTTGCCAGAAAAAATAAATTTAAAAATTAATCCAGATATAAAACCTAAAATTGATGCGCCAAGAAAAGTGCCATTTAAATTGATGCAGCGTTATAAAGAGGAGCTTCATCGAATGGAACAACTTGGAGTCATAACAGAAGTTCATGAACCAACTTCATGGGTAAGTTCCATTGTTTTAGTGGAAAAGGCTAATAAAGAACTCAGAGTTTGCCTAGACCCTAGAAATTTAAATGAAGCTATAGTCCGTCTGCATTTTGAAATGCCTGATTTCGAATACATTCGTTCACAATTAGCTGGTTCTAAATTTTTTAGTCTTCTTGACGCAAATTCAGGTTTCTGGATGCTTGAACTCGACGAAGAAAGTTCGTTTCTTTGTACGTTCAACACTCCTTTTGGAAGAAAGCGCTTTTTAAGGCTACCATATGGAATCAATGCGGCTTCCGAAATTTTTAATGATTGCATGCAGAGAAAATTCGGTGATTTGCCTGGTTTATTAATATATGTTGACGATTTTTTAGTTTTTGGTAAGACAAAAGAAGAGCATGACTATAATTTAAGATTAGTATTAAAAAGAGCAAAAAACTTAGGACTCAAATTTAACAAAGAGAAATGTGAAATAAGTGTATCAAAAATTAAATATTTAGGACATATTTTCGAACCTGAAGGAATATCTTCAGACCCTTCAAAAATTAATGCTATACAAAGTATGACTAAACCAGCATGTGTTAAGGATTTACAGAGGTTTTTAGGAATGGTGAATTATCTTGGATCATACATTCAAAATTTGTCAACAGAAACATTAAATCTTAGATCACTCCTAAAAAAAGATACAAGTTGGCAATGGAATAATTCACACCAACAAGAATTTGAAAAAATAAAAGATTTACTTTGTAAAGCACCTGTTTTATGTCATTTTGACCCGAAAAAGCCAATAATACTTTCAGTAGACTCATCTAAAGATGCTATGGGAGCGGTAATTTTGCATGACAGAAGCCCTATAGCTTACGCATCTTCATCGCTAAACGATGCTCAAAAGAATTATTCGCAGATCGAAAAAGAACTTTTGGCAATATATTTTGGCTGCAACAAGTTTCATAGATATCTTTACGGCCAAGCCTTTACCGTTGAAACGGACCACAAGCCATTAGTTTCTATTTTTAAAAAAACATTGAGTAAAGTCTCTCCTAGGCTTCAAAGAATTCTTTTAAAGCTGCAAATTTATGAATTGAATGTTATTTATGTCCCTGGTAAGAATATGTACATAGCGGATACTTTATCAAGAGCATGTAGTATTCAAGATCCTGAGTTTCAAGGAAGCTCAGATGAGGTAAATGTACATGTTAACCTAATATTATCAAATTTGTCGGTCACTGAAACTAAGCTCCAAGAGATAAAAAGAAAAACAAATGAAGATATTTCCTTGCAAATTGTTAAAGAATATTGTTTAAACGGGTGGCCAGAAAGAAATAGTTTAACGAAGCAGGAAGCGCAACCTTATTTCCACATAAGGGGGGAAATTACAGTCATAAATGGCTTAATATTCAGAAACAAAAGTCTTATCATACCTAGAATTATGAGAAAAGAAATATTAAGTAAAATTCACGAGGGGCATTTTGGTATAGATAGATGTTTAAATCAAACAAGAGACGTTGTATTTTGGCCAAATATTTACAACGATATAAAGAATATCGTTCTTAGTTATCAAGTTTGTGGAAAATATAGGCCATCTAATCCAAAAATGCCACTTACTCCTCACCCACCAACAAGTCTTCCATGGGAAAAGTTAGGTATTGACCTTTTTCATTTCAAACACGAGGTTTACCTTTTAGCTGTTGATTACTTTTCGAAGTACGTGGAAGTTGCAAATCTCAAAAGAAATCTTACAAGTAAAAATGTAATAACTCACCTTAAATAATTTTTTGCGAGGCATGGTATTCCTAAAATTCTCATGTCCGACAATGGACCGCCTTTCAATTCAATTGATTATAAAAACTTTTTATTTGCTTGGGACATTGAGTATGTGACGTCTAGCCCTCATTACCCTAGATCAAATGGCCTAACAGAACGTACAGTCAAAACAATTAAAAACATTTTTAAAAAATGTTCTGAATCAAATACAGATCCTTACATAGGTCTTCTGCAGTACAGAAATACACCCAAAGGAAAATTTGAATCTCCAGCTAAATTATTAATGTCAAGAAATCTCCGGTCTACATTACCAGTAAACACAGATTATTTAAAACCTAAGGTAGTTGATGCAAAACAACACAGCAAAAATGTAAACAAATATAATACAAAAATGAAAAAATACTACGATTTACATGCAAGAATACTACCAAAAGTTGTTTTAAACGATGAAGTCCTCTTTAAACGAAAGCCTGCAGATACTTGGTCTCCAGGTAAATTCGTAGATCAGTGTAAAGAACCTAATTCGTTTATAGTAAAAGACTTCGTTGGGGAAGGACAATATAGACGAAATAGGGAGCATATTATTTTACAAAATCCTCCTAATGAATCGATTGAAAATGCGCATCTGGATAGTTCTAGTAAAGAATCAAATAAAAATGATGAGGCTCCAAAATCCTCTGGCAAAACACCTTCGTCAATTGAAACACTAGATACCCCATCTAAAAGTCAAAGTTATAAGACCAAAAAAGGAAGAGTAGTAAGAGAACCCCGGAGATATCCTTTGTAAACAATTTTTTGAAATAAATTGAATTTAAATACATTTAAATAAACAATCATGAATTATTATTATATAATATATTTTACCATGCCCAGGGACCCAATTTGGCAAGAGTGAGTTTTTTCTGTGTACACAGAAAATCGTGTACACATCAATTTTTGCGATTATGCAAGAGTGAGCTTTAAGTTTTTGGCAGATGTCGTGTATCAGTGATATTAAATCAGCCATATTTATTTTTAATGGTGAAAACTGGAATAATCTGTTCCTTTACCTTCCAATCGCGTACAGAGACGCGATTTTATACGAATACCAATAACCAGTAAAAGAAAAAAAAAATAGTATATTTACCTTCATATATTATGTTTTTAGTAGATACTGATATTAAATAATATCCTAAAAGTCGCTAATAGTAATATAAACCTATTATCCCCACAATCTTCTAATTTGCTCTTTGAGTCCATTTTTTGTTAAACTGAAAGCCCATCATTTTTTTAATTGCTTAATATATTAAAATTGCTTAATATACTAAAATGTTACAAGGCGTTGTTCAGCTGTTATTCAAAAAAGATAATATTCGGAAACAAAAATGGATTTTAATTGGTTCCAAATGGCGCTTGTTCGAATTTGCATTACTGCACCTATGATAAATGTCTCTCTTAGATAATTTTGTTTCACTTGCCATTTTACACTATATGTATCCTAATTAGTTGATTACAATCGAAAACAAACAAATGAAATCATTCCTATATTCAATTCACAATTGAAAAAGCTAAGGGATGTGTTGGAAAAGTATTGCTTTTTGTATGTCACGTTGAATAAAGGGCTATGTGCATGAAAATGAACAACGAACGTCGAATAAACGAACAAAATGGGATTTAAAACATTTATTAACCTAAATTCTTCAAAATTATAGAAATTTTTTTAACGTTAATGTTGATGTACTAAAATTTACATTTTAATTGCTAAAATAAAAGAAATTTGAGTTAACAAATTGTTCCTCGCAAATTACAAGGCAAACAGATGATTATTCGTTTATGCTGGGTTTTAAAAACTTTCCAAATTTATGTCACAAAACTGCCTTTTACCCGATTCCGATTAAATCTTAAACATTAAAGGTCAGGTCAAACAGGGCACGGTCCAGTGGGACTGTCATAACTTTACTCTGTTTGGCCAGGCTTTAAAAAATAGACGAAATTATGACAAGTTGCCAGTCGTTTAAATCTGACATTAGTGCTTCCGTTGGAATTGACATTGACATGAGGGAAGCGTTGCTTTTCCTTAATTTAAAGCCACATCTATATTAGTGACAAAGTTCCATTATTTCTTCCATTTTCTGTCCATTAATGTACATGGTTTAAATTTTGCCATAAAAATGACAGGGTAAAATGGCATTACAATTACATATACAATGCAGAATGAACTTGCTAATCCTGGCGTGGCAAGTTTTACGACATAGCATCAGAGCGCCATTATTTTTGTGTGTGTATGTGTTATCATATGTCATCATGACATATTTATCATAATATCTTGCAGAAATAAATCGAGCCACTATGTGTAAATGGGGTTTAAGGCTTTGTTTTTAAGTTTAACTAAAATTTGCTTTTTTTCAAATGCCTATTAATCCCCTGACATCTTTTCTTAAACCTCCTTTAATCGAATTTCATTCTCTTGATAGAAAGAGAATTTTAGACTTTTACTTGACAAGTTGGAAACGAACATAATCCATGTACCTACATTTGTATGATAACAGTAGATTTAGTGAGTACCAGAAAGTAACCACTAATGATTTCTAATTGGAAATGGAGTGATAGTTATTTTGCTGTAAGGAAAGTAAATGTAAAGTGATTTAAATTCAAAACTGCATCAGAAGTATTTACATTTTGTGTTGACAATACAACGAGTCATGGCAATGAATATTTACGATGATCGTCTAATCGTATCTTAATATTTTAAGCCACCTAGTGGTGACTAGTGAAAACGAAGCATAAATAAAACGAACACATCCTTGTATGATCAAGATCGGCAAACCTTCACGTAGGAAATATTTTTCTGCAACCCCAAGTGTTGTTCTATTCCAAACATTCCACAAATCTTATCTGCACTATTATATGCACTATTTTTTACTGACTAACTTATACACACTATTCGATTGTTGTTGTTTACTGTGTTAACCGTCTGCTGCGCTGCCTATACACTTACCAATAAAAATCGCCTTATATTTTTAATTTTGTTTTAGCTAAACTTAAAGCCCATTATATTCTGTTAATCTTTCAATATTCAATCATGCTTAACTTCAGTTTTAACTGTCATTATACTTATCTATTTCTGTTTCAGTATTTGAAGAAAAACGCAAATAATAGAAAATTATTTTTGTTTAAGTTTTGTGGACTATTAGCCTATTGAATAGACCGGAAAATGAGGGGTATAAAGGAACAATTACGTGCAAGGGTTTTTATTATTGAATATATTTGTTTGGCCCATAAGCATGCTTAAAACCGAAAATGCTACTAAATTCACCCATGCGTTTCTGTGAGAATGGTCATACTGGCCGCTTTTCAATATTTTTGGTATGACTCGGAAACTACGCCGAAATTGACAATTTTTCACTTAGAACTTTTTGTTAAAAATTAGATTTTCTGTCGAAATGGATATTTTAAAAAAATTATAAAAAAATGTAAGGAGAGAAAGCAAACAAAAACCAACATAAAAAAAAAGTAAAAAATCAAACATTTCTAAGTTTTTTAATAAATTGTGCATAACTTTTTTACTTGCGATTATAGGTACTATAAGGCAAGTTTTGGATTCGTGCAAGAAAAAAATTTTAAGATAACAATCAAACATGATATTACGATGATAGAGAACACCAAAAAAGTGGGTGGCAAAATTCTGTCTGTCTGTCTGTCTGTTCGTCTACAGCCTAAGCGGCTCGATCGATTTTCTTCAACCTTGGTACTTAGTGGTTTTTGGTGATTCTGCCGACACGTTTTTTTCATTTTTTTTTAGAACCAAATATAACGGTACCTGTCATACATTTTTTTGGCAAATTTACATAATCGTATTTTTCTCAAAAACGGCTCGACAACTTTTCTTAAAAAAAATTCAATAAATTTATTTTAGTAAAGGCTTTCTTTCGGTTGAGAACCATTTTTCAAAAATGGTTATTAATGGTACCTCCCAAGGAACCTTTTTTTAATTTTTGATTTTCTTCAAAATGGTATGACCGATTTCAATTATTTGTTTTATACAGAAGCTTCTAAAAAATGTTAATAGTTTTGTGTACCAACATTTTTGAAAAAATATTTTTTGGATTTTTAAAAAATACTTCAAAATTTTTTTTTGGAAAATCAAATATTTCGAAAACGGCATCATAGATTATTTTGAAACTCGATATTTAAGACTTTTTTAGTACTCTCCAAAATATTTTTAGAAAAAATTTTACATTTATGAAAAAATAACGGTACCTTCCATACAAAAGTGAAAAAACCGCAAAGGAAAATATTTTTTTGCTTGAAAACGACTCCTACGATTTTGACTAAACTTTTTTCATATACTTAAATTAGTACGATCTACCATGAAAAATTATAAAATTTTACACATACCAACTATTAGTAGTACCTGTCATAGAACGTATTTTTTTATTTTGAGTTTTCTCGTTATCAGCTTAACGGATTTAAATGAATTTT
This sequence comes from Dasysyrphus tricinctus, assembly GCA_963921185.1. Classification (NCBI taxonomy): domain Eukaryota; kingdom Metazoa; phylum Arthropoda; class Insecta; order Diptera; family Syrphidae; genus Dasysyrphus; species Dasysyrphus tricinctus. Next base: position 47,802,499 of record OY992533.1, on the reverse strand, counting down.
TTTATATACAAATTTCAGATAAAATTAAATAATATTGCATATCAAAATTTTCAAAAAATAAGTTTTTGGATTTTTCAAAAAAGTTTCAAACTTTTTTTTTGAAAATTCGATATCTCAAAAACGGGTTGACAATTTTTTTTCAAATTTTGTTTTTATATACACATAAATATATAGTTTAAATCTGCATACCAAAATTTGTTGTTTAAAATGTTTTAAGAATTTAATATATAAAAAATTAATTTAAAAAAAACCGCTCCAACGATTTTAAAATTTTTTTCCCATACAATCATATTCCATCATGAATTAAGATGGCATACTTTTTTTTCACCTCAAACTGTCAAAAGAGTTGTTTTAGCTAATTTAAGTGCCGTATTTCATGCTTCTCTACATTTTTCTCTCATAATTTCCATGTTTGTATATACAATTTTCTTAAACTCGCAGTGTCTTGAACATAAGAGCAAGTACGTGCGACCAAGTCGTGCATTTTATTTTAATCAAAGATAGGGTCAAGCCATGCATGAACAAAATAAAGTAGAGACTAAGGGCATTAATATGGCATGCTCAAAAAGTAAGTTTTGTTCAAAATTGATAGAGATATTCCCATTCAAACTTAACCATTTCTTATAATTTTTCACAATTTTGGCCCGAAAGCCCCTTTTTCAGTACAATATGGCAACTTTCACATTCGTAAAAATGTTCGAAATAAAGATTTTGATATAATATGACATTACGGCTATAGAGGATATTAAAAAAGTATGTAAGTTAGCAATTTTGTTTTTCGGCTGTTCTTAAATGCTTTCAGACCTACAGACTGAACGCCTGGTCCGATTAATATAATATTTGATACAAGGTGCTACGAATGTTTAATTTGTCATAAAGTACCAAAAAATAGGCTTTCGGGCAAAAACTGCGAAAAATGATAAGAAATGATAAAGTTTGGATGGCTATATCTCTGTCAGTTTTCAAATAATATGGATTTTTAGCATGTCATAATAAGGCTTTAAAACTCTACTTAACTTTGTTTGAGTATGTCTTGAGCGTATCTTAGCTCAAAAAAAAAAAAAAAATATGCGGTATTTAGAAAAAAAATTTAAAATCTGTGATTTTTCATTTTTGTATGTTAATTTTTGTTAACTTTTCCTGTCTAATTTTGTTTATAAAATTTGTTAAACCATCCATTTAGAGAATTTAATTTTGAACAAAAAGTATTTATTGTAAAATTTTCAGATCTGGCTTAGTTTCCGAGTTATACCATAAATATTAAAAAGTGGCCAGTCTGACCATTCTCTCAGAAACGCATGGGTTTTAAGTATGCTTATGGACCAAACAAAAATATTCGGTACTATAAACCCTTGCACGTAATTGTTCCTTTTAAAAAGGTCTATTCAATAGGCTATATTGAATATAATTAAAATTAAAATTTAATTTAATTTAATAATAATTTAATTTAATTTTAATTTGTATTTCTGTTTCAGCTAAACGGAAAGCCACTAATACATCTTACTTTAATTTTGATAAGTACAAGATCTTGAGGCCACTATTTTCGCAGTCGTTTTTTCTCGATAAATACCTGTGAGACATATTTTTCCTGGGCATTTTTGGTACCTGTGGGTATGGGTAGGTATACATATTGGCCAACAAAAATGGATAACATTGAAGAGGTAACTTAGAAAATCCATTAGTATGCTAGGGACATGCCCCACGACTTTTTACAAAATAATGCGAACATGACAAAAATCAAATAAATAAACATTTTAATAAATACATAACAAATAAATAAATAAACAAATAAGTTAATAAATCAAAATTCAAATAAATAAATACCTAAATAGCAAAATGAATAAAAAAAAAACAAACAAGTAAATAAATAAATACATAATGAAGTGAAATAACAAACAAAAATAAGTTATAAATAAATAATAAGTAAATAAATTAATAATATAATAAATAAATAAAATAAATAATTAAATAAATAAATACACAATCAGATAAGGGCAAAAAAATAAAAAAAGAAAAAGAAATATCATTTTAATAAATTAACAAATAAATATATCACAGAAAAAAAAATAAAAAAAATATTTAAATCTCTATAGTTAAATAAATTAATAAATAAATAAATAAATAAATAATGTTCATAAAATCAGATTTGATATAAGGTAGTTGTCAGATAACTACAGGATAAGTCACAGCTGTTGCCTAGTTTTACTGTTCTGGATGGAATTCTTTCCATCTTATGTAATTCTTCTGTCGAATAATGCCATGGCAAATTAAGCATCATCTTCAAAATTTTGTTTTGCATTCTTTGCAACCTAAGTATATGCACATTTGCACATTTTCCCCATACAGTATGATGCTTTGAAAAATGACTTTATATACCTACATAAAATAAGCTTACTTTTGATTTGCTATTGATTTCCTATTGAAAAATCATTTTAATTGTCACATTACCCTTGTTTATTGTTTTCTGGATACGTAATTTAAAAGTTAATGTTTTATCAAGATGAACTCCTAAGTATTTGGCATTGGATTTCCATTCTGTTTCTGTTCCATTAATTGTTAAGCTTCTACTGGGAAGAAAACAAGCTTTCCTTTTTCTGGTGAAAAAGACGGCTTTAGTCTTTCCAGTATTTAATTTAATTTTCCGCTTATTAAAATAGTTTTGGGTGCTTTCTAAGGCAGATTGCAGATTGGTTTCAATCAATAAACCATTTGAATCTGCTGAATAGATGCAAGTATCATCTGCAAAGATAGCGGTTCCACAGCCACTAAACTTTGGAAAATCAGATGTACTTGCTCTTATGTTCAAGTTGTGTGGGACCTAAGAACTTTAAAAAATATTCAAGTTATTATAGAAAAAGTATTAAAAGCATTTAAATCGTTCTTTTACTTGTATAAACAGTCTGATAAATAACTTACAGCTCAAAAAAAATATGCCATTTGATTACTTAAAAAAATATGAACATATGCAAAAAAAGAATTAAAATCGTTGGAGCCGTTTTCTTAAAAATTAATTTTTTATACATAAAATGTCTGTAACAAATTTCCAAAAAAAATTTGGTATGCCAATTTTGAGTAGGTATATTGTAATGACTTTCCAAATTTGAACTATAACGACTCCGAAAAGCAAACAAACGAGCACAATAAAGCTTACGGTCGCAGTGCAAACATACCCTTAGTAGCTATAATTATAGCAACTCTCAAACGAAGGAAGCGCCATCTGCCGGATTATAGCAGATTTACCAGCTGTCAAATAAAAGCTTTTGGAAGGGAAATTATTGGGAAATTTCCCCTACGGAAAGCTCTGGAAGCAGAGACCAGAACGTTCTCCTTATTTCCAGAGTTTGGAAAACAAGTATAAAAGGCACATGTTTGAACGGCAGCGACACAGTTTGTTTCTAATCGTGAATGAATAAAGTTGGTTGTTATCAAAGTGAAAAGTAAAGTCAGTGAATTAATTTCAGTGGTGAATAATAAATTGTTTTGTTTGTAGTAAGAAAAGTAGAGTGTTTTATTGTGTGAAATAAATAAGTGGACGATTGGAATAAAGTAAATAAGTTTTATTAACGAGCCTGAGAAAATATTACAATATATTAATATTCATTTAAAACTGAAATTTCAAAACAATTCATCAACCCATTTTTGAAATATTGAATTTTCAAAAAAAAAAAATTGAATCTTTTTTTAAAAATCCAAAATTTATTTTTTGCTAAAATTTTGGTAGGCAGTATTATTTATATTCTAACAAACCGTTTTTTTAACGGTTGTATGGCAAGTACCGTTATTTTTTGAGCTAAAAAAAATTTCAATGTCATCTCTGGAGAGTTACAAAAAAAACCTTAAGTTCAAAATTTGAAGAAAATCGCTTCAGTCGGTTTGGCTGTAGGTTGAGGTACGGACAGACAGACAGACAGACAGAATTGTGCCACCCACTTTTTTCGTGTTCTCTCTTCTCTATCATCGTAATGTCATGTTTGATTGTTATCTCGAATTTTTTTTTTGCACGAATCCAAAACTTGCCCTACATACATATATGTATCGCAATTAAAAATTATTTTATTTATGTACTGAGGAAAATTCTTAATTTATGAATCAGACCATTGTGCCATACTGTGTCGAAAGCCGCCTCAACATCAAATAAAACTAATCCTGTGCTTTTCCCTAAATCGAAGTTGATTTAATTATCCTTAGTTATCCGATGTATCTGATGTACTGTACTGTGGTGACATCGAGATTCGAAGGGCAAGATATTATATAAATTTAAATGATTAAGAAGATTACTTTTTATTACTTTTTTGAGACATTTCCTTATGGAACTCAGTAAGCTTATTGGCCTATAGTTGCCCGGCATAGAAGAAATTTTCCCTGGCTTAAGATTGGGAATAACTTTTGCATTTTTCCATTCCTTAGGGAAATAACCAAAATTAAAGCATGCACTAAAAAGGTTTAGTGGATACTTAATGCCCAATGTCGGTAATTTTTTAAGGTACAAGTTTCTTATGCCATCAAAACCAGGGGAATTTGATACTTTTAAACCTAGAGTATATTTCTTAGGTCAGCTAGAGTAACAACAGTTTCTTCACTTTCAAATGTGTGGGAGGTTAATGCATCACAAGACTGTTGGACGGCTAGGTCAAAATCAGTTTGTCCCACTATATTGCTTGTTGCTAATGCTTAGTGATTTGCATAGAATTCTCTACCTAAAGCATCTACCTTTTCAGAATTAAAACAGAACTGTATTTCCTACTTTGAACACAGGAATATTAAGGCCACTTTACACGATAATAGAAGTCATATGATCTGTCATTATATTTTCTGTATGATTTCTCAAATGAGCTGTCATTTTAAGTCAAGTCATACGGTTTTCCTTATTTATTTATGTTTACACGTTTTTACTTCGCATTTGATTTTCTCTATGGCTATCTGTCAAATCCAAAACAAAAGAAATAAAAGTCATAAAAAAATAAATTTTTTGAGTGCAAAATTACTTTTTTGCAATTATCCATTGTTATTTTCATTCAAAATTCTATTTTTTTGTAAGAATATTTTTGTTTTCAATACTCTGAACTCACTATTTTCAAATGAAAGCAACAAATCCCATTTGATTTCACAAATGGATATAGCTGCAGTTCTAATGTCAAAAAAGTCATATGCTTTTGAGAAGTCATATGAGATCTATGAGTGCGTTCACACGATTTGGTATGATTTTTCTGACAGGTCATATGAGAAGTCATATGACTTCTATAATCGTGTAAAGTGGCCTTTACAATTTTTCTTTTTAATTACCTTGGCAATATTCCAAAAAGTTTTACTTGCTTTGTCCAAACTATGGAGTTTATAACTCCAAGATTTTTTTCTGTAATTGGATGGAAATTCTTTGATTCTGTTATTTAATAACTTCATTTCTATCAAGTATGGCCTATTTCTAGTCCTTACCCTCAAAGATCTGAATTTATTTCTTATTTTAATGAGATTTATAATGTTAATATGAAGTGTATTAATAGTTTCACAAGATGGAGTTTTTTTGGGAACAGAGAGACCAACGCTTTCATGTAAGGCATTTGTAAAACTGCCTACGGCTTCATTTCATGACATGTTACATACTTCGGTGGGGACAAGTTCCGGTAATTGTTCTAGTTTTACCCGTAAGGTCCTTTTATATCTTTTCCAATTAGCATTTTTGAAAGCATACACTAAATTGCTACTTGAAACAGGAGATCTGTGAACGCTACATAGAACTGGGAGATAATTGGAACTAAGGTCATTTAGGACAATATGTTGGCTTATTAGTTCGGGCATATTTGTTAAAAAGAAATCTATTGTGGATGGGCTATGGGCTAGATCTGTTATTAGGAGGAATACAGGTAGGATGAGGTGGGTACTGCTCAGGATTTACCCTTAGGCCAACCAGGCCCAGGCCTGGGGCATCAACGCAAAAGGGGGCCACAAAAGTATGTAAACACAATGAAGCAACTGAATCTTTATTGCTCATACGAGCAAAATGGATAATAGATCTTCACAAATCTTCAAATTCGGCAAAGGGCAACGCTCAAGTATTTTCATATAAGATGGCCAGCCTATTGAACGCTTCTTAACGTTTTTGGAGATGCATTCTCATACTGGATCCGGTATTGCTAATCAAGCATTAAAGTATCTGAGTGAACATAACATATCAATTTTAAAATGCAGAGGGCAAACATACGACAATGCTCCAAATATGTCCAGTCAGTATAAAGGGATGCAACAGCTAATTCTTCTGACAAATCCATATGCAGTCTATGTACTGCATCACACTCTTTAAATCTTGTTGGTCGCTGTGCTGTGGATTGCTGTCTTATCGCAGTTGATTTTTTTTTTCTGTCGTACAATCGCTATACAATTTTTTTCTGCATCAACTAAATAAATCAATTGGGTAGCGCAACAGCTCGTGGGGAACCAGGGCGCAGGGCCTACTGACTTACAACTCTCAATCATTTCTGTGGGCGTGTTGTTGGCAGGAATGGAGGAGACCTAAAGTTTTTTGCCGAGTCCGAACGGCTTAATGAGGAGGACTTTTTCATGACAAGTATTACTCTTGGAGGATTTGTCAGTTCCTCGCAAGAGGCAGTACCTCGAATAAAACATTTCTGTTTTTAGGTGGCACGGCTGGGAATCGAACCCAGACCTTCGGCATGACAGTCCTACGCACTAACCATCAAGCCACGAGGTACTATACCTTTCTGTATCAACTAGTAGATGGCAAACGTTAAAATCTGCTCTTCAAAATGATAATGTGATAAAATCACTCTCAGATACACGATGGTAAGCTCATGCTGCAGCTACTTTTGCGATCATTAAATCATATAATAAATTATTAGATACTTTAAACGACATTTCTAAAGATAATACACTAAAAGGAGATGCTAGGAGGGAAGCTGGTGATCTACTAAAATAAATAAAAATAAATTTGGTGGCGCAACAGCTCGTGGAGAACCAGGGCCTAGTGACTTACAACTCACAACCATTCCTGTGTGCGTGTTTGTTGGAAGGAATGGAAGGGACCTACAGTTTTTTGCCGAGTCCGAAACGGCTCAATGAGAAGCACTTTTTCATGACAAGTATACTCTTGGAGGTTTTGTCAGTTCCTCGCAAGGGGCAGTACCTCGAATAAAACATTTCTGTTTTAAGGTGGCACGGCTAAACAAAATGAATAAACTAGAATTTGTCTAATGCTTGTGATTAGGAACGATATTTTACAAAGTTTTCAAAAAGTCAGTAAAGTTTTGCAAAGCGAAGACTAACACTACTGAAGTGCGCGAATTTGTATAGATCATTGTCCGATCAACTGGAGAAAATGCGTGATCATTTCGACACTATTGAAATGCGCTCTAAAGAACTTCTACCTGATGGCAGCTACATGATTACACGAAAACGAATTCGCTAACGATGGTAATGCTCCCGATGTAGATTTAAGCCCGAAGGATAAGTTTCGAATAAACGCTTTTTATATTATTATCGATAAGTTAAGAATACAAATGGATTCCAGAGGCAAAATATATAAGGAAATTTCTGAACGATTTGATTTTCTTTGCACAAGCAATGAAAAAGTCAACGTTACAGCCTGTGCCCAGCGTTTGGTGTCAAATTATCCGGAAGATTAAAATTTAGAACTTGCTGACGAGTTAATACAATTCCATCGTTATGTGATGCATAAAAATGGCAATAATTTTAAATTTTTCAATCAAGCTAATTTATATAAGATTATGTGGGAAGATAAAATTCGTTTCCGAACGTAGACACGGCATTACGTTTATTTTAAGTCTGATGGTGACAAATTATTCTGCGGAATGATCATTAAGTTAATTAAAACGCTTAAAAAGTCCTTGTCGAACAATGATAACGCAGGAATGACTTGATGCACTATCTCTGCTCTGTATTGAGAGTGATTTGCTTCATGAAATAGATTTCGATGAACTTATAAAAGACTTCGCTGCTAAAAAAAAACAGGAAAACAATATTGCAAAAATTAAGTAAACAAATCTATAAAAAAAAGTCGTATAGATATGTACATATTCTTGTAACTACCATTATAAATAAAATTAATTTTTGTTTTATGGAATTCGTTGTAATTCGTTTTCTTAAGTAGTAAACCATACAATATAAGAGAATATATGCAAAGGGGGCACCATTTACTCTTCAGGCCTAGGGCCCAAAAAAGCTAAATCCGGCGCTGGGTGGGTATAAAATACTTAAAGGATGCCTTGCATTCAAATCAGATAGTATGTTGCCCCATGCATTTGCTCTGACGCAACTCCAACTTCTGTGTCTACAATTAAAATCTCCTCCAATAAAAAAAAAATCGTTTATTCTAACCAAAATTAAGAATGTCATTTTTAAAGTCAATTCTTTTGCTTGGCGAAGTGTTACCTCCTGGGAAATAAACAAAATTTTTTTTAGCTGAACGACCATTTTCTAATGGAACTTCTATCCCAATATTTTCAATTAATTTCGTATTTACAATAGGTAGTACTTTGTGCTTAATTGATCTATTGACGACCATGGCAACACATACCTCCCCTTCTCTCATCTCTATCCAAACGATAGCATTTTTTATAATCTTTATTTGAAATATTTATATTATTATCCAACCATGTTTCGTTTAATAAACTGACATCAATATTATGCTTACACAAAAAAGTAAACAATTCTACAGATTTAAAGCTAATGCTTCTAGCATTCCAACAATTTATTTTTAAATTAACATTTATCATTATTTACCTGCATATAAATACTTAATTGCTAATACAATTGAATTGATCTGCTTTAGATTTACATTGACCGAGAAGCGTGATCATTTCTGCCGTGAGAGTTAATTTCTTCCATTAAAAAGAGTAAGCTACTTGTGTTGGTTTGTTGACAATTAGAACCGGTTTTGTTGATGATTCTAGATTCTACTGGACCAGGCATTTGAGAAGGAATCACATTCAATGACAACTTTTGCTGCTGCAGTAGTACGGGGTAATTAGATTTCATTATATGGAGCTCTGAGAAATAATTCAAACATGCAGTTTGACTTTGATATTCGAAAGGGTATTAGTACACGAGCCGAAAACCACATTTTTCACAATTGCACCTAGAGTCATTTGGCCGCCATTTTGTTTTTAACGGCTTTTTTTGTTATCAGACGTAACTCACGTATTTTTGACGCTACGAAAAAAAATTGTGAGACAAACTTGTAGAAAATTTAATTGTCTACAAAATATGTTAAGTAACTTTTTTCGATAAGTGCTTTTTTTAAAAAGTTATACTGCATTTTCTTAAAAAAAGTAGGGGTTGATTTTGATAAATTCATCATATCTTATTTTTTTGTTCTAAAAAAAAAACAAAATCGAAATAAAAGTTATAGTCGCTTCAATTATCTATATTTTTTGCCTTTACAGTTTTGTTATACGGCTTACGGTTCTCGCCCTGTAGCGCATATTAATAGTAGAGAACTGTATAGAATCATATATTTTTTACTACTTGACTTCTGCTGGTAAATAGAATTCTCGAGGTTCGAAAGCAAATTAGTACTCGAGCCGAAAACATAAGCCACCATTTTGTTTTTAAGGTTTCTTATATCTTCGCAAGTAACTCACTTTTTATTTATGCCAACAAAAAAGTTGTAGAACAAACTTGTAGAACATTTAATTTCCAACAAAATGTTTCTTGTAACTTTTTTCGATAAGTACTTTTTTAAAATTCTATTGCATTTTGTTAAAAAAAGGGTTTCTTTTCAATTTATGGTAGAAGTTATATGTAAATGAACCCCTAGAAATAAATGGATTACAACCTTTCTCGATGACTTCATTTTATTAAAAAAAGATAGAAGTTCAGTATGTTACATTTCAGGTTAGATATGACATAAAAATATGACAATGATAACAAAAGCTTAGTTTTAAGTGGTATACATTATTTTGAACAGGGATGTTGTGTTTTATTCAACAATTTATCATAAAAAAATAAAAGTCGAAATAAAAGTTGTTTTTTTCTTATGCGGCATACTTCTGTAGCGCATATATGTATATTCCAGAAATCCGTACAGCATTGGATGTTTTATTTTTGTTATAATTTTGTTTTGTTATATTCGTATCATAATTGGCTATACTCAAACAAATAATTGACGACATAACTCTCTTCCACCCCACCCTCAACATGGAGTTTTTCACTACAAAAACGAGCGAACAACAAAGAAATAGAATCTGTTTTCTTCCAAACAGGCTCAAACAGTTAAGCGAGAAAAGATATCTGTGAAAATTTGGGCTCTTAAAAATCATGTTTAGACATGCCTCGTCACAGATTTCGGTTTTCCATACGATTTGTGAAAACTCCTGTTTGTATTTGGAATTTTATAACCATATGCATAATAACAAGAATTAAAACTAACTACTTACGTTTTTCTTATAGAAAATTGAACTTTCTACACAAAAGGTCTTAATATGTTTTATCGTAAATACAGCCGTTTTGCAGTTACATCCATTTAAACCCAGTCGATAAAACTATCTTACATTTATCTAACATTAAATTAGCATTATTTTAGAAATTTAAGATATTAATTTGGGAATTTCTATGTAATTTCCCACAAAAGTTCTGAAGTCATTTCTCGATTAGAGTGCAATATTAGTTAATTTTATAATTCGGAAATATAGTTAAACTATACGCTAATAATTTAAACTATTAACAAATCATATCATAAGGTATACCGAATAAGAAAAAAATATTGAAATATTGAAATGCAGTACAATTTTAAAAAAGTACTTATCGAAAAAAGTTACAAGAAACATTTTGTTGGAAATTAAATGTTCTACAAGTTTGTTCTACAACTTTTTTGTCTGGCATAAATAAAAAGTGAGTTACTTGCGAAGATATAAAAAACCTTAAAAACAAAATGGTGGCTAAGTGACTCTACGGGCAGTTGTGAAGAATTATGTTTTCGGCTCGAGTATTAATTTGCTTTCGAACCTCGAGGTTTCCATTTACCAGCAGAAGTCAAGTAGTTAAAAATATATTAATCTATACAGTTCTCTACTATTAATATGCGCTACAGGGCGAGAACCGTAAGCCGTATAACAAAACTGTAAAGGCAAAAAATATAGATAATTGAAGCGACTATAACTTTTATTTCGATTTTGTTTTTTTTTTAGAACAAAAAAATAAGATATGATGAATTTATCAAAATCAACCCCTACTTTTTTTAAGAAAATGCAGTATAACTTTTTAAAAAAAGCACTTATCGAAAAAAGTTACTTAACATATTTTGTAGACAATTAAATTTTCTACAAGTTTGTCTCACAATTTTTTTTCGTAGCGTCAAAAATACGTGAGTTACGTCTGATAACAAAAAAAGCCGTTAAAAACAAAATGGCGGCCAAATGACTCTAGGTGCAATTGTGAAAAATGTGGTTTTCGGCTCGTGTACTAATACCCTTTCGAATATCAAAGTCAAACTGCATGTTTGAATTATTTCCCAGCAAAAGTCTAACTACCCCGTACTACAGTTGGCATCGAGCTTTTGTGTGGTTTAAAGTTGGAAAGCCATCATTGCTTTGAGTTATAAGTGAATTTGGTTACTGATGAAAAATTCGCTTCGCTAAACTTGAACGTGGTTTATTCCTTGAAGAAAGTCTTTCTCTTATCTCGAAGAAACTTTTTCTACTTATGCATGCGGGGTCAGTGGACTTATGTGTTTCGTTACAATTTGCACATTTTATGTTTACAGAGTGACATTCCTTTGTATCATGATTCTCTGAACAGTTGGCGCAATGCGTTTTAATATTGCAATTTTTTTTCCCGTGCCCATACATTTGGCAGTTATAACACTGTGAAATTTTATTTCTTTGTCTACGAGCAAAGTCCCATTTTACTTGGGTTCTAAAGATTGAACGGATATTTTGTAGATTTTTCGAAAGCTTAAAATTTTTTTGAAAAGCTTAAAATCGCCCAATTTCAAAACTAATTGGCCCAAATTGAGATTTATCGCAAATCAGAATTGGAAGGAGCTAGTGAAAAGATTCGAGGAGCCCAATTGGCCCGTTCTGGCAACACTGGGGTTGGGTACAAAATCTCGCAAATTAATGTCTCCCATTCGAAAACTCACGTAGCGAAATCTCACAATTCCAAGATCCCGCATTTCATAATCTCGCAATAACAATATCCTGCTTTTCAAAATCTCAGCCCGCAATCTAAAATGTCGCAAAATTTAATTGCATTGCAACTAAAACATTTTTTTTTATTCAAAATTTCGAGCGAGATTTGAATTTGCGAGTTTCTTATTAAAAATGTTTTCGTTGCAATGTAGTTAAATTTTCGAGATATTCTACCTTTTGCAAAATAGCTTTTAGGCTTTTAGATCACATCGTTATTAAATTTATCAATTTTTACTGTTTATTTTTTAAATTTTTCAAGACAAGAGAGAATATATATAGATTGTATATCCAGTTCTAATGTGTCATGTGGAAATTGCATTAATCGTATGTATGTAAAACGCGTTGAACAGAAAATATTTTTTAGTTCCATAAATAAATTTATGAAAACTTCACATGACAAAAATTGAGTACTTTGTGAAGCATTGCTGCTAAACACATTCCGCTTGCTTTAAAATAAAAATAAATTTGTGAACCAAAAATAAGAAAAAAACCTATTTTTTCTAAAAACATATTTTATATTTTATTCTGTTTGGCGTTAAAAAAGCTAATAAAAATAGCTTTAAATCGCACTCCAAAAAATCTAAAATAATTCTCAAAAATCTCTGAAATAAAAACACAACTATCATTTTTCAATATAAAATTTCCAGTAGTTTATTTTGCCCTTAGGATTTTGGCATTGTAAGTAGAATGGTCTAATATTTTGTAGGTGCTCGGAATCTGTACTTCAGTGGCTGCATTCAGACTGGGTTTTTGACGTCGGTGGACAGATTGCATCCAACATATTCTTTTTTTAATAAAGAAATTAATTTTTTGTTAAATTTTTTAATTTTAAGAAATAAGACAAATGGCATTGTTTTTGCTTTCGAAAAAAAAAGTGGAACTTATACCATGGATTTTTTTTTGTGTTTTCTTTAACATTAAAAGTTTGTCTGCTGGGGGTTGGTCAAGGAATATGTGTCTGCCTTTTTGGATCAATACTTGTGAGAGTGTCCTTAAACGGATGGCGTTCAATCAAATGCTACGCAAATGACTTTGAAACAAAAGAAGCTGCATTTGGATTTGGTTGTAAATCGACGTTACGCCAGTGACTAGACTTTTTGTGTCTTTGGTTTAAGAATTATTTAATTAAATTTAGGTCGTTATCTGTTATGCTTAGCAGCCAGAACTTAAAGCCTTTATTTGAATCAGGTTTAATTGCAGCAATAGTTTGCAATTTTCCATATACTAGGGTTGAAAGTCCCTGCTCTCATCCACTCGGATGACTGTGTGCTAATCTTTTGAAATTTAAAAAAATAATTTAATAACGAGTTTTGGTTGTCGAATGTATGATGAAAACTTCTGAGTTTAATTAAGCTTTTCATGTTGAAAATATTAACTTCGGAGCGTGAAGACCTTTCAAGGCTTTAGGGGGCCCCTCGAAGCGCGGGGTCGTGTGCGGTGGCACACGCCTTCCGCCACCTCTGTGTATGTATGTAGGTACATACATATTTATACTACCATTTTCGGGGCTCTGGACCTTTGGCACCTCATATAAGGGAAATTTGATAAAAAAAATATACCATATAATTGGTCAGAAAAGGTCAACTGGTCCCAAAAATGTGTCAGCCCTAGATAACTTTTAATCAAGGCTTAAACTTTCTCAAGGTCGCTCAAGATCACGCCCGATTTTTGGCACCTCATTTAAGGGAAATTTGGCAAAAATGTATACCATCCGAAAGATTTCTAGGTCGTGATAAAAGGTCAACTATTTTCTGTAATTGGTAGAGCGAAGTATACACTCAAATGGTCTCAGATTCCATGATATGTGATCCGAGGAGCTTCTCAAGGGAAGTTGCATTCATAATTTTTTTCGATGCACTGTTCCTCGCAAAGGCCTCAGTTGTGGACTGCAAGACTTTGATTTTGTTAATAGTCTTTAATGGAGCTTTCGACGCCTATACTTCTTTTTTTGCTATCGTTCACACCCAAAATCTGCTGTGGGCTCTTAGTCTATAACTGAACAAGCAACAGAACAGACCAAAATCTCCTCGCTGACATCCCAGCAGACATGTTTTAAACTATGTATTATAATTCAAATTTTAGTTTTAATCAAACCCATTGTTTTGAGAAACGTTGCTACTTTAAACCCTAACCGGGAGTGATTTGCGTGATATTTTTTTTCAACTGCCATTCCTTCTCAGATGTCCTCACAAGCCTCAGCTCAAAAAGGCATTCGGAAATGCCTTCACGAACACCTAGTGCGAAGTGCTTGATAAAACATTGTGAAACTAGTCCTTAAAGGTCTTATAATTTTAAAGTTACAAAAATTTGTTGGCTTTTTAACGTTTCTTTTTGCAAGGGGCCCCACAAATTGATCTCGCACACGCCTCGTTTTGGTCTAGCGCCGCCTCTGTACATACATCTATCTATATACTATACATAATTCTTCAACAACATTTTTTTAAAACAACAATAATATCAAATTTCATATTTTTTGTTGGGAACTAAGCAAATTTGAAGCTATGTTCATATTTACATAAAACACTTGTATTAGAACAAGATTGGGTTTTCCACTGCAAAAGATTAAAAACAAATGTTAGTTAATATTGACTTAATGAGCGAAAAACCCAAATAATTTTTATTTATTAAGAACTAACTGCTGACGCAGACAAAATTTATTATTGATAGTCGCAAAACTTTTGAGTTATGTATGTGTGTAGTTGTCGGTTGTATTTGTTTAATTTATCTGTTTTTTTTTTTTTCTATGTTTAGATCCCTTGTCTCTACAAGTTGTTATTAAAATTATTGTTTAAAAAGTATTTAATGCTATAGTGTGTATACCCCTTGAAAAACAAAAAAACATATCTTTAGTACGTGGCCAGGCAAAAATTGATGTGTATCAACGATGGTGCCAAAAGTTAAAAAATAAAATGCACGCCTGGGTCGCACGCACTTGCTCTTATAGACTAAGAGCCCACAGTAATTTTTGCGTGTGAACGATAACACAAAAAAATTGTTCTTATTCGATAGTATTTATAACTTTATTTTCAAATGTAAGCGTCTTGCAGTTTGTGGTTGGGGCAGTTATGAGTAATCCTGCATCCAAAACGCATTTTTTTCGGCAGATTAAATAATTGTGATAACACATAAGATAACATTTAATTATATAGAACTTAATGCCCTGATATCAAATATGGTGGTCCAAGACGTTTTGCAGGCGGCCTTCTCCATGACAGATGCTCCTGAAATATGCGAAAAATCGGTTTTTCAAATAATTGTGATAACAAAAAAATTTTGATTCCTACATGTAGAGGAAGCTAGCGTGATTACGAAAATGATGGTCCAAGACGTTTTGCGGGCGGCCTTCTGCCTGACAGACGCTTTCGAAGTTAGCCAAAAATCGATTTTTTAAATAATTGTGATAACACAAAAAATTTTTTTCGTATGTGTAGAGGAAGCTCATCTGATTAACAGAATGCTGGTCCAAGACGTTTTGCAAGCGGCCTTCTGCCTGACAGACGCTTTCGAAGTTGGCCAAAAATCGATTTTTTAAATAATTGTGATAACACAAAATTTTTTTTCGTTTGTGTAGAAAAAGCTCACCTGATTACAAAAATAGTGGTCCAAGATGTTTTGCAGGCGGCCTTCTGCCTGACAGACGCTTTTAAAGTATTATTTCATTCAATTTTCCTTTTAGTCAACACATTTTTTCTTTAAATAATTGCATTAGTCCAGTCAATTTGTGCATCAAAAGGCTCTTTGCGAGCAAATTGTGGGGTAGTTTTGATTTTGTCCCTCCCTTATGTTTTCGGGGATGCTGAAACCGAATCTGAGGTTTGCTAACAAAATTTCGTGAAGCAACATGGAAAAAAACGCAAAAAATGATGCAAAAAAGCATTTCTTGGGAGTTTTTCACTAATGGCTCGAAAACTACCAAGTATTCGAAAATAACATCAAAATACCATTGAAAGTATACACGATTTCGAATAAATCTCTATTTAAGATTTTTTTTCTACGACAACCTATTTGGACTCAAGCGCTATTCGGAAATTGACGTATTTTTACTGTTTTCGAAAATCCACTCGAAAGCTCTAAGAAATTACTTTGTGTGACAAAATTTGAATTTTTGTCTATAACATGAACCAAGATGTACTTTTCTGATGCTCTTTAATGCGCTGAGCTCGAATCTGCCCTTGAAATTACTCTATCACGTCACGTTTTTGAGATATTCGAATCTAAAAATTTAAAAAAAAAATTTATTTTTTACTAGCGCTTGAGTCCAAATAGGTTGTCGTAGAAACAAATCTTTAATAGAGATTTATTCGAAATCGTGTATACTTTCAATGGTATTTTGATGTTATTTTCGAATACTTGGTAGTTTTCGAGCCATTAGTGAAAAACTCCCAAGAAATGCTTTTTTGCATCATTTTTTGCGTTTTTTTCCATGTTGCTTCACGAAATTTTGTTGGCAAACCTCAGATTCGGTTTCAGCATCCCCGAAAACATAAGGGAGGGACAAAATCAAAACTACCCCACAATTTGCTCGCAAAGAGCCTTTTGATGCACAAATTGACTGGACTAATGCAATTATTTAAAGAAAAAATGTGTTGACTAAAAGGAAAATTGAATGAAATAATACTTTAAAAGCGTCTGTCAGGCAGAAGGCCGCCTGCAAAACATCTTGGACCACTATTTTTGTAATCAGGTGAGCTTTTTCTACACAAACGAAAAAAAATTTTGTGTTATCACAATTATTTAAAAAATCGATTTTTGGCCAACTTCGAAAGCGTCTGTCAGGCAGAAGGCCGCTTGCAAAACGTCTTGGACCAGCATTTTGTTAATCAGATGAGCTTCCTCTACACATACGAAAAAAATTTTTTGTGTTATCACAATTATTTAAAAAATCGATTTTTGGCCAACTTCGAAAGCGTCTGTCAGGCAGAAGGCCGCCCGCAAAACGTCTTGGACCATCATTTTCGTAATCACGCTAGCTTCCTCTACATGTAGGAATCAAAATTTTTTTGTTATCACAATTATTTGAAAAACCGATTTTTCGCATATTTCAGGAGCATCTGTCATGGAGAAGGCCGCCTGCAAAACGTTTTGGACCACCATATTTGATATCAGGGCATTAAATTCTATATAATTAAATGTTATCTTAGGTGTTATCACAATTATTTAATCTGCCGAAAAAAATGCGTTTTGGATGCAGGATTACTCATAACTGCCCCAACCACAAACTGCAAGACGCTTACATTTGGAAATAAAATTATAAATACTATCGAATAAGAACAATTTTTTTGCGTTATCGTTCACACGCAAAAATTACTGTGCTTGGTCTATTATGTTCCAGCCACTGCAGGTTTAAGAAATTTGTATATAAAAACATGGAAACCATGAGAGAAAAATGAAGAGAAGCATGAAATGCGATATTTAAATTAGCTAGAACAACTCCTTTGACAGTATGAGGTGAAAAAAGATTGCCATCTTAATATTCTTGATTGAATATGATTGTATGGAAACAAAAAGTTTAAAATCGTTGAAGCGGTTTTTAAAAAAAAAATATTTTTTATATATAAAATTCTTAAAACAAGTTAGTGCGTAGGACTGTCATGCCGAAGGTGTGGGTTCGATTCCCAGCCGTGCCACCTAAAAACTGATATGTTTTATCCGAGGTAGGTACTGCCTCTTGTGAGGAACTGATAAATCCTCCAAGAGTATACTTGTCATGAAAAAGTGCTTCTCAGACTCGACAAAAAAATGTAGGTCCCCTCCATTCCTGCCAACAACACGCACACAGGAATGGTGGAGAGTTGTAAGTCAATAGGCCCTGGTTTTCCACGAGCTGTTGCGCCACCCAATTTAGTAGGTACTGCCTCTTGCGAGGAACTGACAAATCCTCCAAGAGTATACTTGTCATGAAAAAGTGCTTCTCAGACTCGACAAAAAAATTTAGGTCCCCTCCATTTCTGCCAATAACACGCACTCAGGAATGGTTGAGAGTTGTCAGTCTCTAGGCCCTGGTTCTCCCAAGCTGTTGCGCCACCCAATTTAGTAATTTCAAAACATTTTTAAGGACAAATTTTGGAATGCAAATCTAAAGTACATATTTATGTGCAGATAAAAACAAAATTTAAAAAAAATTTGCTAACCCGTTTTTGAGATAGCGAATTTTCAAAAAAATTGAAACTTTTTTAAAAATAAAAAAAAAAAAAATTGAAAATTTTGATATGCAATATTATTTAATCTTATATGAAATAAATTGTGTATACCAAAATGAATCTAAATCCTTTAAGGTAATAATGAGAAAAAAAACTTTCTATGACAGGTACCATTAATAGTTGCTAAGTGTAAAATTAATTTTTGGTAGTAGATCATACTAATTTAAGTATATGGAAAAAGTTTAATCAAAATCGTAGAAGTCGTTTTTGAGAAAAAAATATTTTCCTTTGCGGTTTTTTTAACTTTTGTATGGAAGGTACCGTTATTTTTTCATAAATGTAAATTTTCTTCTAAAAATATTAAAGAGAGTACTAAAATACTCTGAAGTATCGAGTTTCAAAAAAAATCTATAATATCATTTTCAAAATACTTGATTTTCAAAAAAAAAACAAAATTAAAACATTTTTTAAAAATCCGCATTTATTTTTTGTTTTAATTTTAGTACCTACACAAAACTATTTATATTTTTTGGAAGCTTCTGTATAAAGAAAGTTATTGAAATCAGTGGAACCGTTTTGAAGAAAATCGAAAAATAAAATAATCGTTCTTTGGGAGGTAGGTAGCATTCATAACAATTTTTTGGAAAATCTACTAAAATTAATTTATTGAACTATTTTTAAGAAAAGTTGTGGAGCCGTTTTTGAGAAAAATACGAATATGTAAAATTGCTACAAAAAAAAAATGTATGGCAGGTAGCGTTATTTTTGGTTTAAAAAAAAGAAAAAATGTGTGAGCATAATCACCAAAAATCACTATGTACCAAGTTTTAAAAAAAATTGATCGAGTCGTTTAGGCTGTAGACGAACAGACAGACAGAATTGTGCCACCCACTTTTTTGGATTTCTCTATCATCGTAATGTCATGTTTGATTGTTATCTCAAAAATTTGTTTTTGAACGAATCCAAAACTTGCATCATAGTATCTACGTAGCAAGTAAAAATAATAATATATATCAGTGATGAATGTCATACCACTTCAACAAAAAAAAAAGTTAACGACTGATGACAAAAAATCGCTCTTGCAACCAACGCCCAAAGTATCAATATTCTGAAGATACTTGACCAAACGAAGATAACGACCATAAATGATAAATAGAACGATTGTTCTCGATCCACACATTCATATACCCAATACGTGACCAACAGTCATATACACTATAGTACGGTCAAGTTAGACTTTCACTGGGAACTAAATCCGAGGTCAGGTTTGACTTCACTATTCGATAAGGTATTGGTTCACGAGTCTAAGACCACATTTTTCACAACTGTCATTTGGCCGCCTTTTTATTTTATATGTACATTTTGATTTTTGCTTATAACTCGCGCAATTTTGATCTTAGGACAAACATGTAGAAAATTGAATTTTCTACAAAATATTTTAAATAATGTTTTTCGCTTAACACTCTTGTTTAAAAGTTACAGTCCATTAACAAAAAAAAAAAATTATTTTTTTTCTAACTGCCATAATTTTTTTGTTTGTAACTCAAATCAAAAAAACATAAATTCCAATTAAGAAACTGTAAAGACAAAAAATATAGATAGTTAAAAGATCTATAACTTTTGTAATTATGTTTTTGTGATTTGAGTCACAAAAAAAAATTATGGCAGTTAGAAAAAAAAAATTTGTTTGTTTGTTAATAGACTGTAACTTTTAAACAAGAGTTTTTAGCAAAAAAATTATTTAACATATTTTGTAGAAAATTCAATTTCTACAAGTTGGTATAACAATTTTTTTCCCTTAGATCAAAAATGGGCGAGTTATAAGCAAAAATCAGCATGAACATATAAAACAAAATGGCGGCCAAATGACTCTAGGTACAGTTGTGAAAAATGTGCTCTTAGACTCGTGAACCAATGCCTTATCGAATAGTGAAGTCAAACCTGACCTCGGATTTAGTTCCCAGCTCTATATATAATGAAATCTAACTTGACCGTACTACACTAGTCAACGAAATTAAAGGAACACATTTTTTTCAATTTTTTTTAGTGTTTTTTGAAGAGCTGTATCTTTGTGACGAGTGGTCGTATTGAGTTGAAACAAAAAGTATTTTATAGCTTTATATTTTTTGTTTCGAGAATTATTTGCAAAAAAACTTTTTTGAAGACCGTTATTGCGTTATTGCAAAAAATGAGATGAGACAAAAAATATTTTTTTTTTATTTTTTTTTTTAAGGTCCTCATTTCTATGGATACAATTTTGTGAGTTAATTAAATGTTATGATCAGACACCTTGTTTATTCAGCTTCAATTCAGTTTTTTTGTTGTTGTCGTATGATTTTTTTTGACATGGTTTATCTGACTTTGAATGAAAAAAATACTTTAAGTCTTGAATACCAATAACTCAGCAAATAATGACGCTATAAAAAACTCAAAGACAGTTTTGGAAATTTAAGAAAGCGTTTTGCAAGATTTTCTTAAGATTTTGTAGAAATTATTTTTTTTACCCTTCACCGTTAGTTTAAAAAAAAAGTACTAAAAACCGACGTTTTGTGCTCCTTTCGTAAATCTTTTGTTTCTTTGCAAATATTGATTGCATGGCTTGCGTTGGTATGCAAATTTATAGACTTTCAAATTATCAATATTCTTGTAAACTTTCAAATTGATTCATTGAACCTTTTTTCTTCACCAAAACTTCAAAGTCCCACAAACCAGAGGAACAAATTGTGTTGTTCCTAAACAATGCGTAGTCGTCATCAAAATGACAAGAAAACCGCAATTCTAGTGGATTTTTTTTCAAAGTTTTGCATTAGTTAGATAATTTTTGGAATTGAAATTAAATAAAAAGTAAATTTTTCAAAAAAAAAAATTTTTAAATCAAGTTTTCTTGTTTGAAAAATTTTTGAATTTAATATTTTTTTTTGTTTTTGAAAAAAAATTGTTGCTTTAATTTCGTTGACTAGTGTATTTCGTAGCATATTTGGAAAAATAGGATTTTAACCTAAGTTTACTCACATTTTCTTTCACAAAATATTAATAAAATAAAAACTGGGAGTCCATGGTCAGTCCTTAAGAACTCAAAGTCTTATTAATTTGTTAAGCGGTCTAAAAAATGTTTGAAAATGAATTAAGCCGAAACAATACTTATTTCATCTGGTGTGTTGTGTAGGGTCTTATTTCCGTTCAAGAAGAAAGCCAACAAAACTGGCGAAGGAATTGATTAAAAGCTCTCCCAAACCGACATGAAACGTTCGCCGACAACATTTTTTTTTGGTGTTGTTTACCATTGTTTATCTGCCGTATTTTGTATCGCTGCGCACAATGAAACAAGAGTTTGTACGACAGATATTGTTTTGTCATAGAAATAAGTTAAGGCTCTCCAAAACCCACGCGAAACTTTTTAATGACAACGAAATTTTGACTTATTGTTGTATTTTACATGCTTCTTTGGTTGTAAACAAAGATAAATATGTACTAAAAGACGATACTAATACGGAATTATACCAAATTGTTGTAGCATTGTGTTGTGGAGTGAAGACCATATTAATAAAACAAGTGTTGAGTTTCGACTCTCTTTATTCATATATAAACTTAAATCTACTTAAAACTATGTATCAGATGTCTTATATACTAAACCTTACTTATATACTCGTAATAATTAATTATGAACTTCACTTCTCAACTTCACTATGTTCGTTCATACAACATCTCCCTTCTTTTATCTAACAAAATTAATATTATTTAAAATTCATTTGAATAAAATAAACAAAAAAGTAAACATAAGTTAATTCATTTTATTTTAAATTTTGTTAACTGAAAATTGTTTATGTTTTTATCTATTGGTTTAATTTTATGTTTCAGATTAATTTTTAACAATATACATATATAGTATACAAACATACCTTTAAATGGTTAAATTCACAAGGTGCACAATCCGGTGCCGTGACATAAGGCCAAGTGACATATGGCCAAATTTAAAAGTTTGGCCTTAAGTCACTTTCCAAAAGCGACTTAATGCCAAGTTTTAAGAGTTGGTCTTATGTCGCTTTTACAAAGTGACATATGGCCAAATTTGTTTGTGACTTAAGGCCAAACGTAAAATGTTTTGTAAGAAAAACAGTAATTTTTGGAAAAGAAACTTTGCATACACCCAACCTCGCACCCATCCCAAATCCTATAGTGAGCCCAAGCAGGGTTGCAGGGGGGCTGCATGCCCCCCCCATGCAAACCTCACTGTTTATTGCGAATTTTTTAATTTCACAAACCTAATAAAACCTCTCCCTTCTTTAGTTTGTGAAATATAAAAATTTTAAAATAAACAGTGAGGTATGGATGGGGGGGGCAGCATGCCCCCCTGCAACCCCCCTGTTTGGGCTCACGATAGGATTTGGGGTGGGTGCAAATTTGGGTATATGTGAAGTTTCTTATGCATTTAAAGAAACTGGATTTAAGGAAATTTTCCAATGAAAAATGAAAAAATAACAGGTAAGCTAGTATTAAAAGTGACACAAGGCCAAATTGGCCTTATGTCACTTTGTAAAAGCGACACTAGGCCAACTCTTAAAATTTGGCTTTATGTCACTTTCGTTAAGTGACATAAGGCCAAATATTAAAATTTGCCCTTATGTCACTTGGCCTTATGTCACGGCACCGCACAATCCCATATAAAGTTACGGACATTTCAGAAGTTTCATCATCATCATCGTGTCCTGTAACCCCGGCTGGGGCATAGGGCGTCAACAAAACGTCTCCATCCTTCACGGTCTGCTGCAAGGTACTTAAGCTGTGGCCACGTCTTTCTCTGGGATTCTGCTTCCGCTAAGACAGTTGATTTCCATGTTGTTCTTGGTCTTCCAACCCGCCGTGCACCCTGAGGATTCCATTCAAAGAACTGCTTTGCAATTTCATCGTTTGGTTTCCTCAGTGTGTGACCAATCCAACGCCATTTACGCTTTCTTATGTCGACGTCCAGCCGCTCTTGACTTGTCCTGCGCCACAATTCCTCATTTGATATTATTTGTGGCCAGCGAATCTTTAGGATGTGGCGAAGACAGCGATTCACAAAAGCCTGCAATTTCTTCGAAATGGTAGACGTGACTTTCCAGGTTTCACAAGCATATAACAGCACGGATTTGACATTGCATTCGAAGAATCTCAACTTAGTGCGTAAGGAGATTTGACTGGATTTCCAAATGGGGGACAGAGTACCGAAGGCAGCACGAGCTTTATTTATTATACTTTTAACGTCCAGATCCGTACCACCGTTTGCTGACACAATACTGCCAAGCAGGCACGACGCGTGACTTTTTCGGAAGCGGAAGCACACAACTTAAAACTCAAAAAATAAAAGTCCTTTAATTTAGAATTTATATCATACCGCTTTTTTGCGCCTAATAATATTATAAAGAGTATAAAAAATGTATTTTCTCTAGCCGAAATAATTAATTTGAAACACTCTTTGCTATGCATTTGCAGGGACTCATAAGCATTAAGCAAAACGCCAAAGCAATCACAAACAAAACAATTCGCCCAAAAAACTTAATCAAATCGAAAAAAAACACCAATCAATGCATTTCTTATGGATGAAACACTATATACGATTTGCATTCACACACACACAATCACAACACCGAAGATCCAAAGTATAAAACTAATGCTGTTTTCCATTGGACGTCCGGAAGCGTCCAGAATCGTCCGGAACGCTTCTGAAACCGTTTCATTGGCACAAAAAATACTCTTCTGACAATTCTGAGGAGAGAAAATTGATTCTTGATTTGAATTCAGAAGACACTCAGAAGCACTAATACATGCAACACGAAACTTCAACAAAAATTCACTCAAATGTCAAAATTAACTGCAGTGCAACTTTACATTTTTTGTTCATCCCATTCGAATCAATTGTGCACTCGAAAACACTGAATTTAATAAACAAATTAAGAAAAACAAAAAGAAAAATTATTATTTGTAAGTAAGGGGTGGATACATTATTGTTTTTAATTTCACTTTTTGTGTGCCAGCAAAAAGTTTCTATTTAATGATTCACTAATACAGAGACGAAACTTCAAAATTGAGTAGAAGTAACAAGCACTGTTTCATTGGATTCAGAATGAGTGTCTTCTTGAGTGAAACCAATGGAAAACGACATAAAACCTTTGTATATAAACTCTATAGTAATACCATGGAGACGTTTTTATTAGTTGGGTGTGTGATCGATGGTGCGCTGGCGTCGCTAAAGTTGCTTCAACATTTTTAAAATTGAATTATCAACATTCGCATGTGTATCTGGTTTTTTTGTTGGTTTTTCGGTATGAATTCTCTTTTTTCTTTTTTTTTGCTATGAATGAATTTTGTAAGCAATGGTGGTGGGTCTTTTTTCTTAATTTTTTGCTCTATCATCTACTTTCCGCACGTTCGTTTGTTTTTTCGTTCTTGTTGAATCCAAAGTATTTTATAGGTATGCAAGGGTTTTGTTTTTGTTTGTTTTTTTGTCGAGAGATTTCGATTTGTTTTTTATTTGGGTTCTTCGTCGTCGTGTATTGTTGTTGTATCTTGTGCTTGATGAGGTACATTAAGAAAAAGTAGATTTTATTTTTCTGAATTTACAATTTTGTAGATAAGAATCAAAACTAAAGAAATTTAAGCTGAAAAAATGAAACAGCGATGTACCTACATATTTCAACCATTTTTCATGCAAATTATTGATTTCTTGAAATTTTATTGTTTTGTTCAAAATTATCATTACGATGATCTAACAAATAATACTCTTTAGATAAGTATGCATATCGTCCGTCAGTCTGCGATGGTGTGTTTGTGCGATAATTATCTATGGGTAGCACGGATGTGAAAGAATGCAATAATTTCAGTATTGCAATCAATTGATTAAAAAGACTTATTTTGAAGAATTTTTACTTCACCTCAGTACTTAAACTTCAGTATAATTCCCATTCAATTTTGAAGTCTTTATAGTAATGCAATCATTTCCTGCAGTTAAATGACTTAAAGTAAAACGAATGCAATACTAAAGACTGCTTGAAGTCGTTGAAGTCTTTTGCTAAGAATGCATTATTTAAGTCTTTTGATTACAGTCTTATGACTGCA
The DNA here is from genome assembly GCA_963921185.1 of Dasysyrphus tricinctus. Classification (NCBI taxonomy): domain Eukaryota; kingdom Metazoa; phylum Arthropoda; class Insecta; order Diptera; family Syrphidae; genus Dasysyrphus; species Dasysyrphus tricinctus. The sequence continues at coordinate 47,777,103 of OY992533.1, read as the reverse complement.
GTCAACTGACTTACTTGAAGTCCTATAACTGCTTGAAGTCTTTTGACTGCTTGAAGTCTTTTAACTGCATGAAGTCCTTAAACTTCTTGGAGTCTTTAAACAACTTGGATTCTTTTTACTTTTTTAATCATTATGAAGACTTAAACTATTATTGATATTTATTTGAATACCTACTTAGGAATCGAATTTAACCACAAAATGAACAAAATGTTAGGTTCAAAAATTGTACATACATATTATATGCATTTTTTTTTACTGAGTACCATTTTGTTTGTTCTTCTACATTAAAAACGAACAAAAAAAACTTTTGCAAATATAGGATGAATTATATTTTAAGTTTACAGATAAAGCATGTGACCAATGGTATTTTGAAAAAAAATATTGAGTATTTTCACAGTAGGGTGTTCCAAAAAATGCTATCTTTTATGTTTTCCAGTGGAGCCAGCGTATAAACAGTGAGGTATATATGGAGGGCATATCACCCCTGCAACCCCCCAGCGTGGGCACATTATAGAATTTGGGGAAGGTGCGAGGTTGGGTGTATACAAAGTTTCTTTTGAAGAAACAAAAGATACTTTTACCAAAAAAACGAAAAAATCAATTTATTCATGAATTATCCATAGTTTAACCCTTTTTCGGGCTTCTTTGGTAAAAGTACCTTTTGTTTTTTCTTAATTTCTCAAAAACTAAGAAAGATTTTTACATTTGGTTTTCGGTAATGAACTAAGAAAAAAATAAAGGGATTGAATATTAAACACAAAAAAGGCACGTAAATTTTTGAAAAATCGACTTAAGAAAAAAAATCACATTTTTTTTTTTTAATTTTGACTTTGAAATTTAATTTCTCAAAAACTATTCGCTTAAACAACTTGATCTAAAACCAAATGTAAGAATGGAGTATTAGCTTTAAAAAAAACTGTAGCTCATTATTAGATGTGTTTTCGTTGATTTTTAATGTTTTTTTTGCATTTAAAGTCAATGTTTCAGAAACTACCCCCCTGCTTGTATTAAACTATTCTACAAAAAACCGTTATAATTTCTTGGCGCCTAAGTTATCGTACGCTTCTCAACTTATATAACAGAAGAAATAAAATCTAATAAAATAATCATTTATCTTAAAATATAGCTTAAGTGCTTAACTGCCCCATATCCAAAGGATATTTTTTACCAAAGCAAAAAGAACAAACGCGCTAGAAAAAACATTAGGCAAGAAAAAACTTTAAAAAATTAATTGAATTGAAGAAAGTAGTAAAATTCTTTTTCCGGGGAATAATTTTTGGATATGGGGCATTTAAAGCGTGGTTGTGGGTGTGTCAAAAATATCACGAACACTTTTCTCTTACTCATACAAACAATATCTGATACCTACGCGTAGTCTTTAGAAGCGTTTTTGAGAAATCAAAATAAAAAGGGGGCGTAGCAGTAGGCGGACTTGAACAAAAAATATTTCGAAAATTTTTCCTCGCTGATTCGAATCAACTCTGAAAATTTCATCCGGATCAATAGAACCGTTCGCGAGATATAGAAACTTCATACAGATCGTTGAACGACTTTTATCTTTAAACACGATTTGCGGCTAAACTAAACGTCCTAGAGGCATCAAAGTTGACACCTTCAAACATGATTTGCAGCTAATCTAAGCGTCCTAGCGACTTATAAAATGCATATTCGTGATCTAGGAAGTGCCAGTTCTATAAAATAAAAAAAAAGTTGGTAAAAAAAGTTTTTTCCAAAACTTTCAAAAAAATATATTTTGCTATGAGGGTAATTTTCTGCGTATCTGAGCCACACTACTTAGATACTGTTGACATTGGCACCTGCCTGACGACTTTACACACCCCTAAGCGGATCAACGGAGTTCCGTGAGCGGGACAGGGGGCAAAAAAGTGAGCAAAAATCCCAAAATTTTTCTTTTGTGCATTGAAACAATATCTGAAACGTACCGTAATCTTTAGAGATTATTTTGAGATATCAAAATGAAAAAAACGGGGCGCGGCAGTGGGCGGATTTGAACAAAAAATATGTTTCAAGTCTTTTCTAGCTCATGTGAATCAACTCTAAAAATTTCATCTAGATCAATAGAGCAATTCCCGAGATATAGAGACATGATGAAAGTGGTTGTGGGTGGGTATAAGAAAATCACCTCCATATTTTCCTTACCCATACAAACACATTCTAATACCTCAAATAATCATTAGAGCTGTTTTTGAGATATAAAGTTATAAAAAATGGAAGTAGCGATGGTCGGATTGGAACAGAAAATATTTATGAATATGATTCATGCGAATCAGCTCTGAAAATTTCATGCAGATCGTATGAGCCGTTGCGAGGATATAGAGACATGACAAAAATTCTTTTTTTGTTTTACCCACCCCACTGCTCAACTAAATCAATGACAACCATCGCCTGCCTACGCAACGTTCTGACCATATCGAAATCCAACAATATTTTTTTTCTTGAATAACTGAAAAACCTACCTACAACAATAACCAAAAACAAATACAAAAACACCCACCCCACGATGCCCAACTGACCTAAATCAAGAACCAACCCAATATCGGTCAACCCACCAACACCAAAGGCAACCAGTTTAAATACGTACCTACATACATCCTTCAATAAAATATTTCGATCGCTCGCCGAGCAGGAGCAGCAGCATAACAGCCGAGTATAATCCAACAAATACACACAAAAATAACGAAACACGAAAGTAAAAAAACAACCAAAAAATATACATGCCTAACTAAATGACAACATATTCTTACCAGAGTTGCCACTTTACTGAAATTGCAGTAGATCTACTGCATTTTTTTCTCAAAATCAATCTGCTGCCTTAAAATAAAATCTACTGCACTTGAAAAATTACACTTCACGCCTTATTAATAATATGATATATTTAATTTATAACTATTTTGTTTGTTCTTGTTATGTTTTGAAGAAAAATAAATTTTATATGTATTTTATTTATTTATCAGTTTTGTTCGAATGACATATTTAGTTTTTTGAAAAAATGAATAAGAAAGATATTTACGGACAAAATATTTAATCTACTGCACTTTTTTTCCAAATATACTGCGAACATTTTTCTGAGAAGTGGCAACCCTGATACTTACCTATCTCCCTACAATCATACATACCTATAAATAGAACACGAACAAACGTATTCTTTTTCTTTTTGCTTATTAAGGGAAGAGAACGACAACCTTCCCCCAGCAAAGCATCTTCACAACTAAAAAGTAAAAATGAAAATGACAACTAAAAATATACAAGGAGGCAAGCATGGTGTTTCAACATGTGGCAAGCAACATTCATGGGTGTGTCAACATGGGTGTGTCAACATCGGACGGTGTGTCAACATTTATCTTCATGATATTACTATAAAGTTCATATACAAAGATAAAACTACCCCTTTTTCAATAGGAATGTGCGGCAGGAAACGACTCAATACTTCTTTAGTTTTGCTATTGAATTTTCATAATGAATTCACTCAACTCATTCTTCACACGTTGGACAAACAGAAAGAAATCATCAGATTTTACTTTGAATTTTGGACGGAATTTGAGTTAAGAAGGTAAAATCAGAGAATGCCAAGCTGTTGTGCATTCTAGAGCAAAAACTCTCGTTTAGTATTTTATAATGGAGAATGGAGTGATGTTACGCATTCTCAAATGGCTTGGCTTGGCGTATAATGGAAATTTGTGGGTTTGGTTAGATGATGTGCGGATTTAAGCGTTGTTCTCGTGAGTGATTTTATTAAAAGATAATAATCATTTCCCGTGATATGTTATACCTAATATTGGGAAATAATTTTTTTTTTTTTTTTTTTTTTTTTTGACCGTGGGTAGGCGCAAAACCTGCATCAGGCTCTATGAGGACCGGAAAACGCGTGCTCATAGAAGTGTGAGATTCTTACTACACTAAAACCACCTCCACTTCCCGATTGCAACTAAGTTGAAACTTATCTAGCAATTTATTTTTAACGAAGTTAAGTAACGTGTTGCAGGTAACTTTCCGGTGAAAGTTTCTGCTTATTCCGCGATTTTAAAGCGGTTTTGTGTTCACCGCACCAAGTCGGAAGATTTTGTTCTTTGCAGACGGCGTACTAAATTCGACTCGTCAAGAATGTCAATAATCGTTGGATTAGCGTGATCTAATAGCCGATTTCTATGTTTTCGTGCGAAACTCTTAATTTCATCTCGAACCGTAGGAATCCCGAGATCCCTGTGAAGATCTTCGTTTCTTATATACCATGGTGCATTTACAAATGACCTAAGCAATTTATTTTCAAACGTTTGTAATTTATTTAAATTTGTATCGCAGGTACAACCCCAGAGTTGTATACCGTAAGTCCAGACAGGTTTAAGTACCTGCCTGTATAAAATCAACTTATTATCAATACTAAGCTTGGAATATTTACCGAGTAGCCAGTTCATATCTCTTAATTTACTTTTTAATTCTTCGCATTTCTTTTTTACGTGCGGCTTCCATTTTAATTTCGCGTCTAGAGTCATTCCCAGATATTTTGCTTCATTCGCAAATGGTACACGACCGGTATTAAGAAAGACGGGCAATCTATTTATTTTTTTATACGTAAAGTCCATGTGGACTGACTTTTGTTCATTGAGCGCTATTCGCCATGTTTTTGTCCACTCATTAACATTATTAAGAGCATTTTGTAATTTAATCGTAGCTTCGTTAATCGTTTTGCCTACTGCTAGTATTGCAGTATCATAAATAATTAATTAATATAAGAGATAATTTATTAATATTAGATATCAAGAAAATGTAAATCGTTGACATACTATAATAATAGGTCAATGATGTAAATGTATTTAATGTATCTACAATTTGAATTTTCGAATATTAAAATTCTTTGCTATAAGCATTTTGTGAACTGTCTTACGGAAGCACTCATTCCACTCAATATATGAACGCTTCGTCACTGCTGCCAAGGTAGTTAAATTGTTCCACTACTTCAACTGGCGTCTCCTGTAAAATAATACGCTGCTGTGTGGAGCGGCCTGTGAGCATTATTTTTGTCTTTTTGCTGTTAATTCTTAGACCACTCGACTCTCCCTTCACTTGCAGTGTTTGGCACATCCCGTTCAGCCCACTGATGTTATTTGCCAGTAGACATATGTCATCGGCATAGTCTAAATGACTGAGCCTTTCGAACGGTCTCCATTGAATGCCCTGTCGCTCAGCTGTACCAACACTGGCCGTCAATACGTCGTCCATCGCCAGCAGGAAGAGAATTGGCGATAGAACATCCCCTTGTCTCACAACCTGTTGCACTACGAAGGAGTCGAATAGCTGCCCATTGTGCAAAACAAAACACCTCGCGTTGTTGTAGGACTCTTTAATAATGGCAACAATTTTTGGTGGAATTCCTCTACCAAGCAACGATCTCCATATACATTCTCGGTTAACTCGATCAAAGGCCTTTTCCAAATCCACGAACATGAGGTAAAGCGGTGATTGATATTCCATCGACTGCTCGAGGACGATAAGCAGGGTGTTGATATGGTCGACACACGATCGACCATTGCGGAAGCCAGCTTGATGCCTCTTGAGTGTAGACTCGATTCTATCCTTTATTCGCTCGAGTATGATTGTTGCCATTAGTTTTGGGAAAACGGACAAAACGGTGATACCACGCCAATTGTTGCAATTGTTGGATTTCCGATTCTGACGGGGGATCGATGTCAATACCCCTATAGGACCTGCGCATCTCGTTTAGTTGGGGCACTTCAGCACTCTGTTCAACTGAATCCTCATTTAGCAGGGCACAAAAATGGTCCTTCCATCTACGAAGCCGATCCTCAATTGATACCAAAAGTGTGCCATCCACATCCATTACAGGATGATTGGTGTTGCTTTTTTTCCCAATAACATCTTTGGCTATTTGGTACAATTCCCGGATATCTCCTCTTCTGGCAGCGCTTTCCGCATTATCTGCGAGTCCATCCAACTTCACCCTCTTGTCACGGCTCACACAGCGGTGGACCATCTTATGTGCAATGCGGTACTCTCTTCGCAAGTCTGCCTTTCGTTGAACATCAGCTTCGGCATTTATTTGGATTTTCAATGATTTGCGAAGTTCGATCTTATCCCATGTGTCTTGGGATATCCAAGAGTCTCTACTTCTCGTTCGCTTGGGTACAGTTTCGGATCCAGCCTCCATAAAAACACATTTAATTTCACCCCACATCTCATCAATTGTTGAATTCTGGATTCCATTAAATGACGAGGCTCGATCGTTAAGGGTGGTGACATAGTTTCGACATATGTTGGGGTCATTTAAAGCATTAGTAATGAATTTTGTGCTCCTTGCTGCATCCTGCGCTAGTTTTTGTACGGCAGCGGTTCGTAGTTTGAGACTCATCAGAACCAAATGGTGGTCGCTTCCCACATCGGCATTTCTTATACTCCGGACATCACACATAGACTTCCTCCATCGCTGCTGAATCATGATATGATCAATTTGGTTTTCGGTTTGACCATCCGGATGCACCCAGGTAATTTTGTTGCACGTCTTATGCTTAAATACAGTCCCACCTATCACAAGACGATTCGCGTTACAAAAGTCGACAAGCAAGTCACCATTTTCATTCCGTGACCCCACGCCATTTCTTCCCATCACGCGTTCCAGTCCGTAATTGTCTGAACCGACTTGGGCATTAAGGTCTCCCATAACGACTATGATGTCGGCTCTCGGAACACTACTGTAAACCGAGTTAAGATGAGTGTAGAACGCGGTTTTGTCTTCCTCGGTCGCTTCATTTGTGGGGGCGTAGCAGAAGTTTACCTGATTTTAATAACTTTATATTCAGTGTAAAACCAACCTGCTTTCTTACATTATTCAAGTTGATTTAAGAAGATGACCTTATATTTCAACACTAAATTTTTGTAAATAAGAAATTTTGACCGAGGTCATGTTTTTCCAACACTGTTCGTTGTGAATTTCTATTTTAGCACATATCGGGTTGTATTAACGTATCTTATGGTTATTTTAACAATTTACACATGTTGAATTTATCCTGGCCTCCCGTTAATTTCAACGCTACACCAGTGTTAAAATGCACACACAGGCCATTCAAATAAAATTATTTGAATTTAGACTGCCTTCCTGCTAAAGAAGCACTCTGCCAGTTCATTTCAACGTGACGCCAGTGCTAAAGTGCACACACACTGGCCATCCAAATAAAATTATTTGAATTTAACCTGGCCTCATGTAAAGGTAGCACTCTACCAGTGTTGAAACATGAAACACACAAGCTATGCAAGAAAATCAGTTTCAAGTTAATGATATTTATTTGGCAATAATTTATTGTGCAGCAAAGTGGCCCAGAGGATACGTGCTATCTCCGTGGGTGAGAGGTTCCCAGTTCAAAACTCAGTAAATATCACACACTTTTTTTAAATAAAATACATTTTTAATAAATTTCTATACTTTGAGAATAATGCAAAACGGATTGAGCAGTAAGCAGCGTTGGAGCTGGGATTTAGACTTATGGTTTAAAGACATAGGGGGCTATCGTGGACAAAATTTCCCACGGAATTTCTCCCATCTTCTGAAATTGAAAATGCCAACAGTTTTCCGCTGTTCCTTGCAGGTGCAAATTTGGTTCGGTCGAAATGGTAGCCCAGTGGCCATGGAATATTCATTCTCGATGCCAATGAATTTCGAGAGAATCTGCGACCACAATTCACGTTCCCAGTTCTCGACGATGGGAAAAAATCCGTGGGAAATTTTATTCATGATAGCCCCCATAATATTAACAGGATACAGGGTTCATTCAACATTAAAACATGCTAAACTAACTAGATTTCCATTTTAAATTTTCAGAACATTGAACATTGAGTCATGTTAAATTAACTACATTTTCATGTAAAATTAAATATATCTAGATCTTCCTGTAAAATTTAAAATTTTACTTTTCAAAGGCAGTGTGTAATTAACAAAATATAATGCAGATTTCATCTCCAACCTACGTTGATTAAACAGGACATTAAAAACAGGTATCTGGTTAAGCAGTTAACCTGATCTACCGTGTTAAAAAATATCAACTTAAAAATCAGGTAATATTAACCAGAAAGGAGATGACGCACTTTTGGGCCAAGAGCGTGCATGAACAAGAGTGGTATCAAAAAAAAGGTGAGTGTTAGCACATTAAAACTGTGAAGTTTTAGGGAAATCGTATGTGGGGGTTTTGAGTTATGTCCATATTTCGAAGGCATCTCCTGCTTGATTTTTTCCGTTTATAAGCAAATATAGTCATATATCATAGGAAGTGTAATACAAACCCCTATCTATTTGGTATCAAATGAAAGGTCAGTCTTATATCTTTCAAATAATGTAAAAATCATGATTCTAGAACAGCCATACTCAACCTTTTTTTCAAAAGGGCCACAAAGACGTTTTAGCTATTTTGCCTCGGGCCACAACATAAATTATTTTTGCACTTAGGTGTTCAGTAATGTATATTGAATGGTTTATTCATTTTAATACAAAAACTAATTTGATTTCTGAAATTTAGAACATTTTTTCAAGATCTGTATTGTTCCTGCATGCTAAACTAATTCGTTTATTTCATTTTTTGTAGGATTGAAAACGCTGATCCCCAAACGTTTGAAGATCCAAGATGTTAATTTTTCAATCCAGCGTCGACTTTCTGATTTTTTTTCTGTCAGGAACATTATCTATTACCTGAAGTAGAACGAAGAAAATGTATGTTGTGGGCACTCATTTCACAGTCTTATTGCTTTTTTTAGTTTGTGTCTTCACTTTCGAGAGCAAAACCGGTCAAACTTCTCAAAATTACTTGCGATTTGAGTTTAATCAGCTGCAAAATCAGTTTCTTTCACACGTAGGCAACATTTTTGCTTTGTCATAGCGTTTTCTTTTGGTAATCCGGAAGAACCCTCCACATCTCTTAGATCCAGATTCCAGGATACCAAACGAACAAGTTGCAACCCTTTACTTGATTCTGAAGTTTGGGTTTGGTTGTATTTGTGCACTGGGTTGTTGCATTTGGGTGATCAAACGTTCACACGGCTGTTCTCTGAATATTGATATTCCTCCAGAAACGAATGTCTCCACCTTGGGTTTTTATTTTGAGTAAACTCCTTACCTAAGCAAAAATTCTACAGCAAGGTAGGCCTATCCATTTTTTCTTAATTGTTTCCTTTTAACTCCAAATCTTAGTACAATGAAAATGCACAATGGTAATTCCAAATTAATGGCCTTTTCGATTGGCAATCCGGAACAGCGATTCGATTCGTGTGAACGCTTCTCATTTCAATTCTGAAATCAAATTCAGAACAATTTTCTGTTCTTTTCAGAAGAAGAACTGTCATCTCGTGCCAAATGAACTTTTTCAAAAGCATTTGAAAGGCTGCCGGAAGCTACGGGAGGACCAAGCGAAAACGCTTTCAGTCATTCGTGAAAACGAAAAGACAAAGTGACATTGGATGTCGATGGAGCTTTTTTCACTTGTTTTTCAAATTTGATGTTTTTCACTGACAACACTCTTTGTTTGGAAATGTTTCCTATGTTGGGCTTTATTTCCCATTTGATTTATTATTTCGGGCATTGTTTCATTTTATAAAAGAAAGTGATGACGAAATCAGGAAGTATTAAGTTTTTCTATGAAATCGCATAATTATGTAAGTATGCCAGGTGGGCCACTTAAAAAGCTCGACGGGCCACATGCGGCCCGCGGGCCGCAGGTTGAGTATAGCTGTTCTAGAACCTTCAGTTTTTGAAATCATATAAATAAAATCGTAACTCAATATACACGTTGTCCTCGCATCACGCAAAAACTATTGGGTATATTGAGATGCAGTTTTCTGTAATATGTTTCTGTTAGGTCAGCGGTCATTATAGGATATAATTTATAAAAATTTGATCACAAGAAGGTACACAAATGCAATATTATGACAAAATATTTACTCAACAAAGAATATAAAAATAAATAATTTCTAATACATTGGGCCCTACTAATAATCAAATTTAGTGAAGACTTAAATATTTCATTGAAATGGACCATAATGAAATGGGCTCTAAATAATAAACCATAAATGGTATGGACCTTAATATTGAATTGAACTCTTAACAATGAACTATAGGTGGCATGAACTCCAAAAAAATTAGCATTCCATGTATAGTTCATTATTTGGGAACCATAACATTATGGTTCATTTCACTGAAATATTTAACTCGTTGCTAAATTTGATTATTAGTAAGGCCCATTGTGAAATACTTCTTTAGAACTTTGTTTTATGATTTTTAAACTTCAAAAATACGTCCAGTTTGACCACCTTTTACAAAAATGCTACCGGTTTTTTTCAGAAGCAATCTCGCGAACAACAATCGAAGTTTTAGAGTTTTGTTTGACACGCACGTGGTTTTTTGCGAGCAATGCAATCAAAATGTTTCTAGAGACCAATTTCCTACAATTTGGAGAAAATGGCTGCATGGATACTGAGAATGGTGGCAAAATGATAAACCTTACTCTAACGGATAATGAGGCGATAATCTTTTGGTTTTGTTTTTCCCCTCTTATTTTCTTTCAGGGTTTTCAAAGCTAACAATCTGATAGCATAAAGTATGCACCATCTTTAAGAACATTATGTATTAGCTCCTCTGAAAATGCTCCTATTTCACATTTCTGATGGCAGCACTCCTTCAAAATTAGTTTTCATTTTTCGGGCGTACAGATTTTATAAACCAAGAGCCAACAGCAGATTTTGGGAGTGATTGTAACCAAAATCGGAGTATGAGGTATTATAGGTACATGTATCGTGATATCGAAAAAAGCAAACGTATGGCAGCTCAGCCTTTGTGGGAGAGTGGGGTTAAAACGAGCTTGGGCTCTTATTTATATGGAAGCGTCATTAACATTTTAATTCACTTTTTAAAATTAGGAAATGATGCTTTGCCACTTTCCTTAAGTCTCTTGGTGATCCGATAAATAGCAAACCTTATCGGCGTTTTTGTGGAGACTTTTTTTGTTGATCTTTTGTTTTTCCATAAATCTCCAAAAATAGGATGATAAGGCTCACGTTAAATGGTAATATCTTGAGTTCTATTAATCGGACCGTCAAAATTGTGGTGTTTATGGTAAGGCAAAATGACATCATATCTAATTTTTGTAAATGAATTAAAAAGGTTATAACCCTGAAAATAAAAAAGGAACCTAATCCCAAAAAAGGATGTAACTGACTAAAATAACCTTTCTGCCCGCTGGGTATTTCGCCAATGCATTGTTATGTTCTTTATTTATTATTATTAAAAGAGACGAGAAAAGATAATTACAAAAACATAGTACCTTTACCTATGTATGATGACAAAGATAGATTTACAGTTTTACATACATACAAAACATCAAATAAAGGTAGTTTTGCTGGCTCGATTTTCGTCCACTTTTTGCAACAATTGGGGCCGCATGTCAGTAATAAAGCGTTGTGGATTGTTTTGTTGGCTGTATGGCTTGAAGGGCCATATTTTTCTTTTAGTAAGGTACTCACCCTCATAATTATTTTGAAACGCGGACAAAGTCGCGGGCATCAGCTAGTAATCAAATAAACGTGAAACATAACTCAAAACCCCACATACGATTTCCCTAAAACTTCACAGTTTTAAGGTCTGTTCGCGTACCTCCCAAAACTACGAATTTCTACGAATTTAGCCCAAAGTTCTGTCAAAGCTCGTATAAAAAAATTAAAATTCGTAGAAATTCGTAGTTTTGGGGAAGTACACGAACAGACATTTAATGTGCTAACACTCACCTTTTTTTATACCACTCTTGTTCATGCACGCTCTTGGCCCAGGCCCCATACAATTTTACCACATCTCCTTTGTTAGTTATATGTACTTGCTTTCTTCTCTGAGTGAGGGCCGACTTTCTGTAATCAGTTCTTTTAAAGAAACAAAGCGGCAAAGTTTCAAAACATAAGTTTTTTTGTTTGTTTCCCCGAGTGGTTTTTGGAAACTTTGCTGTCCTGAGACGAAAATTAATTTTGAAACAAAATTAAAATAACTGAGTTCCCATAAGTTGTTTTGCAAAAACATATCTATAGTGGAGAAGAAATTCGACGTCAAATGTACCCGAAATACGGGTCTTTAATATTTTTGTGTTGAAATATTTCAAAAACGTAACGTACCAGAATAGTTTTGACTTCGGATTCCGTTTCTTCCTTAATTCTTAAGAGATAAGTATGGTTTTGCTTAAAGGCGATTTTCGTTGCTGACCACTGTTATTGGTTCGAAAATTCGTTTATAAAGTTCTCAAATTTAGGTAGATGTCTACATTTTAATGAAGGTATCTACAAAATTCAATAATTTACTACATATGCAAATAGACTTAGACCTTGCAGCAAATTTTGTGGGTGAACGCATAACCAAAATATGAGTATGAGGGTTTGAACGTGCATGCATCTTGATATCGGATACAAAAGTCTGGCAGGATTTTTCGGCGCCCATTGTGGGGATGAGAAAATAGTGGGTTTCCCATTTGTTGTGTCATGGGCCAACCAACTGATTTATAAATTGGGGATAGAGACCTAAGACAGCACGAGCCTTATTAATTCTACTTTAACGTCCAGATCCGTACCGCTATTTACCGAAACAATACTGCCAAGGTAGTTGAACTGTTCGACTTCTTCCGCTGGCGTCTCCTGTAGAATATTACGCTGCTGTGTGGATCAGCCTGTGAACATTATTTTTGTATTTTTGCCGTTTATTTTTAGACCTCTCGGCTTTTCCTTCACTTGCAGTGTTTGGCACCTCCGGTTCAGCCCACTGATGTTATTTGCCAGTAGACATATGTCATCGGCATAGTCCAAATGACTGAGCCTTTCAAACGGTCTCCATTGAATGCCCTGTCGCTCAGCTGTACCAATACTGGCCGTCAATACGTTGATCGTCCTTCGCCAGCAAGAAGAGAATTCGCGATAGAACATCCCCTTGTCTCATACCCTGTTGCACTACGATAGAGTCGGATAGCTGCCTATTATTTAAAACAAAACCTTGGCAAAAATTTTTGGTGGAATTCCTCTACCAAGCAACGATCTCCATATACATTCTCGGTTAACTTGATCGAAAGCCTTATCACAATCCAGGATTATGAAATTCCATTGACTGTTCAAGGACGATACGCAGGGTATTGATATGGTCCACACACGATCGACCACTGCGGAAGCCAGCTTGATGCCTCTTGAGTGTAAGGTAAGGTTAGGTTGAAGTGGCTGCCAGTCGTGAAGGCTGACACACTTAGACCATGAGTTGGGCCATTGTGACACCACATGAATCTAGGAAACCCTTTTCCTCACTCGGTGAACCATTTGGAGCTTCTTATGAAGCTTAGAAGACTGCCTATGTCTAAGTCTGGTAGATCACTATTATCATTTAAGTTAAAACCACCAAGGTGAAGTCTTCGTCTATGAGATAGAGCAGGGCACGTGCATAGGAGGTGAGGTATTGATTCTATCTCTTCCTCATTCAAACAGCTTCTGCAAAAATTATTAGAGAACACGCCAAGACGCGTTGCGTGCTTTCCTATAAGACAGAGTCCAGTTATAATACCAATCATGGAGCTAATGTGCAATCTACTTAGAGATATCAAACACTTAGATCGCTTTAAATCCATTACTGGCCAGATTTGTTTTGTTGCCAAACAAATGGTGATATCGTTCCACTTAAGGTTTGTTCTCTCTAATGCATCTTGCCTCAGCAAAAGTTTACAAGTACCGATGGGTACACCTATATCTGCCTTGGTAGGTAGGAGAGGTAGAGTTGTTCCACTTTTAGCGAGTTCATCGGCCTTACAGTAACCTGGGATGTCCCTATGCCCCGGCACCCAACACAGGTGAATGTTAAACTGCTGCGCCATCTCCAGCAGAGATGAACGGCAATTAAGGGCTGTTATAGAGTTAATCGAGACCGATTCCAGGGATTTTATTGCTGCTTGAATATCTGAGAAGATGCGGATATCTATAGTTGATACCACGTTTTCTTTCAGCCAAGATAAGGCTTCTTTAATCGCCATAAGTTCCGCCTGGAACACGCCACAATGATTAGGAAGACGGAATGAGAGATTTAATTTTAGTCTTTCTGAGTACACACCGCCAAACACCCCCTCATCAGTTTTCGATCCGTCTGTGTAGATATGGACCGGTTCATCATCCAAGAAGCCCATATCCTCCCAGAGGGTTCTAGAAGGAATGGTGACTTGAAAGTTTGAACCGAATTGTGGTTTTGGGATGGTGTAGTAAATGTGACTAGGTAGTGATCTGAATGAATTCAGAATGGTGGAGTGTCCAATACTATTGTTGGTCCTCTGTCATTGATATCATTACTTCCCCATATTGTATGATGGGAGTTTGCATCGCTCCCAATGATGAGGCATATCTTCTGCCGTTCTGCATTCGCGATCAGTCTTATCAGTGCTTCACTGGGGAGATGGCCGAGGTGGTCATGGCCCGGATATGCGGACATTAGCCAGTACGTCCCTTTGGCCGTTTCCAGCCTAGCGGCGATGATATCTCTGTCGCTGAAATCAAGGAGTAAATATACATTAGTGCTACGCTTAACTAGTATGCAAGATCTGGGGTCACCTTTATCAGACGCATACAGAACGTTGTATCCAGGAGTTCTGAGTCCTCTGACTATGGATTTAACAATTCACGGACCTTGGATCAGGACAATATCTCCACCATTCCTGGATAAACGGAGAAGAAAGGAGGCCGAAGCCTTAATGGAGTGTTGGAGGTTAATCTGGATTAACTGCAGAATTTTGGCTACAATCAGGCAGATCAGCCTCCACCACGGTGTCATTGAGTTCCTGCATGAACGAAGATGAACCTAAAAGGTCATCCTCACACAAAGGTACGATGTTAGGGAAGTCTTCAGTCTCCATATCGGTCAGACTGCCGACGTGTGTAGAGGACTGAACCGTGATCAAGGATGACCTGGATTCTTCATCACCCATCGATGGAAAGGTGATGGATGCACCAGGGTCCTCTCCCAGATACAGCCTCGTTGCTTTTCAGAGGGACGCGATCCGCGTCAACCTCGTCTTTTTTGTAAACATTTAGGGAGATCGTATCAAACCCATTTCTTATCATGCCTTTGGTCTGCGCCAAGGGGGCAAGGGCATCCTTATTTATCACGATAATCGCGCTTCTATAAGGACCCCTTACCTCCTCGAGCCTTGCGACCTTCCAGTCATGAGTCGGTAATGAGGGGTTGCTTAGCTTGACTATCTGGAGTATTTCCTCCATGCAAGACGGCTCGGCTGGTATCCATATGCGGGCTCTAGGTCTGCACGGGATGTCTTCCCTAGCAACAACTTCGAGCCTCGCACCTGGCTAGACCTCACCTAACCTGCTGACAGCAAGTTTATATAGATCACACGATCTCTGATCCTCACAGACGATGAGTTTGACATGCCCTTGATGCCAACCGCCATCGCCTGTGAGAGGAGGTGGTCCCGGATTATGCTCAAGAAGCCTGCCAAGAGTTTCAGTCGTACAACCTGCTATTGATCAGGAAAAATCGTGGCATCAATATTGCTCCTGTCGATAACCGCAACCACGATCTTGTTCTGAAGAACGTCACTTTAGGGCCTGGATACTCCGGAAAGGAGAGTGCTGGCGTTACACTTTGGGACGCTTGGGAACAGGGATGGTTTCCTCCAGAGACCTATCACGCTTCAACGTGGAGTCGTCGCTGGTCTGCGCACACGCGAAAATGCTCTGGGCACATTTTATCTTGGCGTCCTGCTCCGACTTCCCTTCTACCTCCGGTTTATTACCGAAGGTCTTGAGGATCCTAGCAGCTGACCGCCTGACCCTATAGCCGCCCTTCGACGGCCTGTTGTGTTTACTCTCACGCGACGACCTCGGGAGAGAACCCACCCCAGCGGTAGGAGGACCGTTATTCACAACCCTGGCACCACCAAGCTGGACCTCCCCACGAGACGTCGTACTCGGGAGAGCTACATTCTCTCTAGTAGTGGTAGGATCGTTATTCACAACCCCCCCACTACTGAAACTAGGTATTTCTACCGGGTTACGTACGAATGACCGACAAACAAAATGTCGACTGGTTAAAATGTCGACTTTTATCGACTTTTTTGTAAGTTAAAATACCGACTTTGTTTTTACCGACTTATTAAAATGTTGACAGTTTGAAATGTAGATTTGACAAAAAGTCGACTGCCCTGATAGAAAAGTCGAAAAAAAATATCGACTTGTCGGTATTTTTCCCATAGAGAAAAGTCGATATAAAATGTTAATCGACATTTTAACCAGTCGAAATTTTGACTTGTCCATATTTTGTCTATCGGTCATTTGAAAGTAACCCAAGGAACAACGCTCTGCCTTAAATGTTTGCACGGAATAACTATAAACTCTAGAATCATAAATTCTTGTCAGATTTTTTAACAGGAACTTAACAGTTTTTTGATGCTTTTAAGACTATATTTAAGACACAAGTTCATATTTGATTCTTATAATAATTAACTTATGTAGGTAGTTATTAATTTTGTATTACCTTTTGTTTAGCTTCAAGAAAGTTCAATGAAACGCATTTTGTTGCCTATCTACATCTACATTATACCTAATATTTTGAACTTTTAACTGCCTCATTTTCTGGATGTTTTATTATTGTATTAATATTAAAACAATATTATTAGAGGCAATTTAGACGCCGAATTATATAGGCAACAAAAATTAAATTACAAAAAAATGCGATTTATTGAACTATGACAATGCGCTTGTAAACATCATTCCCTATAACTATGATCTGATGATCTATGATCTGATCAAAATGTCAACTTTCAAAATGTCGACTTTCAAAATGTCAACTTTTAAAATTTCGACTGTTGAAATCTCGATTCATAAAATCTCGATCATTGTCGACATTTTGAGAATCGACATTTAAAAATTCGGTCAAATTTTTGTATATGTTTTGATCTGTCGGTCTTTTAACCAGTCGAAATTTTTTCTTTCGAGATTTTAAAAGTCGATCTTATGGAGTCGATGTTTAAAAAGTCGATATATCGTACCCAATCCATTTCTACCGCCTTACTTCTCTCGCTGAGATCAGTATCAGATGGGGGGCCATGACTTGCCACAACCGCCCTACCGACACCAACCCCAGGAGTAACGGCAAACAGCTTTGGCGCCGTGCTGCCGGTCTCATCTATCTCCGTTTTTGTTTTTTTTGTTTGTTTTATTTATGTATATAAAGTTAGCAGGACACTTTTGGAAATTCATGTTAAAAACTATCCTATCATTAGTTGCTAATTAATTGTGAATTAGTTACGCAAAAAAAAAATTAATTGCTTTTTTGGTTTGCGAGAAAATGGGTGTCCTGCCAACTTCATATGAACTTAGCAGGACAACTTTCTTAAAAATGTGTATAAACGATTAAAAAAAAAATAATTTTGAGAACTAATTAATTGCGAATTAGTTACGCAAAAAAAATTTGTATTGCATTTTTGGTTTGCGAGAAAATAGGTGTCCTGCTAACTTCATATGAACTTAGCAGGACAACTTTCTCAAAAATAAAGATAATCGAGCTGAAAAAAATTGACAATTAAGAACTAATTAATTGCGAATTAGTTACGCAAAAAAAAATTTTATTGCATTTTTGGTTTGCGAACAAATGGGTGTCCTGCTAAGTTCATATGAAGTTAGCAGGACACCCATTTTTTCGCAAACCAAAAATGCAATAAATTTTTTTTTGCGTAACTAATTCGCAATTAATTAGTTCTTAATTGTCAATTTTTTTCAGCTCGATTATCTTTATTTTTGAGAAAGTTGTCCTGCTAAGTTCATATGAAGTTAGCAGGACACCTATTTTTTTGCAAACCAAAAATGCAATAAAATTTTTGTTTGGGTAACTAATTCGCAATTAATTAGCTCTCAATAATCAAATTTTTTCAGCTCGATTATCTTTATTTTTGAGAAAGTTGTCCTGCTAAGTTCATATGAAGTTAGCAGGACACCCATTTTTTCGCAAACAAAAAATGCAATAAAATTTTTGTTTGCGTAACTAATTCGCAATTAATTAGCTCTCAATAATCAAATTTTTTCAGCTCGATTATCTTTATTTTTGAGAAAGTTGTCCTGCTAAGTTCATATGAAGTTAGCAGGAAACCCATTTTTTCGCAAACCAAAAATGCAATAAAATTTTTGTTTGCGTAACTAATTCGCAATTAATTAGTTCTCAATAATAAACTTTTTTCACCTCGATTATCTCTATTTTTGAGAAAGTTGTCCTGCTAAGTTCATATGAAGTTAGCAGGACACCCATTTTTTCCTAAACCAAAAAAGCAATTAATTTTTTTTTTACGTAACTAATTCGCAATTAATTAGCAACTAATGATAGGATAGTTTTTAACATGAATTTCCAAAAGTGTCCTGCTAACTTTATATACATGTTTTATTTTTCATTTACATTTTGGACCCACGAGTAACGAATAAAGGGTGGTCACTCTACACAGGGATTCGATATGTAGAGAAGGCAAGCTAATCCGAAATGTGCCAAAAGTGGGATACTCCGTTAACGACTGAGCTATAGTATTTTTAATTGGGCCCTCCCCCTCAGCCAGGCTGATCATCGGCACGGGTTGTGTAACACCTTAGATCCAGCCCAATAGAAAAGTTGGATTGGGTGGGGAAGGGAATATGATAAGATAAGAGTGGCAAACAGCTATTCGCCGTACTGTCAAGGAAAGGAAGAATAGTTAGGGAAAACACGTCGAACAGCGAAACGCCACCGTACCGACATACATGGGGGAGACCTCGTTGAACAGCTTTTCGCCGTACCACCGAGGGGGATATCGTTGAACAGCTATTCGCCGTGCCACCGAGATGGGATGGGTGCGGATTGGGAAGGTTTAGGGATAAGTAAGCGCCCTTTGGTTTCAGGACTCATCTGGAGTTTGACTCGAGAATCTTTGCCCTTATACTCAACTTCTACAACTCGACAAGTGCGACGCTTAGGTAGAAGGCCTCTTGAGTGTAGCCTCGATTCTATCCTATCCGCTCGAGAATGATGGTAGGCATTAGTTTTGGAAAAACGAAAAAATAATGGTGATACCAAGCCAATTGTTACAATTCTTAAGGTCACCTTAATTTGGCAGCTTAACAATCACACCATCCTCCCAGTCCTTGGGATAGCATCAAATGATTTTTATATATAAATATTGAAGAATACCACCACCATACAAACGTCTCAAAATCAAAACAAAATGGCGGTTACGCGGGAAATATCTTAAACTCAAAAATAAATCAAGAAAAGCGGTCAAAATTCACTCATGACTATTTTATCCAGTAACGTGATTTTGACTCAATTTTTGGTAACAAATTGCCAAGCAAGTATTACACTCAAACTTTTCTAAGCCCCAGTTATAGCTATCATTGAAACTCATCATTACAAATTTTGTTCTTCCATTTTGATGTGTTTTGAAAACAAAACCCTTTACCATTTTGATGGAGAATTAAAGCTCAAGTCACAATTAATATTTTTAGCCAAACAAAAATTTCAAATTAGCCAAACCTTCCTAAAGGCATAAAGAAGAACGTTTCCGCTTGAAATGTTTTAATACAATAAAATACGAAAAAATACCTGCAGCTCATATACATTTGTACATAGCTGGCAATGAAAATATATTTTATTAGCTCTTTATGTAAAAAAAAAATCTTAAACATTTTGTTTGGAAAATTCAAATATGTACTTCAAACTACATAGCCTCAGCATTTTTCTTAATCCATGATCCAAAGCTTACAACACTAGTATATATTCCCGGATAGCCGTTTTTAGCGCATCCGTATCCCCATGATACTATCCCTAATTGTTCAACAGTTCCAGGAATAGTCAAAGGCCCACCGGAATCGCCTTGGCATGCATCCTTATCCTCTCCGTCACCACAAATCATACCATCCTTGATCTCCCTCAAGTACTTGTATAATGATGAGGAGCATGTTTTGCCCGATATATATTTTACACTTGCTTTTAATAACTTAGGCGTCATGGCTCTCACTTCCTCTTTCTTATAACCCCATCCACTTATATCGACCGAACTTTGTTCAGCTGGATAAGAAGTTGCCAATTTGACAGGCTTTATTGTGTTGCTAAAAACCAAGTGCGAAGATAATTTAATCAAGGCCACATCGTTAGCCATGGTGTCGGTATCATAGTCAGGGTGTATGAGAACCGAGTCCACTTTTTTGAGACTGCCACCTGTGCTCCAGAAAACTGAGCCACAACGTACTGTCATATGGTTAATGTCACTCTGAGTTGCTCCGACGAGGCAATGGGCAGCTGTTATAAGAACGTTATCTTTGTAGACACTGCATCCACAAGCATGATTTTCAAGCTTTTGAAGGGAACATTGAAAGGGATAATCTAGAATATTGGCTTCTTCTCCTCCAACAACACGTTCATCATATTTGGGAGCAAAGGCACTTACGCCATTAAAAAAGACACAATTCAAGATAAAGATAACTCCTGTCAAGCGAAACATCTTGAGAAAAATAACTAATTCAGTACTCGTGTTAGGTGTTTTTATCTCTTAAGGCAGCTTGAGGTTTGTTTAATATTTTCAAAACACTTGTGTAATGTCTGAAAAAGACACATTTTAGGAAATCCAATTTAAAACATATATTTACCAGGCTAAAAACTAAGCGCTCGATTTTATGTTTTGTTTATTTTTGTTTCAAATTAACTTATAAGTAGGTATTAACTATGTAAGTTATACTGGATGGTTTGTTTTTTTTTCAATGAAAGAGAAATATTGCGAACTGTTACCATGAATTCCCTCCCTGAAACGTTGATGAAAATTGGTGAAAAAGTTTGATTTTTCATCGATACCCAGAATGAAAAGAGAACAAACAAATATCCACGGTCTGAGGGTGTTTTTCTAGGTAGAATGAAAATCAGAGTTTTTGAGCCAACATTCTATGTTTTTGAAACTGAAGGACATAGATGTTATATGGTGCATGATTTTAAGGTATTTTTAAATTCTGAATCCAATAAAATCAAAGGAGGGGCACCTGTCCCCCGTGGCTCTGGTAAATATTACGCTCAATCATCAATCATCGTGTCCTGTAACCCCGGCTGGGGCATAGGGCGTCAACAAAACGTCTCCATCCTTCACGGTCTGCTGCAAGGTACTTAAGCTGTGGCCACGTCTTTCTCTGGGATTCTGCTTCCGCTAAGACAGTTGATTTCCATGTTGTTCTTGGTCTTCCAACCCGCCGTGCACCCTGAGGATTCCATTCAAAGGACTGCTTTGCAATTTCATCGTTTGGTTTCCTCAGTGTGTGACCAATCCAACGCCATTTACGCTTTCTTATGTCGACGTCCAGCCGCTCTTGACTTGTCCTGCGCCACAATTCCTCATTTGATATTATTTGTGGCCAGCGAATCTTTAGGATGTGGCGAAGACAGCGATTCACAAAAGCCTGCAATTTCTTCGAAATGGTAGACGTGACTTTCCAGGTTTCACAAGCATATAACAATATTACGCTACTTACATATTTTTCAATTTTAGTATGGGCGGAGCAAAATCGCATCGTCACCTCCAAGTGGTGCCCGCTGGATAGCGTAAGGTGAATTAATGACGAGCGTTGGATCTATTGGATCCAAGAGTGGAGACACCTGAGTTACCTTCTCAGGAACTAGGAGCAAAATTTAAAATATGACATCGCTCTAAACCAGCTCTCCAAGAAACCCAAAAGCGTCTAACACATATGTGCGGCTAATTGGTCAGCGTCTGATCCCATAGGAGTGGCTGTATTTAAAAACCTTGAATAGAGAAAGTAACTAGCTATTTATAGTTAACAAACAAAGTTCATCATCATCATCAAGTCCTGTAACCCCGGTTGGGGCATAGGGCGCCAACAAATCGTTTCCATCCTTCACGGTCTGCAGATAGATATTTTAACTGTGGCCACGTCTTTCTCTGGGAGTCTGCTTCTGCTTGAACTGTAGATTTCCATGTTGTTCTTGGTCTTCCAACCCGCCGCGCCGCACTATGGGCCCAAATGATGGTTTGCGTCTCAAAAATGGTTTTTTCGAAACTATTTTTTAGATTAATTTCTTGGCAGAAATAAATTTAGGAATACTTAAAATACAGATTCCAATAAAAAAATTATGTTTCCATCCAGTTTTTCTAGTATTTAATCCTTTCTAAAGTGCTCCCTAGAAAAAACACTGTTTGAGTGACATAGTGAAGCTACTTTTGAAACCACTTTCTTTTAATTATTGATGATGCTAAAGTGTAAGTGTTATATGTTTTTGGAAAGCTTTTTATTACTACTATTTGAATTTGCAAAAATATTTTTTGGAAAATACATATATATTTTAGATAAATTTATTTTTTCCAATAACACATGTTTTTTTAGCTTTTGCCAAATTTCGATTGGAGTTTTAAGTACTTCCACCGTCATCCACCGTTTAGTTCTAGGCCGCAAATTATTCCTTAGTTCATATACTTAAACATATAAAAAATCTGTATGCTTTTAATTGCTTTTCTTTGATTAAGAACTAAAAACCTATTATAAGAAGTAGAGCAAAAAATCACAGATTTTAGATGTTTTTGCAATTTCTTTTTTCGCATGAAATCTTAAATCTTTAAAATCGGTTCAAAGCCATTGTAGACTCAAAATCGATTCCAAGAACATACTAAGAAATTATTTTTAAAGTCAACTCTCATTTTAAAATTAATATAGGAAGGGTTTGAAAGTTATAAATTTCCCACCAGTTTGGATCGACCATCTTGCAGTTTGCTAACATCTTTTTTATTACAGCAGCACGCTCACATTATATTTTGATTTTATAGGTTTGCATAATGCTTGTGTGACATACATAATATGTATATACATTAATTGGTATCAGTTATTTGTGAGTGAAAAAAAGATTAAAAGTTACAAAAATAAAGTGTTAAAAAGAATGTTTAAAAATAGGTGAATTTGAATTATTGTCAAAGTTTTGATTTCCAAATTTGGGAGAGAGAACCGAAGGCTGCGCGAGCTTTATTTATTCTACTTTGAACGTCCAGATCAGTACCACCATTTGCTGAAACAATACTTCCAAGGTAGTTTAATTGTTCAACCTCTTCAACATCTTTTTTATTACAGCAGCACGCTCACATTATATTTTGATTTTATAGGTTTGCATAATGCTTGTGTGACATACATAATATGTATATACATTAATTGGTATCAGTTATTTGTGAGTGAAAAAAAGATTAAAAGTTACAAAAATAAAGTGTTAAAAAGAATGTTTAAAAATAGGTGAATTTGAATTATTGTCAAAGTTTCTATTTTTTTTCACTGGTCAAGTTTTTGTTCTTAATTGATTAATTAATTCTTTTTGCAAAGATTTTTCTTTGTTGAGGAAGTGGGTGGATGCCACGCCCCTTGAATACAAAATATCAAATTTTTAATTTTCCAATGCACTACACCCCTAATACTCTACCAAATTTCATCATTCTTCGACAAAATTGCCGTTTAGTTGATAGATTTTAGAAAGTGGGTGGATGCCACACCCACTAATGGAAAATCTCAAGTTTTCAAATGTAAGCTATGTATGCTCAACAAGTTCTACCGCTTTACCAAATTTCACCATTGTACATTGTTGATAGATATGATAACAATTCTGAAAAATTGGGTTGATGCCACCCTCCATGAATGCAAAATCTAAAATTTTTCTTTTACATGCATTACACAGCCCTATTATTCCGCCAAAATTCAAAGATCTATGTGCTACGTGGAAGTGCTCTATATTTAAAATTAAATACAAATTTAGTGAAAAGACGCCCCCTACCCTTAATGGAAAATATCAAGTTTTTCTTTTTTATGCACAACATAATTTTGATGATCTGTCAATCAGCGAGTGAGGGGTGAGTAGGTCAGTTATATGGTTTTAGTGATGTATGAAGATCTATATATCTCAAGAACCACTAATTTTTAGAAGTTGAAATTTATTGCCACGCCTGGACTTGATTAGTTAAGTAAATGCTTCGAATTTTAAGTATCTGACTTTATTGGTACTGGAGAAAGAGGGGGGTCAATAATTGCTTAGGTTGGATCTGTAAATAAGATGTAGAGCAAGAACTTTACTTGCCATTACCGTGCCCTTTCATTTGTACTACTTTTTTCTAATTTAATTTGTATTTATTATAAATTTGAAGAAAAAAAAGTTTCAATTTCAAATAACATGACGCAAATAAATAACGGTGTTATGTGTTTCTTCCGTAATTTATGTGTATTAAAATGTTTGAATAATTTTTAAATAAAAATAGCATGCATTTAGCTTTTAGAAACCTACATTATTTTGTTGGCCGTATATTCAAGAAGATATGTGCGAAATTTCAGCTTATTATCTCACAAGACAAAAAAGTTACAGATTTTTGAGACGCAAAACGTCACTTGGGCCCATAGTGCGCCGTGCACCCTGAGGATTCTATTCAAATGACTGCTTTGCAATTTCATCGTTTGGTTTTCTCAGTGTGTCACCAATCCATTGCCAATTACGCTTTCTTATGTCAACGTCCAGCTGCTCTTGACTTGTCCTGCGCCACAATTCCTCGTTTGATATAATTTGTGGCCAGCGAATTTTTAGAATATGGCGTAGACAACGGTTCACAAAAGCCTGCAATTTCTTTGAGATGGTAGTCGTGACTTTCCAGGTTTCGCAAGCATATAACAGCACGGATTTAACATTGGATTCGAAGAATCTCAACTTAGTGCGCAAGGAGATTTGACATGATTTCCAAATTTGGGAGAGAGAACCGAAGGCTGCGCGAGCTTTATTTATTCTACTTTGAACGTCCAGATCAGTACCACCATTTGCTGAAACAATACTTCCAAGGTAGTTTAATTGTTCAACCTCTTCAACTGGCGTCTCCTGTATTAAAATACGCTGATGTGTGGAGGGGCCTGTGTGCATTATTTTTGTCTTTTTGCTATTTATTTTAAGACCACTCGCCTCTCCTTTTACCTTCAGAGCTTGACACATCCCGTTCAGCCCACTGATGTTATCTGCCAACTGTTACCTGCCTCTCTGCTGTTCCAACGCTGGCCGTCAAAACATCGTCAATCGCCAGAAGAAAGAGAATTGGCGATAGAACATCTCCCTGTCTCACACCCTGCCGCACTTCGAAAGAGTTCGGATAGCTGCCCATTGTGTAAAACAAAGCATCTTGCGTTGTTATAGGACTCTTTTATAATGGCAACAATTTTTGGGGGAATTCCTCTACCAAGAAGTGGTAAATACATGAGGTAAAGCGGTGATTGAAACTTCGCAGACTGCTCAAGAACGATACGCAGAGTGTTGATATGGTCGACACAAGACCGCCCACTCCGGAAACCAGCTTGATACCTCTTGAGTGTAGACTCGATTCTAACCTTTATCCGCTCCAGAATGATGGTTGTCATTAATTTTGGAAAAACGGACAAAACTTTAATACCTCGCCTATTGTTGCAATTCTTAAGATCACCTTTCTTTGGCAACTTAACAATTACACCATCCTTCCAGTCGCTGGGATAGATTTCGTTTTCCCACACAGCTTGTATCAACGGGTGTAGAATACTAGCCGTTCTGACAGGGTCAGCTTTCAGGAACTCGGCTGGTATACCGTCAAGTCCAGCTGCTTTGTTGTTTTTGAGAAGATTTATCGAAGATTGAATTTCAAGTACTGTATAGGGGGTTCGAAGTCAATACAAACAAACCAACAAAGTTACAAAAGACTAAATATGGCAATGAGTAAATGTAGATACAATACCCCAGGTGGCAGTCCAGTTAAACTGGTAAATCGGTCCTACGGATTCTGGGGAGGACCAATTTTTGCTTCTAGGAAACAGAAAGAGTTCAAAAATACCAAAAACTCCACCAAATGTAATCTCTACAGGGGTTATTCCATCAATAACCCCTACACAAAAATCAAATGACATAGAAGTCATTAACGAAAAAGGAACCAAAAACTATGAAAAGTTCGAAAGAAAAGATCAGCGATGTTCCAAAGAATATAACGAGATCCACCAAGTTGAATCCAAAAATTATTACGAAGAATGGCAAAAAGAAATTTTAGCCAGAAAAAAACTTGAAGTCTTCGTTAAAAGTCTTCAACAGCAAGTTAAGATATTTGAAGAAACGCAGTCAGGTTGCCAGACAAGAAGACCTCAAATGACAATAAGTCCAGTCCAAAAACTATTGTAGTGAAAAGCCCACAAAAAACTGCAATTGAGTTTCATACTGATTAGGAAGAGCTCCTTCTTGAAACTGATGGTAGCAGAAACAAGCGTAAATCCAAGAAACGAAAAGCAGAGGGTAGCCCAGAGACTGTTCAAAAAAGTCAGCAAACAGCTTCAAAAGCAGATACTGCTGCAGTAATGAAAACATCTAATATCTAAAACAGAAACAGGAGATGTACCCTAAAAGAAGTCCTATGTTAAAGGCACTAGACCAACTCCAAGACCTCCAATCATGATTTCCGGGTTGGCAATGTTTGGCGAGCTAAAGAGCATAGTAGAAAAATGCACGAATAAGGCATGTAAATACACATCATACAGTAAAGACAATTGGAAAGTCACTGTTGAAGACGCCGCGCCGCCGCGCCGATGCATATAGATCTGTCACAGAAGAATTGAACAAAAAGCAAATTCAGTGGTGCTCGTACGAAAATAAAGCTACAAGATCGATAAAAGTAGTTGTAAGAGGCCTTCACTCTTCATGTGAATCCAAAGAAATTGTCAAAGACCTTTTACAAAAAGGCTTTCAAGCTATCCATGCCAATAATCTTATTAAAAATGAGATAATCAAAGACTCTACTGGGGATCAACGACAAAAAAGAGATCTCTACCTATATTTATGCTCACTTTCGAGAATAAAGAAAGTCTCGATAAGATTTACAGTATTAAATCAATTATGGGCATGGTTGTCAAAAATTGTTCCACAATGCAAGCGCTGCCAAGCCTTTGGGCATACACAAAAATACTGCAATCGCGAGTTTGCTTGTGTTAAATGCGAAGGCAGGCATGCAACTAAAAACTGTCCCATGGGCAGAGAACAGAAAGCGAAAGGTGTTAATGGCTGTTTTACAATGATGCGTTCGCGTTCGCGATGCGTACGTTACATTTAACAAGCGCTACGGCCGCGTCGAGATAAATCGAGCAAAAAAATTCAAACTTTTTTCAACACAAAATGGCCACATACCTAAACTGAAATCGAAATGTCAAAACGCACGCAAAAGTTGAATAATCTCTACTTTCGCGTTGCAGCCGCTTACGTTACGTTGGTTTGTGTACCTACTAGTGGATGCAAAATCGTAACATAATGCTCAACGCGTCATTGTAAACACTAAACAGATATTCCTATGCCTGAACTTTTGCATTGACAGGCAAATCTTTCAACGCAACGCCCGACGCGGCATTGTAAATCAGCCATTAGTATTGGTATAAGACAGAAAGAGTTTAAGATAGCAGCTATATACTGCCCTCCGAGGCACTCTCCTACTTTGCAGAACTCCTTTATTTGTTAGGACATAATTTCCTTGTTGGTGGCGACTTCAATGCTAAACACACCCACTGGGGGCCTCGGCCTAGGCTCATAACCACAAAAGGTAAACGGCTATACCAAGCAGGCCGCAAATTCAACTGCGAATTTTATTCTTCTGGTTCGCCAACATATTGGCCATCTGATACTAACAAAATACCAGACCTTATAGACTTTTTCGTAGTTAAAGGTATTAAACGAAACCATATAAGTGTCGAAGGTAACTACGACTTATCGTCAGATCATACTCCAGTAATTTTATCACTGAGACTGAGTGAAGCGGAAGTAATAGAAAAAAGTAATCCTAAGCTCGTGAATAAGAGAACAAACTGGAACGAATTCAGAGATAAACTCGAAAGCTTTATAACGCTGAGATCCCCTATGCAAACAATTGAACAAATTGACCATGAAGTAGAACAATTTATTGCTGAAGTGCAACAGGCTGCAGAAGAAAGTACTCCAACTATTTCGAACTCAAGAGAAAAAGAAATAAAATATCTTGTCGAAATAAAGGAGCTGATATTGTAAAAAAGAAGAGCTCGAAGAAAATGGCAAGTTACGAGATTTCCTGGTGATAAGGCAGTTTTTAACCGTCTTAACAACGAACTAAAGAAAAGAATCTGTGAGTTTAAAAACGATTCACTGAGTAGATTCCTGAATAGTCTTATGGCGGATGCTTCTACAGAATACTCCTTATGGAAAGCAGCTAAGCGCTTAAAAAGACCACAGACACAAAACCCGCCAATAAAATCTCAAAACGGTAAATTGCTCGGAAATCCGAAACAAAAGGCTGATCTCTTCGCTGAACTCTGAACATCTAGCGAATGTTCTTAAGCCATTCCCAGCAAACACAGCTGCAGATCCCTTACAGTTTGTTGATAGAAACGACGAATGCGAAATACCTTTTTTCACGCTCAAAGATGTATAAGAAGCATGTGTCAGCATAAGTTGTCTAACAAAAAATCACCAGGGTACGATCCATAACCGCTCAGGCTTTGAAAGAAATGCCTTTAATAGCCTTCAAGAAACTCCAATTTAAAATAAACGCATGCCTTAAACTAAGATATGTGCCACATCACTGGAAGATTTCAGAAGTCATTGTTATACCTAAACAAGGTGAGCCACCAACAGAAGTAACATCTTACAGACCAATATCGCTTATACCAATCATGGCAAAAGTTTTTGAAAAACTGCTACTGAAAAGGCTTAGCAAAATAATAGAAGAAGACTAATTCCGAGCCATCAGTTTGGGTTTAGAAATAAACATTACACGATAGACCAAGTGCATCGAATTATGGATGTTGTGGAAAAGGCACTTGAAGAAAAACTAGTATGCTCGGCTATATTCTCAGATCTTGATCAAGCCTTTGACAAGGCTTGGCACCTGGGAGTACAAACTGCATAGGGACTTTCCCTGGCAGTACTACAAAAGAGCACGGTACGACCAAAATTATTCGGAACTAAAGAAAATTGAAGCCGGTGTACCACAAGGTCCTGAACCCTGTATCTATTATATACAAGGGATATTTCAGTGCACATCAACGCTATCTAGCCACCTTTGCTGATGATACTGCAATATTTGTGCCAGATAAATTCCTTATGAAACCTACTCAAAAATTGCAAAATGCAGTCGATAGAGTTAGTGATTGGACGCAGATATAGCGCATCATAAACTAAACGAAACAAAATTGACGCATATAAACTTTACAAATAAAAACACAAACAATGTTCCAATTTATATAAACAGTATAGCAGTGCCTTACTCCAGTACAGCCAAATACCTTGGAATGACTTTGGATGTAAAGCTTAAATGGAAAGAGCACATCAAAAAGAAAAGAGAAGAACTAAACTTGAAATGTACTTGTTACTAGGAAAGAGCTCTGACCTATCTATCCAGAACAAACTAATGTTATATAAGAAAGTATTGAAATCCGTTTGGACTAATGGCATCCACCTATGTATGGGGCTGTACAAAGAAAACAAATGCTGAACCCATCCAAAAATTCCAAAGCAAGGTCCTTCGTGGAATAATTGATGCCCCTTGGTATATAAAAAATAGCGATCTACATCGTGACCTTCAAATTTAAATGGTTACAGAAGTGGTTTAAAAACACGCTGTATCACACAATCAGCGACTGCAAAGTCATACCAACTCCGAAATGGTGACCGTCCTATAAATGTACGAAACAATGTTCGGAGATTAAGAAGAACCAAGCCTCATGACCTGGTTAGGTTAGGTTAGGTTGTAAGGGGTGATAATGCGGCAAGCCGCACCATCTCACTCGGATCTCAGTGGATCCATTGTGCTCCCCAGGGGATAGGTGGTTAGTTAGGAGGGATAGGGAGGGAGTTAAGGAGAAGTTTTAGGTTTGGGGGGCCTCCCTGAACCATCCTGAGTTCTGAATGAATTTCAGGATGTTCTTTAGTGGCAAGACAGAGATGTCGCCCAGTTCATCGAAGAAGTATTCTCCAAGGGCTTCTTTTCTAGTTCTAGCTAGGCTAGGGCATTCGCAAAGGAAGTGGGGGGAGCCCTCCTCTGCCTCTTCATCATGACACCCTCTACATAGATCCGATGAGCTGATGCCCATTCTGTTCATGTGGGTTCCCATTGAGTTGTGGCCCGTAAGGACACCAACCATGAGAGATAATTGAGGCCTGCCTAGCTTAAGTAAGTAATCCGTTTTTTTCTTTGAAATATTTGGCCATAGATTCCTTGAAACCCGACAAGTGTCGATGGATGACCATCTGACATTTGCAGCTTCCAAGAAACTCTGGTGTATTCTACCTTTTTCTTGCTCCAGTGGCATGAGCACAGAGGCTTCGGTTTGGCTCGGATCAAGAGATGACCCGATTTTGGCCAGTTCATCTGCCATTTCGTTCCCATGAATATCCCTATGTCCTGGGACCCATCTAAGGGTAACTGTGTTCGTCGCATTGAGTACTCTTAGCTCATTCCGACAGCGATCGACCAGTTTGGACTTTGTGGTGATTGAGGAAATGGCTTTAATTGCCGCCTGGCTGTCTATGAAAATGTCAATATTGTTGTTGACTAATTCACTGATTGAGGAAAGATGTTTCGCGGCTTCGCAAACTGCCAGCACTTCCGCTTGGAAAACACTGCAAAAGTTTGGAAGCTTTAAAGATCTATTTATGGGTGGGTTATCTGAGTAGATGCCTGACCCAACCCCCTCCGAGGTTTTGGAACCGTCAGTGAAGACCGAAACATGATTTGCATTTATGACCCTGTTTTCATTCCAGAGTTCCCTGGTTGGGATATCCGTTATGGTTACTGGGTTGAAATCTATGTGCGGTGAAACGTAGTCTGTTTGAATGTCTATGTCTATAAAATTCATTATGGTTCTGTGACCGTAGAGGCCCTTTTTCCAATTTTTACATTGAACAAATCTTAAAGCACTTTTGGCCGCCACCTCTTTCGTATACAGATCGAGTGGGGCAAGTGAAAGGAAAGTTTCAAGGGCGGCCGTTGGTGTGGTTCTGATTGCACTGGTTGTGCCAATACATGCTAGTCTTTGAATTTTAGTCATGGTTTTTAGATTGGTTTCCTTATCTAAGGCTGGCCACCAGACCATGCATGCGTACGTTAAAATTGGCCTTATAATGGCTGTGTACATCCAATGGATGGTTCTGGGGCTGGGACCCCATCTTTTACCAAAAATTCTGCTACAAGTGTAGAAAGCTATTGAGGCTTTTCTTTCTCTTTCTTTAATATTTTCTTTCCAGTTTAGTTTACGATCGAGAACAATTCCAAGATATTTGGCAGTACCCGAAACCTGTAACGGAATTCCGTTAATGGTTGGCGGGTTTATGTTTGGAATATTACGTTTCCTTGTAAACAGCACCAGTTCTGTCTTCAGTGGGTTAATATTAAGGCCACAATTATTGGCCCAGTTTTTGAGCTTGTCAAGGGACGTTTGTAAGAGCTCGCACAGAATGGGGGCAAATTTTCCGGAGGCCAATAACACAATGTCATCGGCGTATGCGACTACCTTGATGCCACCCAGATTTAGTTTGACCAAGATCTGGTTGACGACAAGGAGCCAAAGCAAAGGAGATAGTACTCCACCCTGTGGAGTGCCCCTACTCGTCCTAACTCTTATTTTGCTGGCACCCATTTCTGCATTTATGATTCTCGTTTGAAGCATGAATACAATCCAGTTTATCAGTGATGGATCGACGCTGACGGAGTTTAGGGCTTGTCGAATAGCATTGTTATCAACATTATTAAAGGCCCCTTCTATGTCAAGGAATGCTGCTAAAGTGAATTCCTTGAAGTGGATTGATTTTTCAATTGTGCCGACCACTTCATGGAGTGCTGTCTCAACAGATTTGCCCTTCAAGTACGCATATTGGGCCTGTGAGAGCACACCATTATTCAGTTTTAGGCGAATATGAGTGTCAATTAACCTTTCCAAGGTCTTCAGGAGAAAGGAGGAAAGGCTAATAGGTCTGAAGTCCTTCGGTTCGGTATGGGTGGGCTTGCCAGCTTTTGGAATAAAGATGACATTGACTTCTCTCCATCTAGCGGGAATATAGGTGATGCTTAGACAACCTATATAGATATCCACTAGAATCGGAACAATTATATCTTTAGAGCTTTGGAGCATCATTGGAATGATTCCATCAGGCCCTGCAGACTTGTATGCTGAGAAGGAGTCGATGGCCCAAGCCACCTTCCTACTGTCTACGATTTGTTTACCTATATCATAGATTTCACTTATGTTGGGCCCTCTGTCCACAGGAGATGTACTGCTAGTACATCCTGGGAAGTGAGTGCTTATAAGTGACTCTAAGGTTTCAGAGCAGGAGTCCGTCCAGGTGTTATCCGGTCTTTTTAGAAATCCCGGGGGAATGGGTACCTTAGACATGACTTTCCTGAGCCTAGCAGTTTCATTCGTAGACTCAAGGTCTGAACAAAATTTTTGCCA
The DNA here is from genome assembly GCA_963921185.1 of Dasysyrphus tricinctus. Lineage (NCBI taxonomy): Eukaryota > Metazoa > Arthropoda > Insecta > Diptera > Syrphidae > Dasysyrphus > Dasysyrphus tricinctus. The sequence goes on along the minus strand of OY992533.1, from coordinate 47,744,583 downwards.
GGCTGCTCTTTTAGCATAGGTCGTTCGGTTTTTGTATAGATTTTTGCTGACCTTAAAGAGGTCCCAATCGGTGGGGTCATTACTGAATTTTGCTCTATTGTAAAGCCTCCTTGAATTTTTCCTAAGAATAGACAGCTCTTTGGACCACCATACGGGGTTGAGCTTGCCTTTACTTTTGGTAATGGGGCAGGAACTCTCGTAAGCATTATTTATGGCTAACGTTAGTTCATTTACATGTTTATCAATGACCGAGCAGGTTGTCAATGGTAAATGTTCATAGTGACCCAAAGATGAGGCCAATCTAGTGTTGAAGGCATCCCAGTTTGTTTTCCTGGGGTTTCTATAGGGTTTTGAATTTACAATTTTGTGCTCTATTTGGAACGTTATCATTCTATGATCAGAGAATGAAACATTACTTGAGACCTTCCAGTCACTGACCTTTATTGAGTCAGAGTTATTGGAAAGTGTCACGTCGAGCACTTCTCTCCTATTTCTAGTAACAAAGGTTGGTTCGTTACCTTTATTTAGAATCAATAAGTTTTCCTTAATAATATATTCAAAAAGTGACTCACCTCTTTTATTTGTGTCGGTACTCCCCCATTGTAGATGATGAGCGTTGGCGTCGCAACAAACCAGGAGGTCCCAACCGTTCTTCCCTGTTGTTTTGACGAGATCATCAAGGGCTGCTGACGGCGGTGGCCCCGGTGAATCACCTGGCATACTCATGACCTGGTGGTCTAAAAGCTATGGGAAAGTGTTATAACTTAAAACTCCCCCAATGCGATTTAAAAATTAAGAAATAAAAATCATTTGTCGATCTTTCATAGATTGGTCCTGATTCACCGGTGGTTTTAATGCGGTAAGAGTCCCACACTACTTGGTACCGATTCTTACCGATTGTCTTTTGAAGATTTCCATCTCGGAAAATAAAAAAAAAAATTTACACCTACTAATTAAAAAGCCATATAAATATTGATGGTACGACAAAATTTTTTTTCTAATATTTTTATTAAGTACATAGCCAAAATAAGAATATAGGTAATTATAGAGTTGTTTATCCACCACGAGAGCCTAATGGAAACCTAGCGGAGGTCTAGCGGATGCCTAGTGGAAACTTGGCGAATACCTGGCCATAGGCCCAGCGGACGCCTAGCGGGGACCTAGCTGACGCCTAACGGTAACGGAGGCCTAGCGGAAGCCTAGCAGACCTCTGGCGGATACCTAGCGGATGCCTAGCCGAGGCCAAGCTTATGCCTTGCGGACGCTTAGCGGATTCCTACCGGAGGCCTAATGGACGCCTAGCAGAAGCCAAGTGGACGCCTAACGGATGCCCAGCGGATGCTTAGTGGAGATTAAGCGAACTTCTAGCGGAGACATAGTAGTCCCCTAGCGGACGTCTAGCGGAGACCTAGCGGACGCCTAATGGATGCCTAGCGGAAGCCTAGTGGACGCCTAACAGGTGCCTAGCGGAGGTCTTCTGAGAATAGAGATCCCTCGTAACGTCACCTTTCTTGAAAACTGCAAAAATTATTGCTTTATTGAAATTGCTAGAAAGACAATTTGAATTATAAACTAGTTTAAAAATTCTACTATATATTTTTAACTGCGGGGTTGCATTTTTATAGAATTCCGTTGGAATACCATCTTTTCCAGGTGCTTTATTTTTCATATTTACGGATTGTATTAGGGCAAGTGAAGCTTAAAATCAATCCTATCCGCTGATTGTTATTATTTAAAATGATGTTAGTATATCAACCTGTAGTGACCAAGTATTATTACTGACCCAACAACGACCAAACCAAACCATACTTTCTTAAGTATCGTCTTGGTATCGTTAAAATCCAAAAAATTCAGTATCGTCTCGGCCTCGGTCTCGTAAAACAAGGTCTCGTTTGGTTTCAGTCTGGTCTTAGTCGCAAAAAATAAAAAAAATCCAAGACTTAGTTACATGTCCTTGGTCTTGTAGTTGAATGCGCTTGGTATTTTTAAGATTCAATAAAAATTCTATCGATGGTATTGGTTATTTAAAAAAAATTGATTTGGTAAAATTGATAAAAAAAAATCGTTGAAGCCCTTTCCGGGAAATCAGGATAGAAGAAAATACTACAAGTATGGCAGTGGATTGATTTCAATAAAGTTATTTCACCCAGCTAAAAAGAAGGAACTCGAAAAATGTTATTCAAATCCTTGGGTTTCGGGAAATGAAGCTTAAGATAAGTGGGAGTTATATGATAACTTCCCAACCCAATTAATAATAAAAGCATACCGAGCATATGATGTTCAAAGGTTAGACATGTGAATTCAAGAGGACACAAGGGTCCACAACCTTTTTTTTCAAAGCGAACCTCTGTCTATCAACTCCTACTCTCACCTCCCCGCGTTGAACTTCGGGTGCCTAGTACCTTAAACTGAAGATGGGGTTCCAATCCCTGTGGACGGTTTTAGGTGGCAGCAAACGAGAGAGGGGGGGAGGAGTGTTCCCACTAAGGCACTTCTCCTTTATCCAGGCGGCAGCGGAAGTAGACGGTGGCGTCTACAGTTCCAGTTAGGCTGAACTACTTAGTGAACACCTTATACGGGCTACTACGACATATTCGGAGCTCAGGCCTATAAGGAGCGGTTAATCTGGCTCCCCGCCCTTGGAGTTATATTGTAAGGATCGGGTCCTCCAGGTTGGGGTTCGTGCCATCGTGGTGACTTCCCGGCCACGTTAAGTTATTTTAGTTGCGAAGCAACAACAACAAGCAAACGAAATAAAGTCAACGAACTTCGGATCTGCATGTGGAATGTTCTGTCTCTCTGTAGACCACGTGCAGGCCACCAGCTTCGAAGTATGAGTAATTTAAGAAATAGAGCATGGAAAAAGTACTTAGTATCTAATGATTCGGATGATTACAACAACTATTGCACGTTGTATGACGAGTTCCAATCATTATGTTAAGACCTGTATGATAGTTATATGATCAAAATGCGTTCGTCCCTTCTTGTTGACCTTAAACTTTTTTGGAAATTTGTTAATAGCAAGAGAAAATCTGACGGATATCCATCAATTATGAAGTACTTGGATGAGACAACCAACAACCCTCTTGTTATTTGCAATATGTTTTCATGCTTCTTTGAACTTTCCTTTTGTGATGATGATTTTGTACCTTGTGTCAACAATTTTACTCATTTGAATAGCTTTTCTCAAAGCTCAATGAATAATATTGTAATAACAGTGGAGGACGTTAGAATACATCTGAAGGGACTCGACAACGATACTTCCAGTGGACCTGACGGAATTCCTGCATTTATTTTGAAAAACTGTTCCAACACTCTGGTGGGACTCTTAGCATTTTTATTTCAGAATTCCTTAGAAAAATCAATTTTCCCTATCATCTGGAAAAATTAATTCATTATTCCTATCCATAAGAAAGGTGATCGTGGTGATATTTCAAATTATCGGCCAATAGCCAAGCTTTCATGTTAACCGAAGCTATTTGAAGCTATTGTATTCCAGGGTTTTTATTTCAACTGTAAACATTTTCTTGCGAACGAGCAACATGGGTTTTTGAAAAAAAAATCCACTGTAACTAATCTTCTTGAATTCACATCTTTTACAAATAAAACTATCGAGAATGGCCATCAAGTTGACTGTATCTATACAGACTTCAGTAAGGCCTTCGACAAGCTGTCTCATAGTCTTATTTTATTTAAACTTTCATAATATGGGTTTCCCTTCAGCTTTTATCCAATGGATCGAGTCATATCTGAAGGGAAAGACATACCAAGTTCTTTTCATACCAGTTCCTTTTCTGATCCTATAAACGCAGAATCTGGTGTCCCGCAAGGTAGTCACCTTGGTCCATTACTCTTTATAATATCTATCAATGACGTTATTTCGATAATAAGATCCTGTAAGGTTCTTATCTACGCTGATGATATTAAGTTATTTAAAATCATCAGAAATGAAGCAGATTCAATGTCTCTTCAAAAAGACCTTAATAATTTTTCTGATTGATGTGCACATAATAATCTTTTTTTGAATGTGTCAAAATGGCAATCAATTTTTCTTTTTTTTTGAAAAAAAAAATCCAATATTTTGTAATTACAGCATAAATCAATCTGTACTTAGTAGAGTAAACACAACGTGTGACCTAGGCGTATACTTCTCACAAAATCTTTACTTTTCACTCCACATTGAGAAAATTGTTAATAAAGCCAATGCAAAGCTTGGTTTTATTAAGCGTTGGAGTAAGGAATTTTTGTGTAGTCTCGTAACATCTTCGTTGTACAACACTTTTGTTCGTCCCCACTTAGAATATGCGAGCACTGTTTGGTCACTTCACTACTCTGTGCATATTGATCGCATCGAATCCGTCCAGCGAAAATATGTACGTTTCGCACTGAGCCATTTGAACTGGAATGATCCAAATCATCTCCCTCCATATTACAATCGCCTACTTCTTTTCAATATGACTACTCTGGAAAAACGTCGAATAGTAACTGATGTTATATTTTTACACCAACTCCTGACTGGTTCTATTAATTCATCGGTTCTTTTAGACCAAATTTATTAAATAGTTAGAAGCCACAGGTCTCGTAACACTGACATTTTTCATGTTGACTTCCATCGTACCAATTATGGTATCAATGAATCACTGACTCGTATGAAGAATGGGGTGAATTAAAACCATAATGTTTTTGACTTGAGTTACTCTAAGCTTACACTTAAGCGCAAGTTGTATGAGCGTTCTTAAATTTTGTCTGTTACCACTCACCTAATTTATATTGTGTAATAATTGACGTATTGTTTTCTTTGTAAATTTGTATATTATATGTTGTCTTTAGTAGTGTGTTAGGCTTTATTTTTATTTTGTTTACTAACAAACACCACGCTAAATGATGACTGTGACATGTTAATATTTCCAAGTATCTAAAGGTGAAAAAACCCGAAGAGAACAGAAATAATGTCACAAATGCTGGCATTAAGCAGTACTGATAGCGTGTTACATAAGAGGGAATGGCGAATTCCTGGCCAATCAATTAGATTGACCACATTGCGATCGACGCAAGGTACTCCTCCAGTATCAAGGATGTCCGAACGTTCCGAGGAGCCAACGTTGACTGGGACCACTACCTCGTTGTAGCAAATGTAATGCTACGGATATCCAGACCAAAGCCAAAGCAGGGAAATACTGTAAGGAAGTTAAACGTCGGACGGTTACAGTCGCAATAAATCGCCAGGTCTTTTTCTGATCGAGTCTCTCGCACGATCTTAAATAGTCCTATGCCACAAATTGCAAGCATCGAGAACCAGTGGAAGAATTGCCATGAAGCCATCAAGCCGCCTCTGATGTGCTGGGCTTTGCACGACCACCACATAGTGAAACCCCTGGTTCGACGAAGAAAGCTGACAAGTACATGCAGCCAAACAACAGGCGTACAAAGTGGCGCTGCAAAGAAGGGCCAGAGCTGCTCGCGAGCAGAAGAGGAGAGAGGAACACAAGCTTCTAAGAAGGAAAAAAAAAAAGAGTGTGAGAAGCATGCTATCGAGGAAATAGATGGATGCCATTGCAGGAATGAAGTTCGGAAGTTTTACCAAAAGGTAAAGAGAACCTCCCAGGGTTACAAGGCCCGGACCGAAGCCTGCAAGGATGATCAGGAGAACATCGTAGTGGAATCGCAGTCGGTGCTGAGGATATGGAAAAATCATTTCTGCAAACTGTATAACGGCGATGGCGAACCGAATTCCGCTACCATGCAGATTGCACCATTCGACGTAGGCCAACAATTCCGTCCGCCCGATTTCGACGAAGTAAGGATAGCTTTATCTAAACTTAAGTCCAATAAAGCTGCTGGAGCTGATGGTCTTGCTGCTGAGCTATTCAAAGCGGCTGGCGATGAATTGGTTAGGAGTATGCACCAGCTCATCTGTAAAATATGGTCGGAGGAAAGCATGCCCGATGAATGGAACCTCAGCATTGTTTGCCCGATCCTCAAGAAAGGCGATCCTCTGGACTGCACCAACTACAGAGGCTTAAGTCTTCTTAATATCGCCTACAAGATCTTCTCTGCCGTACTTTGTGAACGCCTGAAGCCATTCGTCAACAACCTGATAGGTCCATATCAGGGTGGCTTTAGGCCAGGAAAGTCCACCATCGACCAAATATTCGCACTACGGCAGATCTTGGAGAAAACCCAGGAGTTTCAAATCGATACCCACCACCTTTTCATCGATTTCAAGGCCGCGTATGACAGCATTTATAGAGACGAGCTATATAGAGCAATGTCTAGTTTTGGCATCCCTGCCAAACTCGTCCGTTTGTGCAGGATGACGATGGAGAATGCACGCTGCTCCATCAAGGTCAGCAAAGACCTCACCGACACCTTTGATGTCAAAAAAGGTTTTAGGCAAGGTGACGCGCTGTCAAGCGACTTCTTCAACATCGTTCTTGAAAGAATAGTGCAAAACTCTCACGTCAACCCTAGAGGCACAATCTTTCAAAAGTCCGTTCAATTACTCGCTTATGCTGACGACATTGACATAATCGGACGAACAAAACGTGATTTCAGTTCAGTGGTGCTTTTGTGAGTATTGAGAAAGAAGTCAAGAAGATGGGTTTAAGGGTGAATGAAAGCAAAATGAAAAATTTGCTGTCAACAAGAAAGGACACCCAACACCGACGTCTAGGACAGAACGTCACTATAGACAGCTATAATTTTGAGGTGGTCAGAGACTTTGTCTATACCTAGGATCCGCTAGTAGATACCACTGCTGAGATCAAACGAAGAATTACTCTTGCCAATCGCTGTTTCTTCGGGCTAAGAAGGCAATTTAGAAGCAAAGCCCTCTCTCGAGCAACTAAACTGTCCCTGTATAAGACGCCTATCATCCCGGTCCTAATGTATGGTGAAGAGGCATGGGCACTGCTAGCGGTGGATGAGAACGCGTTAGGCTGTTTAAAGAGGAAAATTCTCCGGATGATTTTTGGTCCAGTCTGCATATATGGGGAATGGAGAAGAAGATACAACCACGAACTGTATGGGCTGTACAGCGACACCGACCTAGCCACAAAAGTGAAAAGCCAACGACTAAGAATGGCTGAGTCACCTAGAGCGAATGGACACCTCCGGCCCGGAAAGTCTTTGAATCCAACCCCGTGGGACACCGCAGTAGAGGTGGCGCACGCAAGTGAAAGAGGACCTCAATCAACTTGGCGTGCGAATCTGGAGACAACTAGCTAGAAACCGAGCCGGCTGAAAGTAGCTTGTTGGTTGAGGCCCTGGTCCACCCCGGACTGTATGTAGCGCCACCTTAAGTAAGTATATGGTAGACGATTTGATCTTAAAACTGATACCAGCCTTGAAATGGCTTCAGACAAAAAACTTAGGAATAGATATTTCACTCCGATTACAAAGATGGATACTCCAATTAGGAGAAAATTGAATATTTAAAAGGTACAAGCAATACTGTAGCAGATTTTTTGAGTAGAGAAATTAAAGACATACAAGAAATAAACATAATGTTAGAACAAGATTCAGTTAAAGTTACAATACATTCACAACATGAACAATTGAATGATCACTTTCCAATTAAAGAAAGTGCAGTGAACATATTTAAACAACAAATAATATTACAACCAGAAAATGGGCTTAAGAAAAATTCAAAATATAAAAGAATACACATAGGAATAAATGAAATACCTAAAGATAATAATTGTAATGATCTTATAATACCATTAGCAGAAAAAGTTAACACAGGAATTTATACTGACTTAACAGACAACGAGTATAATATACTTACAAAAATTGATAGAGTTATTTGGAAACAGAATAAAATTCTATAAATGTGTATATATATACTTCGCTAAGGACTTAGAAACAGCCCCGGACCTATGGGGGGGGGGGCAAACCGGGGCCTGTGACCCGGGCGGCAGCTTACAGGGGCGCCAAATCCATGTGACTTTCAGTCAGAACTGCGACACTTAATGAAATTAAATCATAGTAATTGAATTGAATTGCCGCAATGGAATATCAAATTCTATTTCTCCGTCAACCCTTAACAGTTTTTTCTATCATTATTTCATATTTTATTTACTGACAACTATTACTTGATTGAACAATTAAATAAAAGAAATGATCTATAATGCATTGTTGAAAGTTTTTCTGTTGTTTTTTAACAATATTGTTTTTTGCATTTTGTAAGTTATTGTCAGGGCTGCCAGAAATCATGATTTATCATTATTTTCATGTTTTTTGGACCCAAATAATGTTTAAATGATTTCGAGTCCAAAATCATGATTTTCTATTTTCAAAAAAAAAATATTTTTTTTTATAATCGCTTTGAAAAAAACATGTCTAAGCTACGCTTCAACCTGAAACGATGAACACATTACAGACACAAACATAGTTAAAATGACACTTTGACTCAAATGCATAACTACATTTTTGTTTCTGTGATTTAATTTCTTGTCTGTGAATATATGTGAATTGAACATATAAAAATTCATGAAGTAAGGAATACATACTGTTATACAACTCATCATTTAAGTTACTCACCACACACACACTTTCTCAGCAAAAATAATCCAGAGATTATGCTTCTTTTCATTTCTCTATGCTCCAGATTCTAGTTTCTAACTTACTAATATAAAATTAAAAAAATATTTTAAACTATTTTTGATTTTCAATGTGCTTTATAGTACCTGCGGTCACTCCCAAAAGTATTCAGAATTAATCTATATCAAATCTATATAATGAATTTCTTCCTCTGTTGAAATTATAAAAAAAGTAACGGCAGGTAGACCCTCGCACTATTAAATTTTCTTGTTTCCCATATTAAAATGAGCATATAACAAGATGAAACAAAGAGGAATGTAGATAACAGAAAAACAACAATAACAGAACAAAGAATAATAACAAAAAAAAAATCATGCTTAGAAAAAAAACTTTTTATTCCGAATAATTTTGTGAGTGACTGTATGTACCTGACTCTGTGAAAAAAAATCATAAATATGTATAGGTATAAATTATAATAATTTATTTTAATGTTATATATTCGTATTCCTTCCATTTGTGTATTTTTTTAATAAATGCTCTCAATAAATATTTGAAAATATTTGTTTTACTTGTTACGATGTTGTTTAAAATTTTTAATATCTCTTTTATCGTTTTTCAACTCAGACCTGTAAATTATGATTTTTTAACTAAAATCATGATTTTAAACTATGTTTTTTTAAATTTCTGAGTGGCAGCACTGGTTATTGTTACAAAACTTCCCCTCCTCCCTAAACTGTAGGAGATAAATCCTCCTTCTAAAATAATAATAGGAACACTTGAACTGTGTGCCTCTACCAGCCGGTAGTCTTGCCCATATAATTATTTGCGGGATACTGGCAACTTTATTACACTATATTTTAGACATTTTTAGTTCACAAAAAATCTAAATACAAATAGACCAAGAGCCGACAGCAAATTTTTGGAGTGGAGGTATAACCAAAATCGGAGTATGAGGGATTATAGGTACAAATATCGTGATTTGGAATATGAAAGTCTGGCAGGTTTTGTTTTCAGCCTTTGGTGGGGGTGGGGGTTTATATATTGAGTTCTATTAATCGGACCGTCAAGATTGTGATGTTTATGCTTAGGAAAAATGACAGGGAATCATATCCAATTTTTTAAAAATAAATTAAAGAGGTTATAACCCTGAAAATAAATCAGGGGATCTAGCACTTTATAACCCCCCACCCCTCCCAAAGGCTGAAAACAAAACCTGCCAGACTTTGGTATTTGATATCACGATACATGTACCTATAATCCCTCATACTCCGATTTTGGTTATACCTCCACTCCCAAAATTTGCTGGCTCTTAGACTAAAACAAATATAGGAAATCAGGTGCCCTACAAAAATTGTTTAAATTTTGTCGTTCAGACGAACAAAAAATTAAATAAACGCTTTAAACGATTGGTACAGTTTTTCGAAAACAAATGTTCACGATGTTGAAAATATTAGGCCTGGTTCACACGAGATTGTTCCACACGTTTTTAACACATTCGTTTTTTTCTGAACAAATATCGGGTGTTCACACGATATTTACATATATTCATTCGTTTGAAAATCGAATAGCTGTAGTATAATGAAAATGAATGGAAGGACAAAGGCTAGAAAGCTGAAATTGGGACGGATGATAGAAATTATGAATGTTAATATGAATTTAAAAAATCAGAGTCCTAGAATACCCTTGGACGGAGATAACGGCAATATTTGAGCCATTTCACATATGAACTCATATATCTTTAGTGCATTGATAGATTTTCTTGTTGTTTTTAAATGTCACATATAAATAGAATTACGGTTATTTTGCTACCTCATTCATTATCCTACGTGGTATATAAGCGGCACAATCTTGATTTTAAATTGATCGAAAAATCAAAACAATTGCATTGAAATTACCTGCTTCAATGGTCCACGACTATCCACCAGCGAGAAGATCCTGTTATCATCATCATCATCGTGTCCTGTAACTCCGGCTGGGGCATAGGGCGTCAATCCCGTTATCTACATGGAATATTTTTTATTAAAATTTGATATGGATGGCTTTAAAAAATTATAGCTCGCGTTTTACTGATTGGATCTTCAAGGTTAAAGAAAGCTAATATAACGGACTATATTAGGGGTTTTTCTTTTTCCATTCCGAACAGAGTCTGAACTGTCAAAAAAAATATTGTGTTTCTTTTTTTGCTCAGTGCATTCAGAGTCTCAAAGTTGTGTTTGTCCCCTTTCACACGAAGAAACAAGTTGCTGGAGATTTTTTTGACGTTTTCTTTTAATCTCCTTAAAAATCTCTCGTACCTTTCATACGAGGGAACAAATCTCCAGGCAATTTTTGAAATTTCCTTTGAAAATCTATTGGTTGAACACACCTAAACCTAGATGTGAAAGGAAATGTCAAAAAATCTCCTCAAATCCTCGACCGGGGAGATTCTGTTCGCCCCTCTTTCCTCCTGCCCTTCTCACCCAGGAACTAAAAGTTGCTGGCAACTCAGTTTCCTCGTGTGAAAGGGCACTTTCTTTTTTCGTTCAGAGAATGATCCGAGTTTGTTCAAAGCCCGAACTACGAGCTCAGAAAAAATAGACTGAACATTCTGAGTAAAAAGCTGAACACTAAACGTCATGTGCGAAAAAAAGCAAAAAAAAAAGAAAACAAACAAAACAAATTAAAATGGCGGATGAAGCGGTCGGCACACGTGCAGAATGTAAGTTGTATTTATTTAATTTCAATGAAATATTTTATTTTTAATGCATAAACACTTATTTCAGTGTTCAAATGGACCAAGCCCATGATTTTGTTCTTGTTAGCAAAAGTTCAAGAAAATTATGCGGAATTAGAGGGTGGAATAAAGAAAGCGGCTTATCAAAAAATTGCCAACTCTATAAATGCAGCTTTCAATACCAATTTAACTTACGAACAAGTGGATTCAAAGTGGAAAGGTCTGAAGAAAACATATAAAAAAATAAAAGAGGATAATCGGACAACAGGGCAGTCGAGGAAGTTTTGGGATTTTTATGAAAAAATGGATGAAATTCTCTTCAAAGCACCCGAAGTTAATCCACCAGCTACCCTGTCGTCAGAAGATGTGGAGGTTCAACTTCAAGAAGCTATCGAACCCCAGGAACAAATAAGTACAGATGAAAATCTCCAGGAAATTCAAAACTTTGAAACAAATTTCGCAAGGAAGAGAAGAAGGCAAAATAATGCTGATGATCCTGTTGAAAAAAGGCACAAAGAAAGAACGCAAGCCACGAATAAATTTTTGGATTTGTTCCAACAAATGGTGGATAATTGTGATAAATTTTATATAATTTTTTTTGTTTTGTTTTGTTTGTGGTCTATGGAGTTTTGTTTAAGTTTAAGTTTTTTTTAAGATGAAGAGAAATTATGAACTTAATATTTCTAGTTATTGTTTTTGTTAGCATGGAGTTTTTTCTTAAGTTTAAGTTTTTTTTACGTTTTGAGTTACATACCTATGTGTTTTATGTTTCTTAAAAACGAAATGTGATGGAAAAGTTCCTACATACATATGAAGACTATTTTTTTTTTATAAAAATAAAATTTAATAAAGTTATCTTGTTTTTTAATAAACATAAATTGGTTTCATTAAAATATGGAATTCAACAGGCTTTCTCTTTTTGAATGTGCAGAATTCGAATCACTGGAATCTATGTCGGTGTCATCCTCAAAATCGTCGTTGTCTTCAAGAACTACGAACTCTTCGTCGACATCGTTGCTCTGAATGCATATGTTATGTAGTATGCATGAAGCGATTATATACTTCACGATGGACGTTGGTTTCAATGAGTCAATATGAAACAGTCTTCGAAACCTCCCTTTAAGGAGACCAAATGCACGTTCAATAGTGACTCTGCATTTAGAATGAACTCTATTGAAAATTCTGTGCTGCTCTCTTAGTCGGCCATTGTCTTTGTATGGGGTGATAAGCCACTGCTTAAGAGGATATGCTGAGTCCCCTAAGAGATGTTGATCCTCACTTATATTGAAATCCCCTAAAAAGATAATATGCTGGTATGAAATATGATTTAATTAAGGAACTAGACTTTTGGGGGTTGTTCTTCTTAAGGCATGTTGTGGATTAAGAAAATCATGATTGATGTAAATCATCATGATGTAACTTTGGTACGCTTTGTTAGTGGGATAAGTGGGAAAAAGATTCAAATGAAAAAAAGATACAAATATATGTATGTATGTATGTATGTCTGTACGTCGCATCGTCGTCGGTTCGATAGTGTGAAGCGAGCAGGTATGTATACTAGAATGTTTTTTGCACACTGTATTATTGAGAGGGAGAGGAAGGAAGAGAGTTCATGCTTGGGATAGATAACAACTTTTATTAGAAAGGAAAAAGAAGCATATTAAGTACAAACTTTTGTATGGGCTTGTTAACTACCTGAATTGATTTTGTTCGGTAATCCAGATCGTCTCATCAAAAGTGAATCATGGATAGAGCCTGCCTCACCAGTATAGCAGTGTATAAATGCCATTTTATGGTTGCATATACCTTGAAGAAGCACCGAATGAAACCCTTTTCTGTTGATGTAAGAATTGTGGGATTCAATCGGTGCTCGTATACATAGGTATATGGCAGCCATCAATTGATCCAATCACACCTATCATTTTTGTATTTAATGAATTCATCAGTATTTTAATCGGATTTAAGAATAATCAAATCATGTTTCTACCTCGTAAGCGACTTTTTCTAATATAATGGGTGGTCGTTCTACTAGCTTCTTCTGCAGTGGGCCATCGGATGAACTTGTGGAGCCTGTTTAATTTTATAAGAGCATCGCAGGTGCTGGATACAATTCGACTGACGCTTGCAATGCAGACTCCAAATCTGTCTCCAATTGATCTATGATATACAAAAAGTTATAGGGTACAAAGAATTCAGGTTTTTACATACCTCATACACTCCGGGTTTCCCAGATACCACAAGGTTATCATGATTTGTTTTTCGATTGAGATAGACTCCCTTCCAGGTGCATAATTTTTTATTGTAATGCTGTGTATTTGGCCGCACAACATCGAAAATACATCGGGATTGATTCGGAAGTGCGTTTTAAATGTCTTGTTAGAAAATCTCGGAACAACTTCTTCCGCTTAATTTTTATTTTTAACGATGTGTACTCTCCTCTTCTTTATTTTAAGACCTTAACCTACAAGATCCAATGAGTATCACCGGAGTTATAATTTTTTTAAATCAACCATATCGGTCGATTAATTTTTTTTTTGTGTACATCGGCTTTTCTCTCCACTGAAGCTCATTCGATGCCAACGAACAAATACCCAACGTGGATTTAAACCGTGTGAACGAGACTATATAACACTATACGCCACTGGAAGACGATACGTCGCAGTACATTCGTTGTTTTTGATAAGTCCGTTGAGTATTCGATAAACGTACTTAGCTGAGTACGTTTTCTTGCCGTACAAACGTCGCGTCGTGTGAAAGGCTCAATGCAAAATATATACGCCACTGCTCATTCGCACGGATTTATACTGCAAAAAATCGTGCGGTACAATCTCGTGTGAACCAGGCCTTAGTAATCAAAAAATTTAAAAGATATTTTAACATACATAAGGAGCTTGTTACTTGCTGTCGCGAAGAGCTAAGGGTTCTTGGTACACAGCACAATATAAGGCTCTGCTGGGTTCCTGGTCACAGTGGTGTCCCAGGTAACGAAAGCGCTGACGAGTTGGCAAGAATCGGATTGACTCTTGATCCTAATCAGGCAATAACTACAGTTCAGGTTCCACCCTGTAATCTTAAACAGTTAATCGAGAGTAGAACTCTAGCTGCGACGAATAAGCCATGGAGATCACTCGATACCTGTGTTATAACCAGAAAATTATGGCCTAGTTTCAACAAACAAAAGACCGACACCATCATCCAACTGAATAAAAAGTCCTTACCTCTTTTCGTGAGTATCATCACCGGTCACAACCACCTAGGTTACCACAAGAAAAAGATGAAACTCAGTTTAGACGATTTATGCAGGGGATGTGGTGACATAGAGATTCATGAGGATACTCCTCACTACCTGTGTCACTGCCCTGCGCCTTACCATCTCAGAAGCAAGCACCTAGGGAGATACTTCTTCAATGACTTGGAAGAACTCTCGGACATTCCAAGCAAAAACATATTGAAATTTATTAATGCTACCCAAAGGCTTGAAAATCCGTACGCTCTATCAACCACACGACCACGAGATTGGTAACTTATCCAACCACAGTCAATAGGCGTACAAAACATTTCTTCAACGAACGATAACGTAAACCAACCACCGACCTATCATACCCATCTATCAGACGTTGCATGGAGCCACTGCTCCTACGGGCCTGATATAGGGATGATTTCTCAAGTGGGGGCAAAAGAAGCATCACGCTTTTGAAAAGCGTTATCTTCCCAGCCAGGTGATTATTTAATGACAGTTAACGAACGGATACATATACCAACCACTGACCTATCATACGTCTCTACCAGACGTTGCATGGAGCCACTGCTCCTACGGGCCTGATAGAAGGATGATTCCTCAAGTGAGGGCAAAGGAAGGATCACACCATTAAGGGGTGTTTTCTTCTCAGCCAGGTGACTATGTGACGACAAACATTTCTTCATCGAACGTTTACATAAACCAACCACTGACCTATCATGCCCATCTACCAGATGTTGAATGGAGCCACTGCTCCTACGGGCCTGATAGAGGGATGAGTTCTCAAGTGGGGGCAAAGAAAGGCTCACACCATTAAAGGGTGTTTTCTTCTCAGCCAGGTGATTATGTGACGACAGACATTTCTTCATCGAACGTTTACATAAACCAACCACTGACCTATCATGCCCATCTACCAGATGTTGAATGGAGCCACTGCTCCTACGGGCCTGATAGAGGGATGAGTTCTCAAGTGGGGGCAAAGGAAGGATCACACCATTAAAGGGTGTTTTCTTCTCAGCCAGGTGATTATGTGACGACAGACATTTCTTCATCGAACGTTTACATAAACCAACCACTGACCTATCATGCCCATCTACCAGATGTTGAATGGAGCCACTGCTCCTACGGGCCTGATAGAGGGATGAGTTCTCAAGTGGGGGCAAAGGAAGGATCACGCCTTTTAAAGGCGTTTTTCTTCTCAGCCAGGTGATTATAAAACGACAGACATTTCTTCAACGAACGGATGCATACACCAACCACTGACCTATCATACCCATCTACAAGAGTTGCATGGAGCCACTGCTCCTACGGGCCTGATGGAGGGATGATTTCTCTAATGGGGGCAAAGGAAGGATCACGCTTTTGAAAAGCGTTTTCCTCTCCTCAGCCTGGTGGTTATGTACCAACGGACACTCCTCCAACGACCAAGAAATACTCACAGACTTTTCAGGCTATAGCCTGCTGAAACTCTTCAACACCCTTAACGGGCTTGAATAAACATGGGATGTATCATAGATTTCTTTTTCCTAGGGTTCACAATCCCTAGGATACCACAATGGATCTACATTGATCTAAGTGTGACGGTAACAAAACCAACTGTCAGCCCATTTACCTAACCTAACCTAACCTAACATACAAAATCAAATAAAAAATGTTGTTCTTAGTTCTTTTTTGAGCCGAGAAAATTGCATTTACCTTTTTCAATACCCGGATAACACAACATTGCCCAACAGCCAGACTGCCCTCAAGCGTATTAAAGAACCAGTCGATCTGAAATGACTTGTGCCTTGACTTTGCTTAGCTCTTGTACTATTAAGGACTGAAATTGTGTGTGTCAATTTCATTGAAATCGTTCAAGGAAGAACGAAGTTATAAGTAATATGTTGAAATTTTTGAAACATCCTGTTTTGAAAATATTTTTTTCTGTTACGATTCTGTATCAGCTATCTCCTGGGTAAATTTCATTGCAATCGCTCGTTGTTGACATATTTTTTGAAACATCCTATTTTGTAATATTTTTTTCTGCTATAACTCTGTTTCAGCTATCACATCTAAAAATTTTATTGAAATCGCTCAAGGAACAACGAAGTCCACAGGGCTTCAAAACTTTTTCGAAACCTTATACTTCAATAGTTTATCTTGCATACCTTTGGCTCTTCGAAATTTTTTCCTTTCGTAAAATTACATTTTTCTTTCTTATTTGAATGGATCGTGAAGGGATCTTTAATAGTTCTTCCATGATAAATTCTAGAACGAACCGTATTTTACAGATCCTAGCAGATTTGATTCGAAAGTGAAAACGGATTTTATTAGGAACCAAAAAATAAGATTCGCAATTGGGTCAAAAATAAAATTCAATTTTGAATTTTTCAGGAGAGAACGAATCATATTTTATCGTTCTATACGAACCTTAGCTGTGACGATACACTGTATCGTCTTTGTTAAGGCATTGTTTTTTTTTTGTTTTCTTATTCTTAGTAGTACCTCGTGGCATAATGGTTAGTGCTTAGGACTGTCATGCCAAAGGTATGGGTTCGATTCCCAGCCACATAAAAACAGAAATGTTTTATCCGAGGTACTGCCTCTTGCGAGGAACTGACAAATCCTCCAAGAGTATACTTGTCATGAAAAAGTGCATCTCATTTAGCCGTTTGGACTTGGCAAAAAACTGTAGGTCCCCTCCATTCCTGCCAAAAACACGCACACAGGAATGGTTGTGAGTTGTAAGTCACTAGGCCCTGGTTCTCCACGAGCTGTTGAGCTACCCATTTTATTTTATTTTTTTTATCTATAGGGAAAAAATTACTGAATAGGTATGGACTGCACATCCATTAAAAAGTTTTATTCTCCCAGTGCCAAAAAATTCGACCAAGTATGCGTTTTTATTCCATTTTTATCAAAAACTGTAGGGGCGCCAAAATCAAGTTTTTGCCTTAGACCTAACATTCATACAGGTAATTCAAACATTGAAGTTCTCCATAGAACACTAGCTGAAAAAGTTAGAGCACTCTTAAACGGAAAAACGAACCCTAGTGTACATGAAATTCGAATAGCTGTTCACAAAGCCAATCTCTTTTATAATAATTTAGTACATTCCACTACCAAACAAAAACCATACGACGACGTACACAAAGGAAATTTGGACAAAAATAAACTTAATGATCTCATGATCAAAAACAAAGAAAAATTAATAGATAAATTAAATATCAATCGAGAGGAATACAGTACAGACGCGTCCAGAACGGTCCGTCTCATAAGACAGCACCAAGATAAGTATAATAAACTTGAAAATCAACATACAAAAAGTATTCAGAAGGAAAGAAAGAGTAGGCGCATAAACCAAGTTAATTTAATAAAAGCGGGTGCCGTTATATAAGTCCTAGTGACATAAGGCCAAATTTGAATATTTGGCCTTATGTCACTTAACCAAAAGTGACATAAAACAAAATTTTAAGAGTTGGCCTAGTGTCGCTTTTAATACTAGCGTACCTGTTATTTTTTTTTTTTCATTGAAAAATTTCATTAAATCCAGTTTCTTTAAACTTTTCATACACCCAAATTTGCACCCACCCCATTTCTATCGTGAGCCCAAGCAGGGGGCTCACTGTTTATTTGAAAATTTTTATATTTCACAAACCAAATAAAGGAGATGTTTTATTAGGTTTATGAAATTTAAAAATTCACAATAAACAGTGAGGTATGTATGGGGGGGCATTTTGCCCCCCTGCAACCCCCCTGCTTGGACTCACTATAGGATTTAGGGTGGGTGCGAGGTTAGGCGTATGCAAAGTTTCTTTTCCAAAAATTACTGTTTTTTTTTACAAAACATTTTACGTTTGGCCGTCACAAACAAATTTGGCCTTATGTCACTTTGTATGAGCGACACTAGGCCAACTCTTAAAACTTGTCATTAAGTCGCTTTTGGAAAGGCCAAACTTTTAAATTTGGGCTTATGTCACTTGTCCTTATGTCACGGCACCATAAAAGCGAGTCAAGTTTATAGAAAAACTCAAAGAAGAGTTTTAGTTTAGATTCAGATTGAGAACGAATAAGTCACAAAAATGAAAAGTCTCGTAGTAGCCTATTGAATAGACCGGAAAATGAGAGGTATAAAGGAACAATTACGTGCAAGGGTTTTTATTATTGAATATGTTTGTTTGGCCCATAAGCATGCTTAAAACCAAAAATGCTACTAAATTCACCCATGCGTTTCTGAGAGAATGGTCACACTGGCCACTTTTCAGTATTTTTGGTATAACTCGAAAACTAAGCCGAATTTGAAAATTTTACATATATTACTTTTTGTTCAAAATTAAATTTTATATTGGAATGGATAGTTCAAAAAATTTTACGAAAAAATTTAAGCAGGAAAAGTTAACAAAAACCAACTTAAAAAAAATCAAGGATATCTAAATTTTTTAATAAATTGTGCATAACTTTTTTTGAAGCAAAGATAGGGTCAAGACATGCAGAGACAAAACAAAGTAGAGACTAAAGGCCTTAATATGGCATGTTCAAAAATTAATATTTGTTCAAAACTGACGGAGATATTCCCATTCAAACCTTATCATTTCTTATAATTTTTCTCAGTTTTGGCCCGAAAGTCCCTTTTTCGGTACAATATGGCAAATTTCACATTCGTAAAAATGTTCGAAATAAAATTTTTTGATTTAATATGACATAAGAACTATAGAGAATTTATAAAAAGGATGTAAGTTCGCAATTTCGTTTTTCGGCTGTTTTTAAATGCGTTCAGACCTACAGACCGAACGGCTGGTCCGATTAACATAAGATTTGGTACTAGGTGCTAGAGCTGTGTCAATCGTGATCGATTCGGTCTTTGTGACCCGTTCTTCACAAAGAATGATTGATTGCAATCACAACAGACCGAATCAATCGATCCCAATGTCAATCATTTAAGTTTTCAAAGAGCGAGATATGTTTCGTTCATTCCACTCATTCTCAATCAATCCATTTCCACACCAGAATACTGAACGAAACAAAAACACATACAATCTCAATCTCTATCTACGTGAATGAAAAAAATAACACACCACAGGAGACAGGAACATAAATTGATATACATATATCTACATCTACCAGCTTAGCTACACTTCATTTTCTCTTGACTCTCTCGTATTTGTGTTCATTTTCTCTTCATTCATTATGAATTTTGTATATATGTATCTCTATCGACTATGAGCAATATTTGGTTTTGGAATCATTTGATTGAGATAGAGATTGAGATTGAGTTGAACGATATCGTTCATATCGTTCATATCGTTCATTTCGTTCATATCGTTCATACGTTCATTTGAGATTTGACCGATTGGAATTGGGATCCATTGTGGACAAAGACCAAATCAATCTCATTGGTATTGTGAACGAATAGATCTTTGTTGATAATTAAGAGATGATTGAATACAACAATGCAGTTCTTTTTTTTCAATGCATTTGCATTTAACGAAAAGTATTAAAGTAAATAATTATTTTAAGTACTCGTAAGCACTTTTTAGCTTTGAAAAAAAAAAATAATTCAAGGGAAAGTTTTTGTGTTTTTGGAGTTAAGGTCTATTTAAAAAAGAAAATATGCCTATATGAACATTTTTATTTATTTTTTCTAAGAAATAAATTCCTCTTTAAATAAAGATTAAACAGACTGTAGTTAGTATGTACTATTGAACATGTGTGTTTTTTTTTTAAACATGCCATAATCAAAGGAATGATTGATGAAATGAACGATTGAAAAGATCGAATCTTTGGTCTAATCAATCATTGATTGATTCGGTCTTTAAAAAAGAACGATTGACACAGCTCTACTAGGTGCTAGGAACGTTAAATTTGTCATAAAGTACCAAAAAATAGGCTTTCGGGAAAAAAGTGCGGAAAATGATAAGAAATGGTAAAGTTTGAATGGCTATATCTCTGCCAATTTTTAAATAATATGGCTTTTTTTACATGTCATATTAAAGCCGTAAGACTCTAGTCTACTTTGTTCATGAATGTCTTGAGCGTATCTTTGCTCCGAAAAAAGTTATGCGCAATTTAGAAAAAAATTTAAAAATCTTAGATTTTTCGATTTTTTTTATGTTGGTTTTTGTTTACTTTTCCTGCTTAAATTTTTTCCTAAAATTTTTTGAACTATCCATTCCAATAGAAAATTTAATTTTGAACAAAAAGTATTATATGTAAAATTTTCAAATTCGGCTTAGTTTTCGAGTTATACCAAAAATACTGAAAAGTGGCCAGTGTGACCATTCTCTCAGAAACGCATGGGTGAATTTAGTAGCATTTTTGGTTTTAAGCATGCTTATGGGCCAAACAAACATATTCAATAATAAAAACTCTTGCACGTAATTGTTCCTTTTTAAAAGGTCTATTCAATAGGCTATAGTATTATTCGCTATTATAGGCTTAGGAAACAGTAAATTTAATGCCGAAGAAATTATAAACACTAATGGTTACGCGGTAATTAAATATGATGAAGTGAACATAGTAAACAAAGTTCAATTCTATATTACATATAATTAATTTGACTGAAATAATTGCAGTATCAATAAATAATAAAAACAACAGTGGTTACAATAAAATAATTTTATTGTGAAAACTTCAGAAGATGTTATGATGACATCACATATAGATAATGAACTAAATTAAACTCAAGAAGAATTAAAAAGTTTAAAATGACATAAAACCCACTCAAAAAAAAAACAAGAAGCTTAGTAAACATAGGGGAAAGAATTTTGAACGTTTTATTTGAAACAGTGGATGATAAAGACAAAACCGAAATCGAAAATCGATTAGAAATCCTAGCTTTAAATAATTATGAACTGGTAATAAATAATAAGAAACAGGTAGATAGAAATAATCAACTTCATGAATAAAAAGAAATAATTAAAAAATTAATTGATATAAAAGTAATTAATAATTCGGGTCTATCAAAAGAATTAAAATTAATAGAAAAGAGAATAACAATTTAAGAATATACTAGAAGAAAAGACAAGCTAAAAGAAATTATTGAAAAAATAGAAAATCTGGTTTTGGCAAGTAGGTTACAAATAATGACTCATAGCCAGTGGCGTAGCGAGCACTTCGGTATCAAACATTTTTTTAGGGGCCCCCTGGCAGTGATTGTGTGGAGAAGATATCAATCAACGTATTGTAATGTGAGTGCACGTTTCTCCCAAAATATGTTGCTCTAACAAAAAGTGTAATTTTGTGTAGATTCCTATGAATTAAATTTTAACCACCTAGATTTTTGAAGGTGGTTGGATGTTGTAGGAACTGGGGGCCTCGAGCTGTATCTTTTCCTACACATCAAGTGCTTACAATACCTCCAAGTTGGTAGCCGCCGGATACTGGTCTTGGCTTTATGCCAGGACTTGCTAAACTTGTAAGTGCGAATGTTGACCAAGGAAAGAATTGCAACATTAAACCCATGGCCCTACAGATTGGAGGTTAGTGCGTTGGGCTAACGACCCGACCACAGTAAAAAAGCCAATTGTTATGAGAGAGACGCATGAAGCCTCGGATAACGACCCCCCTCAAATGGCAACCAGACCCGGAACGAAAATGGACTATGACCTACGAGTATGCACCTGGAATGTAAGGACACTCTATACACCAGGTGCTACTCAAAAACTTGAATCTGTCCTCTCGCGGTACAAGGCAGATATTACCGCGATCCAGGAGATACGATGGATAGGATCAGGTATAACGAAAAGAAAAGATTGCGACATTTATTACAGCTGCCATCAAAGACTGCACATGTTAGGATGCGGATTCGTCGTGGGAAATCGACTCAGATCGAAAGTCATCGATTTTAAGCCGATTAGCGATCGCCTGGCTGTGATCCGCATCAAAGCTACCTTCCAAAACATCAGCCTAATATGTGCACACGCCCCTACCGATGAAGCTGAGGAGTCTAACAAGGAGGAGTTTTACGACCTCCTGGACGGAGCCTACGGAGCCTGTCCGGAGTACGATGTCAAAGTCGTGCTCGGAGACTTCAATGCTAAAGTCGGAAAGGAAAACATCTTTGGCGGATTAGTTGGAAAGCACAGCCTCCACGAAACGACAACAGATAACGGCTTCCGACTAATCGACTTTGCTGCAGCTCGTAATACGGTGATAAGTAGCACTAGGTTTCCCAGGCGAAGGATACACACAGCAACCTGGCGATCTCCAGATGGTCGAACCGCCAACCAAATCGACCACGTGCTAATTGGCGCAAGGTATGCATCGAACATCTTGGACGTGCGAACTTTCCGAGGCGCAAACGTGGACTCTGACCACTTTCTTGTTGTGACAAAGTTCAGAGCCCGACTGTCCAACGAAAAGAAAACGAAGACCGCCCAAAGGAAGAAATTCAACATTGCATGCCTTAGCACATCTGAGAAAGCCAGAGACTACAGTGAGCAATTGACCGGGAAACTCTCTGCCGTAAACCCAGCCACAAGCGTCAACAACCAGTGGAACCAATATCGCGACATCATTAAGGAGACAGCCGAGACCACCATAGGCTATCAACCACCCAGAAAAAAGAACCCGTGGTATGACGATGAATGCGCGGTATTGAAGCAGGAGACGGAAAATGCACGAATGCAAATGCTGCAACGGAAAACAAGAGCAGCTAGAGAGGAGTACCGTGAAAAGAGAAGGAAAGAGAAAAAAACCCTGCGTAGAAAGAAAAGAGCATCCGCAGCCTCTCAGCTCAAGTATCTCGAAGAGTCTAGCACAGCCACCAACACCCGCCGGTTCTACAAAACAGCCAAGCAACTGGCATCTGGTTATAGGACTGGCACGCAAGCTCTTCGAAACAGCGAAGGGAACCTAGTCACCGAAGCACAGGGAATTGTAGACGTGTTTAAGCAGCATTTCCAACAGCTGCTTAATGGGCATTATGTAGAGGAGGCAATAGAGGAACAAAGAAGCATAAGACCAGTCAATGAAGATCCAGTCCCAGCGCCCAGTACTGAAGAGGTTAAGAAAGCCATCCACAAGCTTAAGAACAACAAATCCGCCGGCTCGGATGGCCTACCTGCGGAACTCTTTAAGTATGGAGGAGATGTCCTGGTAGGGTGCATGCACCAGCTCATCAACCAAGTTTGGGAGGAGGAAAGTATGCCCGACGACTGGTCAAATAGCTCCATATGCCCAATCTACAAAAAAGGCGATCCTATGTCCTGCAAGAACTACAGAGGCATATCCCTGCTTAATGTTGCCTACAAGATCCTATCCAACGTACTATGTGAGCGTCTAAAACCTTTCTGCAACACTATGATCGGCACGTACCAGTGTGGCTTCAGGCCAGGCAGATCAACGATAGACCAAATCTTCACATTGAGGCAAATCCTGGAAAAGACCAACGAATTTCAAGTCGAGACCCACCACCTATTCATCGACTTTAAAGCCGCATATGATAGCATAAGTCGCCAAGAGCTTCTATTGGCGATGTCGGAACTCGGGATCCCGAAAAAACTGATCCAGCTATGCCGCATGACGTTACAAAATACGCGGTGCAACGTGCAAATGGGTAACAGCTCATCCGAGTTATTCCAAACTTGTACAGGGTTCAGACAAGGAGATGCGCTATCATGTGATTTCTTCAACTTAGTCCTGGAGCAGATAGTGCGCAAGAGTGGTGTTAGCATGGAAGGCACTATCTTCAACAGGTCTTCGCAACTGCTTGGCTATGCGGACGACATCGACATCATCGGCCGCTCCAAGAGAGCTGTACTTGAAGCATTCACAGCTATTGATGAACAGGCGAAACGCGTTGGTCTTGAAGTGAATGAGGACAAAACAAAGTATATGCTATCAACAAACAAAGCCTCATCTGTCCATCGCCTAGGACAAAACGTCACTGTTGGTAGCAGTAATTTCGAGGTAGTCAAGGAGTTCACCTACCTCGGAACAAACATCAATCCCACGAACGACACCTTAGTGGAAATCCGACGAAGAATTACCCTAGCGAACCGCTGCTACTTCGGTTTGGCCAAACAAATGGGTTCAAAACTCCTTTCCCGAAAGACAAAGTGCACGCTGTACAAAACGCTAATTTTACCAGTTCTACTCTACGGCGCCGAGTGCTGGACGATAAGTAAAAAAGGGGAATTGATACTGGCCACTTTCGAGAGAAAAATTCTTCGGCGGATATTTGGTCCTATATGCGAAGAGGGCGATTGGAGGAGAAGATTCAATCGTGAACTGTACGAGCTGTACCAAGATGTGGATGTAGTCCAAAGAGCCAAAACACGTCGACTACACTGGCTCGGCCACATCGAGCGAATGGACAACAACGCTCCAGCCAAGAAAATCTTCGAATCCCAGCCCCCAGGTTCGAGACGACCAGGAAGACCGAACCTCCGCTATAGGGACCAGGCGGTCACAGACGCAAGAGCGCTTGGTCTCGACGACTGGAGGGAGCGTGCGAGGGACCGCAACCGATGGAAGACCGCAATATCTCAGGCAGAGACCCTTCATGGATCGGGAGCCGGATAAGTAAGTAAGTAAGTAAGATTTTTGAAAATTTAACGGCTTTCTAGATTGCAAACATCGCTATAACTTTTAGGCAAACCCACGTGTAATAACTTCGTTAACATCAGTTAAGATAATAATACTGTCTAAAAGTTACTGCTTCGTCAATTTGTTCAATTCAATTTCAATTTGTTTTATTGAACATAATATATACAATTTGGCTTACAACTAATAAGATACATTGAAAAAAAATTTACATTTGTTGGCACATAGGGGGCCTAACTTTATACTATGTCTTAGGTTTAAAATTTTATAATTATATAAAATACATGTCAAAATAAATTTAAGCGTCGGTTGACTTTTCCATTCTCGGGGTGTTTCATCCCGGTTGTCTAGTGGTGATTTTGGTGTGGATTGTTAGGATGTTTGGCATTTAGCCGCGGTAGTAGGCTGACCCTGTGTCAGCGTAGAAGGAAACTGTTTCCTCGTTGTCAATGGGGATAATGTTGTCGTCCAGGGTTTCCATCACACTGAGGTACCTCGGATCGGGTTGTCGTTGCTCGGTGGACATAATTCTTATCAGCTGATTTGGATGACTGTGGATGTTTTCTATTAGCTTCTTTGTAGAGAGCACTAGGTACCTGTCCAGAGGGATTATGTTCGCTTCCGTGTAGAGGTGATCATTCCTGTAGTGTTTCCGTCGCTGGCGGTCGAAGTGTAGTCCGGTGCAAATTCTAAGTATTTTTCTTTCGAACACTTGAAGTTCCTTCATGGCTGTCTTGGATATTGAGAACCAGACTGGGAAGCAATAGGCTATGACTGGCCGCAGGAATTGCTTGTACATCAGTATTTTCGTCTGTTGACTTATTTGTATTTATTTATTTCAAAAACGCTTACAAGGTAGGACATGAGTCTTATAAAGTGTTGCAAGCCTTTACATTAATTTCAGAATTCGAATAAAAATTATATACCTAAAACTTCTATTTACATATTTATATAAAGAAAAAGGAAATTTAACATCAATTATTTGCCAAATAGTTGAAAAGTAAAAATTTAAATCTACTTATGCTTCTTATTCTTCTCATAGCGATGGGCAGAGAGTTCCAAAGGCGTACAATATGAATAAAAAATTGACGCTCAGTATTTAGAAAATTGTATCGGGGTAATATTAAAGCAAACGACCTTGTTGAATTAGGGAAATTCAGCTTACCATATAGATAATCAGGTTGTTGTGTTTGGATGATTTCATGCAGGTAACTCAGAGAGCGAAAGTTTATCAAGCTGTCTAGGCTACAACCAGAAATCCGTACCGCAAAAGAGGATATGTGATCATAACGACGTATGTTATAAATATAGCGGGCAATATTGTTATAAGCAACATTCAATTTGCGGCTAGTCACACAGTCTAGTTTACAAAAGATTTCACACCCATACAGCACAATTGGTAGTATAAGGGCTTTAGCAAGTAGCAGTTTAGTTTTGATCGGGATGAAATTTCGAGTGACTTGAAGAAGGCGGAGACTTCCATAGACTTTACCAATGGCACTATTGAGGTGGTCATCCCAAGTGAGAGTGCGATTGAATACTACTCCTAGGTTTCTAGCAGTGCTTACATATTCAATGATTTCGTCGTCAAGTTTCAACGGGTTTAAACCCGATAGATCAAAGTTTTTGCGATAGATGGGGAGGGATGTTGATTTGACAGGGTTAAGGCGGAGATCGTTCTTTTTTGACCACTGTGAAATGCGGAGCAGATCCTCGTTCATTAAAGCTACGGCATCATTTTTAGCCCCAAAAGGTCGACTTATCTGCACATCATCAGCATAAAGATGAATTAAACAATGTCTAACAACTTGTGGTAACTCATTTATGTAAAGTGAGAAGAGGATTGGTCCAAGGATAGATCCCTGTGGCACTCCACTCAAAACATTGAGAAAGGTGGACGAGTATCCATTGGCCACCACGCATTGTTGCCTTCCGCTGAGATACGAAAGAACAAGCTTACAGGACTCTAAAGAAAACCCAAAGTTAATTCGCAGCTTTCTGCAAAGAATTGAGTGGTTAACAGTATCAAAAGCCTTTGAATAATCTAACAGTGTTAGCAATGTAACATGATCACTCTCCATTGCCATTCTTATTTCATCAGTGACAAAAAGTAAGGCGGATTTGCAGCTGCGCTTAGGTCGAAAACCAGACTGACAGGTACTTAACAGATTGTTGATTGACTTAGTCCGGTTCTTTTTCTCATCAGGGGGTGTAAACGGTGGAAGACCCAGCTGGCTCTTTTGAGCACACTTCTTGAGTGCGGGTTGAACCTAAGCAACTCATTGAAGTGGATTCCCAGATACTTGACGTTCCGTTTGGCAGTTATAGTGGATCCATCTGGGAGTCTCAGAACGATGTTTCTGCACTTCGCTGCAGTGCAACTGCCTCTGCCTGTTGAGGGTCTCCTGAAGCAGACAAGTTCCGATTTAGAAGTGTCGATCCGGATGCCCCATTTCCTGTAGAAATCAAAGAGTCTATTGATGTGAGCCTCTATTTTCCGCACGGCGAGTACCGGTGACGTTGAATTGGCGTAGGTGAGCGAGTCATCAGCATACAGGAGGTTCTCACATCCAGTTGCGACAGGTTGGTCAGATGTCATCAAGTTGTAAAGAAAGGGGCCAAGTTTTGATCCTTGAGCGACTCCGGCTCTGATGGTCTTTATGTTTGATTTACAGCTGTCCAGTTGAACGAAAAATTTTCAGAAAGAAAGAAAGGAAAAAAGAATTTTGATTAGTGGCAGAGGTAAGTGTAGTAGATGTAGTTTGTGAATAAGGGCTTCTATCCATACGCTGTCGAATGCTTATTCGACATCCAGGAAGCATCCAACGGTGACTGTTGAGCGCTGACGTGATATCATGTTGGAACTTTAGCAGCGGATGTAGCGTCGAGTGTTTTTCACGAAAGCCGAACTGCATGTCAGGGATGATCGCGTTTTCACTGCAGAACCTCTTGAGCCTCCGGAGGATTACTTCCTCCAGTATTTTGCTGATGTTGTTGAGAAGCGATATACACGGAAAGAATTCCCGGATCATATCACGAAAAATGAGCTGCAAATTACGAAAAATGAATCCCGATTTATACCTTGGCTCCGGATTTCGTAATTTACGACTATTTGTTTGCAATTTGCAAAACTGAGCAAAATGCAGATATTGATACTCAAAAATCGTAAATCAACCCTCTTTAAGTATCAATTATGCTATCGAGAGAAAACAAAATTGCGAACAACAAATCGCAATTTGATCCAAATATTCCTGAATTGCACAATTTGTAAATTTGCAAAAAAGATTTATTGATCACCACTTTTATTTCGTGATATTGCCACTTGGAAAGATCAATCCTGATCTACCATTCATTTTGCAGGTATACACATTTAATTTAATTTATTTGAAATAAATACTTTACGCTTGACTCTACTTGGATTTGAACTCGCAACCCTCCAGTTGCGGAGCGAGCATGCAACCACCAGGCCAATTTGCATTACAGATCGTCGGTGTCACACATTGATGATCAGATACCTGCCATGTTGTGCTGCTCTATCTCTTCGAGAAGTAAATTGCGACAAGGAAGTCGTGATTTAGGATTTTTTTGTTTGTTGATTTGCGACTATTCTCATGGAGTTGCAAATTGCGACAGAAAAAACGTAAATCAGTGACTGTGCATGATGTAAATTACTAAATTTTGATCGCAAATCAATATTTTTAAATGCTGTTTGTGATATTATTCCTTTGGAGAGTAAATTACGCCAAAAAAGTTGTATTTTGCTATTAAAAGTACAAGCTTGAATCATGGATTTTAATTGCAGATCACGAAGAAACAAATTTTGTAAATTGCTACGTTTTGAATGTTAAATTACCAGTTTTTATATTAATTTGGGATCAAAATGCCTTGATTGCAAATAAATTGCAACTGCAAATTTTTCAATTGGTGATTTTTCAATTCTCTCCGTGTAGGTCTGTAGTTGGACACCAAGTTGAAACTTCCTTTCTTCGGGATCGCCACTATCTTCGCTGTTTTCCACTTCTGAGGGAAGTAGCAGTTATTGATGCAGTTATTAAGGATGATTGTGAGAAGGATCATCACTATATGTGGAAGCCTTTTTAGGACGTAGTTGAAGACTCCATCTGGTCCAGCTGACTTTTTTGGCCTCGATTCGTGAATAATCTCAGCTATCTCCTCCAGATTGCATAGATGTGGGCTGTCAATTGGGTCACTTGCTGGATTGGTGTCATCGAATATGACTTCTTCTGGATTAGGGTGCATGGTCAGCTGAATGGATTCCTCAACTTCGTCCAAGAATGCCGGGTCTGCAGGCGGGTTCGGTGTGAAGTTTTCTTCGAAGTAATTGGCAAACACTTCCACTTTTTCATGTGTTGATGTTGTTGCTGATAATAGTTTCCGGGATTGGTGGCTGCTTTCCAATAATCCTATTAATGTTTTTGAAGGCATCGGGTCCTGGCTTAATTGCTTGCAGTCTCTTCTGGAACTGGATATTGTTGTGGTGTTTTATGGAATTTCGGAACATTATGTTGACACATTGCAATTCGCTCCAAACTACTCTGTAGTTGCTGTTGGACGTATTGAAATCTCTTTGTTGGATCCTTTGGAGACGTTTTCTCAGCCGTTGTCTGTGCGCATACAGATTTTGCACGTACTCGGGAAGGTGTTGGTACCTATCCCTTGACGTCGTAGGCTGCTTCTGATTTTCCAGTGCATTAGATACAGCCTGTTCCAAACCATCTATAGCTGCGTCGATTTCGATGTCCAGCAAGTTTCGGTTAGAGGCTGGAAGCGTTATGTTGTCTTCGATGTACCTGTGAAGTCTTTCCACATCCAGCCGCCTGTAGTTGATGAAGTTCTCTGGTGGCTCTATATTTATTAGAATAGGTTGGTTGAGGTTGATCGATAGTTGAACAGCTTCATGGTCCGAATCGCTGGGCACTAAAGTGCAGATATAGTTCCGGATTTCCGGAAGAATATGCACCAGGTTTGAAGAAGCAAGGAAAAAGTCCAACGTTGATTGTGTTCTGGGAAAGGTGGGCTTAGGTTGGGATATAACCACCAGAGAATGATCATCACTGTTGGCTTCCATCCAGTCCACAATTGCCTTGCCTTCGTTGTTGATTATTTTATCCAGCCACAGTTGATGTCTCGCGTTGAAATCACCACCGATGAGAATGCCGTTAAGGACATGCAGGTCACTTTGGATGTTCCTTGCACTGGATTTGCATTTAAAGTAGATGCTGATGACCGTTAGCGTCTCACCTCTACCTAACGTTATCGTGATGGCGGTGGCTTCACTGGTCCGAAGTCCTAGGATGATGACTTCGCTGGTGTTGGGGGAGAATTTGTCTTTTATGAATATTGCCGTCCCCCTAGAATTCTCCTTTTTGTCCTGGCGGAAGGTTTTGTATCCCGCGATGTTAATGTTGTTGCGCTTTATCACGTTGGTTTCACTAATAAGGGCAATATCCGGAGTATTGTTCTTCATGAACATGTTGAATGACGTCCTCTTCTCCAGGCTGTACAATGAGTTAACATTATACGTCAGTATGCGGATTTTCTTTAGTTGCATATTTGAAATATGAAGGTGGCCAATGCCACGGACTTTTCACCTTCGCTAAGCATGGTATAGTTTGTTGGAACAGCACTCCGGGCTTTTTCGATGATCGTGAGCAGGTTGGATCCAAAAATCCGCTGAACTTCATTGCTGAGGTTCACACTGGGCTGGCAACACCGGCAACGCTGCTCCTAGTGATTACTTTAGTTTTGATTAGCTCTGAGAACTTTTATTTTTTTCATCAAGAAAACTTCAATTCTTTTAATTCAAATTGTGATTAAAGATTTTATTAAGCTTTTCGTCATCTAAATTAATTTTCTTTTACCAGTACGAAAGTGCGCAACTCATTTTAAATTAAATAATTAATTTTGTGATAAATTAACATTATAAAATCTTATTGTGTGTGCATCGTAGCTGTCAAATTTCTCTTATTTGGAATCTCTTTCAAAAGCTTCATTGTCTCCCCTCCCGGTGAGTACAATTTTTAGTACATGTTCTGCCAACAACTTACTTGAGAGACTACCAATCAAAATACCTTTTTGGTTTTCTACTTGCATATCAAACTCCATTACCACACTACACTATCGAGAACAACAATTTATTAATTTTGTACAAATTAATATTACACCTACAATCCTATTGTGTGTGCATCGTAGATGTCAAATCTCTCTTATTTTGGATCTCTTTCGAAGACTTTATTGTCTCCCCTACCGGTGAGTACAATTTTAGTACATGTTCTGCCTATAAATTACTTGAGAGACTACAAACAAAATACCTTTGGTTTTCTTTTATATACCAAACTTCATTACCACACTGCACTACCGAGTACAACAACTTTACATTACCTTCTCTCAAGCATATACACAAACCCTCATATTAAAAATACCTCCATCCACCACAAGAGGGACTTATCAGAAAATACAACAATCTGCTATTCGACAAGTGTTGCCCAGTAGACAAAAAATCGACCACGATTGAAAACATTGAAAATCGCAGAAGCAGAGGCAAAATCCATTAACTTCTTTTCAATAATAATAATGTCGGTGTGCACTCTGTGTGAAAACATTAGCGACTATCTGATCGACTCAATTATGTGTCATGGCAACTGTCGAAGACTATTTCATATCGCTTGTATCGACGCTCCGTTTAGCACTATAAAGCTATTTAAGGAAAGAAAATCATTTTATTATTTTTGCGACGTGTGTGACCCATTTTTACACACTAATATGACTAGAGGTGTACTTCAAAACACACATAACCTTGATAATCTACAAAAACAATTAAATTTTCTTACCGAAAAAGTTGAAAGAATAATAGTCAATGTTCCTATTGCTATATCGCATCAAATGGAACCAGTTAACGAACAAAGCTATAATATAAATAATCCACCGCTAGTCGATTCAGCATCATTAAAACGAAAAATTGATGAAATTGATACCGATCTTTCTCAAACTACTCCATTAACGAAGAAACCTGCCACTTTATGTATCACTGAATCACCATCACCACCTATACAAAGTCCTCCACCTCCTTCAATGTCATCATCTTCATCACCCAATGTATCCGTGCATACCGTAGTAGCAGCAAATCCTACAGTCATATCAACATCAGAATCAACAACAAATTCGCCAAAAACTTCAATTGAATGCCCAACCACATCTTTATCATTTAAAACTTCAAATAAGGCTTCTTATCCTCAACCATTTAGAGACATCCATTTAATATCACCTATCTTATCTGGACTAAAAGTAGTTGAAGGCCATCGAACTTTATTTATTTCTAAGCTCGACCCTTCAACAAACGCCCTTGACATTAAAAATTTTATTTTTAATAAAATTGGAACATCGACAATTATAAAAGTTGAGAAAATGATACATCGTAACTATTCGAAATATGCATCTTTTAAAATACGAGCCCCAGACTCAATTTTTGGTATTCTAAACTCTTCATTACTATGGCCTAAGGTAGGGTGTCCATAACGCGTTTGAAAAAAAAGAGGACATTTTTGAGCTCCAAACTTCTAGGTACTGTTAATCCCCCCCCTCGGTCACCACACCATCATCAAAATAATTGATAAATATGACCAAAAGTTTACTTTAAATTTATTTTATAAATATATATTTTTAATTAAAAGTTAAAAGTTCAAGTGAGCTCAACTCCATGAATTATATATTCGGTCACTCCACTTAAACAGAAGAATTTCTTTTCGAATTTTCTTCATATTCAATTATTATATATTCTTATACAAGTATTGTATATACGTACACAAGAAATAGCAGTTTCAATACTAATGAGTAGTTTATTTTAACACCTTTTTTAAGAAAACATATCTGTGATATAAATCAGTATATTTTATAAACACTTTTTTGCGCTTCAAACTAATAAATCTAAAGTACATAAGCACCTACATACATAATTGAGTACAAAATACCGCAGAATTTTAGTAAAATGTAGGCAAAATAGACATTAATTTTCTTCCTCATCCGAAGTCTCATATTTTTGGGAGCTCCAAATTTGATTAAGATACTTATTTTCATATAAAAAGTTTCATAAAACTTTTGACAGCTAAAATCGTTTAAATTAAAGGCAACTATGAGAATCCTACTCTTAAACGATTTCGTTCTTTTGTCCATTGCGAACCCATCAACGAGAAAATACATTCCACGTTTATATTTTGCGCAGGAAAACAAAAGAGGATTGGCACATTTTAAGAGCTCTGAATAAAACTCTAGATTTGTAGACAAACTTAAAAAAACTGGCCCAGTTTTGAACAGATATTTTGTTTTTAAAATTTTCATTTTCTTTAGAAAGAAACTTGTTTAAATAGCAACTTTGAGTAATCCAGTAAAACTTCCTAAGAAATTCAGTAGTCGATACTTTTGTCTAAGTCTTCCCATACTTATTTCTTTTCTAAATTCATCCATCGATCCTGAATAGGAAGGTTTTTACTTCAGTGAAAAAATCAAAGAATATCAAATAAAGAAGCCAATCCTCAGCTGTCAATTTGATTTGCCTACAAACAGAAGCGAACAGCTGATTTGAACACGAAGTGAAAAATAGTGACAAAACGCACACATACACAATCAACTCCTCAATCGCACATAATTCAGCACAGGTCTTATTATTGTTGCAATTCACATATATTCTTCGACACGAAATGAAATTCAAAATACAACAATGTAAGCAAATAGGTTTTGGAGGGTGAAAAGTACGAAGGATTGGCTTCTTTATTTAATATTCTCTGGTATTAATGCTTTATTTTATATTTTAGGGGACAATACAAAAGTACAAATAAAAAGTGTATTAAGTTAATATTTTGGTCACTTAAAAAAAAGAGATAAAAAAGAGAACAAAATAAAAAAAGAGTAAAAAAAAGAATTTGATGAAAAAAGAAAGAATAAGAAAGATCAGAGTCAAAAAAGAGAACATGTTCTCTTTAAAAGAGATGTTCTGGAAACCCTAGCCTAAGGGCATAATCATGCACGAATTCAAAAATAAACAATTTAACGAGAAAACTACATCTCGCAACCCTTTTCGAGAGACCCGGACAATGCTAAATCACCAAAGAAGCAGCTTCAACAAGTACTGATTTATTACCAGAATGTTAATGGTTTAAGGACTAAGATCAATACGGTCTATAAAAATATTAATAATCTTCCTCACGATGTTATTGTAATGACAGAAACTTGGCTGAATGACACATTCTTAGATTCTGAACTCTTCGACACAAACTATCAAATCTTCAGACGAGATCGACACCATTCAAACGACTTGGACACTGTCGGTGGTGGAATACTGTTAGCAGTGAAGAACTCTTTAATATGCACTTTGGTTGACATTTTTGAATCTTCTGATGTAGAAATAATATGTATTAAAATTAAAATAGAAAATGGTCAACTCTTCATCATCTCCGTTTATATACCTCCAAGATCTACCAAAAATATTTACGAAAACTGTATAAACTGTATTGAAAGCATACACGATCTAATGGAACCAAGTGATGAGCTCTTGATCTTAGGTGACTTTAATCTTTCGAACCTGCAATGGACCAAATCTACAGACTTCAACATTTTATCTCCTGTTAACCCGTCGTGTGCTAATGAGTTCACTATTATTGATGGTTTAGCCTCATGTGGACTTAGTCAATTCAATGGAATTTCTAATCGCTTCGATAAAATACTAGATTTAATTTTTTTCTCTGAAACAATAAACGCTGATACATCTGTAACACATGCCGATATTCTATTATTAGATGAGGACCGGCACCATCCGGCCCTAGATATAATGCTGAATTTAAATATGTGCAATATTCTACCTAGTCCAAATGAAAAACTTGAGTTCAATTTCAAAAAATGCAATTTTGATCAACTTGTTAATTTATTGTGTAATGTTGACTGGGATCAAGTGTTTCTAAATTGTAGTATTGATGATATGTGCTTAAAATTTTATAATGTACTTTTTAATTGCTTTTATGAAACTACTCCATTACGAAAACCTTGCATTAGTACTAAAACACCACCATGGTTTAATAATCAACTAAAAAACTTAAAAAATAAAAGAAACAAGGCATGGTTAAAATATAGTAAATCCAGAGCTGATGAAGACTATAGGACATACTCCGAACTAAAATGTATGTTTACAGACTATTCTAATTTCTTACATTCAGATTACATCGCTAAAACAGAAAATGATCTTAAACGTAACCCAAAGAACTTTTGGAATTTTGTGTCCACCAAAAGAAAATTTGATGACTACCCTAATTCTTTGTCTTTTGAAAACGCTACTAGTCACGACTCAGAAGTGATTGCAAATATGTTTGCAAATTTTTTTAAAGATGCATTTGTAGTATCTGGTTCTCACGAACCCTTGGATCCACTACTTTCTAACAACAGTTTTTCACACCTTAACTCAATTAATTTTAGTGTGTGTGAGAATTCAATTATCCAAAGTGTACTTGAGCTAGATGATTGTTTTAGTCCTGGTCCTGATGGTGTACCATCATGTGTATTAAAGAAATGTGTTTCTCAGTTGTGCTATCCTCTACATATTCTTTTCAATGAATCTCTTAAAAGTTCAATCTTCCCTATTCTGTGGAAAAGTGCATTTATAACACCTGTTCATAAAAAAGGGTCGAAAAATGACATAACAAATTACCGCCCTATAGCCAAACTTTCTGTTATTCCAAAACTGTTTGAATCCATAATCTGTAACGTATTGTCTTTTAATTGTACATCTATTATTTGTGACAACCAACATGGTTTCGTTAAAAACAAGTCAACTGTAACAAACCTGTTTCATTTTACATCCTTTTGTCTTGATTCCTTTGAAGAGCGAAAACAAGTTGATTGTATCTTTACCGATTTTAGTAAGGCTTTTGATAAATTGTGCCATAAAACTTTGATTAATAAACTGATGGCTTTGGGCTTCAATGAATGTTTCTTAAAGTGGATCTCGTCCTACTTGATGAATAGATGTTATAGTGTGAGATTTCGTGATGAGCACTCTGATCATTTTATAGTCAACTCTGGTGTTCCTCAAGGTAGCCACTTAGGCCCATTATTATTTATTTTATATATAAATGACTTGAATTCAATTATTCAAAATTCCTCTTTTCTTATATATGCCGATGACATTAAAATTTTCAAAAGTGTAACTTCTATAAATGACTGTTTAAAACTCCAAGAAGATCTTTATAGGTTTAGGGAATGGTGCAATTCAAACCGTCTCCTATTGAATATTGACAAATGTAAAACAATGTGTTTTACACGCAAAAAAAATGTGATAACTTTTAATTATATGTTAGATTCTTCTTCTTTATGTAGATTATCTGTTTTTTCTGATCTGGGTATTGTTCTCGACACAAAATTAACTTTTGTCGACCACTATAACTATGTCATTAAAAAAGCCAATAAAATTCTGGGATTCATAAAACGATTCTCTCGTGATTTCAAGGACCCATACGTTCTAAAGCTTTTATATGTATCTTTTGTAAGGCCAGTACTTGAATATGGATGCGTGGTATGGGCCCCTTACTACACAGTACACATAAACAGACTTGAAAGTATCCAGAGAAGGTTTATGCGCTTCTGTCTTCGCTTTCTGCCGTGGTCGCATAGACATGCCTTACCTCCTTATTCTCAAAGACTCACGTTAATTAATCTTCCTTTACTCTCAAAACATAGACAATATATACAGCTATGCTTTATTATAAAATTAATCAATGGGTCAATAGTATCTCCATCAGCTCTGTGTCGTTTAAATTTCAGTTATAGTCAGGCAAGCTTAAGAAGACAGTTGCCCTTATGTCCGATCTACAGTAGAACAAATTATGGTGTGAATAGTCCATTAAATCAATTGATTTCAGTCTTCAATAAATATTATTGTGTATTTTCTTCTATAAACGACAATGTTAAAAGTTGTAAATTCAAAGAAACCTTTTTCAATTCATTATTGTAGTTGACTATATTTATTTAAATTGTAATGTAATGTAAAATTAGTTTTGTAAGCTTCTATCGTTAGTTATTTAACGAAATAAATAAATAAATAAATACCTTTGCTGGTGTTGCTCTGGTTGCAGTGGTCCTGGCTGGTGCTATCTTCGTTGCTTTGGTCATGGGGGCTTTCACTTGTTGAGTCTTTGCTGCTACTGGACTTTTGGTAGAGTTTCCTTTCACTATTGAAGCGAAACTGACTGTAGGCTGGGTTACGATGCATGCGGATTTAGCTACAAAGTCCTTTTGCGCCTTTTTCTCTGCAAGAACCTTGTTCCTCTCTGTAAGTTTAGCTTTAAGAGTTGGGCAACAATTAAAGTTAGCTGGATGTCCTTCCTTCTGGCAATTAGCACACCACACGTCAGCTCCTGTGCTTTCTTTCCGCTTCAATTCCCGGTTCGTGGTCTTCCTTGCATTTGACGCAAACGTATTGGCGTCCACAATTAGTGGCAACATGTCCAAAGCGCTGGCAGTTTTTGCACTGAACTAAATCGTTGGATTTCAAGCGTTCCCTGTGCACTCTGTGGTTCATTAACAGATTTTTAGTGTAGACTTCACTAACATCGGCGGATTTTCCAAGCTCTACTACAAAGTTGTTGTAGATTTTTCCAGGACCCTTCTTAGCTTTGAATGGTGTAACCTTCACCACATTTAATCCTTCAATCCTAAGTTCATCTTCTACCTCGATAGCTGAATAAGAGAAATGAATCCCTTTTAGCAGAAGTAGGTTCTTCCTGTCTTCTCGTGGCGTGAAAGAGTTGAATTGGATTTTTCTCTCTTTCAGAAACTTCTTTATCTCCTCGAAGGCTTCTTTGTTTGCAGCGTTGATAATGGTTGTCTTTGTGTTGCGGTTTTTGAATGTCACGCCTAATTGTTTCCCTTTGCAGAACCTGCTGATTTCAGCAATGTTTCCAGAGAAACAAAAAATTGGTGGCATCCCTGGACCCTTGGTTGAGGTGGTGTTGCTGGCTGTGCTCGTCTTTGGAGGATGGTTTGGTGCTGGTGGCTGGGTTGGTGGTTGGATTGACGTTAATGTGGTTGACTGTGTTTGTGTTTGTAGCTGTGTTGGTGGCTGGGTTGGTGTAAGCATGGCCACTGTAGATGCAGAAGCTGGTTGCTTCGTTGTCACGACTGCTACTGAGGCTGGCTTCTTCGTTTGTTGCTTCGCTGTGGCTTCTTTGCCTGACTTCCGGGGTCGCTTCTGTCCAGGTTTGGGTGATTCATTCCCGTCTTCAGAACAGCTTGAAGTCTCATTGGCTTCTTCATCGCTGGATGGATTCTCCTCAGTAATGAGTGTTGTGACTTCGCCCTTGCTGATAACTGGGTCGGTTTCCATGTCTTCATCGATCTTCGGGTTGCTGTTGTCTCCAATTGGTGCATCAATGATCTTGTTTGTGACCTCCTGGAGTTGTCCGCCAATTTGCAGCGCGTGCTCAGGACTCAGGTCCTTTTTCACACGAAGCAGTAAAGCCTCGATTGCAGCTAAGGCAGTTTCAATAGTGAGGCGTTCAGCCATTTTACTACCTCTGCTAGCTTTCAGGATTAACTTTATCACGGATTATCACTTTACACTGAATTATTTTACTACACAGATTAACATGCACACACTATTTTAATAAAAATTTATGAGTACTCATTAAAACTGGATTTAAACTATTTTGGGAAATCCCTTTTTATTTCCGGTAGGGCAATAAATCTTAGGTAGTCCCCAGGTAGACCTGACTTGACTTTTTGTTTTTTTCGGGGTGGATTATTTGTTTTTGTTAAAAAAATTTCCGCTTACACGTCCGTGCACTGTGAATGCCTGGATTGAACTGATTCGTCAATTTGTTGTAAAATTGAATTCGAATGAGTTATCCGAAGACAAATTCGCGACTCACACCCTTTTTCGATATAGCAGGCTTCTCCTTACCTGTTTCACCCAAAAACCAGGTTTTATAATAAGGAAATGTACTTGAATTAAAATTGCACAAAAATTCTACCCATAAATTATTAAGTTTTTCAACTAAGCTTATCATGAAGTTCTTGCAGATAACCTTAAGTAAGACGTTAAATCGAAGTTGTCCATCAAATTCAGTTTTATAAGAGTTTTTTCCAAATATTGCCATTTTTCGTCTAAATTTCCTTGGCTATACCAACTGATGGTGTGTGTTCCAAAAGCAAAAAATTGGCTGCACGTTCCAGTTGCGGTTGCGTTATTTGGTAGGATTTAGATAGAGATACATAGGAAGATAACTATGGAAAAGAAATATGTGAAACAAAATTGGCAATAGGTACCTACATTAAACAAAATGCGGCATATTCATAGATGT
The DNA here is from genome assembly GCA_963921185.1 of Dasysyrphus tricinctus. NCBI lineage: Eukaryota > Metazoa > Arthropoda > Insecta > Diptera > Syrphidae > Dasysyrphus > Dasysyrphus tricinctus. Next base: position 47,705,207 of record OY992533.1, on the reverse strand, counting down.
TATTTTGGCTGTTGCTAGGTTAATCTGGAGTCTATCTTATTGAAACTTCATCAGGTAAGCTTCAGTTTTGTCAAGCAAAAGCAACAGCTTTAACAACATCTATGAAAATGCCCCAATATGTAATTGGCATTCTATGTCGGATGCACCTCAATGAACATTTTCTTATACTCGCTGAGTACTTTATATCTCGGAGGCCCCTATATCTCGGAGGCCCCGTATCATTGATACGACTGATACCGCGGTAGCTACGCTACTGCTCATAGCGCATAGCCTGCTAACGGCAGAAGAAATAGAATAATATCATATATATTTGTTTAGATTAAAAAATATTAAACTCTCTTTTAGTGAATACGATCACAACAAAAACATAAATGTTAAAAAAGGAGCCAAGTTCTTATGTGTACAAGAAACCTGTGCGTAAAAAGTCAGCCAAAAAAAGTAATGAGATCTAAAATATATACCAAGTTTTAAGTTTATGAAGTTTAATATCAAATATCTTAAGTTGAGTAATATCGGAACAATTCCAAATCATGACAGAAATTTGGTAATCAATGATTACTGATTAAAATTTGGTGGGTTCACTGGTCAAGTTTTCATACATTTTAAATTTGTGATTAAGTAAGTATTTAAGAGAAAACTTGCCAAGTAAAGATTTATTTTGCCAGGTGAAAGTCTAGCCCTACCGCTCTACAAAGTTTCATAATTCTACGACAACCGAAAGTGCTCCATACAAATAATAGCAATTCTGATAAAGTGGGTGGATGGCAAACCCCCATCCACCCCCCCACCCACTGAATGGACAATTCCAAATTTTCGATTTTTTTCCTTTCTAAGTACTTCAAGTCCTACCGACCTACCAATTTTCATCGTTCTACAACAATCGGAAGTGCTCCATATAATTTATAAGAATTTTTAAGAATATGGGTGGATGCCACGCCCCCTTAATGCGAAATTCCAATTTTTCAATTTTTTTTCTTTCTTAGTATTTCAAACCCTTCCCACTTACCAATTTTCATTGTTCTACAACAATCGGAAAGGCTCCATATAATTTATAGAATATTTAAGAAAGTGGGTGGATGCCACGCCCCCTGAATAGAAAATTGCATATTTTCGATTTTTTCCTTTGTATGTACCACAAGGCCTACCGTTGTGCGAAATTTCAAGTTTCTACGATGTCGGGAAGTGCTCTATAATTTTGATGATCTGTCAGTGAGTCAGTCAGTCAGTGAGTCAGTGAGTCAGTCAGTCACGGTTTTTGCGATTTTTGAAGTCCTATATCTTGGGAACGTCTAATGCTAAAGAGTTGAAATTTGGTGAGCCACTTGTGTTTGATCAGTTCAGCAAATACTCCGAATTTGAAGTTTCTGACTTTATTGGTACTGAAGTTAGAGGGGGGTTGAAAATCACCTGAGTTTGTTCCCGTAGAAAGGGTGTAGTGCCACGAACTTGGCTGGGCACTACCGTGCCCTTTGATAATGTTCTTTAATTTTTATAATTCAAATACCTGATATAACTTATAATCTTGATAAATATTTTATTACTTCCATGCCCAATGAGGAAAATATGGAATTAGATTTAAAAGATGAAACAATTGTGAAAATAAATGAACTTTTGATAAATATTGTGAAAATAAAGAATTAAAACATTTAAAACCCTAACAATTGCCTGAAAAGAAAGAATGAAGACAAAAATATTGTGAATGAACTTAAAAAACGTATATATTGTTAAAAATAGTGATTTTAAATTAAAAAATTCTTGTGACGAAAGAAAAATTATTCAAATAAAAGGAAATGTACTAATTAATTTTGAAAACTGTAATATTCAAATAAACGACAAAAAATATTCAAACAAATAATCAATTGAAAACCAACCAATAAATATTTATGTACATATTAGTCTAAGAGCCGGTAGCAAATTTTGTGGGTGAACGCATAACCAAAATCTGAGTATGAGGGTTTGTAGGTGCATGCATCTTGATATTGAATATAAAAGTCTGGCAGCATTTTTTTGGCGCCCATAGTGGGGACGCTAGATTGAAAATAGCGGTTTTCCCATTTGTTATGTCATGAGTAAGACCAATTCAGTTCATTTATTAAAAATGAGGAATTATGCTCGGTCATTTTTCCTTTGTCCACAAACTTTCTTTTTAATGATTTGATTAATAAAACTCAAGATATGCTCTTTTGAAGCGAACCTTATCGGCTTTATTTTGGAGACTTTTTTTTGTTGATTTTTAATTTTTTTCAAATCTCCAAATTTCTCTCGATATGGTGTGCCTAAAATGGTTATATGTTGAGTATTATCAATTGGATCATAAAAATTAAAATCTTTGGTCTTAGGGAAAATGACAGAGCATCATTTCCCATTTAAAAAAATGAAATGAAGTGATTGTACCCTTGACACAACAAATGGAAAAACCGCTATTTTCAATCCCTCGTTCCCTCTACGGGCGCTAAAAAAATCCTGCCAGACTTTTACATTCAATATCAAGATGCATGCACCTACAAACCCTCATACTCAGATTTTGGTTATGTGTTCACCCACAAAATTTGCTACCAGCTCTTGGTCTATATGGAAGATACATTCAAATTAACTGAAATTGACTTGAAAATCGAAGATTTTAATTTAACAAGAATTGGAAATATTAAAGAAATTGTAGAAAAAGTCTCAGACCAATCATATATTAATTTAAGTATAAATGGATTTATTATTGTAATAATTTGTGCTATACTTATAATTTTATATAAAAAATTGTTCCAGGAGAAACAAAAGTCAAAGGTCAATATGAATTATTGCATCAGCCGCAGTCAAATTAAGATTACCTGCGTTAGTACTTAATCGTTATAAAAAGGGATCATTCGATCTTATTAAAAAGAAGTTCAGTAAGTTAAGGTAGAACTAGAATAGGCGGAAGCTGTCGGAAGCTTATGTCAAAACCGACCGAAAAGTAGCTTCCCGAAACGTCAATTTCATAAGTGGCCCATAATACACTTGAGTGGTTGGAAGTGAACAAAAAATAAATAATTGTTTATTCAATGTTTATTTTCTCATTATACTTATTCACAGCGCAGAGTGATAGCTTTTAATAATTTATTTTCCAAAACCACTAAAATTCGATGTGATATAAATTAATTAAAAGAAAATTGTTTTGACTTCTCTCATTCATTCATCAAACAGAAAAAAAAAGTTGAAAACTTTGCACCAAGCGCCAAGTTCTTGTTAGTTTGCTTCCACCATTTTGATTTTGCATTCGCCCACTTACGAAAGAGCGGTCGTTGAGCGCTCTCACTTCCGACGGCAAAAGTTAACGAAAACTAAACGAAAAGTTCCACTTCGCAATTATGTGCGCGTCATATAAATTTCTTGTTTTCGCTCGGTTTCGTACGACCACTTAAGTTGGCTTCCGACTATTCTAGTTCTACCTTTAGTCAGGATTCATCTTCAGTGTCACTTCGTATAGCCGAAGATTTCCCTCCACCAGTGGTAAGGGATCTGAAGTTTATTAATAAATACAAATTTAACAAATTTAAATGTTTTTTTATTTTTAACTTTTTAAAAACAGATCCCGGATGATAAAATACAAAATTCGTGCGAGTTTGTAAAAAAAGATTTTCTGATAAATCTCCATTTGATCGACCTTTACAACTATTTTTGCTGACGAGTTCATCTCAAGAAGTTTGGCTTCAATTGCATCTAGTGTTTGCCTCTTTTTCTATACACGAGATATTGATCACGGTTCACACTGATTCCAGTACCCTTTAATTGAGTGGTAACAGACGTGTGTGAAGTTGGCACAACATTTTTGAGCTAGACCAATGGGACCATGGCAGGAGTTTGCAGTTTTTTTGCATTTTGTATGCATTTCTATTCCGGATTTTGCAATTCACCAAAAAGTGGGAATAATATACTGTACTGCTAACTTCACTGTGAAGTAAGCAGTGCCTGTCCTTTTCTCAGCAACCGGGCTAGCTAGGAATCTGAAATGAGGCTCTGAATTTGCAGTTTAATTTGCAGTTCAAGAAAAGGAAAAAAACAAATTTTTAAATCCTTACATAAATAAAATTTCATACTGTACTGCTAACTTCACTGTGAAGTTAGCATAAACGTCCTTTTTTCAGCAACGGTGATACTTAGAAATTAGCAAAAACACTCCAAATTTGCAGTTTAATTTGCAGTTCAAGAAAAATGAATGTCCAAATGTTTCAGTCCAAATTTGAAAGAAAAAAAAATCGAATAAATTCATTTTTCACTATTAACGTCACTGTGAGGTTAGCAGTACATATCCTTTTCTCAGCAACTGAGCCACCTACAAAATTGAAGTTAGGGTGCAAATTTGCAGTTTTTCATGCTTTCAAGAAAAAATGCAGTTCAAATATTAAAAACCAAATTTGGCAGAAAAATCGATAGCTTCACTTTGCACTGCTAACATCACTGTGAAGTTAGCAGTACATATCCTTTTCTCAGGCACTATGAGCCAGCTATAAAATTGCAGTTAGGGTCCAAATATGCAGTGCATGAAAAACTTCAAATTTGAACCCTAGCCGCAATTTTCCAGCTGGCTCAGTTGCTGAGAAAAGGATATGTACTGCTAACTTCACACTGACGTTAACAGTGCAAAGTGAATTTGTCGATTTTTTTGTCAAATTGTGTCTTAAAAATTTGAACTTAAATTTTTCTTGAAAGGCATGCAAAACTGGAAATTTAGACCCTAACTTCAATTTTCTATGTGGCTCAGATGCTGAGAAAAGGATATGTACTGCTATCCTCACAGTGACGTTAACAGTGAAAAATTAATTTATTCGATTTTTTTTTTCAAATTTGGATTTTAACATTTGGACATTAATTTTTCTTGAACTGCAAATTAAACTGCAAATTTGGAGCCTTACTGCAAGTTTCTAAGTATCACCGTTGCTGAGAAAAGGACGTTTATGCTAACTTCACAGTGAAGTTAGCAGTACCTACAGTATTACATTTTTGTTATGTAAGGATTTAAAAATTTGGTTTTTCCTTTTCTTGAACTGTAAATTAAACTGCAAATTCAGAGCCTCATTTCAGACTCCTAGCTAGCCCGGTTGCTGAGAAAAGGACAGGCACTGCTAACTTCACAGTGAAGTTATCAGTACAGTCGGTTACTCCCACTTTTTGGTGAATTGCAAAATCCGGAATAGAAATGCATACAAAATGCAAAAAAAACTGCAAACTCCTGCCATGGTCACATTGGTCTAGCTCAAAAATGTTATGCCAACTTCACACACGTAATTTTGCTATTATAGAATGTATGATAATTTTATTAGATGATTTAGAATTGCTGTAACATTTGGTTGGATTAAAACATATTTCGACATTTTCTAAAAAACGTTAAATTTTCAACAAAAAAAAAACTACATATGCAATTAGTTATGAATTATGATACTTTTTGTTGTTAAGTTTTTATTATATTCCAAAAATAAACAATTGTTTTTTCCCATATTTTTCAATTAACTGAAACTTTTGAGCCTTTTTGCAAGAAAATCAAAAACAATTTTTTTTGAAACTGTACGTACGCATACACACACATATTTACATTTAACACTTGTGTTATTATTTGATAAGATTGGGTTTATCCATGCGAAACTGCAATACACCAGATGTCAGTAAATACCAAAATTATTGTTTATTAAGAACTGACGCAGGCAGACAGACCGAATTTGTGATCGGAAATTTTTGGAGCTTGTTTTCGTTTCTCTATTTATTGTTTAATGACGCAACGAACACGTTTCGCTGGCGTCACGAACTTAGTAGTGAATCTTTTACTCAAAAATCGAGTAGCATCATTTAATACCTAATAATAAATATAATATAGGTACATAAAGGGTGTTTTTTTTAAACGTGTGGTTTTCAATCTGGCAATACTTTTTTTTGGAGTTGGTCTTTTTGACAGCTGTCACTTTATTTATGCTCAGTGTGGTTTGCTATTTCATAATGAATAGACTTACTCCTGAACAACTTTGGCAAGTCGTGCAAAATTACCAAAATAATGGTTCGGTTGACGCTTCGTGCGCTGCGCAACACGACGCAGCTGGACAAGTTTTGGTCAACTTGCAGCTGCTTGCATATTTTTTGACGTTTCAAAATTCCGAGTGCAACCTAGTATTTACATGGGGATTGAAGTGAGTTTCATACTCTTTTCAATCTCTCATAAAGACGTATTTAGCTTCCATTTCATCAGTTTCCATTTTTATTTTTGTTTTAATTTTTATTTTCGATACTAAAATGTCAGAAAGCTGTACAGCTGCATTGTGGGCACGTAGAAAAATCACGTATACGACATTTTTTGACAGCTATTCCAGCTGCAGCTCTAGCTCCAGTTGCAGCAGTCTATTCGGTTCAGGCAGTAAAGGACGGACGTTAAGTTCGACAGATGTCGGGTGTCGGGAAGGCTCCGTTATATTTGGCAGTACCTACTCGGTTATTCTTCCGTTCACTAAACGAAAGCCCGCAAATTACTGAAAGAAACTCTGCATGTTAAAGAACTTCTTCATGCGTTCTTTCATCCTCGTCACCAACATAAGATTATGCCATCATATTACCTCATGTACCGCGGAGATTAAGTTTTATAATTTTCTCCTTCGAAAGTTAAATCGGGTTTCTTTAAACATTGAGTATCAGGCAACAAGAGCAGATAAAAATCATATAAAATACTACTTGGGAAGTGGTAATATTCTTCATAGCAGGTATGATAACCAAAAAAAATATTCTGGAAATATAAAGAACTTTAGGCTCCAATAAAACCATTTACAGATTATTTCTTCTGAAATTAATTTCTCATTTACCTATTTGGCGAAAAAAAGGAGTCATTTTTGAAAAGTGTGCAATAGAACCAGGCCTGATTTTCTTGGAGCCTTCAAACTATTCAAATATCCACCATATGCGGCCGGCGCACAGTGTGGGAATTCGCTCATCTAGCGGAATTAAATTAATAGCGCTTACAAGTTAAAGTTTTTGATAATTTTTTTTTTCGAGATTTATCATAAATATGTGGACAATGAAATTTAAGTATAATTATTTATATACTTGGCTTAATTTGTCAGAGCTCTGAAAGTACAAGTTTTTTGCACTTTGGTGGACCCATTTGCACAAAGAAATACGGTCACAAAAAAATAGCTTTTTGCAATTTTTTTGGAAAATATTCATTGTGCGTAGCTACATATATACAAAAATAAATAGAACTAAAATTTTTCTAGAAAGATAAGCTTATTTTTTCCTACACTAAAGATAAGCATGCGTAAAATTGACGCATACACTTTTAACCGCTTAGTTTTCTAAGCTATTGTGAGAAGGTTGTTGAAATGGTTTTTAATGGTTAATTTAGTCAATTGAAATACCGTTTAAACAAAAACAGACTTAATTCACAAAAAAAAAATAACACAGCTTCAATTTTTAAAAAAATAAATTCATACTTTTAGTACATTTAAATCACATGTATAGTTATTAAAAAGCAAAAAAACAAATACAATTAAAAACAAAACTAAAAAAACAGTCACAAACATTGTTGGCACAAGTCAATGTTATGCTCTCTACATATAACTTTTTTGCATCACTTTCTGCACGAAGAACTTGCCTTCCGTCTTATCTTGTATGGACAATTATGTACAATATGTGCGTTTTTTTTGGCAAAAGCTGATCTGGAATTTCACGTTCTGAGCTTAAGCCGCTTCCAGAAACTAAATTGCTTTTATGAAGTTCTTATAACAATGGCGCCCAACGCATCGAACGGCTTACAGATCCATCTCATCTTCAAGGAGATGATCTTTAGTACGAAGGTCATCCCCTTGGATTTGCGATAATCTGGCATATTTTTTTTTCATTAATTTTATATATTTCCCTATCCTTTAAAGCACAAATTTAGGGACCGGTAAAGCTCTTTGTAAGGCGATGGATGAAAGATAGCTGTCCGATCTTACGGGTCGAGAACCTGAAGATTTAGTGAGGTGATCTGAAGTCTATCGCAAGTCAAAGAGCGGAATGGGGTTGAGATGCCGCGCACTTTTTGCTTTCCGTACAGTCAGGCACAGCCAGACTTATAGTGAGGCATAAGTGTGCGACATTTAAATCCTATTCGTGTGGAGGTTGATCCTAAACCCCCTGCCAGCCTACCATCAGGTTGAACACCAGATTTTACGATGTGGTAGGGAAGTTTGGGATGGACTGAAGCACTCGCCAAATCACAGGAGCACCGATCACAATCATGACCGACAGACTTTATAGGACGTAAACGACACAAGTTATTTTTTTGGTTATTTTTTTTTCTAGGATAGTTCTGGAAAACTAGTCGAAGCTCCACACACCACCGCGCATTTTGATTATCAAACAACCCAACTATTGTGATTATTGAGTTTTTTTGCTAAGTGCAACTATAATTAATATTTTTATTCTTTTTACAAATACGTAGTTCTTTTTTTGAATTCATACATTTATCAAAAGATTGCTACAACTTCATTTGTTGTAATTTTTTTATTTCATTTTTTTTTTAACTTTGTTTATTTGTGAATTTTAGTAAATAGATTTTTTTTCTTTGAATTGAATGCAAGTTTTCTTTTAGAGTTTTTTTTTTTTTAGAGTTTTCGAAAGCCAGCTATATTTTGAATTTTATTTGTTTGCTAGCTTATTCAAAAAAAAAAAAAAAGGGAAAAGATTTTTTTTGGAGACAAAAGTAGAAGAAGTAAAACAATGGCAGGTAGAAAAAAAAATACAGGGGCGGTTCCAAAGAATTCTGTTGCGGTACAGAATCAAAATCGTCGTCTGAGGAGAGATCTTGGGCAAGAGGAGGAAGCAATAGCACTTCCTGAAAACCCAAACGCTATGTCAACCCTTAACGGGAATGAATCAAGCAGATCCCTCGGTGAAAGCCAACCAAACGGGCATAGCTCCAATTCTTCTTCTGACCTAATTCAAAGGGAAAAGGGAAGAGCAAATTTGCTTCTCCAGACTAACGAGTCAGGTGAAAGCACAGGTTTAAACGACCAAGAAGATATTGAAGGGGTTCTTGATCAGATAAGAAGAATACAAATCCAGGAAGAAAATATTCATGCGGATATAGATGCTATGTATAGAAATTCTGAGCAAACGTCCATAGGAAATACGCAACCTCAGCACCCGCGTGAATTAGATACAGATTTTCTGCGTAGGATACCTGAGCCTGATCAGAATAATACACGCAAAATTGAGATAGCAGTGGCGACTGCTATATCAGAAAAAATAGTAGGACCTTGGCGATGTTCCATGAGGGGATGTCAAAGATGTTCCTCAGCATGGAAAAAAATGTCAAGGCTTTAAATGATAAAATAGATAGCCTACAAAACTCTACAAAACAAAGTAGTATTCCACCTCCAAGGATCCCCGAGCCAGTTACTCAAACTGATAATTTTAGGCTGCCAACTAATAAAGACTCTAGAGAATTTAGGGATCCAGGAAGACGGGTAGAGGTCCGCAAGTGGGGCATAAAATTTGACGGGACATCGAAGTCAATGCCTGTCGAAAGTTTCATTTTCAGGGTAGAGACTCTACAACGAAAAAGTGGTCTTAGTAATGAAGACCTACTTGCCAACTTTCATCATCTGGTAACAGGTGCTGCCGAGACATGGTACTGGCAATACCTAGAGGAAAATGCAGATGATGATTTGCATAATTATTTTGACCTCAAAACTGAATTATTGAACCAGTTCAGAATCAATCGCAGGGACCATGAAGTGCTACGGCAAATCATGGATAGGAGACAACTGCCTCATGAGACTTTTGATGAATTTTACAGCGATGTTAGGTCACTGTGCTTACAAATGCAAAATCGTCCTAAGGAACAGGATTTAATAGGCATTTTGAGACCTAATCTGAAAGATAGAGTGGCAACACTCATATTCGGTTCATCAATTAATTCAATTCACGACCTTAGAGAGGTATGTAGACGTGCTGAGAAGCATTTATCAGCAAGAGATAATAGAACTAGAAAGAATATAAGTGAGGTAGGAATTAGATCTCAAGATAGACCAGAAGATACGTGGACAGATGAAGACCTTGACAACATAAATGAAGAAGACTTTGACATAGCTGCCTTACAACAAAAACGCTCAAATAAAAGCAACGAAAGGACAAATTTTAACAAACAAAAGCCTATGGGAGTTGAAAAAGACAGAAAGCCTATGAGTGGAACTGAACTAAAAAAGGATGTGTGCAGCAATAACCCACAAGCTTGCCCATCTAGTTTCCACACGCTCACATGCTTTTGTTGTGGACAAGGCACAATGTCGTTCAAGTGTGCAGCGTGTTTGGGAAAAGCGACAGTCGACAGTGCATCCGGGAAACCACTGTCGACGACAAACATAGCGCCCGGGAACCAACACCCACTAGAAAAATAAAAATTTTAGAAAGGAATAAAAATGAATTCAGTATCCCGTCTCAACATGAAATTCCTCCACGGAAACCCCTTCACCAAAGGTTGGTCGAATACCAAGAGGCCAGAAAAAGAATTTTCGGTGAAGAAATAGAAAAGACTGAAAAGAAATCAAGAAATTATTTAAAGATTTCTAAATTGAGGGAAAAGTGTGCAATATATAGGTTAAGGAAAAACAATATTGAATCATCTGTGATAACTACTACTGACGACAATAGACCCTACACTAAAGTGTGCATTGACAAAGAAGACATAATGGGTCTATTAGATAGTGGAGCTTCGGTTAGCTGCCTGGGGAAAAACGCAATAGAATTTGTAAAAAAACATGACTTGGTAGTGACGAAAATGATAGAAGATATTAGGACAGCTGATGGAAAACATCAACAGATTCTAGGTAGATGTAAAACCAAAGTTTCGTGGGGTGGTAAAACTCAGGATTTAGAACTGTATATAGTTCCATCTCTGCAGCAACAACTATACCTTGGGGTAGACTTCTGGAGGGCTTTTAAAGTCGCTCCAAATATCGTCAGTGCTCTCGACTATCCATCGCCGACGGAAGGGCCAGATGCTGATCCCATGCGGGTGCTCACACCAGCACAAGCTGAAGAACTAGAACGGATCAAAAAGCAATTTCCTTCGTTCGCGGTGCTGGGATTGGGTAAAACAAGTCTAGAAGAACACGTTATAGAGATGGAAGACGACAGCATTCCCATCAAGCAACGACACTACCCAATCTCACCCGTCGTCCAGAAATTAATGTATGAGGAACTTGACCGTATGCTCGCACTAGGTGTGATAGAGGAAAGCAATAGTGACTATAGTTCTCCAGTTGTGCTGGTGCGAAAACCAGGCAAAAACAGACTTTGTTTGGATTCACGTAAAGTGAACGCCGCCACAAAAAAATTCGCATACCCCCTTCCACATATTGAGGGCATAATCAGTCGTCTCCAGGATACCCATTTTATTTCAAGTATCGACTTGAAAGATGCCTCCGTGGCCAACTCCAACTCATAACAATGGCTTTTCATGAAGTTCTTATCTAACGGCTCAAGACACTTTCGCCTTTCTTCGAGATTTTATGGGAGTATACGATGTATGAATTTATACAAGCTATATTTAACATCCCGTAGAACATAGCCATAGGCCATCTGTTTGTCTTCCTGCTACAGAACATGATAGAGCACATCTGATCCAATGTATCCACTCCTCCCTTTGTTTGATTATAAAACATAATCATCGCAGGTTTTCCAGTGCCTTCATTGATAGAAATTCCTTCATCACATGATGATAACATACATACCATGTATGAAACAAGCGTTAGAAGTCCATCGAAACCAAAAATGGAAGTTCCAACAGGTCTTGTGCGAGTATTTTTCAGTTCTTCAGGTATTTCTCGTTTATTTGATCCATTAGTTTTTGTTCCTCTTCCTAAATTAGCCTATTGAATAGACCTTTTAAAAAGGAACAATTACGTGCAAGGGTTTTTATTATTGAAAATGTTTGTTTGGCCCATAGGCATGCTTAAAACCGAAAATGCTACTAAATTCACCCATGCGTTTCTGAGAGAATGGTCACACTGGCCACTTTTCAGTATTTTTGGTACAACTCAAAAACTAAGCGGAATTTGACAATTTTACACTAAAAACTTTTTGTTCAAAATTAAATTTTCTATTGGAATGGATAGTTCAAAAATTTTACGAAAAAATTTAAGAAGGAAAAGTAAACAAAAACCAACTTAAAAAAAAAACGAAAAATCAAAGATTTTTAAATTTTTTTCTAAATTGTGCATAACTTTTTTCGGAGCAAAGATACGCTCAAGACATTCATGAACAAAGTAGACTAGAGTCTTACGGCTTTAATATGACATGTAAAAAAAGCCATATTATTTAAAAATTGACAGAGATATAGCCATTCAAACTTTACCATTTCTTATCATTTTCCGCAGTTTTTACCCGAAAGCCTATTTTTTGGTACTTTATGACAAATTTAACGTTCCTAGCACCTAATACCAAATCTTATATTAATCGGACCAGCCGTTTGGTCTGTAGGTCTGAACGCATTTAAAAACAGCCGAAAACGAAATTGCGAACTTACATCCGTTTTATAAATTCTCTAGTTCTAATGTCATATTATATCAAAATTTTGATTTCGAACATTTTTACGAAAGTGAAATTTGCCATATTGTACCGAAAAAGGGACTTTCGGGCCAAAACTGAGAAAAATTATAAGAAATGATAAGGTTTGAACGGGAATATCTCTGTCAATTTTGAACAAATATTAATTTTTGAACATGCCATATTAAAGCCTTAAATCTCTACTTTATTTTGTCGCTGCATGTATTGACCCTATCTTTGCTCCAAAAAAAGTTATGCACAATTTATTAAAAAATTAAGATATCCTTGATTTTTTGATTTTTTTAAGTTGGTTTTTGTTAACTTTTCCTGCTTAAATGTTTTCGTAAAATTTTTTGAACTATCCATTCCAATAGAAAATTTTATTTTGAACAAAAAAGTAATATATGTAAAATTGTCAAACTCCGCTTAGTTTTCGAGTTATACCAAAAATACTGAAAAGTGGCCAGTGTGACCATTCTCTCAGAAACGCATGGGTGAATTTAGTAGCATTTTTGGTTTTAAGCATGCTTATGGGCCAAACAAACATATTCAATAATAAAAACCCTTGCACGTAATTGTTCCTTTATACCTCTCATTTTCCGGTCTATTCAATAGGCTAAATAGGGCATGGCGTTGAGCATATATTTGGTCCCACTGTCACACACCATAAGAATTCTTAGGCCATATTTGTTTGGCTTATTAGGTATTTACATCCTAAAAGGGCAACGTCCTCTAAAGCCAAGTAGCTGTTCGTTTATTGTAAGGTGTGACCATGTGCTGCCATATTGCTCACAATGAATTATCAAATAATTCGCTGATTTCTATCATACCAGAGTAAAAATTATCATACGCAAAATAAAACAAACAAAATTAAATAATTCCAAAATTTCCCTAAAAAAAAAAAAACAAATGTATAAATATTAGGGTGGTCCTTATATTGGGTTTTTTTGAAATTCCAACTTGGATAGGCATCAAATTACTCTAAATAGAGAAACAAAAATTTTCGATTTTTTTCAGATTTTTATTTCACCCCCCTGGTCTCCCTTTTTTCACTTCAAGGTACAAATAATGGAGTAAGGGTGATTCTTGTAAGACGCGAAAAAAAAATCAGAACTTATAGATTAGATACAGACAAACAAAAAAATCTTATCGGAGGGGGGGTCTACTTCCCCTCGTTCAGACGGTAGGGGTAATTTTCTAAAAAATTGACCCAAAATAGAAAACAATTATTAAAAAACAACGGGACCACTTACAATGGAATGCTATAACTTTTTTTAAAGCCATGAATCCAGTCTCTCATATGTTTTTTAAATAAAGTTTTTACAGTTTCTGAAAAAAATAAATTTCAAACGTAAAAAATTATTATTTTAGTTTAAATTTTTGAGTTTTAAAATTATTTTTTTCAAAAACTATTTTCAATAAAAACTTGATTTAAAAAACATATAAGAGTCTGGATTCATTGCTTTAAAAAAAGCTATAGCATGCCATTGTAAGTTGTCCTGTTGTTTTTTAATATATTTTTTCTATTTTGGGTCAAAATTTTTGAAAACTACCCCTCCCGCCTGAACGGGGGGAAATAGACCCCCCCTCCGATACGATTTTTTGTTCGTCTGAATCTAATCTATAAGCTCTGATTTTTTTTAGCGTGTTATAAGAATCACCCTTACTCCATTTTTTGTACCTTGAAGTGAAAAAAGGGAGACCAGGGGGGTGAAATAAAAATCTGAAAAAATTAGGGAAATTGTTTTTCAATGTTTTGAATCGAATGAGGGCTATCCAAGACAATGTCCAATTTAAGGACCACCCTAATAAATATATACAAAATTCATTATTTACTATTAACATTTATTATTATTTTTCTTATAAGAAACACAAATTTTTTGATTTAAAATAAATATACTGATCATAACAAATAAATAGACATTTTAGTTATTTTATATGTACGTGTAAAACACAAGTACAGTAGACGCTCGATATAGTGAAGTAATAAAAACCAGTTTCGAGATTGTTCAAGAAGCTAAATATATCCCGAGGGAGGTCTTCACACATACGCGTTAACATTTTTGCCGCTTTGCTAGCACAAATAGCACTAGAATGACAAATGCACTTTGAATCATAAATTCCCGGACAGCTTTCTTCAAATCTCGATTTGACCGAGTTTTTATCACCCATCATGGTATTGCAACCATCAGACCCAATTCCATCAACGTTCTCAAAAGATACTTCACATATTTTAAAAGCATTTTCAACTGCTTCGAAAATAACTTTTGCAGACGCCGTTTCCACATCACCTTGGAACAAATCGACCAGGTCAAAAAACGAGCTTACAATTTTAGATCGATTTGTATCAAAGTATCTAACAATGCAATGATACACGTTGCTTTGTTGGAACTAACGTCCGTCGATTCATCAATCATTATACTAAATTTTATATTCTTGAGTTTTTCAACTAACTCTTCTTTCTGGCAGCAACCTTTGTTTTCTTACAAGTTACTCTTTCTGATTATTAAACAAAAATCTAAATATACCCATTTGGCATAATAATGTTTTAGTTCGAGTTTTATATGGTTGACTTTAAAAAATCATAACTCCGTTTTTACTCATCTGATCTTCATGATTAAGATCTTAAAATAAAGCCAACATGACACGCTACACAGTATAAGAAAATCATTGACAAGGGGCAAACGAGTTCACACAAGGGGTGAATAATCCCCCCTCCAATTCGATTTGCAGCATTCTAAATTCAAAAGTTGATGAAAAATTTCACTATTTGAATTGATTTTTAGCTCAAATTGAAGCCCATTTAATTATTTTAAAATGGTAGAGCAAAGTTATAATCGCAAACCCGGCCTTAAAGGTTGAAATAGCCAATAACTGAAAAAAACCGCGAAAATTTCTCGGTTTTATGCATATCTCACAAAGTTGCGTTCGGCGCTCGACGTCGAAAACTTGGATTATTGGTAAGGCCAACATCATAAACAACTCATCTAAAAATCAGAACTACCGGATCTGAGGCCAGGGCCGGACAAGCTATACGTGCAAGCGGTGCAAATGCACAGGGCGCTGAACCCAAGGGGCGCCTTGAGCAGGCATTAACAAAGCCACTTCTCGTAACCACTACCTAAACCTACCTACTTTTTAAATTTTTATTTCTCACACCAATAGTGATATCCAGTATATAACTACCAGTAACCAGTTTATTCTGAATTTAAAAACTGTTGTAATATACATACATAACTATATCTATCTACTATTCCAAAAATAAGTCGATGTCTATCTTCCTATTCTCACCCACAGTAACAAAAAACTACATCACAAAATCTTTGAAAAGTGCACGATTTTGTTCGCCTTTACCAACAGATACCTACCTATTTGTTATTTTTCTCTTTTTCAAACTGTCGACGATATTCTCAGCTCACTCACCATCGTGTGTGTGAGTGAAGGCATTTAATTTATTTTCATAACCCAAACCCACCCCTATGCTGTGCAACAAAAAACATAATTCTTCAACTGCAAATACAGACAATTAACACTACAGCCAGCATGGTGATAACATGCGCACGATAACAGTGTTTCTATATGACATCGAAGCCAGAAATGTTAATCTAACAGAAATTCTTAGATGAAAAATTCATACTCATTGACATAACAGCGCGCAAATTAAAAATTTGCGTCTATGAATTAAACTCTTCTGGTTAAGTGTTTTTTATGTTTTAGTTTGGCATTGGCTTCTATCGATGAGTGAAATATGAAATTGTAGTACTGTCTTATTGTGTGTTGAGACAAAGGATTGAAATATGGAAATAATGAATGATGATGATGCGATGATTTATGATTATGATGATGTTTGTCGTTAATGAGAGAATTTTGTTTATTCAATTTCTCTTTTTCTCTATTTTTTTGTTGTTGCCAGGCATTATTTTCATTAAGAAAAAAGGATTTTTTGACATATCTAATTTCATTATTTGTGTGCCAGTGTTCTTATTGTGGTCAAACTAAAAAACTCAAAATAAAAGAAAGGAAAAAGAATCTATATTGAGAGTATATTATGTAGATCTGCTATGCGCAGAGTCAGAGTCCAGTAGTAATTAGTTTATAGAACGTCTAGCGTGTTTACATTTTTGCTAAAGGCTGAATATAATTCTGAAGTATAAAATCTTTTTGTATAAAATAATGAACATTAAAGTGGTTCTTACATAGTTCAAATTCAAACAAATTCAGTTTTTATTATGTATTAACAAAAGTGTCGTGTCCATCTACAACCTAGGTACCAACATAGTTAAGAGAGTAGGTAGGGACAAAAAAGTGTTAAATAAAAAAAAGCATTGCAAAGTCTACCCCTTGGGTAAAATGAAGATATGATTTCTTCCACCATTGACCGCAATTGATGGGCGGTATTGATGAAGTATGCGCAGGGCGCTAATTTCACTCGGGCCGGCCCTGTCTGAGGCAGAGCCCTCCCACCGAAGAAAAAGGATACTAGACTGAAAAAAATGAAGTTGATCATGTTAATTTCAGTTTTCTCATAATTAATATATATAATATAATATAATAATAATTTCAGTTTTCTCAAAAACTAGAAGTCATTTTAGCATTTGGTTTTCAGTTTGAAAATTGGCATTGAAAATCAAAAACAAAAATAGTACTTAATACCATAAAATAAAAAAAAAAAACAAATAGATTAACAAAAAAAATCGTCTTTTTCTTAAAATTTTGAGTTTGAAAGTAAATTTTTCAAAAACTATCAGCTAAAAAATGTTTATTTAAAAATAAAATTAAAGAATGGATTTCTGGCTTTAAGATGAGCAATGGATTTTTGTCCAGATATTACCATTGTTTTTTTAAAGTTATTTTTCTATTTGAAGTCAACGTTTCTTAAAATTGCCCCTCGTGCCTAAACGGGGGGATATATACCCCCCATCCAGTACTATTGTTTTCTTCTTTTGGTCCAATCTACACGCTCGATTGCTTTGATGCAGCATATTTCAAAGACCATGTTTTTGTTATTATACTATTTTATACACTACTTGTTGTTTTAAATTTTGTATTGCTATATTTTGAAAAGCCGTCCCTTGGAAACTGTTTGTCTACAGAACCGGCTTTGGAGCAAATTGAAGCAAATTTAGTAAAGTTGAAATCGTAGAGCAATGTTTTATTCGGGAATTAAGGCGTAATGGTTAAATGGCCAATAAGTGAAAAAACCGCGAAAAATTCGCGGTTTTTTGGGTTTTTACCAATGTTGCGTTCGGTGCTCGAGGTCGAAAAATCGGATTTATTACTAGGCCAACAGCATAAACAACTTGTAACAACACATTTTTATTATTTTATTATTTTGTAAACAACGTATTATTATTATATTATTATTTTAAGATTTCAAATCTGCCTTTGACTACACTAATATTTTGTTTAACTAATATTTTGTTCTTTGCATTATATACATAATAATTTTGTATGAAAGCTTATATTCAAATTGCCTTTGACTATGTTTTGTAAATGATCACATCTTCTTTGCTTTTTTTTTTGTGTTCTTAAAATATTTCTTTTAAATTTCAAAGCCTACTAATTTCAAATAATAGCTCATTTTTCTCACTATAAAAGGAGAACCAAATTTAGAATTAAATTTACTTTCGAATTGACCAGGGAACTGGCAGGTAATATCTCAGAGGTATCACATACCGCTTTTTATTGCTTGCTTGTCTTTCTGGGACAGTATTTGTTGTGTTTTCTCTATTGCGATTACAGCGGACCACGCCCGCATAATAGCAAAGAAAAAACATAATAAAAACAACACCAAGTAGAAGTTAAATGTTTAAGGCTTACATGTTTTTATAGTATTCGTTTTGTTTTAATAAAAATTGTTTTGTTTAAATATATCCTCCTGTGTATAGACTTTTTATTTGGAGAAACCCCTACAATTTGCTCTACCGACTTACCATCACGCTACATTGGCACCCAACTAGTGGCCCATTTTAATTATATACACCACACTGGATACTACCAGAAAAAGCGAACGCCTAAACAAACATATTAAGAACAACATGGCACTCTCAGCTGATCAACTCCAAGAGCTGTTGTCGGCGATCAACTCAAAATCTGAGCCCAATGGCAGCTTCAGCCATTGCAGTGAGCGTTTCCGAGGACAAAGAGATCCATCCATCGTGGAAGGTTTCATCGCCACAATAACGATCTATAAGGAGATTGAGCATATCAGCGATGCTGATGCCATTAAGGGATTCCCTCTTCTCCTCCAAGACAGCGCCATTTTATGGTGGCAAGGCATCAAACACGAAGCCAAGAAGTGGAAAGATGTTGTCTCACTTTTGAGGAATGCATATGCACCTGCGAAACCAGCGTACCGCATTTTCTTAGACATTTTTGAACATCGACAAAAGCCAAACGAGTCAACAGACGACTTTATTTGTACCAAACGAGCGCTATTTTCACAACTTCCGCAATCAATCTCATCCGAATCAATGATGATCGACATGATATACGGATTGCTGAGTCTTAAAGTACGCGATGGAGTAGCAAGAGACAGCATCAACACCTTCTCCGAACTCTTGATAAAAGCTAGAGCTGTCGAACTTTCGGCATCGGAAAAATCTGATGCCAGGCGCTCTCAAAAAGTGGATACTGTAGTAAAGAAAAGGTGCAGCTTCTGCAACTACCCTGGACATACAGTTGACGAATGCCGGAAAAAAGAAAAAGCGCAAGTTGAGCCAAAGCTACATTGCTATAAATGCAAGGCTCCAGGATTTGTCCGCTCCAACTGTCCGAATTGTAAAGAACTGCCAAAAGGACCCGCCACGGTTTCCTTCAAGATGACAATAGGAACTGACCTGCCAACCATACCTGTAATCTCATATGGCGAAAAGGGCATAGCATACTTGGATACAGCCGCCCGAACAAGTGTTGCTGGACGAGAATTATTTATACATCTTGTCAAAAATGGATCCAAGTTTACCCAAGTCAATGCTGACATCACCTTGGCGGATGGAAACTTAACAAATCAAGAAGTTTACATCACTCATACGAAGATTACAATTGGCAATCGAACAAAGCCCATCAAGTTCATTGCATTACCCAAGGCAAGCGATAACAGAACCTTGATAGGTATAGATTTTCTTGAAGAAAATGGAATGGTTTTAGACCTCGGACAGAGGGTATGGTACTTCGCAGACCAGAAGAATAAAGCATTCGACTTCTATGACACATCTCATACTCAAGTTTTCAGAAAATCTCCACCGAAATCTAACCAAATCGCTCCAATACTACCGCTCGAGAAGATGACTTCACATGAAAACAATAATAAGATGTCACCACCAGAATGAAAGAGACCTACAAATAACTCACAAGAATCACCACTTCTAAACGCACTCAAAGAGCAGCAATCAGCCTTCCTCACATGGTTTGACAACATACAAATTATATCTCCTATCGGTGCAACGCCAAAGACAGAAGAACATTTTGGACCTGATCCACCTCTTAAAAGGAAGCGAACGAACAAAACCAGCAACAATAATTATTCCCCGCAGTCGATCCAAAACATTTTTAAGGGTTCCTTAAGAAGCAATGATGTCACGCCTGATCGGAAACATGGGAAGACAAATTTATTCCCTCCTCTTATTCGCAGAACAGAAGAAGTTGAACTTGAACCATACTTCACAGAGATTCTCCTTGCTGATATCCAGTTAAGAGACGATGAAGCACGAGAAATCAGCTCTCTTGATAAAAATTGTTTAAATAAAATATTAAAAGATTATGAAATTTGTTTTAATGGTTTATCTGAACCAACACCTTTTGCAGTTCATAGAATTGATACTGGTGAACATGAAGCAGTTGCAACAACTCCATATCGTCTTTCACCCACAAGAAAAGCTCAGTTAAAAATGGAACTGGAAAAGATGCTTGATTCTAATATTATAGAGGAATGCGAATCTCCTTGGGCTGCACCGGTTGTTTTGGTTCCAAAAAAAAATAATACCATACGAGTTTGCATTGATTATAGAAAATTGAACAACCTCACAATACCAGATCCATATCCGCTACCAAGAATTGATGATCTCCTACACTCAACAAAGAAAACACAGTTCAAAAGTACCCTTGACCTTCAATCTGGATATTATCAAATTAAGGTTGCAGATGAGGATATCGATAAAACTGCTTTTATCACACCGTTTGGTATGTTTTGCTTTAAGCGTTTGCTTTGGCTTACGAAATGCTCCAGCAACCTTTCAGAGACTAATAGATAGATTCCGCAATGGATTACCTGGCATTCTTCTCTTAACATATCTTGACGATCTCATAGTTTGTTCAAGTAGCTTTGAAGATCATCTATCTGACTTGAAACAAATCTTCGAGCGTCTTAAGATCTTTAAACTTAAGGTCAACAGGGAAAAATCAAATTTTTGCTTTCCCAAAGTCAAATATCTTGGACACCTTATCACCAACCATGGTATAGAAGTCGATCCAGATAAAACTATTGCAATATCAAATCGAACAGAACCTAGAAACGCCAAACAGGTTATTTCCTTTCTACAAACCTGTTCATGGTACCGACGGTTTATCGAAAACTTTTCTGACATAGCGAAACCTTTAAGCAACCTCACAAAGAAGAAAACGTTATGGAAATGGGGTAGAGAAGAACAATCGTCGTTTGATACCCTAAAATCCCTCCTAATTTCTGCACCAGTCCTACAACAGGCGTGTGATAATCAACCATTTTGTTTGAAAACAGACGCCAGCAACTATGCCATTGGAGCTGTTTTGGTCCAGGGGGAGAAAGCTGACGAACATCCCATCGAGTATGCATCTAGACTTCTCACGACCTCTGAACGAAACTATTCAACTACGGAACGTGAAGCATTAGCGATTGTCTGGGCTGTCAATAAATTCCGCGGCTACATAGAAGGCGGTGAGGTAACTCTCATAACTGACCATCAACCCCTTAAATGGCTCATGAGCTTAAAGTCACCAACAGGCCGGCTTGCCAGATGGGCTCTCCAGCTGCAGCCCTACAATTTTAAGATCGAATACACACCAGGTAAAACAAATACAGTAGCTGACATGCTTTCAAGACCACCTTGTGATAAAAATGAACACCAAGATAACAGTTGCCAAATTTGCAACTTTCAAATCGATTTTCCTGCAAGAAGATCCAAAGAAATCCGAGAAGCTCAACTTCAAGATGATCAGCTTAAAATCATTATTGAATTATTTGAAAACAACGATGAGAATATTTCCCGTTGGACATCTCGAGGCTATATTTTAAATGATGGTATCTTATATAGATACTCATCCGAATCCGATGCCGAGAATGCACAATTAGTTATACCACAGCAGGAACGCGGTTCGGTACTCCACAACTACCATGATGCTGTTTCAGCTGGTCATTATGGAATCGACAAAACCTTTGCTAGAATCGCTTCCCGTTATTACTGGCCTGGAATGCGAAACGATATTACCAAACATATAGGTAACTGTCTTCCTTGTTTGAGATATAAGCTAAGCAACTTAAAACCTATGGGTTTACTTCAAACCGTTTCAAGCAACCAACGCTTTGAAGTATTATCTGTTGACTTATTTGGCCCCTTACCAAAAACTGAAGAGGGATTTCAATGGATACTTATAACCGAGGACCTTGCCAGTAGATGGGTCGAGATATTTCCACTCAAAGAAGCTACAGCTGAAAATTGTGCAGTCACTTTGTTAAATGAGATCTTTCTCCGCTACGGAACACCACGGCGCCTTTTGACTGATAACGGCACACAATTCATCTCAGCTTTAATGCAGCAACTAACTCACACTTTGGGAATACAACAGACTCTTACTCCAGTATACCATCCAGAAGCAAATCCAGTTGAGCGTAAAAACAGGGATTTGAAGACACAGTTAAGCATCCTTGTGGGAAATAACCACGCTTCATGGGCTCGAGATCTACCGTCTATAAGGTTCGCTATGAACACAGCAAAATGCCAAAGCACTGGTTATACTGCATCCTACTTAACATTTGGACGGGAACTTAGAACGTTTGATGACGTCACCCACGATATAAAAAGTATCATCCAATCCGAAAACTTTATTCCCCAAATTACTCCCAGGCTTATTCGACTAACTGAAGTCATGCGAAATGTCCAAGAAACCACGGAAAAATGCCAAGATAATAATAAAAAGCACGCAGATAAGAAAAGACGTCCACAAACACAATTTCATGTCGGAGATTTAGTTCTTGTGAAGACACATGTACTTAGTAAATCCACAAAACATATAACATCAAAATTCGTGCCCCGAAGAGATGGTCCATATATCATTATTCAACAATTCGGAAAATCCACATACCAAATCGCCGCTAGGGATGAGCCATTAATTCCATTAGGAACATACCATGTTTCATCTCTCAGCAAGTTTAACCTTCCAAACGATGCAACTACTGAAGCACCTATTCGAACTTTAAGAAGAAGGGGAAGACCTCCTATTAATCCTGTCGCATCGTCGAGACGACTTCAGCTCCAGAGGGGGAGACTGTAACAACACATTTTTACTATTTTATTATTTTGTAAACAACGTATTATTATTATATTATTATTTTAAGATTTCAAATCTGCCTTTGACTACACTAATATTTTGTTTAACTAATATTTTGTTCTTTGCATTATATACATAATAATTTTGTATGAAAGCTTATATTCAAATTGCCTTTGACTATGTTTTGTAAATGATCACATCTTCTTTGCTTTTTTTTTTTGTGTTCTTAAAATATTTCTTTTAAATTTCAAAGCCTACTAATTTCAAATAATAGCTCATTTTTCTCACTATAAAAGGAGAACCAAATTTAGAATTAAATTTACTTTCGAATTGACCAGGGAACTGGCAGGTAATATCTCAGAGGTATCACATACCGCTTTTTATTGCTTGCTTGTCTTTCTGGGACAGTATTTGTTGTGTTTTCTCTATTGCGATTACAGCGGACCACGCCCGCATAATAGCAAAGAAAAAACATAATAAAAACAACACCAAGTAGAAGTTAAATGTTTAAGGCTTACATGTTTTTATAGTATTCGTTTTGTTTTAATAAAAATTGTTTTGTTTAAATATATCCTCCTGTGTATAGACTTTTTATTTGGAGAAACCCCTACAATTTGCTCTACCGACTTACCATCACGCTACAAACTCAGGAAAAAATCAGAACTTCCGGACCTGACGCTAGGTCTAAAGTATATAGTTACTGGACTATAATTGTGCGATTGAAAATTTTATTTGCACAAAAAATTCTTTGAGTGTTTTGTCATTGATTCGTATAGCATTTAAGTTTCAAATTCATTGATCAAATTCAAATTTCTGATCGCTTTAATCTACTGCATAGGCTAGGCTGCGGCTAATGGCACATTTATTATGTGCCATAAAAAAATGTAACAAAAAATAATGTCTTGTTGAAAAGAGTTCAATGAACAACGAAAATGAAAGAGTACACGAGTTAAGAAGTGCCAAAAATGTAGTAGAAGGCTGACAGCTGCATTCAGAAAAAGTTTAAGAAAAAGAGCAGATTTATATATGTTTAACTTGATTTATTTTAAATTTGAATAGCGAAATTTTGTATTTAAGTCAAATATCACAATTATCATACATTTTGCGTATGATAATGAATTTCAATCATACATCATACAGGACCACAAATTATGCTACATGTAGCATAATTATTCTACGGTTAGCAGCACTGGGTGTGATCCAGGTGTATAATTATTTATGCATTGCCGAATGAACAAATCCCATATTTTTCGGATAGGAACAAAAACATCCTCTTGCCTTAGTTATGGCCGCAATGTTTTGTCATCCATCCTGAGACACCTTATCAAAAAATTAAAATGATCTCGGCTCAGTACTGAAACATAAATCATTGAGGAAGATCGGTCAAATAATTCTTCTGTGGATAAGTGGTTGTCTTTCCTCATTGCTGTCAAAACCAAAATTCCAATCAATGCTTGAATTTCTTCCATACAGGTGTCTTTGAACGTTGCAGAAGTCATGTAGTCCTGCTTTTCCAGAGAAATTTCGACATTAGTCCACTGAATTATTTCCGTCAAAATTTCTTCGGTAAAAAAGGCATTGGGATCATAGAGTTTGTTGCAAATACGGCCCTTGAAGCTCTAACAATGTTCATTTTGATGACTCTGGAATTTCTTATTGCTTTCTTTGTTGATAACGTATATTTATTTATTTATTTATTTATTTATTTATTTATTTATTTATTTATTTATTTATTTATTTCATCAATTGATTTCAAAGATCTGCTGATTACAAAATTCAAAAGTATATTTACACAGTTTGGGTAAGATACAAAACATATAATTCATTATTGGTCTTACATAATAAAACAAATTTAATGCAAATTAATTACAAACAAAAGAAATCAATTACATAACTGAAGTATCATTTTTTTTAAAAAGATCCCTCTTCATGCAAAGGTCGATTTCATTGCTTACTCCGTTAAAAAGTTTTAAAGAACGTGTTATAGGTTCATTTAACCCGTAGTTAGTCCTATGAGGAGCTATGTGGAATAATTCACTTCTGTTTCGAAGCATTCGTATAGGAACATGGAAGGGAATTAGTGAAAGCAATTCCATAGAGGATATTCGATTGTCTAAAATATCTTTTATAAATAATATACAGTGCACTTGCCTGCGACATTTAAGCGTTTTCAAATCAATGAGAGAGCACCTTGACTTATAGTTCGGTAAGGATCCAACCCAATTAAATTTTCTCAGGGCATAAGTGGTGAATCTTTTTTGAATCCTTTCTATTCTCAAGACATTATTTTCGTAAAATGGCGACCAAACAACACAACAATACTCTAAAACTGGTAAAACTAAAGACATAAATAAAGTCTTAAGCGTGTACGCATCCTTAAAATCATTTGAATTTCGTTTTAAAAACCCTAACAAAGAATTACCTCTAGAGACAACATAATCAATGTGTGTTCTAAAGTCTAACTTTGAATCAAAATGGACTCCAAGATCGTTTACTGTATTGACTCTTAAAAGGCTAAAATCATGGAATTTGTATTCAAAATTTATAAGAGATGGAGATCTTGTAGCACTTAATATTTTACATTTTGAATAGTTCAGTTCCAGATGATTGTAGCCACACCAATTTAAAAAATTGGTTATGTCTGACTGAAGAAATAGACAATCTGTGAGAGAAGACGTTGAAATAAAAATTTTTACATCATCTGCGTACATCAAGCAGTTACAATATCGTAAGACAGTAGGTAGGTCATTGGTGAATATAATGAAAAGTAAAGGGCCCAAATGACTCCCTTGTGGAAGACCCGACAAAACTTCCATAGTGTTTGAGGTGCAGCTATCTATCTTTACAATCTGCTTTCTATTGGATAGATATGATTTTAACCATTTAGTGAAAGCCCTGTTAAATCCCAACCTTGCTAATTTTTGTAAGAGAAGACCATGATGAATGCGGTCAAATGCTTTAACAAAGTCAGTGTAGAGAACATCAACTTGTTTACCATTTTCCATTTGATTGCTACAAAAATTTGTAAAAAGGCTTAAATTTGTGCAAGTCGATCTACCTTTTAAAAAGCCATGTTGGTATGGAGATAATGATTCCTTAACAGAAAAGTAGAGTCTTTGAGTAATCATTTTTTCAAAAAGGTACCGTAGAAAGTTTAGAAATAGGTCTATAATTTTTTACTAAATGCTTAAGACCACTTTTGTATACAGGATCAATGAAGGAAATTTTCCATTCGTCCAGGAAAACACCAGTTGAAAGAGATGTATTAAAAATACGGGACAAAACATAGCATAAAGAAGTTGAACATTTAGATAGTAGAATAGGAGGGATCAAATCAAAACCAGCTTTTTTTGTCGTATCAATATCATTTAAGCACTCCAGAACATCCTGTTCAGAGAAACTTCCTAACGAAAAGTCGGTTAAGGGATTTATATCTATATAAAGCTCACTTGTATCCACGATTAGGTCACTGTTATATGAAGTTTGAAAGAATTGGGCAAAGAGGTTGCATGAAGATTGAATATCATCTCATTTTTGACTTTCATATTCCATATTTTGGGAAACGATGAAACTTTTCTCTTGGAGTTTAAAAACACCCAGAAAGATTTAGAATTAGTTTTTATATTTGATTCAGTATTATTTATATTTATTTATTTATTTATTTGTTTGATCTACAAGCTTAAAGCTAACAGATTATTCAGCTTATATATCTAAAGTAGGTAAATAACTAAAAAATATTATCAGTATATGGGTGATTCCGTCCCAACTGTGATTCTTTGCGTCCAGTGCTTTTTTTGTTATTTAATGTAAAATGTTGGTATACATTTTCGGTTCATATTGTGTAAATGGCTATTTACTACAATCTACATTCGATACCATGATCAAATTTGCTACTTCCTCCACATGGCTTGGAAAAATGTAGTCAAAATGTCAGTACCGTGGCTTGTCCGTTCCTTGTTTTTTCGATTAAATCTACTTTTTTCTAATGAAATACTTCATTGAATTGAAATGTTGTGCTTAGAAAACCTTGAGTGCAATACTTGCTTGACAAAATTATGCAAAAATTGAGTCAAAATACTTATTGCTTAATAAAATAATTATGATTTAATGTTGTCCGAGGATTTTCTTTTATTTTTTAATTCAAAAGATTTTTCGCTGAGCCGCCATATTGTTTTTGTTTCAAGACGTTTGTATGGTGGTTTTCTAAAAGAGGCACCATTTATGAATAGATAAAGACAGTCGTTTTATTTTGTTAACGTTGTTGCACTTTAAGAGTGATATGTTTTCATTCGAAGAAAGTGTGTCACAAATTAATTTGTCAGTACCGTGGTAGTATTTTTAAGCATGTTACAACATGTTTTTGGTTGGTTATCAGAATTTTGTATTCCTTTTAACGACATATTTATGTTAAAATCATCCTGGAAGTTATTTTTCTCATTAGCATAGAGAAGTTAGGCCACATAAACTGTCTAAATGTCAGTACCGTGGATGTCAGTACCGTGGCACCGTGAACGTTAATTAAATTATTTCTTGCAATAATATTTACTTTCTACCAATTTTCTTTATTAAAACGGTAGGAATACCTCGAAAAAACCAAACAAAAATTATTCCGTGCCATAAAAACTAAGTAATAACCCAGCACAAAGAAAAGGGTTGCCATTCAGAAGAATAGACTACAAAAACGAAAAAGTTATACATATTTAAGGAAAATAAAGGAAGTAGAAATGTCAAAAGGTCTAAATATAACAGTTAATCTAGAATCTCAACAAAAAAAGGTCAAAAAGAGAGAAAACAAAATACAAATAAAAAAAAGTAAAAGAGCTTCATTATCGTCTATTCCAGTTTTAGTACATTTCACCGTATTTTTTGTTCTTTAAAAGTTGTAGCAAAATGCTTTTACAGATTTTATACTCTGACTGAATGAAGCCAGAGAAACGAAACAAAAATTGTTTCCAATATGTTTTAATTTTTGAAATTTTTTTAAAAAAAGAATCACAGTTGGCAGAGAATCGCCCATATAACACTAAATTGATAAGTTATTTAATGATTTTTTAAATATTAATCTAGGTTGACTTAAATCAATTTGGTTGCAAATTGAGTTGAAATTCGCTATACATCTTGATAGAGGTTCATTTGATCCATAGCAAGTTCTATGATGAGGTTGAAAAAGCAAATACCGTTGTCTAAGTAGTCTCTCGGGAGCATATAATGGAACTAAAGCTAGCAATTTTGGACATTTTATATGATAACACAAGATATCTCTTACAAACATTATGTCATGGGCTTTGCGGCGGTTATCCAGTCTAGAGATGCCTAAAAATAAGCACCTTGCCTCGTAGCTTGGTGAGAATCCCCACCTCATTTTAACAAAAATGAATTTCGTAAATCTCCTTTGGATTTTTTCAATACGATTAGATTGCACCTGGAAAGCGGGGCACCAGACAGTATCGCAGTATTCAAGAATGGATCTCACTAATGCGTTATATAAGGATAATAGAGCATGAGGATCGGTAAAGTCCACTGTATTCCTTTTAATAAATCCAACCATAGAATTTGCTTTTGACGTTATAAAATCAACATGATCACTGAATGATAAAGTCCGGTCAAAAATTACTCCAAGATCTTTAACTTTTTCTAACCTATTCAAAGGGACAGAATCTACAGAGTAACTAAATAAAATAGGCACAGAGCTTCTATAAAATGATACCGCATTGCATTTTTTTTATGTTGAGTAGAAGATGATTTTTCTTACACCATAATAATAAAAATTCGAAATCCTGCTGCATACTGTAGCAATCATTTATGTTTGATATGCTTGAAAACATTTTTAAGTCATCTGCATAAAGAAGAACCTGAGCGAATTTGAATATAGATGTTACATCATTAATGAAAATAATAAATAAAAGCGGTCCCAGATGACTCCCCTGTGGCACCCCTGATGTGCAATGGAATTCTCTGGAGAAGAAATTTCCAAGTTTCACCAACTGTATGCGGTCAATCAAAAACGATGCTATCCAATTCAGAAGCTTTGAATGAAATCCAAAGCGCCTTAATTTTTCTATCAGTATGGTATGATTAACTGAATCGAAAGCTTTACTGAAGTCAGTATATATGACATCAATTTGCTTTCCTTTTTCAATCTGGTTAATGGCAGATGAAGAAAAATACGAAAGATTTGTAGAAGTGGACCTACCACTCACAAATCCATGCTGCAGCTCCGAAATATGTTCTTTTACAAAAAATTCCAGCTTGGCTTTGACTATGCTTTCGAAAAGTTTTGGGATTGCAGAAAGTTTGCTTATACCTCTGTAGTTCTCAACGTTATTTCTTGAACCTGCTTTGTAGATTGGAACAACATAAGATATTTTCCATTCATTAAGAAAAATCCCCTCTCGCAATGACAAATTAAAAATAATGAGTAAAGCTAAACTAAGGTTTTCAATACAATTTGTTAAAACAGAAGCAGGGATACCATCAGCACCAGGGATTGTATTTGGTTTAAGCTGTTTAATTGCAGATATGATATCGTTAATATCCAAAACTATCGATCCTTAATCTACCGGTGTAGTACATATAGTTTCTTGGTTTAAATTAACGTCACGTTTTGAGTATACAGACTCAAAAAACTGAGCGAAAAGTTCACAAGCTGATTGTGTATTATTTGCCGAAGTTGAGCCATACTCCATTATCTCTGGTAGTCCATAAGAGCAACGTTTTGATTTAATGTACACCCAAAAAAATATTTCGTAAAATCACTACAAAATAATTTCGTTAATTCTTTTTATCGTGCATTCTACAAAGTTTTGTTAATTGAACAAATATTTCGTAGGAAAAATTGAATACGAAAATTTTGTGTTACAAACAATTTGTACAATAAACGAAGAGCATTTCGTAAATTTCTTTTGAACGAATTTTAGTTACATGTACACATCATTTCGTTCTTTTTACTAAATATGGATGAAATAGGGGAAATGCTAAATGATTTCTTAATATAACAAAACATTTGTAAATTCATCAAAACAACCGACAAGTAATTATAAAAATCTTTCGTAAATAGTACGAATGTTATTTTCGTTACTCAAAATATGTTTAATATTTGAAAGACTTAGGGCTTGTTTCACAATGTTTGAATAAAGTTCTGATTAGATATCCGACACATAAATATTAGCACAGGGTAATAAGTCCACAAAAGAAAAATTCTCAATTATTGTCTTATGACCCACCTGATTAAGTTATGAATTCATACGCAATTTTTTATTTGTGAATATATGACCCTGCCTCAGAATTTATGTGCCGAATAACTAATCAGAACTTTACTCAGAGAATGTGAAACAGGCCCTTACTTTACTAAGAGATGATTACGGGTAGACATTTTCATAATTTGTGTTTCCACCGTAATGGAGTTTGGAGGTGACAAAAGGCAATGGAAGTAAGTAATTTTGAAAATAATAATTTATACAAATTTTTTGATCTGTTCTTATTTTGTTTAGTTTCCAGGATCAAATTCCAGCTTATGCTTCCTCTTGTGGAAAGTGACAAATCATCCAAAAAGTAGTCCTCTCAGAACTGTAGGACCCCTCTATTATTTGCCGACTTACTTCACATCAGTTAAGCTTAGAAAATATTTGCTTATGCCTGGTCTCTGGTTCTCCACCAGCCGGGCGTAAGCCCACACTAATACATTTATATTCGTACAAATAATTTGTACTAGATTTATAGTCCAAAGATTTCGTAGAGTGTACAAAATTTTCAAAAGCATTTCGTTTATTCTACTAAATTTTTGAAAAATATTTCGTTAATTCAACTAAAGTTTTGTTCACAGTATACGAAAGTTTCGTAGTATTAACGAATGCAATACAAATGATATTTGTATATTCACGAAAGCCAATTTGTACAAATTACGAAAGTTATTCGTGGTTTTGCACCACGAAAGTTTCGTAAGATATACGAACTTTTTGGTTAAATACACCAATTATTTTTTTGGGTGTATGACCAGAAACATCTACTATCTTCTTTAAGTTTACTTTCTATGCCCATGACATAATTCTTGTGTAAGAATTTACTTAAAACGTTAAAATCTTTTCTTAATTTACTAAAATTAGCTAAATCAAGTTCATTTCCAGAGTATTTATATTTTTTGAAAGCTTTAGTTCTTAAGTTTTTCAAGTGAGAAAGTTGTCTATTATACCATGGAGGCTTATTATTTTTTTTATTCGATAACAACGGAACAAAACTTTCAACCCCAGTCATAATAATTTCAATGAATCGATCGTATATAGATTGTAAACTTTTATTAATAAATTCAATTTCCCAGTCAATGGTATTTAACCAAGCATTAAATGCAATGAAATTAGTTTTAGCATAGTTACGTTTTGGCGTAGAGTCGGTTTCGCGAGAAGGGTTATAGAACTCGAATTTCAGCTCAATCTGCTCATGATGAACAGAGTTGTTCAACAAAGGAAAAGGACATTTTAACACATCAACCTTAACATCATTTTCGCATATAAATACAAGATCCAATAATCTGTTTAATGAATTTATATATTGCCTATACAAAAATTTATTTAAAAAATCAAATTCTTTCCTTAACTGAAAAAATCTAACACGGTCTTCGAGAATGTTTGTTGATTTATAACGCTTAAATGCCTTATTCTTGGCATTTTCTAAATTTTTAATCCTTGAGTTGAACCAAGGAAGCTTAAATGTTTTTTTCTTGACTGAGGTAGGAACAAAACGTTCTATTCCTTCAAACACAATACTTTTTAAAAGAGTATACATATCCTCTAAGGATTTACTCTCCAAAGAATCCTTCCAGTTTATTGCATTAAAGAAGCTATTGAGCGCAATAAAATCTGCCCTTGCATAGTTGTAAATTTTAAGATCATTATTAGACAAAACAGAAGCATAATCATAATATTCAAATGTCAAACAAACAGCTTTATGATGAATAGAATTTTTTAGAAGAGGGAACTCCGACATTTTTAGGTAGTATTTTAAGTCATTGTTTATAAACACTAAATCTAAAATTCTTCCCAAACAATTTTTTATATTATTAATTTGAAAAAGACCCATAGCAGAAAATGAATCAACGAGTAACACCTCTATATCACTTTATATTCTAACCTCTTATAATGTTTGTTCGTAAAGTTATTACTCTGCGAGACGCCGAAGCCGATGACGAAAATGAAGGTGCTGCTGACAATTCATCTTCACTTTATATTTGATCTTGCACATCATCTACAAAGCCGTCCTCAAAGTCACTATGGATGTCGTCCTCACTCTCATAGTGTTCAAACTCACTGTCGGTGTCTTGCGCTTAGATCCCGTCGTCACTTTCTAAAAGAGCGGATAAAGTACTGTGTTCTTCGAAGTTTTGGATAAACTAAACGGACAACTTGTTATTCAGGATATTTAAAAAGAGAGGACATTTTTTTTTTTTCATCAGGTTATCTTTCCAGAGTTAAATAATGTAAGCAAATGTTTGATATACAGAGCTCGGAAAGTACACGTTTTTTACACATTGGTAGAGACCCTCTTAAATTGTGTTTTTGTTTATAATATTTATAATGAATACATACAAAAATGTAACTATCCTACAGAAATCACTTAGGCAAATTTTTGACGAACGGAGCTCTGAAGATATGCGTTTTATGCACTTAGGTTTTTCTCAAAATTTGTTGCTTCTTCGAAAAAAGTGCTATGATCTATTTTTTTGTAAAATTTTATGAGCTAAAATATTATTTCTCTTTTTATTTTAAATAAATTAATTGTTTTCGAGATAGGTATTTACAAGAAAACTGAACTTTGTACAAAACCAAAAGGTTCATTTTGAACTAATATAGCTTCAATATTCTTAAACTTACAAAGTTCGTTAAGATAGATAGATGTTTTATTTCGTTATAAGTTTTACAATGGTTTGTTACCGCACATTTTACATTATAGTGATTTGATACTATGTATCTTACAGCTAGAACATTATTTTATATAGATTTTAAGTTTATTTTATTAATTTACATAATCATTTCTGGAGGAAACACGACAAAAACCTCCCTTAGAGAAAAAAAAAAAGAAAAAATATTTATAAGATAATAGCTTACGATAACTTAAAACTAATGACTAGAAAAAAAGAAATGTACCTAAGTGAATATTTGAACGGGAAAGTTACAACTAAAAAAAATAATGGATAAATTAAGCGAAGAAATGATGAGAAAGAAAATTAATTGGTAGTGAAAAAATTTCACAAAAAAAAAAAAGAAAAAAAAAATTATTATGATCACAGTAAAAACAGAAATTAAACATTGAAAAAGAATTAATACATATTGAATATAAATGTTTGTGTAATTAACATAAATACAAATAAATGACACGTCAATAAATAAATAATTAAGAAATAAATAAATAAATAATAAATAAATGAATAAATAAATAATAAATAAATAAATTAATAACAAAACAAACAAACAAATAAATAAAAAATAAATAAATAAATAAATAAATAAACAAATGAATAAATAAATAAATTAATAAGTAAATAAATAAATATATAAATAAACAAATAAATAAATAAATAAACAAATAAATAAATAAATACATTAATGAATTAACAGATAAATTAATTAATAATTTTTTTTAATAAATAATATAATAACAAATAAATATGAAAACAAATTAACATTTAAATAAATTATCACAGTTTATAAATCTTTATATATCATTTAATTGAATATTAATTGTTGAGTTGATTTATGAGTCTATTCTCAGGAAGTTCAATACTATTTAGGAATTTATTTGTTAATTTAACAATTCTTTCAGATATCAATTCAACATTTGTCCTTCTATGGAGATCTGAAGTCGAGTGGTGCCAAGGAAGGTCAAGCATCATTTTCAAAAGTTTATTTTGAGAAACCTGCAATTTTTGTATGTGACACTTAGCAGAATTCTTCCATACAGGGCAACCATATAAAAGAATAGCTTGAAAAATAACTTTATGAATTGTTATTTTATTTTCGTTTGACAATAAGGACTTTCTGTTGATGAAAGGGAACATCATTTTAATGGCTATGTTTACTTTTTTTATCGTTTGAGTTATATGATGGTCAAAGGTTAATTTGGTGTCAAGATAAATGCCAAGATATTTGACTTGACGATCCCAAGAAACAACATTTCCAAGGATTTGCAATTGGTTGCTTGGAAGATAACAAGCCTTTCTTTTTCGCGTGAAAAAGATGGCTTGCATCTTATCGCCATTAAGTTTTATTTTCCATTTGTTGTAATATTCTTCCAATATTCTAATCGCATTGTTTAAGTTGATCTCAATATTGAGACCAAACTCATGCGAGGAGAGTATTGCTGTGTCGTCAGCGAAAATTGCTGCTTCACAATTTGAAATTTTGGGAAAGTCAGATGTAAATAAATTATATAAAATTGGCCCAAGGACTGAGCCTTGAGGAACACCATAATTGAAACATACCAGTTCAGTTCGTTAATAGCTCAACTTTTTCCTTATCTTTGGAAGCACCCTAATAACTTCGATTTATAATGAGAAGAAGTCCCAACTAACATTTCAGTTTCTATTAGCTTAGAAATATCGATATGCTGCAAGTCTGGATATGTATAAAGCTTCTATAAGGCTTTCATCAAAAATAAATTTCTAATAGAAGTCATGATTTCAATAACTGCTTCTTTAAAGTCGTTTGAAAGTTTGATATAGAAAATTAAACGAGACTAGCGTCTTTGTATCGGATAGACCTTTGTAAATAACATTAACGAAGAAACATGAAAGATTGCCGGTTTAACCGTCAAAGTGCTTCTTTTCGCAGATGACATTGTATTGTTTTCTGAATCTCCGCAAAGTCTACAGTTGATGATAAATTAACTTAACAATTATTGTAAAATGTGGAACCTAACTGTGAACTTAGAAAAATCCAAAATAATGATCGTGTGTAAGAAGCAAACTAAACTGAGTGCAAATGAAAAATGGTTTTTTGATGGACAGGCGATTGAAACAGTTTCAGAATATAAATACCTTGGGGTTTTGTTAAAGCCAAACATGAAAATGGAATGTCATCTAGGAAAAAAACCATCTGCAGCAAAAAGCCTAATCAATGCATCTTGGCAGAAAATATTAAACAACAATGATATACCATCGTCCGCCAAGTACAGAGTTTATGAATCTGTCATGCGATCTGTGATGTGCTATAGCTGCCAAGTATGGGGTTATAAGTCCTTCGAAGAAGTTGAAAAGCTCCAGCGTTTCTTTATTAAAAAGATTTTTAGGTTACCATCAAATACCCCGAACTATATGATTGAATTAGAAACAGGTCTTCCTACCCTTTTTATATACACCTTGAAATTGCACTTCGATTATGTTATAAAAGTACTGGGATACAGTTCTAACCGAATCCCTTTTGTTCTAACAAAATATATCCTCGAAAAAAAGATTGACTGGGTGACAGACTGGACTAATACACTCAGAGAAAAAAGCAGGTATTAACAACCAATTTCTGGTCAATCATACCTGATTTTCAGGTTGTTATTTTTCAACTCGATAGATCAGGTTAACTGTTTAACCAGGTACCTGATTTGTAAATTTAACACTGTAATCCTGTAAATTTTACCTGCAGATATAGTTAATTTAACATGACAAAATATTCAATGCCCTGTAAATTTAACATGAAAATCTGGTTAGTTTAACCTGAAAACCTATAGTTAATTTAACAGGTTTCAATGTTATATCAACCCTGTATCTAATGCCGGACTTACACGACTTGAACGCTGCCACTATAATGACAAAAAGAATTAATTTGTCCATTTTTTTTTGTTGCTTTTGTCATTATACTGGCAGTTTTCCAATCGTGTAAATCCGGCATAAGTCATGAATCTATACGTCTAAGAGTCTCTTGCGCTGCCTATCGCTCAACTCGTTAAGCATTAATCTGAAAGTACATATAGAAATTTATTATTTATTTATTTTAATTTAAAAATAATTTGTGATACTTACTTCAGTTTTGAACTGGGAACCTTTCACACACGAGGATAGCACTCATCCACTGGGCCAATTCACTACTCAAAAAACTGGTGCCAAATATCAATACCTAAGTTGACAATAATTGGATTGCTTTTGTGAGTGTTTTAACACTAGTGTCACGTTTATATGAACTGGCAGAGTGCTACTTTACCAGGAGGCCAGGTTAGATTCAAATAATTTCATTTGAATGGCGTGTGTGTGTGCATTTCAACACTAATGTCACGTTTAAATGAACTGGCAGAGTGCTTCTTTAACAGGAGGCCAGGTTAAATTCAAATCGTTGTACTTAAATTGCCTGTGTATGTTCGTTTCAGCACTGGTGTCACTGGTTGGAATGAACTGGCAGAGTGCTTTTTTAGCATGAGGTCAGGTAAAATGCAACAGCTAATTATAACCACATTAAATGGTAATTCAACCTGATATGTGGTAAAACAGAAATTCAAAACATACAGTGTTAGAAAAACACGATGTCGGTAAAAAAAAACACTATATTCTTGTTAAAATTTCTTATTTACAAGAATTTAGTGTTAAAATAACAGGTCATCTTCTTAAATCAACCTGAATATGGCAAGAAAGCCCACAAGGTTCATTTTACTCTGAATAAAAGGTTACTAAAATCAGGTAAATTTCTGAAATGTCAGTAACTTTGTATGAGGATTGTGCACCTCGTGAATTCAACAAGGCTCAGGTTAATTCTTTACCTGACGTTTTTCTCTGAGTGTATGGCTCAAATATGTGGATTTGAACTGAATCTGAATTTCGCTTTAAAAAAGCAACTTTATAATTTAGTAGAAGCAATTGACATCCACCAGCGTAACGACTGCACTCAGCAAGCGGTATCATCTATTAATAGGGTTATATATCCAGAGTTGAGCTATAATCTTGCACAAAACAATTATTTTAATGATGAATACAGTCTGGAAGCGGTATCCTTGATTTGCATAGCGAGGGGCGACCTCCTAAACCTTAATGGCTCGCCTTACAATAAGACCACCACTCCTCTTTGCACGTTGTGCAATCTCAAAGCGAAAGAATATTGTTTCCATTTTTTGTCTATCTGTCCCATTTTCAAAGAGCTTAGACTTACATATGTACTTTGGTAGTGTAACACTCACCCTGGAACAAACGAAGTATATTTTAAATGGAACTAATTGGAAAAACCTTTATAGATACTTAAAATCTGCAACAAATTACCGCTACACTATATTAAATGAATTTGAATAAATGATTTGACAAACGAATTAAAATTTTATTAATTTTATTATATCATGTTCTTAGTAAATTTAACAATGAGTCAATCTGGCAGACGGCAACGCCATAGCCTTTTATTTTTGTATTTGTAAAATTTTGTTTTAAGCAAAACGAACCTTATATTGTAAATAAGCTATTTTATGTAATAAAAATCTATCTATCTATCTATCTGTCACTGTATAAGGATTGTATAGAGTAGTTTAATTGAAGTCCCTGTCACTTGGTCTTCAAAAGGTTTCGGTTACAATTTGCTGGAAGCCTTATCGAATACTTCGCAGAGACTTATCAGATTTTATTAACGAACCATAACAGAAAATGTCAGTCTATGCTTATGAGACTCAAATCTGTCAAAGTCATTTTAATGAAGTCATTGATAAATATACATATGTTTATTGAATAAATTGTTTGTGAAATTTTGTTTGTGCCAATGGGAGACTGACGCAAATACAAAAACCGAAAATATGCGGGACTATACCAGAACATACAACACTCTTAAGTGCAAAAATTTTAAACGGATGACTACGATTCACCAAACTATGAAAATGGAGGCGGAGGGCACTATATTGTAGCTTGGCTTTTAGGTTGGCAACCATAGGAGGAAAAGTACCAACAACATATACACTTAGTCCCCTTTCACACGAAGAAACAAGTTGCTGGAAATTTTTTTGACGTTTTCTTTTAATCTCCTTAAAAATCTCTTGTACCTTTCATACGAGGAAACAAATTACCAGGAAATTTTTGAAATTCCCCTTGAAATTCTATTGGTTGAACACACCTTAACCTAGGTGTGAAAGGAAATGTCAAAAAATCTCTTCAAATCTTCGACCGGGGAGATTCTGTTCGCCCCTCTTTCCTCCTGCCCTTCTCAC
The DNA here is from genome assembly GCA_963921185.1 of Dasysyrphus tricinctus. Lineage (NCBI taxonomy): Eukaryota > Metazoa > Arthropoda > Insecta > Diptera > Syrphidae > Dasysyrphus > Dasysyrphus tricinctus. The sequence goes on along the minus strand of OY992533.1, from coordinate 47,666,996 downwards.
CTACGAACTAAAAGTTGCTGGCAACTCAGTTTCCTCGTGTGAAAGGGCACTTAGTTTATTGTCTGTCTTGAGTTTTTAGCAAGTTTCAATTATTGAAATGATTGGTAAGTTTAGAGTCGACTTTAGCAACATTCGTGGACTCAGAAAGAATTTCTATGCCGCGTATGTTTATACTGCAAAAAACAGGCCAGCTGTTTTGGCACTGAGTGAAACTCAGATAGGTGAAAATTCTGATCATTCTGAATTCAATCTAAATGGGTATAATTTGGTGCCATTATTCTTCCCCCACCATGGTCTACCCGTATATATTAGAAAAGATGTTGCATACCAACTTCAACCACAATACGGTTTGTGTTCTAACACAAACTTTAATTTCATGTGGTTAAAATTTACGGTAAACAAGCACATCATTCACACATGCTTTCTTTATTGAAGCCCAAATTTGGACAGAAACTCAACCTTTAACGAGTTTGATGCTCTGTCCGACTCCATTCAAAGAATTGTTGCCCATTATCCTCACACTGAAATCGTCATTGCGGGCGGTTTCAATGTACACAATTCTTCGTGGCTTCGCTTTTCTGGCCAGACAACACCCGAAGGAAGGTATGTTGAGAGCTTTGCTGAGTTAAACCATCTAACTCAGCTTGTCGACGAGCCAACTCGAATCCCTGACGTTGCAGGTCAAACCGCCAACACCCTAGACTTGTTTCTTACCTCTAATCCTGATAAATACACGGTTAGTGTATTATCGCCTCTAGGCACGTCAGACCATTGTGTCATATCTGCCAATTTCTCGTGCCAACAAAACCCAGTTAAAGAAAAAAAACCTAGGAGAACCATTTGGCAATACGAGAAAGCCAGCTGAGACGGTCTCAACAGTTTCTTCAGGGATTTAACTGGTCACTATGCTTCCTCGATAGTGACGTTGATTCCAGTGCAGATATGGTCACAAACTTGATTCTTTACGGAATGAGAAATTTTATCCCGCATAGGATAAAATCTATCAAACCGAAAGAGAATTCATGGTTTGATTTGAGCTGTAAGGAGGCTATCAGGTTTAGAGAAGTAAGTTTCCGATGTTATAAAGCCAACCCTACTGAGGAAAACCGGATCAAGTTTAAACAAGCTAGAAAGACCTGTAACGGCCACATTCAAAGAACCAAATTTTTGCATGATCAAAAATTATGATAAAAAATACTACAATGTCCCAAAGGTAGTAAAAATTTTTGGTCATTTGTAAAAAACATTAAAAATACAACTTCATCCTCGGTTCCAACGCTCGTCTTCAATGACATTCCCTATGTTAGCTCAAAAGAAAAAGCCAATTTGCTTGCAGCACAGTTTGCTGTTAATTCGACGCTGCCAGAGAGTGTCATAACTCCGCCTGTACTTGAGAGCGCCAATGATTTTATGGGACAGATATTCTTTCGCACTCGTGCAGTAGCAAGAGTTTTAAAAGATCTTGATGTACACAAATCCGCTGGCCCGGATAGTATCCCTCCCATTGTCCAGCCTGTCCCTAAAAAAGGCGAATCTTCTTCTCCCTCCAACAACCGTCCAATTGCACTTACGTCCCAGGTCATGGAAACGCTGATTAATCATCAGCTCAAGAAATATCTTGAAGAACGGAAGCTTCTCAATGACCGGCAGTACGGCTTTCGTAGCAATAGGTCCACTGGTGATCTGATGGTATATCTCACCGAGCAGTGGAACAAATCTTTTCATCGTTTTGGAGAAGGTAAGATTATTGCGCTTGATATTTCGAAAGCGTTTGATAGAGTTTGGCATCAAGCTCTCTTATCAAAAATGCGTGCATTTGGTATCGATGAATCTCTTCTTCTTTGGATTGGAAATTACCTGTTCAATACAAGTTGTTTTGGATGGTTACAAGTCTGATATTCATAAAATAAATGCTGGTGTGCCCCAGGGCTCCATTCTGTCTCCGACTCTCTTCCTTATTTTCATAAATGATCTTTTGTCTGAGACTTCCAATCCATTAAATTGTTTTGCAGACGACAGTACCCTCAGCTTTTCATATTCGTTTCAAAATTCACTTCCTTGTTCTTCGGATGTGGAACTTGAACGGCAGCGTATGATAAGCTCATTAAATTCTGATCTCGACAGCATTGTCCAATGGGGAACAAAAAACCGTGTAGAATTTAATGCTTCAAAAACTCAATGCTGTCTTCTGTCGTTAAAGCGAAACCCACCCCCTATGCCACTATCCATGAGTGGCTCTTGCATCGAGGAAATCGAACAGCTTTCAGTCCTTGGTATGTGCATCACAGACCACCTTCTGTGGAATGATCACATTTTCGACGTTGCTAAAAATACTGCGAAATGTCTTGGTTATCTTCGAAGATGCAAGAAATGTTTCTCTCCTTCTGATCTGGCTGTAATCTATAAAGCCTTCATTCGTCCTAAGCTTGAGTACAACTCCCATATTTGGGCGGGTACTCCTAAATCCCATTTAAGTCTCTTGGATAGAATTCAAAATAGAGCTTTAAAATTCAATCCAACAAGATTAGAATTCCTAATCATTAAGCTGGAAGTTTTTTTGCCCTGGGCCAGGCATAGTTTCTATATAAGAAGGTTTTATAATACAAATTCTATATACTACTGAAATAAATCAGCCAAGTAGAAGACTTAGCATTAAGGATTGGACTATAGAAACTATGCCTGGCCCAGGGCAAAAAAACTTCCAGCTTAATGATTAGGAATTCTAATCTTGTTGGATATAGTTTACAGTGGATTTTCGTTGAAAAATTCATGTAAGTTGAACTGAACTTAATATAAATTGCGTATGACAAAGCCCTCACTATGTCACTGATGAGTTCAAGTGAGTAAGCCGAACGAATGCATATATTATAATTTGTTTTTGTAAGAGCGAATCAATTCTCTCATTTGAACGTACAATTTAATTAAGATTGCTTGTTGTTTTCTTTTTCACTCAAACCCATGGCAGAGCTTTAATTTGTCTCATTTATATAATTTAATTATTTTTTAATATTTCCACATCATTTTTTTTTCTGATGATGATTTGACATTGTATTTTGTTTGAATTTTAAATCCCAATAAACCATGTTAAATCAAGTTCTTGCCTCAAGTCCTTCGTTTTGTTTAGTGAATTGATTTTAGAATTATGTTTGACTGATTCTTTTCTAAGTGCAAAGGGAAGTATTATGAAGTGATAATGTTAAACGACGACGACAAATAGAGTAGTTCTTAGGAAATTACTATCTTTTAATTAGGGGCTGTTGAGTAGATAATTAGAGTGGCTCAATGGCCAAGGAGTTTTTAAGTTTTTAGAAACAGTGGGAGGGCGACACTCTGGGACCCTAATAACATCTCGGGTTTCCCGTAAATAAGAAAATTAAAATGAAATATAGTTTTTGCAGTTGGATAGGTCTTGTTAAAGGCATTTGTTTGTTTTTCTCATCGGCATGTAAACATTGTGCGGTAGTCCAGCGGCAGGTACAAGTACCCACCCCACCGACGAGCTGGTCAACGGTGAAAGCGAGCATGCCGAGTCGTACCTTGCTACATGCACGACTTATTTAACCTTCCATGGCTTAGCTCAGGGAATCCTGTGGTCTTGAGGAAATCATGTGAAAAGTAGGTCATCGCAGCGAGTTAAATAAGAACACCAATCCGTTACAATATTCAATTTTGTTTGCAAGGAAATACTTTTTTTCAAATAAAAAGTGAACTTCAGAAAATCATCGTACAGAGTTCATTTAAAGATCATTAGTTTAATTTTTAGATTAACTTTTATATAAAATAATCAATCATGACATTCTGATGTATAAACTCAAGATATGACTATTTTATGTGGACCTTTTCATCCCTTTTTTCAAATATTTCAAACAAAACAAAATTCAACAAAATAGTGTTTCAAAAAAAAAAGCCGATAAGGTTTGCTTAAAAAGCTAATATCATGGGTCCTAATGATTGGATCATCAAGGCAAAAGTCTTCAAACTAAGAGAAAATTACAAAGCATCATTTCCTATTTTTTTTAAAGTGAATTGAAGAGTTATTGACCATTACAATTAAATAGGTAACCAATTTGAGCCCCCATCCCCACCAAAGGCTGAGAAAAAACCTGCCAAACTTTGGTATTTGATATCAGAATACATGTAGGTACCAATAAACCTTCATACTCAGATTCTGGTTATTCATCCATTCCATTCTCAAAATTTGGTGTCAGCTCTTTTGCTAATATGTTTGTATTTCATTTAAAACTGTATGTACTGAAAATAATATTTCTAGCAATATCGTTGCGACATCGGCAGGGGCGTCTTTAGACAATTAGGGGCTCTCAAGGATATGGGGGCCTCTTGAAATTTTTTTTATTGAAAACTACATATTGCATATTACAAGTCTTTTCACAAGTTTTAATTAAATTTAACTATGTATTATAGACCTAGAGCCCACAGCAGATTTTGGGTGTGAGGTGATAGCAAAACATTCCAACGCTTCATAAATTCAGTCTGTCAAGGTCTTGATTTTACTTTTATCTATGTCGATGACATACTAGTGTCGAGCAAAACAGAAGAGGAACAAAAGTTGCATCTTCAAACATTATTCAAGAGGTTAGCCGAATACCAAACCAACAAACAATAAATACTTCCAAATGCACCTTTGGAGTGGCAGAGTAAGATTTCCTTGGGCATAAAATCAATGCTGATGGTATATTTCCATCAAAGGATCTCATTGAAGCCATACTCCAATTTCCTAAACCATCCTCCATCAAACAGATGCAACGGTTTTTAGAAATGATAAACTACTACATCAGATTCGTACCGAATTTAGCAAAAACTAAACTATAGGACCGCTTTACTCACAGAAAGGAAACATAAATGTTAGCCGAAAAAATAAAAAACTTCTTGATTGGACAAAAAACCTTAACGACGCATTTGAAGAAGCCAAACTCAAGTTGTGCAACGTAACCTTATTAACTCTCCCAAAGATCAATTCTCTATATTCACTGACGCTTCAAGAACTGCAGTCGGTGGTGTCTTACAGCAAAAAACAAATGACGCTTGGGAACCACTTTCATTCTTCTCGAAGAAATAATCACAAGGAGAAACAAAGTATTCCACCTTTGACCGCGAACTGCTTGCGATTTATCTATCCATTAAACACTTCAGATACTTCGTCGAAGGGCAAGAATTCAAGGTGTATACTGACCACAAACCTCTTGCATACGCAATTGCATCAAAGGCAGAGAGAAGTCCACGACAAACTCGACAACTTGACTACATCTCCCAATTCACGGTTGACATTGAGTATGTTAGAGGACCAGATAACGTGGTCGCAGACAGTTTGTCTCGAATGGACGAGAAGGAAATCTCTTCAGCCGATAGTTTTCACCTTGACTGTAAGGCATTGGCTCAACTTCAATCATCCGACATAGAGCTAAAAAGAAATTCTAGACAAAAAAAACCAAAACCAAAAATCAAAATTCAAAATTGAAAAATTTAAGTTCCCGGAATTCGAGATTCAGTTTTTTTCAATTCAGTTTTTTTTGTTGTTTTCGTACGATTTTTTTTGACATGGTTTATCTGACTTTGAATGAAAGAAGATACTTTTAGCCTTGATTAGCAATATCTCAGCAAATAATGACGTTATAAAAAATTCAAAGACAGTTTTGGAAATTTGAAAAAGCGTTTTACAAGATTTTTTTATGATTTTGTAGAAATTATTTTTTTTTTTACCGTTCACCGTTAGTTTAAAAAAAGTACTAAAAACCGACGTTTTGTGGTCTTTTCGTAATTTTTTTTTTCGTTGCAAATATTGATTGCATGGCTTGCGTTGGTATGCAAATTTATAGACTATTAAATCATCAATATTCTTGTAAATTTTCAAATTGATTCATCGAACCGTTTTTCCTCACCAAAACTTCAAGTCTTACAAACCAGGTAAAGGAACAAATTGTGGTGTTCCTAAACAATGCGAAGTTGTCATCAAAATGACAAGAAAACCGCAATTCCAGTGGATTTTTTTCACAGTTTTGCATTAGTTAGATCCTTTTTTGAATTGAAATGAAATAAAAAGTACATTAAACAAAAAAATAAAAAAAATTAATTTAAAAAAATTTTCAAACAAAAAAACCTGATTTTTTAAATTTTTTTTTTTTGAAAAATGTAATTTTTTTTCATTTCCATTCAAAAAAGTATCTAACTAATGCAAAACTGTGAAAAAAATCCACTGGAATTGCGGTTTTCTTGTCATTTTGATGACAACTTCGCATTGTTTAGGAACACCACAATTTGTTCCTTTTCCTGGTTTGTAAGACTTTGAAGTTTTGGTGAGGAAAAACGGTTCGATGAATCAATTTGAAAATTTACAAGAATATTGATGATTTAAAAGTCTTTGCATACCAACGCAAGCCATGCAATCAATATTTGCAACAAAAAAAAAGATTTACGAAAAGACCACAAAATGTCGGTTTTTAGTACTTTTTTAAACTAACGGTGAACGGTAAAAAAAAATAATTTCTACAAAATCATAAAAAAATCTTGTAAAACGCTTTTTCAAATTTCCAAAACTGTCTTTGAATTTTTTATAACGTCATTATTTGCTGAGATATTGCTAATCAAGGCTAAAAGTATCTTCTTTCATTCAAAGTCAGATAAACCATGTCAAAAAAAATTATATGTTCATTTATGTTTGTCATATAACTTAATTATTTATTGTTGGCATATGGATCAAATTAAATAAGAATTCTTTATGGATTTGATCCATATTATAGTAATTATTATTGAAGACCTCGGTTTGATTTGTTTGATGCATTTATGCTGGTAAGGAATGCAATATGTTAAACCATTAGCTGCCATAATCGTGTTAGATGACAAAAAATAGATACAAAATGGTAGAAACAATTGCATTTTGTTACTCGGGTAAATTCAGCATAAGTGGTGCTAAATGAATGACTTTTGCGATATGATATATTATTTTTCAATGGCTTAAGATAAGAGGGATAGTTATATTTCAATTAGAGATATGTAGTTGTCACAGATTTGTAGTAGTCACAGTAGTCACAGTAGTTAAAGGTGCAATTTCGTTGCACTTAAGGGAAAATCTTTAAAAATGTGCCCAAATCAAATGAAGAATATACATATAAACGAAGACGTTTTGAATTACACCAAACTTTAAAAAATTAACAATAACTTTCATTTTTAATTCAATTACAATACATTTTAGCGGTTTTCTCTATCATTCCATTTAAGAAAATTACATTTAAAAATACGCGAATATTATAACACCCGCGGTAATAAGGCCCTTGGGCGTTATTTTCCAAAATAAAAGGAAAAAACACCCGAGGGCTTATTTTCCGTTCTGAAATGGCAATAAGACCCACGAAGGAAAAGCAATAAGAACCGCGGGTGTTATTGCTTTTTGGATTTGGCATTTAAGCCCATCACTTAAAGTATGATCCATGCTCTGCTTTTAAATACTTTTCTATTTAAAAATCTCAAAACTGTGCAGCTACAGTTATTGTTGGATATATAGGATAAATTCAAGGTTTATTGAAATCTAGATTCTTTAAATGCAAAAGAAATTTTGCATACACCCAACCTCGCACCCACCCCAATCGATAGCTTAAGTCCAAACATTTACAAAACTGCTGGTCAGACAAGCTCTATCTGGTCGCAATGTTTAGAAAATACACTTTTCTGGTTGCATTTTCCGCTGAATGTACCTATATAATATAAGTAAATTATAAATGGGGTATAAAATGAAAGCTAAGACAGTCTTCTACAGGATACCAGTGGTTGAACAGACTTTTTTTGGCTGTTGCCACGAGTCCGACCACTTTTCTAAAATTAGGAATTTTGTTCATTTTTGGATGAAAATGAAAAGAAACTGGTTAAGGCCGGATAAAGCTTGTCCGACCAGTAGTTTTGCAAATGTTTGGACTTAAGCTATCGGTTGGCATCCAATTTTTGCGTGGCCGCGGTAATCTTACGGTCGGTTGCCGGACTTTACCTAATAATAATTTTCATATCACAAAAAAAAAATATTATTTTTATGTTATTGACGGAATTTATTTTTGCATCTTTCGGTTCTATTTTAGAAAAAAGGGATAATTTATTTTAGAGCAAGCAGCAAGGATTTATTAAAACGAATTTAAATTATTAGGCGTGTTCAGGAAAATGAGATCTCAGAGGGCTCAGTGTCAAAAATCCAATATTTTGTTTCCTCAGTAATTTGACAGCAAAATTTATGAGGAATCCTGTTCACGAGACTGAGATTCCTGAGGGCTCTGAGATCTCATTTTCCTGAACACGCCTATTATTTATTTTGACAAATTAATTTCCATTATTGTCAAATAATTTTATTTTCATATTATGTATGTACATATGTATGTACATATTTAATATTTCAAAGCTAGTGTGATAGCCAAATTTAGCTTTGAACAAAAATTATTTGACGAAGCCATTTGTCATATAAATTGGTCATATATGTATGGCATAGTGCAATAAAACTTGTCATACATTGAAAACCTTTCCATATTTTATATAGCAGCTAAAGCCATATATATATGATAGTGTATTACCGCCTTTATTGTGAAAGCTCCACCGGAACCAATAGACCTTTCGTACCACATTCAGCTTGGCGAAATTTTTTTGATTAATTGCATAACCTCGCACATCCATGCATACGAACTTCACTACGAACTTCAAACTAATAACCCAGCGTTATTTTTCGCCACAATTAACAAGGACATATCCAATTGGGCTAGGGGTTGTCTTGCGTGCCAGCAATCTAAAATACACAGACATACAAAATAGTGATGTGTCAACTCGGTTCGCTAACCCGAGTCAACTCGAGTTAAGCACAACTTGAGTTGACTCGGTTTGAATTTTTTCTAACTCCAGCTAGATTTTACCTGAGCCGAAAGGCAACTCGAAGTGACCGAGTTGACTAGGTTTTTATTTTTTTCAAACTGGGGTTAGATTTTACCTGAACCGAAAGCCAACTCGGTTCGGTTAGTAAAGAAAATAGTAGAAGCATTCAGTTTAATTAACTCGGTTTTTGTTTTGGCTTCGACTCGGATTGAACGAGTTGCAAGTTGACACGATGTGGGTTGGTGAAATGATGGACAACGATAAAAATCAGAAATGCTCAGTTTTTCTTAACGCTCTGGAAAAAGATTATTTAAGAGCAACTGGGTGACATTTGGAACGAAATACAATATTTGCCTTAAAATAAAGCTCGTCGACCATCTGTCAAGCTATAAACTGTCAAATTCTAATGGAGGATTGCTACGATGACGATGGATTTAAAAACCTCTAAAAAATGAGCAATTATCGCAGTTTTTTTAACTGCTCCAGAAAAAAGTTATTTGAAGCGAACTGGATGACATTTGGAATGAAATACACTATTTGTCTTAAAATATAGTTCATCCACCATCTGTCAAACTATAAACTGTCAAATTCCGTTGAAGGATGGCTACGATGACGATGGGTTAAAAAACCTCAAAAAATTCGGAAAAAAATCGCAGTTTTTTTGACTGCTCCAGAAAAAAGTGATTTGAGGCCAACTGGATGACATTGGAATGAAATACAATATCTGCCTTAAAATATAGTTCGTCCACTATCTGTCAAACTATAAACTGTCAAATTCCGTTAAAGGATGGCTACGATAACGATGGATTAAGAAACCTCTAAGAAGTCAGAAAAAATCACAGTTTTTTTGAATGCTCCAGAAAAAAGTGATTTGAGGCCAACTGGATGACATCTAGAACGAAATACACTGTTTAAAATATAGTTCGTCTACCATCTGTCAAACTAAAAACTGTTAAATTCCGTTGAAGGATGGCTACCATGACAATGGATTAAAAAGCCTCTAAGAAATCAGAAAAAATCTCAGTTTTTTTAACTGCTTCAGAAAAAAGTGATTTGGGGCGAACTGGATGACATTTGGAATGAAATACACTATTTGCCTTAAAATATAGTTCGCCCACCATCTGTCAAACTATAAACTGTCAAATTCCATTGAAGGATGGCTACGATGACGATGGATTAAATAACCTATACGAGATCAGAACAAATCACAGATTTTTTGATGAAGTTTTCAATTCAACCATTTCAATTTTCGCTTTAATCCGAGCTAGCCTACTCGATTTGCAAAAACAACGCGTGAAAAGCTTCAACTCGAGTTAGCCAATTCGAGTTGCAAAAACAATGCATGAAAAGTATTCACAAATTTTAGCTTCAACTCGAGTTAGCTAACTTGAGTTACTTACACCCCTATTACTGTTGTCAATTATCAATTTGATATTTGATAAACCTTGAAAATTGTTTTTTTAAACTCAATTTATCAATAAACTGGTCAACAATTCTTTTATATTTTTTAATTTTCTTGTTATTAGCAACTGTCTGCATCATTCTCAATGATCAAAACTTTTATAAGATGGATTTTTAAAAATTGCATTTTAAATTTATCAGCTATCAAATTGATATTTGACAACCGTAATAGGGGTGTTAAATTTCAACTGTAGCTAACTCGGTTAGAAAATTTTTCGGTTTGATACATCACTAATACAAAATCCCCTATTGGTAAATTCGATCTCCCCAGTAAACGTATTGAGCATATTCATTTAGACATAATAGGGCCCCTTCCAGAATCAAACGGTTTCTGCTACCTTTTGACTATTATAGACCGTTTCACAAGGTGGCCGGAAGCATTCCCCTTAAAGGATATTACAGCAGTTACAGTTGCGAAGGTTTTCATCGAAAACTATGTTTGTAGATTCGGAGTTCCTTTTCGGAAAACAACCGATCAGGGAACCCAGTTTGAATCCAAGCTATTCAATGAACTTTCGAGAATTCTTTGAACACATAGAATTCATACCACACCATACCACCCTCAATCAAATGGGATGGTAGAACGCGCTTTCATAGACAACTGAAAGCCTCCTTGAAAGCTAGGGGTAACACAACTAACTGGAGTGCAGAGGTACCAATTATCTTGCTTGGAATTCGTTCCGCAATCAAAGAAGATTTGAAATGTTCTCCAGCTGAATTGGTATACGGCCAATGTCTAAAGCTTCCAGGGGAATTTTGTATAAAAAAAAAACAAATGCAGATGTTAATGAAGAAACTTTTGTTGAAAACCTACATACGTACCTCAATGAGAAATTTAATTCCAACGGATACTCGGAAACCTGGTAGGTCAGTTTTCATTCCAGCCACCTTACACGAAACACAACTGTGAATCAGTATTAGTCAGAGTGGACAGAGTCAAGACCGGTCTCACAGCTCCATATGAGGGACCATACAAAGTAGTCCGCAATGCTGTTTTGGTTGGAACGTTTGCACTGGGGGATGGTGATGAAGTGATCATGTGTAGATGACATTTATGTGCAGTGCTGAATGCACCCATAAATATTATTGCACTGCAGAGCGCATCATAAATGAGACAACGTATGTGAGGTTTGCATCATCTCGTCTCTCTCTCATCATTTCCGGCAGATAAAACATTTTTTAAGCTTATTTTCTATCTATTGAGAACTACTAGGAAGAAAAAAGTCAAATATTGAGGAAACGATGGTAAAACATTTTCCAACTTCTGAAATCCAAACCTTGTCAAACGAATGCGCAGAATTTTTTGCTACACAAACATCGCAAATTATTCATCATTGTGGATTTATCACTTCGAATCATACAAATAATTTGCTAGAGAATTCAATTTTTGCTAGTCCTGCAAATATACAGAAGATACGCAGAATCATAAGGTCTCTTGGAGAAAATAAATCGCCAGGAATTGATGGGATAAGAGCAGTTGATATAAGAAGTCACATAGACGTTTTTGCTCCCATACTGTGCAAAATTATCAACCTCAGCCTAACACAGTCAAAAATCCCGTCAACACTGAAAACTGCTGTTGTTAGGCCGATATATAAGAATGGAGTTAGAAATCAAATAAGTAATTATAGACCGATTTCGATACTTCCCGTGGTTGAAAAGTGTCTTGAAGGCGTCATCTCAGCAAGACTAGAGAGTTTTATTGACAAACACTCTCTAATACACAAAAGTCAATATGGTTTTCAAAAAAACAAAAATACAGGCAAACTACTGGGCGAATTCGTAAATTGTGTTAATGAAAGCTTGAACGAAAGCCTTATCATGTCCTTGTAATGTTCATGAACTTCAGTAAGGCTTTTGACACTCTGAATCATACAAAATTACTACAAGCATTGCAACGGATCGGAATTAGAGGAGTAATTACTGACTATCTACACAAAAGGCTATTTTGTGTCAAGGTTAAGGACCTAATGAGTGAGCAAAAGAACGTGCAATATGGAGCTCCTCAGGGATCTAAGCTTGGTCCGATTCTCTTTATTCTTTACACGAACGAGCTTCTTCGCGTCTTTAAACATGGTATTCCATTTGCCTTTGCTGACGATACAGCGATTGTGGTCCGTCACAGGTCTCTGGATACGGCATCGATGATAATGCAGGAAGAGTTTAATGCGGCAGTTAAATGGTGCCACGACAATGGCTTGGTCATAAATGCCTCTAAAACGAAGATGACGAAGTCCACAATTGAAATCCACACAGAACAGAATATGTTTAATAAATGATGACTGCCCTAACACCCCAATCGAAAATATAGAGTTATTAGAAAGTTACAAATACCTTGGAGTGATCCTGATCATTGACTGTCATTTTCTATGGAGCACACATATCGATTAGTTGCGTATGGATCTAAAAAAGGCTTTATACGCACTAGCTCATTTACGTTATCATGCTACGGTACCTGTTTTAAGACAAGTGTATTATGCGCTTTAGTTGAGTCAAAGCTACGATATGGCATACTTGCTTGGGGAAATGCAGCAAAAACCCACATACAAAAGCTTCAAAGACTCCAAAATTCAGCGCTTAAACAAATAAATATGGGCCATTTGTGGAACGATGATAGTACTTTGAAAGTTCTGAATGTACAGCAAATTTTTAAGATGACGCTTACACTGGAGTACTTTGACGATAAGCGTTTCATTCGACCAATTGACCATACGATCAACACCAGACGACGTGCTCAAGGAATGCTTAAAGTGCCCACAAACTACAACACACATGGAAGACGTCAACTCCAATTCAGCGTTCCTTCAACAATCAACGAATTACCTCGAGATTTAATAAATATTGAAAATTTCAAGACAAGAAAAAAACAATATTAAAATTTTCTTCTTAAATTCAAATCAGTAAAGTAATAATATTTTTTTTTCTTTTTTAAGAATCTTTTGTAAAACATATTTCTTTCACTTAAAGCTTGCTTTTTATTTTTTATTTTGAGAAACACAATCTTCTGCAATCTGCAGACCAGCCTATGGGCTTCGCAGGAACTTATAAAATTGTAAAGTCTTTTGAATATTCGAATAAATAAAATCTAAATCTAAATCTAATTACATTGGCTGGTTGTTCGCGGCTGCAGTGGTCATTATCATTCTCTGTAAATATAAAATTTAGTTAAGTTAAAGTTAATAAAGTTAGAATTGTAATAAAATTTTCGTTCTTTAAATGAAGAATAACCACAGGACGGAAAAAATCCACTCCCTGTTCAAACATTGAGCACTAGGATAATAAGAAGTGATAACATAAGCGATATGCATTATGAGCACATGAGCACACATACCAATTACGATAACAAGCAACTGATTGCCTGCGCTTGAGTTCAGAATTTGTGTGTGTGTCTTTGTGATCACTTATCGATATCACGAATAAAAACAGTATATATAAGAGTAGGTTAAGATTTAGTTTGGTCATTTCGAATAAAAGTATACCCGACCTTACAAGTCAGTTTTTATTTTCAACTCGCTGTTCTTAAATTTCCCCCAACCAGTGGTAAGGGATTTATGAACACTCCCAAAACTGTAATGTTGATGAAAATAGGTTAAAACGTTCGACTTTTCATCAAGATCAGGAATACAAAGAAAACAAACAAATATCCAGGGTCTGAGGGTGTTTTTCTATGGGGAATGAAAATCAGAGTTTTTGACCCATCATTTTATATTTTTGAAACCAAGTACATAACTGTTGTATGCTGCATGATTTTAAAGTATTTTTTAATGCCGAGTCCCATACAAAAGTTATGTTACTTTTAAAGAGTTAATGTCTGTCAATGACTGTATTTTCCGACTAGAATAGGTAAGACATTACCTCTCTAAAAAGATCATCAGGCCGTGCATATTTCTTTGGTCTTTTTTTGATTCTTGGTCTTGATGAAAAATTATACGTTTTCACCAATTTTCATAAACGTTCCAACTATGGGAGGGGATTCATGGTAGTAGTCCAATTTGTATCCCTTTCATTGAAAAAAACACCCATTCACTATAAACATTTTTGAAGACCCTTTTGGTTCTAGTTGCTTATGATTATGACAAATGAAATAGGTGGACCAGGTTTCATGTCAATGCTGTTGGAATTTTGTAATATTTTACATGTTTCACTAAAAAGTCAGTCATCATTTATGAAAAGGACGATAGCTTTTTCTTTAAGGTGGTTGTATCAGGTTCATTTTGATTTTATAAGATTCCACAAACAAACAAACCTTAAATCATGTGTCATTTGATTATATTATACTAAGATAAATATTTAAGTTTGTAAGAGGGGGGAGAAAATCAATAATGTGGTCCTATGGTTTCAAGGGCGCTGAATCCAACGGCAGTTCATGGGTCATCGTCCGACCCCTGGTTTTCGATTTATAAGCAACATTTCGGAAATAAAACTGGCAAGTGGCAACCCTTCTCATCTTGGCAAAACTTCTTAAAAGTAAAGTTTGGACATAAACTAATTGTATACTAAATCCCAATCCGTCAGGTCAAAATGAAAGGTTGGTCTCACTAATAGCCCCACTACTACTATTCTTAAGTAAATTCAAAAAGAAATTTATATCGCCATCGTTATCGCCATGGCAATAATAATAATTCTCTTTAACATTGAATCCCCCCTCTCTAATTCCCTTAAATTTCATCCAACGTGTCTCACGATCAAATAAGTAAATAAATAAATAAATTGGGTGGCGCAACAACTCGTGGAGAACCAGGGCCTAGTGACTTCTAACTCTCAACCTTTCCTGTGTGCGTGTTGTTGGCAGGAATGGAGGGGACTAACAGTTTTTCGCTGAGTCCAAACGGCTGAATGAGAAGCCCTTTTTCATGACAAGTATACCCTTGGAGGATTTGTCAGATCCTCGCAAGAGACAGTACCTCGGATAAAACATTTCTGTTTTTAGGTGGCACGGCTGGGAATCGAACCCACACCTTCCCCATGACAGACCTAAGCACTTACCATCATGCCACAAGGTACTACGTCTGACGATCTACTACCAAAACGTAAGAGGGCTTCGTACAATATTGTCAACTGTCTTTTCGAAATCTCATAAACTTCCCTACAACATTTTTGCATTGACTGAACCAAATCTTACACCCTTCGATGTGATGGTCTAAATAAGGATAATGACTCCTCCGGACGTGGAGTCGTGGAGTTTTAATAGCAGTGAATATAATCAAGACGTTTCCTTTTTAAGTCTTCGAATACCTACAACTGATTTCGAGTTTATCTCTTTCAAAATAAATAATACATATACATTAGGGTGGTCCTAAAATTGGACATTGTCTTGGATAGCCCTCATTCGATTCAAAACGTTGAAAAACAATTTCCCTAATTTTTTCAGATTTTTATTTCACCCCCCTGGTCACCCTTTTTTCAGTCTAAGGTACAAATGATGGAGTTAGGGTGATTCTTATAACACGCGACAAAAAAATTCAGAATTTATAGATTAGATTCAGATGAGAAAAAAATCGTTCAGGCGGGAGGGGTAATTTTCTAAAAATTTTACCCAAAAAAAAAACCATAAATCTACTCTCTAATATGCTTTTTAAATCAAGTTTTTATTGTAAATAGTTTTTGCAAAAATAATTTTCAAAATAAAAAATAAAAACTAAAATAATATTTTTTTACGTTTGAAAATTGTTTGAGTTGGTTCAACTGGAATATCAACTGAGTTGGTTCCTGTAAAAATGGTTTAGTGTCAGCACTTGGCAGTAGCGGATCCAGGATTTGGCTGTGGGGGGGGCTTGGAGTTCCCTAAGACACGTTTTTTTTTTTAATTCTTAATCATATACGAATCCCCTACCAACCCAAATTTTCTTTTCTCGGAAAGTAGGCTATTCGGCAGCTGAATCAAAATAGATTTTTATACAAAATTAGGAAAATTCTGCAAAATCTTATGATTGCAAATAGAGCATCTAGAATTAGTGAGCTTCAGCTGCTATTTTGAAAAGACGCTTTAACCAGTTTCTCCACAAAGACACATCGTATAAGAAAGTTGTTGGGATATGTTTATAGGAACTTTAAATAAGTAGGTACTTTTCTTTATTTGAATATTTTTTGTAGGATTTATAAATACTCATCCTACAGTACTTTGTCTAACTTAAGACAGCCGTATACCTCCGAAAAGTTATTAGCCGCGTTTTATTATCGCTCATAACCCATATGGTTCACCTCGTGAAAATAAAACGATGTGGGTTAGTGCAAAAGCAGTGCTGTATATCAGTCTCTTTTTTTCTTATGTTTATTTGTTTTTCATGTGAGCACTTGTCTCTTTTCCTCTCTATTCCTTATACTGCTGACAAATCGCTGACATCCATTCACAATGGTAAATAGCCCTCTGCCGGCCAGAGTGAAAACCTCTATCTGGGTTATTGAAATTAACCTCGATAGAAACCTAGATCCCATGTTGTTTTTGTAATACATGTTAAAAGATAACCTCGACCCAGACCCAGAGATAATAAAACGCAGCTATTGATAAACTTTATAGGTTACTGTTGTCCTAAAATTTTTGAACTTGGACAACGGATTTGTTGTCCAAGATTTGATTAACTAGACTGTCTGTTTTTGACACTAACGTAAGATCCGTACGAAAAATAAATGGAAAACATTGAAACAAAAGGGCGTACGCCAAAGGGGAAGCTAGATGCGCTTGCTCCCCTCTAATCAGAATATATTTCATATATTATTCAATTTTTCTTTTTTTGAAAACATTTTAAAGCAAGATTTCTGTAATAAAACTATTTTGAATAAGTTTGCCCCCACCTAATCGAAATCCGGCGTACGCCCTTGTATCTCACCTATCTAATTCTTAAAATTTAATTCTTAAAGAAGAGAATGCTATGGCAAAAAAGAAAGATTATTAAGCTCCCTATAAAAAAGACAATTGCAAATTAAGTGTGCAAGTAGCTGTCACAAGAAATTAGCTTATTCATGTTTTTCAATTCAAAAAAAAAAAAAAAATGAATTTGGATGTTCTGTATTCATTCCATCTAAAATGACTTAAGTCCATGTGGATTGGTATTTCGAACATACAAGTTCGTGTTCAACATTCCGATCATTAACTATTTTAAGTGAATTCTATTCATATTTTTTGTCAATTACAGTTTGACGAAGATTTGAAAAAAATTTGAGTTAAAATTTTAAAAATTTTGTCTGCCCTTCAATTTCTATTTCTTTATAAGTTATACGAGTATTTGGTTCATATTAAAACAAAAATGTATATTACACTTTTCAAAGAAAAAAAACATTAACCGTTACAGCTGATTTTTACATTTCAAAAACGAGTTCGAAGTGAATTGAAATTCTTTTTCATTTCATTTAATGAATATTGCTCGCGGGAAGAGCTCTCTAATCTTTTGTTAGAGCACAAAGGAAATCACAAGAGAAACTTAGATCAAAAATCGCTTCGTCTTAAAATAGTCTTTGAAATCGTCAAAATATGCTTCGGCACACGAAAACAATTTGATATAAAAACATAAGCTTCAATAAAAACTATTTTTGGGTGTAATATATTATAAAAAAATCATTTGATAAGTTTCAATTTCTAAAACAATATTTTGATGTTAGCATGCACACTATCCACATCAAAGTTATTAAGCCCGATTAGCTATCCGTCGAATGAGCTGCGGAGCGAATCAGACTGAGCTTTGACATTTTTACTATGAGCCAAATGTCAAAATTGAGCCTGACTCATTCGTCGGATTCTGTTATCAGGGTGATTTTTTACACCAAAAACTGAGTTTTTAAACTAAAGCCCCAAAATTTATCTGGGCTCAGCTAAGTCCAAAGAGGAGTTGAAGATATGGGTAACATTGATTTATTTTGTCAAACTAAATTTGATCTTTAAGAAATATCGACACCCAAGGAAATCAAGGTAACAATAACAGCATGAAAGTCAACCTCACTAGTTTCAATATACGGACTTGGAAAAAAGCACAGCATTTAGGTATGCTTACTTACTAGCCCCAAACTTGTTATTTCCTTATTCCGATTACCTAAGGGATTGGAAAAAACAAAGCTTACATACAAATTGTTAAGCCCTAACCTCCATTTTTCCCTGGACTTCAGAAAACAACAGCTTTCATGCTAATTTTTTAGCTCTTGCCTCTTATTTTCGTTGGATTTCTTTAATGCCTGGAAAAGAACAGCTATTATGCAGATTTGTTAGCCCTATCAGTGTTATAGTTTTCATCCGATTCCCTTGCAGGCTTAGGAAAACGCTCCGTAAAGCTTTAGCCCCAAGCCTCAATTTTTGGTCTAATACCTTTAGGGCTTGAAATAAATAGAGTCTACGTAGGTATATTTGATTTTTTTTTTATATAATTGCCTTTTTTCATCCAATTCTCTTGGGGCTTCGAAAAAAAACACAGCTTGCATTTAGTATGGTTCAGCCCAACAATTCGTTTAATTTGCCTAGGGCTTGGAAAAACACAGCTCACAATAATCATAGTTTTGTTTGTCTAACTCTCTTCTGAATCAGCCGTGGGGGGGGGCTTCAGCCCCTATAGCCTCCCCTCTGGATCCGCCACTGGCACTTGGCTGGGCACTTAATTGATTTAAATCTAGAGTTCGATTTATTTTTTGTGAAACCAAAACTTGCCCTAAATCGCAAGTAACAAATATTTATTTATTCAAATTAATTTTGTTTGTTTTCCAATATAGGCACATGTTTTATAAACAAGTTCCACATCTTTTATTTTTATTATTTGTAAGACGTCAACAAGCTGACATAAGCAACACTTGTTGTGTTTATGGAATTTTTTGAAATATAAAGTCAAGACTAGATAGACCTTAGTCTTTAAATCGCTGAGAATGTTACTTCTAACGGTTATCGTGAGTTTTTTCTACATCGTATCTGGTCTTTCTGATGATGATCGAATTGTTGGAGGACGCACTGTCCCCATTAGTGAATTTTCATATGTAGTCTCATTACAAAATGCAGGAGTTCATTTTTGCGGAGGAAGCATATTAAACAAGTTTTTTGTTCTAACAGCTGCTCATTGCATAAGAGGTGTTAATGGTACTAAAATGGAAAAATTGACTCTTCGCTATGGTTCCAGCATGTGGAGTTCAGGTGGGCAAGTCAGAAATATCGTCGAGATGAAGGAACATCCAAAATACAATCCAAAAACAAAAGAAGCTGACATTGGTATGGTAAAAGTGGGTTCTCCCATTATGTTCTCATCAGCGGCACAGCCAATAAAACTAGCCGATGGTGTCCCAACTGATGGAAAAATCGGCATAATCTGTGGATGGGGTCTTACCAACGAGCAAGGCTTTATTATTCCTACTATGTTGAAAGCTGCTGAAGTTCTATCTATATCAAGGAAAAATTGCTCTCAACCTCCGTGGGATTATGGTGCAGAAATATTGCCTTCCATGATCTGTGCTCAAGCTCAGGGTAAGGATGCATGTCAAGGAGATTCTGGTGGTCCTTATGTAAGCAAAGCGACTGGTAAATTGTGGGGTGTTGTATCGTGGGGACGTGGTTGTGCACGAGGGAATTATCCAGGTGTCTATATGGCGGTAGTAGCTCATAAAAAATGGATAAAAAATAATTCTCAAATTTAATGGATAGTTCAATAAAAACACCTATTAAAATTATTAATAAAACTTAAATGGAATTTTTTCTTAGTATAACGGCATCAAAGATAATATGTTTTGATCAGGCCAAAAGGAACAAATGAAGAAAAATAACCGAGTTCTGATTTCTTCCTCATAACCAATATTGGCTTTAGATAAGAGTTGTTGGAGAAAAGAATGTTCTCTACCCATTTCAATTCCAGACTTCAATCTGTTGAACTTCGCAAAAAAGGCACTGCAAATGTGAATGACTTTTTGTAAACAAAAAATAAAAATAAACATAATTATCATTTGCACCACTCAGTGGAATTGCAATGAGTCGGAGCTCGGAGACAACATTATATTCTTGACTATAATGAAATTTAGATGATTATGTAAAGTGTTTAGGTATTCAAAAGCATTTTTTTATAACTTTAAATCAGATTGAAGTATCCATTGCCCGACAAAATTATTCAGATCTGATATGGTTTCATTACTCAAAAAATGATTTAAAGTGTCTAATTCTCAGTCCCCCTCACATGTCCCTCAGTCCCTCGCACCTTTTCCAAGGCAAAAATCCTTACAGTGTTGCAGTTCTCTTATTTTAGTTCCAAAACCAAACTTAGCGCCTGATAATTATTGACGTTAACATAATATATCTAGCAGGTATCGATATATTGGAAATTAGTCTGACCGTTTTGAAGAAAATCGCAAATAAAAAATTCAAAAATATAATACTTCTTTGGGTGGAACAATTAATAACCTTTTTTTCAAGAATAGTTTCCCCAACCAAAGGTAGCCTCTATACTAAAAGTAATTTATTGAATTTTTTTTTAAGAAAAGTTATGGAGCCATTTTTTTGAATACATTATACGATTAGGTATGTAAAATTGCCAAAAAAAAATTATTATTGTTATTTTTGGTTATAAAAAAAAATTTAAAAAAATATGTGGGGGGAATGACCAAAAAACGCTATGCGCCAAATTTAAAGAAAATCGATCTATCTGTTTAGGCTGGCGCTCAAGGGACAGACAGACAGACAAACACAAACACAAAATTGTGAGATCAACTTTTTTCGTCTTCTCTATCATCGTAATAATAAGTTTGATCAAAATCTAAAGATCGATTTTTTACGAATTCGAAACTTGTATATGTAAGTATACCTAGTACCAAATAGTAGCATCCAACTCATTGTTCGACGGCTTTTTGGAATACTTATGTTAGTGCGTTTTTATTCTGTTCTGTTTGAACTAGGTTGTATCCAGTAGCGGATCCAGGATTTGGCTGCGGGGGGGGGGCTTGAGGCTCCTATCTTAGACATATCATTTAAAAAAAGGCACAATCTCTCTCAATACTAATTTTCTTTTCTCAGATTGTAGGCCAGTTGGCAGAGTAGATAGTTGCACTGTACAAAAAGTTGTTAGGATAATTCAAATGGCTTTCTTTTTATACTAAATGATTTTTGTAGAATTTATACATTTAGGCAGTACGTGTGTAGATCGTGCTGAATTTTATCTCCCACATTTCTCTCCAAACTCTATTTTAACATATAATTTTTGTGAATAATATCACATAAAACAGCTGTTCTCCAAGTACAAATTTTACTCAACGATTTCAAAGAATTTTTTTTCGATATTTCAAGTAAAAGTGATCAAATAAAATGGGTTTTTTTTCGAATATTATTCGTTTTCGATTTTCATTTTAACAAAGTAAAGTCCACCTAAATCTCATGAACAAAATAAACTGTAACAATTTAGCTCGAGAATAATGTGGCGAACAATTATTTCATGCACTTAATTTTGACAGGTATCTTGGTGATTTACAGTTAGAAACTATTTTTAATTGGAGATGCGCACCGCTACGCTAAAATACTAGGCAGAATTTAGGGGAAAATTTTGTATTGGAGCAAGATTTTATCACGTTTCATAAACGCTTAAGCAACCATTTACCAGCCACGCAATTTTGTTTGAATGATCCTACCATTTCATAAAGAATGAATATTTATAAATGTCTTGATTTATTTCATTTTATATATTTATCATCTTAAAGAAAGCCAAAGAGAAACTTAGATTATCGTTTTAAGGAAACGTATGTAATCATCAAAACATCTTCGAACTACAAATTTTTAGTTTTCAATTTCGAGGACACTGATTATAATAATAAACAGTATTGTTTGATTCGGTTGCTCGAAACTGCTGAGTTTTTTTTTGCATCGGAAACACAGTTTTTAAACTTATAAGCCTTAAAATTTTTCGGGGGTCATCTAAGTCCGAAAGATATCAACAGAAGAGCTTAGGAAAAAAGGTGATATTTGCTCTTGTGGTCAAATTCAATTCTATCGATATCATTAGCTTTCTTTAATTCAACTTAAAGAAATAGCGTGCTCTACTCAAAATTTTACCTGAAAAGGAATTTTAAAGGCAAAAGGTAACATTTTTCACTCAATACAGACACCTACATATCTTAATTTTGATTTTAAATTTCCGAAAAACTTTATTAAATGCAAATATCAGGTGCTGTCCTTAAGCTCCTCAATTGCATTGAACATGTAGATTTTCTGAACCAACCTCGTTTGTTTCGCCCAATTCTCTACGGGCTTGAACATAAACTCAGAATTTTCTTGCGTCTACCTTGTTTTTGCGGCCAATTCCCTAGGGGCTTAAAAAAAACACAGTTTACATGTAAATTATTTAGCCCCAACATTATATTTTCGTTCAGTTTCCTTGAAGCTTGGGAAAACAACAGCTTCTATGTAAAATTTGTAAAGCCTCAGTCCTTGGCGAATTTCTTTAAGGCTTATGAAAAAACATAGCCAACATCTAAATTTGCTAGCCCCATTCTTGTTTTTTTTTTCAATTCTCTTAGGGCTCGGAAGAACACATTTTAGGCGTAAATTGATTAGCCCCAACCCCGATTTTTCGTCCCTCTTTAAGGGCTTGGAATAAATAGAGCCTACGTTTTTATATTTAAATTGTTTAGTCTCATCTTCGTTTTTTCATTGAATTGCTTTGGAGACTTAGAAAAACACACTTTAATGCTAATTTTTCAGCCCCAACCTTGTTTTAATAAATATTGCAAATATCAATGATTTTAGATCATTCTTTGTTTCACAGTGTTCTTAAAAAATCTATTCTTGAAAACGAACACAAAATTGAAACATCGTAATAATTTTATTTTGCTAATAAATTAATTGTACAAATCGACTGTGGGGGGGGGGGCTTCAGCCCCTATAGCCCCCCCTCTGGATAAACCACTGGTTGTATCTTGTATGGTTTGAAGTTTGAACTGATGCAATATCTACATATGTATATAAATTGTTTCTAACTTCTTATCTGAGGCTTAATTTTTGTTTCTAATCAAAAAGAGTTTTGACATAAAGCCATTCAACTTACCTTTCGTTACTACAAGTCATACATATCAAGAGATTAGTTTAAAAAAAAATTGCAAAATGGCTACACATTGTAAATATAACATTTTATTTGACACAGGATAAATTTTAGCTAAAAGCATCAAATTTATTTTTTAAACTTGATATTGTGTGTTTTTGGCAATCCAATTACGTACCAATGCAACAATCATGTATACTCCAGGATATTCCGGGCGGCCACAACCTTTTCCGAATGATGTCACTCCGACCAGTTCATTTCCTATTACTAATGGTCCACCCGAGTCTCCCTGACACGAATCGATGCTTGGATTTTGGGCACAAAGCATAGTTTTCATAATATCTTCATGATAACCATAGGGTGGCGAAGAACATTTTGTTCTTGATATTGTGGTTACATTTGCTTTTTGTAAAAAATTTGGTATCAACTCAGCTTTTTCCTTTTTCAATCCCCATCCAGTGATTAGAGCATTCTTACCATCACCAGGAAGTTTGGTAGCCAATGTAATAGGTTGAACGGTAACATCATCATATTCTATTGCTTTTTTTAATCTCAAGATAGCGATATCATATTCTTTCGTTGTACGATTATACTTAGGATGAATGATTATTAATTTCACAGGAATCAGCTGACCACCTGCACTCCAGAGCGTTGATCCAACGCGAACTGTAATGTGCTCAATCGGCAAATCCTTTACTTTATCCGCGCAATGAGCGGCGGTGAGAACGTGAAACTCATTAATAATTACTCCCCCGCAAATATGCACCTCCCTACGTTGCATTGACGCCATGTATCTTGCATCTTTAATCAATGCTGTAGAACCTCCTACAATACGGTCTGCGTCCACATCCGCACCTATAACTAGACTGATCAGGCCTAAGAAAACCGTCGCGCGAAACATTTTCCGGTTGATATGGAGATAAGTATTTTTTGGCTCAACTTTATATACCCTCGCCAACCTCAGTCTCAAGTTGTTCCTATCTCAAACATGTGTTTCTTAATCTGCAAACAATAACGACATTTCCAAATATTTAAAACCCACAATACCAATATGTTTCTTGGCAATTGTTCAAATACGTTGGAATCAGCGGCATAGCTACCTAGGGGCAAATTGGGGTGGCGCTCCAGGGCCCCGAAAGTTTAAGGGCCCCAGAGACTGACAGAAACAATTTTTCAAAGCAAACATAAAAGTTCTTTTTATCTTTAAGAAAGTTTTGGCTCAGTTTGCTATGAATATTATGGGTCAGTTTCAAGACTTGTGGATAAAGTCTCGGATAGCCTATCCGGAACTTTTTTGCCAGATAAATTTCAACTTTTGGCTTCAAATATCTCGGAAAATAATATCCAATAGATAAAATCTTGGATAGTCTATCTGCCGGTCCACGTGGCTGTTAAAGCTTTTATCTAGAAAATGTCTAACTTCTGAGTTTCCGTCATAATATTTTTAATTTCACTTAAAATCGATCCGTCACGGTTTATACTAAATTTGAATCTTAAAAATCAGTCACATTTCAAATTAAAACGACAAGGACTTTCAGTTTTGACAACAAAAATTTAGTTTTCAGTTGTCCAGTTTATATTTCTGAGGGCTCAGAGAATTTCCCCAGTTTTGCTGTCAAATACTACCTGAGTACAAAAAATTTTGGATTCGTCTGCTCACTGATATATACATAAACTGATCAAGTATGTGTTTTATTTTTAATATTGTTCTCAAATATCAGCCTCTAGTAAAGATTTTGACTTGTGAATAAACTTTAAAAGTATTTATGCTACCACATTTGGTGAGAACCTGAGAACTTCATCTAAGAGAAATGGGATAGTACATATTTCGTGATATCAATTTTTTAGCTCTTTTCAGGCGATGCAAAAGTAAAAAATCCAATAAACTGACTCCTGGGATTATAAACGAACAATGCCGTTTTGACTTTGCTTCTGGTACTCTGTTATTCGGCCGAGATTGATTATTCTAGCAGATTATTTTGAAATGATTTCACTCTTTTTTCGGACAGAATACATTTCATTTATATACACCCCAATTATAAAATCCAATGAGTGAGCTGCGGAGGGAGTCAGACTAAATTCTGACATATCACTCATAATAAAAATTTCAGAACTGAGTCCGATTCCCTCCGCAGCTCATTCATCGAATTCCGTTATAGGGGTGATTATTCATCATCATCATCGTGTCCTGTAACCCCGGCTGGGGCATACGGCGTCAACAAAACGTCTCCATCCTTCACGGTCTGCTGCAAGGTACTTTAGCTGTGGCCACGTCTTTCTCTGGGATTCTGCTTCCGCTAAGACAGTTGATTTCCATGTTGTTCTTGGTCTTCCAACCCACCGTGCCCCCTGAGGATTCCATTCAAAGGACTGCTTTGCAATTTCATCGTTTGGTTTCCAACGCCATTTACGCTTTCTTATGTCGACGTCCAGCCGCTCTTGACTTGTCCTGCGCCACAATTCCTCATTTGATATTATTTGTGGCCAGCGAATCTTTAGGAAGTGGTGAAGACAGCGATTCACAAAAGCCTGCATTTTCTTCGAAATAGTAGACGTGACTTTCCAGGTTTCACAAGCATATAACAGCACGGATTTGACATTGGATTCGAAGAATCTCAACTTAGTGCGTATGGAGATTTGACTGGATTTCCAAATTGGGGACAGGGTACCGAAGGCAGCATGAGCTTTATTCATTCTACTTTGAACGTCCAGATCCGTTCCACCGTTTGCAGAAACAATAGTTCAGTTCAGTTCAGTTTATTAAAATAAAAATGTACAGTAAGATAAGTCTTATAACGTACAATTCCTAAATATATATATGTATATTACAAATGACAAAATTTGAGAGCATATAGAATAAATTATAATTCAATTTTTAGCAAACAAAATTAAATACTATTGCAAAAGAAATAAAATAAAAATAAATTTAACATTTCAGATGAAAAAAAAAATAAAAATTAAAGAATAAGTAGCTAAAGAAATCAAGAAATAAATAGAGATAGGAATAGTTAGGAATAAAAAAAGATCAGATAGAAGAAAAATGATTTTTTATCCGACGAATGAACTCATTAAGGTTTCGGATTTGCTTAATTTGTACCGGGATCAAGTTCCACAAAATAATAACATAAACAAAAAACATTCTTTTACTGTTAAGATAATTGAATTGAGGAATTAATAAGCTGCAAGTTCTATCATATACACATTCATGGATCTTGATGTATAAATACTGCGGTGTTTTAAATAGTAAGAGTTTTTTGAGGAAGATACAGTTTCGCATGTCGATGTAATTATGGATGGAACAGCCAAGCAGATTGGTTCGAATGTCAGAAATATGGTCAAATTTACGTCGTCGATAAATATATCTGAGTATAGCATTGTGAGCTAGCTCCAATTTGCGAAAGCTCTGTGCGTCAGGACTGGGGAAAATATTTTCGGCATAAAATAGGATCGGTCTCAACAGTGAGTTAGCCAATCTAAAACGGATATTTAGAGGAGTATAATTACTGCTAGGCCAAAGTTGTCTAAGGCCACCATATACTTTTGCTACAACAGAGTTTATATGGTCTGAGGCTGATAACTCACTATTGATGACGACACCTAAATTACGAGCCTTCTTGCAGTATGGAATTATTCTATTGTTTGAAATAATCTCTGGAAGCTCATTGACATCAAAAGATGACTTAGCAAGTACCAAACATTGGGATTTATCAGGATTGAGTGTTAATAGATTTCGTCTGGACCAACTCAGAATGTTTTCAAGGTCCTCATTCAACTTATTGACTGCTTCCGACAGTAGTCCAACTGGACTCGAAATATAGATCTGGACATCGTCAGCATACATATGGATATTTACGAATTTACAATTAAGGACAATGTCATTGATAAACAGCGAGAAAAGCAATGGCCCCAGTATAGATCCCTGGGGAATGCCGGAAGATAAATGGAGGAGCCCCGAAAAGCCATCTTTGGTTTTGACAATTTGTGTCCTACCAGACCCAAAATTAAGTATAAGTAATGCTGCAGATGAACTGAATCTATATTGAGCGATAAGTTTGTTATACAAAATCTTAAAATCGATTGAATTAAAAGCTTTAGAAAAGTCTAAGAGACACAAAAAAGTAAATTCATTTTTATCAAAACGTTCCCGAATGTCGTCAGTGACTTTTAACAACGCTGTATTGCAGCTATGATGTTTACGAAATCCGGATTGAAAAGGCGTGAGCAGATTATACTGGTCGATATGAGATATAATTTGTTTCTTTATAACGATTTCAGCTATCTTCGAAAGGCATGGGAGGATGCTAATAGGACGAAAATCTTCACACTTCATATCAGATCGAATTTTTTTGGGTATAGGATGAACTATTGCAGACTTCCAAGCTTCGGGGAAAACAGAGGTGGTTAAAATGTGATTAATAATATGAGTAAGAGATTTTATGGCAAAAGGAAGTATATATTTTAAGAACTTTAGAGGAATACCATCCGTACCATTAGATGAGGACTTAGTTTCCTTCACCGCAAAATTACATCTGGCTCAGTAACGTGATTAAAATTGAATGGATTAACATTCTGGGCCTCGGTCATCAACACCTGATAAGACGGACTATTAGAGCATGTATCGGCAAAGAATTTATTAAATTCATCAGGGCTTGAATTGCATGTAGGATTAACTCTAGATGTAACTTTAAATTTTTTAAGGTTTTTCCATAACTCAGACGGAGAGAGTTTAATATCGAACTTCTTAGAAAAAAATTTAGTTTTTTCCTCTCTTAAAGCAGAAGTTACAATGTTTCTAAGGTGGAGATAGTTCCCTCTAGAAACAGTATTGCGATTGGATTTCCATCTAGCAAACGCTTTTTCACGAAGATTTATAAGTTTTCGGATACGAGCAGTGAACCATGGTCTTATATTGTTTGAAATTGTAAGTTCCTTTTTAGGAACATGCTCTTCGAAAAGTGTATTTATAATTTGTGAAAAATAGTTACATTTATCGTCAACACTAGCTAAGTACTCACAACCATTCCAGTTAGTAGACTGGGCCGCACTATAAAGCCTTTCAAAATTAATTTCTCTATAGTCTCTGAATTCAAATACTTCTATGGTAGGATGCGGAAGAAATAAAACGTTGTAGGAAATGAAAATGAGGTCGTGAGCTGAAATTCCAGATACCGATAATTGATCAAATTTTAGTACATTATTTGCATTAGAAACTATAAAGTTATCAATTAACGTAGGATTATGAATAGAGAAATGAGTAGGATAAGTTGTGTTGACTATTTCATGGCCTATAGATGCAACATGATTACGAAAAGATTTGCTTACATGATCATCTATTAGTAAGTTATTATTGAAGTCTCCACATATTATTATATCTGAATATTGAGTGCAAATACTGTTGAAATCATTAAAAAACTCACTTAAATCGACTCTCCGGTGAGGATTATAGACACAGCCTACTATACACTTTTGAGACGAGTCACTTAACTCAATAAACAAATACTCAATACTGGACCCAAAAGATTTCAAAACAATTTTTGATTTGAGGTAGGATTTATAATAAATACCAACACCGCCTCCGCGAACTCCAACCCTATCATTACGAAGAAATGTGTAACCATTTAAATTTATATTTTGATCAGAAATATCTTCATTCAACCATGTCTCTGAGATACACAAAACGTCACACCGATTATCAGAAACCATATCAGCAAACTCATCAAAACTCGATCTCAAACTACCGATATTTAAATGACAAATCTTCAAACCAATTGATTGGTTACACATAACGTTGAATATGGTTCTTGGATGTACATTGCTAGGGATAGGCGTAGATACTTTTATGTACAAGGCAAAGCCCTGTGCTGAACTCCCATAACCTAAACGAGTATAAAACTCGCACAAAGAACCAGTTCCAAGTTGATATGTAAACCTGTGTATTACAAGACTTCAATAAGTTGGCAAAGCAACAAAAAATCATTTTTCTAGAGGAAAAGAATATAAGAAAGAGAAAATAAAGAAGGAATAAAATAGAAAGGAAGAAAGATAAATAAAGAAGAAAGAAATAAAGGAAATGAGATAGTATGAAAATAAATATTTTGAATGTAAACATAATTAAGATAATCCAAATGATAAATTCAAAATGAAAATATATATAAATAAAATAAATTCTACAATATTTTAACTTAGTTACAATTATAATTATTTTATTCGTTGCTGCGTATGATGTCTTCTAATTCGCTCGGCGAGTTCACGAATATTTTGGGACTATCGTTGGATGGTTGAACACAGAATTTACCTTGGAAAGAATAAACTTTAACCAGCTTCTTCTCCCCCCGTAATTTTAAAGCAAGATTTAAAATCACTCGGTCGTATTCGCAGAGGCTTTCCGAAACATAAACAGGATGATCAACCTCGTTCGCAAATTTCCCATCAGCATCAATGTCATGTAAGAACAAACTACGCTTGGCTTCTTTCGTATAGGCAATTAGGATTTTTAGGAATGATTGCCTTTCAAGCGAGCTTGTCAGCTTAATTATGATCGGTGGAGCTGAATTTTTAATTGTTCTGGAACTGTCTGGTAATCTAAACACAGTAGATGGTATAATGTGTTCACACTGAATAAGTTTTGTGATGTTGTTAAACGTTTTGGCAAGGTCTTCTCCAGGTTTGTGGGGAACATTCTTCATGATCAATACTGCCAAGGTAGTTGAACTGTTCCACTACTTCAACTGGCGTCTCCTGTAGAATAATACGCTGCTGTGTGGAGCGGCCTGTGAGCATTATTTTCGTCTTGTTGCTGTTTATTCTTAGACCACTCGACTCTCCCTTCACTTGCAGCGTTTGGCACATCCCGTTCAGCCCACTGATGTTATTTGCCAGTAGACATATGTCATCGGCTTAGTCTAAATGACTGAGCCTTTCGAACGGTTTCCACTGAATGCCCTGTCGCTCAGCTGTACCAACACTGGCCGTCAATACGTCGTCCATCGCCAGCAGGAAGAGAATTGGCGATAAAACATCCCCTTGTCTCACACCCTGTTGCACTACGAAGGAGTCGGATAGCTGCCCATTGTGCAAAACAAAACACCTTGCGTTGTTGTAGGACTCTTTAATAATGGCAACAATTTTTGGTGGAATTCCTCTACCAAGCAACGATCTCCATATACATTCTCGGTTAACTCGATCAAAGGCCTTCTCAAAATCCACGAACATGAGGTAAAGCGGTGATTGAAATTCCATCGACTGCTCGAGGACGATACGCAGGGTGTTGATATGGTCGACACACGATCGACCACTGCGGAAGCCAGCTTGATGGCTCTTGAGTGTAGACTCGATTCTATCCTTTATTCGCTCGAAAATGATGGTTGCCATTAGTTTTGGGAAAACGGACGAAACGGTGATACCACGCCAATTATTGCAATTCTTTAAATCACCTTTCCTTGGCAACTTAACAATCACACCATCCTTCCAATCCCTGGGATAGCATTCGTTTTCCCAAATGCTTTGTATCAACGGATGTAAAATACTAGCCACTTTTACGGGATCGGCTTTCAGGAATTCAGCTGGTATTCCGTCCAGTCCAGCTGCCTTCTTGGTTTTGAGGAGATTTATTGTTGTAAGGATTTCCGATTCTGACGGGGGTTCGATGTCAATACCCCTATAGGACCTGCGCATCTCGTTTAGTTGGGGCACTTCAGCACTCTGCTCAACTGAATCCTCATTTAGCAGGGCATAAAAATGGTCCTTCCATCTACGAAGCTGATCCTCAATTGATATCAAATGTGTGCCATCCACATCCATTACAGGATGATTGGTGTTGCTTTTTTTCCCGATCACATCTTTGGCTATTTGGTACAATTCCCGGATATCTCCTCTTCTGGCAGCGATTTCCGCATTATCTGCGAGCCCATCTAACCTCACCCTCTTGTCACGTCTCACACAACGATAGACCATCTTATGTGCAATGCGGTACTCTCTTCGCAAGTCAGCCTTTCGTTGAATATCTGCTTCGGCATTTATTTGGATTTTCAACGATTTGCGAAGTTCGATCTTATCCCAGGTGTCTTGGCATATCCAAGAGTCTCTACGTCTCGTTCGCTTGGGTACAGTTTCGGATCCAGCCTCCATAAAAACACTTTTAATTTCACCCCACATCTCATCAATTGTTGAATGCTGGATTCCATTTAATGACGAGGCTCTGTCGTTAAGGGTGGTGACATAGTTTCGACATATGTTGGGGTCATTCAAAGCATTAGTAATGAATTTTGAGCTCCTTGCTGCATCCTGCGCTGGTTTCTGTACGGCAGCGGTTCGTAATTTGAGACTCATCAGAACCAAATGGTAGTCGCTTCCCACATCGGCATTTCTTATACTCCGGACGCCACACATACAGTAGCGGATCCAGGATTTGGCTGTGGGGGGGGGGGGGCTCGAGGGTCGAGGCTCCTATCTTAGACATATCATTTAAAAAAAAGGCACAATCTCTCTCAGTACTAATTTTGTTTTCTCAGAATGTAGGCCAGTTGGCAAAGTAGTAGTCACAAAATAAATACGTATAGGTATGTCAAGAACGTCACAATGTACAAAAAGTTGTTAGGGTAATTCAAATATGTCTTTCTTCTTATACTGAATGATTTTTGTAGAATTTATACCTTTAGGCAGTACTTAGATCGTGCTGAAATGTATCTTTCCACATTTCTCTCCAAACACCAGCTAAAATGCTAGCTATATTTTAACATATCATTTTTGTGAAGAATATCACATAAAACAGCTGTTCTCTGAATACAAATTTTACTCAACCATTTCAAAGAATTTTTTTCAATATTTCAAGTAAACATGATAAAATGAAATGTTTTTTTTTTAATATTTCTCGTTTTCGATTTTCATTTTAACAAAGTAAAGTCCACCTAAATCTCATGAACAAAATAAGCTGTAACAATCTAGCTCGAGAATAATGTGGCGAACAATTATTTCATGCACTAAATTTTGACAGGTATCTTGGTGATATACAGTAAGAAACGAAATTTTAATTGGAGGTGCGTACCGCTCGGCTAAAATACCAGGCAGAATTTTGGGAAGAGTTTTGTAAAGGAGCAAAATTTGATCACGTTTCAAAGATACTGGTAAAAATATGTTATTGATATTGGCTAAAACGCTAAAGCAATCATTTACAGCCACGCCATTTTGTTTGAATGATCCTACAATTTCATTAATGAATATTTATAAATGTATTCTTTTATTTAATTCTATTGATTTATTATTTTAAAGAAAGCCAAAGAGAAGCTTAGATTGAAAATCGCATCGTATTAAGGAAACGTATGAAATCATCAAAACATCCTTGAACTGCAAATCTTTAGTTTTGAATTTCGAGGACACTGATTGTTATAAACAATAATTGTTTGATTCGATTGCTCCAAAAAAAATTAATGCAGTTTTTTTTGCATCTGGAAACACAGTTTTAAATATCAACAGAAGAGCTTAGGAAAAAATGTGATATTTGCTCTATTTCTAATTCTATCGATATCCTTAGTTTTCTTTCATTCAGCTTAAGACAATAGCGTGCTCTACTCAAAATTTTACCTGAAAGGGAATTTTAAAGGCAAACGGTAACATTTTTCACTCAATATAGACACCTTCATATCTGTTTTCAATTTCTGGAAAACATTATTAAATGAAAATATCAAGTGTTGTCCTTAAGTTTCTCAATTGTATTGAACATGCTAATTTGCTGAGCCAACCTCGTTTGTTTCGCCCAATGCTCTACGGGCTTGAGCAAAAGCGCTGATTTTTGTTTGCGTCAACCTTGTTTTTGCGGTCAATTCCCTAGGGGTTTAAACACAGTTTATATGGAAATTGTTAAGCCCCATCATAATATTTTCGTTCGGTTGCCTTGAAGCTTGGGAAAACAACAGCTTACATGTAAAATTTGTAAAGCCCCACTACTTGTCGAATTTATTTAAGGCTTATGAAAAAACACAGCCAACATGCAAATTTGCTAGCCCCATTCTTGCTTTTTTTTCAATTCCTTTGGCTTGGAATAACGCAATTTAGGGGTAAATTGGTTAGAACCAACTCTGATTTTTCGCCCCTCTTGTCTTGTAGGGCTTGGAATAAATAGAGCCTATGTTTTTATATTCAAATTTCTTAGTCTCATCTTCGTTTTTTCATCGAATTTCTTTGGAGGCTTAGAAAAACATACTTTCAGGCTAATTTTTCAGCCCCAACCTTGTTTTAATAAATACCAGAAGAAAACACAAATTTTATATCATTGATTTTAGGGATCATTCTTTGTTTCACAGTGTTTTTAAAAATTGTATGTTTGAAAACGAACACAAAATTGACACATCGTAATGTATTTTATTGTGTTATTAAATTAACTGTACGAACTGACTGTGGGGGGGGGCTTCAGCCCCTATAGCCCCCCCTCTGGATCCGCCACTGCAAACACAGAGACTTCCTCCATCGCTGCTGAATCATGATATGATCAATTTGGTTTTCGGTTTGACCATCTGGATGCACCCAGGTAATTTTGTTGCACGTCTTATGCTTAAATACAGTCCCACCTATCACAAGACGATTCGCGTTACAAAAATCGACAAGCAAGGTCCAAAAAGTTAGCTCGCCAACATAGGCATAAATATTTAAAAACTTTATTAGAATTTTATGCTCTTTTTGTGTTGTTTTCGCGATTTTTGTGCTGTAATATATTTTTTTGTATGCAATGTTGTGCTACCTTAAATTTAAGCTAGCACAACTTTTTCAATTATTTACCGATTTTAATAAGAGCGGTGTCTAAATTTTGTGCTCTTTGTGTGTTATTTATCTGCATTTAAAAAATTGATTCTAAGGTTTTTTTGTTTTTGTATGCAGTTCTGTGTCACCTCAAATTAAAGGTGGCACAACTCTGTCAATTACTAACCAATTTAAATGAAACTGGTTTCATAATTTTGTGCTCTTTGTGTGTTATAAAATATCTGCATTAAAAAAATGTTAATGTTTTTTTGTATGCAATGTTGTAACACGTTAAGTTGAAACTAGCACTACTTTGTCAATTAAACCGATTGCAATGAAAACTGGTTTCATAACTCTATATTCTTTGTATGTTATTTATGTATGTTTAAGAAAATTAATTTTAATAATTTTAATGTTTAGTTGTTTTTTAAATGCAAAATTGTGCCACCTCATATTTAAGTTAGCACAACTTTGTCAATTATAAACTTATTCTAATAAAAATCGTGTCAAAAATGTGTGCTCTTTTTGTGTTATTATTCAATGCTAGACTTTTATGTTATTGAATAACGAAATAAATGACAGTACGTCTGTTAGACGCTTTAGAAAGTATCGAATCTACCCTGTGCCGTGAAATAAGGCCAAATTTGAAAATTTGGCCTAGTTGCACTATGCAATAGTGAAATAAGGCCAAATTTCAACATTTGGCCCTATTTCACTTTGATAAAGTAAATAACGCCAAACCGATTTGTGAAATAAGACCAAATGTGACCTTTTTTCACTTTACGAAAGTATTATTTAATAGAGAAACTGGTTTAACTGTGTAGAATAATGTAAAAGAGCAAGGGCGTACGGAGGATTTCGATCATTGATTTTTATTCTGATATTAACGTAACGTATCTACATGAGGATGGTCGTTATATGTTTTTTTTTTAGTTTTTATATTTGGATGGGCCTAAATCAGCTTTCCAAAATGCAACAAAACATTACTGTAAGTGTTGCCGTTGGTTTCATTATAATTTAAGTAAGTATTTTTTTTCTATTTTATGTAATTATTTTATTAAATTACCCCACCTACATACTCTGAATTTTTTCACGCTAACTTCCTAGCAGACCTGTGTACTTAAAGCATAAGTACAAATACCAGTACAATTACCTTGTACTTGAAATTTTGTAAGTACCAGTACAATTCCTTGGTACTTGTACTTAAAAATTTCAAGTACCAGTACCGGTACTTGTACTGGTACTTTAATTCCACAAAAGTACTTGAAATTTTTGTATTGATTACATTTGTACTTTTGAGATGTACTTAAATACCTTTCAATTCCTTTTTAATTCCAAAAGTACTATAATTCCTTTTAATTACTTTTAATTCCTTTTCGAAAAAAAATACTAGAACTAATATGTCTTAATAGTAATAGTCCAGTAACCTTGTAGTTTCATAGTACTGAGAACTTGCGTCAGGTCCGGTAGTTCTGATTTTTTGCTGAGTTGTTTATGATGTTGGCCTTAGCAATAATCCAAGTTTTCGACCTCGAGCGCCGAACGCAACTTTGTGAAATACGCAAAAAACCGAGAAATTTTCGCGTTTTTTTCAGTTATTGGCTATTTTAACCTTTAAGGCCTGGTTTTCGATTATAACTTTGCTCTACCATTTCAAAATAATTAAATGGGCTTCAATTTGAGCTAAAAATCAATTCAAATTGTGAATTTTTTCATCAACTTTTGAATTTAGAATGCTGCAAATCGAATTGAAGGGGGCTTATTCACCCCTTGTGTGAAATCGTTTGCCCCTTTTCAATGATTTTTGTATACTGTATAGCGTGTCATGTTGGCTTTATTTTAAGATCTTAATCATGAAGATCGGATGAGTAGAAACGGAGCTATGATTTTTTAAAGTCAACCATATAAAACTCGAACTAAAACAGTACTCAGTTCAGTACCCACCAGTGAGTTATCTGAAGCGAATGTTTTAGTTCGAGTTTTATATGGTTGACTTTAAAAAATCATAACTCCGTTTCTACCCATCCGATGTTCATGATTAAGATCTTAAAAAAAAGCCAACATGATACGCTACACAGTATAAAAAAAATCATTTAAAAGGGGCAAACGATTTCACACAAGGTATGAATAAGCCCCCTTCAATTCGATTTGCAGCATTATAAATTCAAAAGTTGATGAAAAAATTCACAATTTGAATTGATTTTTAGCTCAAATTGAAGCCCATTTAATTTTTTGGAATTGGTAGAGCAAAGTTATAATCGCAAACCAGGCCGTAAAGGTTAAAATAGCCATTAACTGAAAAAACCGCGAAAATTTCTCGGTTTTATGCATATCTCACAAATTTGCGTTCGGCGCTCGAGGTCGAAAACTTGGATTATTGGTAAGGCCAACATCATAAACAACTCATCTAAAAATCAAAACTACCGGATCTGAGGCAGAGCCTTCCCACCCCGAAGAAAAAGGATACTAGACTGAAAACAGTGAAGTTGATCATGTTAGTTTCCATTTTCTCAAAAACTAGAAGTCATTTTAGCATTTGGTTTTCAGTTTTTAACTAAAAATTAATAAGTGCATTGAAAATCAAAAACAAAAATAGTACTTTATACCATAAAATAAAAAAAAAAAATAGATTAACACAAGAAAATCGTCTTTTTCTCAAAATTTTGAGTTTGAAAGTAAATTTTTCAAAAACTATCAACTAAAAAAACTTTATTTAAAAAGAAAATTAAAGAATGGATTTCTGGCTCTAAGATGAGCAATGGATTTTCGTCCAGATGTTACCATTGCGTTTTTAAAGTTACTTTTCTATTTGAAGTCAACTTTTTTTAAAATTGCCCCTCCCGCCTAAACGGGGGTATATATACCCCCCATCCGGTACTACTGTTTTCTTCTTTTGACCCAATCTACACGCTCTATTGCTTTGATGCAGCATATGTCAAAGACCATGTTTTTGTTATTATACTGTTTTAAATACTACTTGTTGTTTTAAATTTTGTATTGCTATATGTTGAAAAGCCGTCCCTTGGAAACTGTTATGTCTACAGAACCGGCCTTGGACTCAAATTGAAGCAAATTAAGTAAGGCTGAAATCGTAGAGCAGTGTTTTATTCGGGAATTAAGGCGTAATGGTTAAAATGGCCAATAAGTGAAAAAACCGCGAAAAATTCGCGGTTTTTTGGATTTTTACCAATGTTGCGTTCGGCGCTCGAGGTCGAAAAATCGGATTTATTACTAGGCCAACATCATAAACAACTCAGCAAAAAATCAGAACTACCGGACCTGACGCAAGTACTATGAAACTACAAGGTTACTGGACTATTACTATTAAGACATATTAGTTCTAGTATTTTTTTTCGAAAAGGAATTAAAAGTAATTAAAAGGAATTATAGTACTTTTGGAATTAAAAAGGAATTGAAAGGTATTTAAGTACATCTCAAAAGTACAAATGTAATCAATATAAAAATTTCAAGTACTTTTGTGGAATTAAAGTACCAGTACAAGTACCGGTACTGGTACTTGAAATTTTTAAGTACAAGTACCAAGGAATTGTACTGGTACTTAAAAAATTTAAGTACAAGGTATTTGTACTTAAGTTGTACTTAAGTACCAATATACTTAATTACTTAACAGCTCTGCTTCCTAGTATGCAAAAATAAGGAACGGCTATTTAATTTACTCCTACAGCGACTATAAGGGATACACAAATCTGAAAAAAATAGGAATTTTTTTCTTCATTTAGAGCCAATTTAGGTCCATCTGAGATAACGTTTTTTAACGACTACCCTAATTTACATAGATTTCTGGCATTTGGAGATATATATCTATGTATGCTTTACTAGCAAGTAATTTACTTTCTAAGGTAATTTGCCAGATCTTCAAGTGCTAGTATGGTGGTAGCACCTCTTTTTCTTTAAAAAAGCAGATACGTGCATTTTTCTTAAAAACAGCAAGGTTCTTTTTACAAACGACATTTTTCTCAAGCATTTTCAACTTATTATTTTGTATAAATAAAATAATAGGTAAATAGATTATCAAAACTGGCCTGACTCAAAGCAGCCAAAAATATAGATACATTATTACTTCTTCTAAGCACTGCGGTATTAGATCAGAAATCCAGTTTTAAGGTGCTAAATTAAGCATTTTATTTTCTTAAAAAAAATTGCTGAGAATTCAGTTTCTAATATGTATTTATGTGTAGATATTTTGTTAAGAAAAAGAACACTGATAAAATAAAACTTCAACATCTCGAATATTTTTCTAGAGTTAAGGGTTTGTTATTCATCAGACAAAAATAAGTGAAAGATATTTTGATTTGTCAGGGGGGGCAAGTCCCCTCACCCCTGCCCCCCTTCCTTCCGTACGCCCTTGTAAAAGAGCATTTAAATGTAAAGTAAATTCAGTGCTATTTGTTGGTTCAAAATGGAAGTTTTTGAAGATACCTTAAGGAAATTGTGAGTGCAAAACTTTAAGATTCTCCGCTACAAATGCCTTTATACAGGGTGTCTTGTAAATAATGGATAACCTTGCAATTGGTTATAGCAGGCCTTATGACCTTTCCAGAAAAAAAAAATATTTTCCCAGTGGTTACTATGTTATGATTGTAATATTCTTGAATGACTGTTTTAATAGATAAATGGTAAAATTTAATAGTAGTTATTGCATTTTTTTTATTAAATTTTTTAAAATATTTTTTTCAGCACAAACATTTATTTTCAAAAAAGTTTGACTACTTCTAATAAATTAAAGTTGATGAATGGCCAGTTACTTAAAAAAGTTGTCTATTTAATGAACTTTCCAAAATGGTATAACACATGCTTGTGTATCAACAAAATTAACAAGAAAATTTGTCAATCATCTAATAGGGCAGCTTTTAACATTTTTCCAAAATGTCTATTAAAGTGTTACAATAACCTCCCAATTTGGGCTGGACAAAAGTTTTCTCTTTTGATGTGTAAGGGGGTTCAGTGCAAGTATAAAATTCGATTTTAGGTGTAGAATTTGTAGCAAATGCAATTCTCTTCAACTTATGTTAACACACTTTTTACCCTAAAGTTAAAATTAAAAAAGTTATAATCAAAAACATATGAATTTTTTCAATGTTTAAATTTTGATTTTAACTTATTTATTTATAACTTTAGGGTAAAAAGTATATAAACATAAATTGAAGAGTGTTGAATTTGCTACAGATATGTACCAAAGTTTTTTTTCTAAGACTAATAAAATTTAAGTTGCCACGGAAAACTTTTTAGAAATCGTTTGTTTTTTTTTATGGGGCAAAATGGTGGGGCTTTCAACACCTAAAATCGAGTCTTATACTTGCACTAAATCCCCTTAAACATCAAAAGAGAAAATCTTTGTCCAACTCAAATTTGGAGGTAATTGTAACATTTTAATAGACATTTTGCGAAAATGTTAAAAGCTGCTTTATTTGATGATTGACATGATTCTTGATTATTCTGTTAACACACAAGCATGTCCTGTACCATTTTGGAAAGTGCATTAAATAGACAAATTTTGTAAGCAATTGGCCAATGGCCATCCATGTTCTTATACAATTTTAATTTATTAGAGGTAGTCAAACTTTTTTGAAAATAAATGTTTGTACTGAAATAAATATTTTAAAAAATTTTAATAAAAAAAAAATGCAATAACTACTATTAAATTTTACCACCCATCTATTACAACAGTTATTCTAGAATATTACAAAAATACAAAAAAATAGTAAAATTGTTCATCCATGGTCGTAGCGTTCACGTATTTGAGGAAAGTAGTACTTGTTAACAACTTTTGGAAAAAACATCATAACATAGTAACCACTGGGAAAATATTTTTTATATTTTTTTCTGGAAAGGTCATAAGGCCTGCTACAACCAGTTGCAAGGTTTTCCATTATTTACAGGACACCCTGTATAAATAGAATTGCTTAGCTTACGTACATATCAAAAACAATTTATTAATCTCTAGTTTTGTATAGGTAAGCGAAAGTTATAAACTAAATTCTTACTTAAATTTGCGTAAGGATACGGAAGATAAATTTGTTGGGTTAAAATTTAAAAAAAATCACCCAAGGCATACTGGAAAAAAAATTTTGCCCAAGGGAAGATCAATTTGGGGTGTGAAAATTAAAAAATCGTGCGAATTTAAGGACATAACTTTAGGACCTAATTTTTTGTCGTAGACTTCTGCTTGCGTTTTTGATAGCTCCCGAGTATATTAATTTTGTAGCCTTTTAAACTATCCAAGAAAATTTAATTTTCTGTGCATCATTTGAACAACCTTACTTTTGTGAAATATACTATAAATTTTTTAATGTGCTTGCTTTTCCAAAGTTCCATTTTAAAGTTTTAAATTAAACATAATTGAAATACATTTCTTTTGAGTTAAAGTTTTTTTTTTTTATCTCAATTACCCACATTTGTTTTCTCTTTCTGTCTCTCTGGTGAGTGCATTTTTTGGCATATGTTCTGCCATAGAAGCAAAAGTGAACCTACACAAATCCGCATTGTTTATATTTTCATGCAACAACAAAATATAAATTGAGTGCCTGTGCTGATTATAAGTTTCTCCAAACCATATCATCGCAAAAATTAGCCCATCGGCCTATATTAAGTAGCTGTTTCTTTCTTGCTCGGTGAGTGCATTTTTTACTCGTATATGTTCTGCCTAAGAAGCAAAATTGAGGCTACATGTATCTCTCTTTGCCTCCTTTTTTCATGCTACAATACTATTGAGTACCTGCGCAACATCTAACATCTCAGCCCATCAACTTCATCCCACTGCTACCAGCCACCGTGGAATTTTTTCTTCAGACTGTATAGCAAGAAAGATCTCACAAAACATATAATTACTGCTTTCAGTCTTGCCTTCTAGGTGAGTTCTATTTTTTTTAGTAGTGTTCTGCCAAGCAGTCCAATTTTTGGTACTACCACATAAATACCCCCTTGGATGTTTCTATTTACATATGTTCGTATACATCAATCATCAAATATTCAACGTCAACACATTGCTCATCCTTACCGACATCTGTAATTACCGACATTTATACAAAGCCACCCACGTATAAGTGCCTGAACTATTTGGTTCGTGTACATAATAACCGTGTACACTAAAAACAAAAAAAAATCGATCAATCTCTATTTTGAAAACATTTAAAAATATTTACTCCTTCGCAAAAATAAAAAATAAAAAAAAATAACATCTATAATGGATAAGGAATTACGCTGTGGGAACATTGATTGTACTCTAAATGAAAAAACAAATGATTGGGTAATTTGTAAGGGTATTTGCGGTAAATTTTTCCACCCTGTATGTGTTGGTTTGAGCAAACGTGCCAAATCTTATCTAGCAGAATATTTATTACATTTTAATTTCTATTGTGCAGAGTGCAAAACTTTAACAATCTCACACATATTACTTGCACTAAAATGTAATAATGAACGGGTAGACCAATTATCGGATAGTATCGCTAAACTGAAAAAAGAGATTCGCAACAGCTCTAGTAAAACTAATGATCTCATGGCCGAAAATAATGAATCCACCACAAGCAGTCTTGAAAATCATCACTTTGTATTTACTTCCCAACTTGCAAATATCGAAAGTCTATCCAAACAGGCCCTTAACAAATTTACAGAATGCGTTGATAATATTAATTTGGTCCCAAACCACCTAAATACCCAATTTATAAAAATAAAGAACGCTATTGCTGCAATAAATCCCTTACAAGAATTATCGTCCTGTACCCAATCAATAACCACGATGAAGGAAAGTTTGGAAATGATTGAAGTTTCTTTAAATAAGCAATCAAATGCTATACGATCAATTGGTATAGACTACACAGCTTCTTACGATAAAATGATCGGTGATTCGTTAGCACTAGCTGACGTTTTGATTAGAGAATCTACAGCCACTCGTATTGCCATCTCTGATATATCTGAAGAAATGAAACGTTCATCCAATCAAAATTGCTTACTCCAACCCCAGCTAAATAACAACAACAACAAATCCTTACTCATGGAACTTCAAGACCTGGATACCTCCGTCGAACATACTAGCGAAGACTGTAATTCTCCTTCTTCAGCTGTTCTCCCAGTACCGACACCAAACATCACTTCACACCAACCCCCAGCACCGACACCAACCATCGCTGCACAACAACCCGCAACAACAACGCAAACCATCACTTCTCAACACTCTTCCAACTTAATTAAATTCAATGTGGTTTGGACTCCCGTCGAATGGAACAATCGCCTGAAAAAACTTAAATCTAATCAACTTTCATACTATATCATCAAAGGTGCACCTCTTCATGCAGATGAGCCCTGGATTCAAAGATACTTTCAAAACACCTATAGATTCCTCCCAATTAATTGTGACCGTCAAAAACCAGGAGTATTTAAAATCTCTATACCATATTCTTATAAATGGTTATTCTCTCGTCATTCTTTGTGTCTAAGAAATAGTTTTATGAAAATGGTTCCCGAGGTAGTCGCAACATCTTCAAATAATAACTTTAGATCTAAGTCTTATTCTAGGAATAGTTATAAGTCTAAATCTCACCCTTATTTCAATTATAGATCTAATCCTAAATCTAAACCTAACTTTAAATATCCTTCTTCAAACAACTTATCTAGCAAATCAAACAATCCCCCTTTATCTAACAAAGCTATAACTACTTCCAATAACAAATATCCTAATTTCTTTCTCTCACATGTTCTTAACCCACCTGTACCAACATCAAGCAAACATATTGTTCCACCTTCGTATAACCTTCCTCTTAATCATGTTAATGTTAACTATCCACAAAATAATAATCACTCAAATACACTTCCTGCCTCTAATCCCTCAACACATAAACCTCAATTTCTCGATCCACTTTTCCCTCCTAATGTTAAATTGGCCATGCAAACTTCTGACTCGACTGAATCTCGATACACAATGGCTAGATTGAGAGATCGCCGAATCTACGATAACGTCCGACTTTACTTAGCTTATCTACATGATAAGCCTGATTTTGTCTGCATCGATGGTAAGACCAAAACCAATGTCTTGCTTTCTATTCACCAAGAAGGTCTTCCTACCAACACCTCCAGCCTTCGTAAGATTTTCAACTCCTTTCATGAAGCTTTTAACGTTACCAATCAAATGGTCTCGGATGACCTGGCTGCCTACTCTTCTTATGTAAATTCTAGGAGTAATTTTTATCGTCATCGTAATCACCATGGTAATAAAAGTTCTCTTTAACATTAAATCCCCCCTTCTTAATCCCCTTAAAACTAATCCAACGTGTCTAACGATCTACTACCAAAATGTTAGAGGGCTTCGGACAAAAACGTCAACTGTCTTTTCAAATTCTCAAAAACTTCCTTACGACATTTTTGCACTGACTGAAACAAATCTTACACCTGATTTTCTCAGCAGTGAATTATTTACTTCTGACTACACTGCCTTTCGATGTGACGGTCTTAATAAGGATAATAACTCCTCCGGTCGTGGAGTTTTAATTGCAGTTAATAATAACCTAGATGCTTCCTTTTTTAAGTCCTCAAATACAACCGATTTCGAGTTTGTCTCCATCAAAATAAAGCTACATAATCGGAATATATATATCATGTGTTGCTATATTCGCCCCGCACAACCAATTAGTTCTTATCAACTCGCTGTCGAATCAATTGATCTTCTCTTTGAAACCGCTGATTCAAATGATGATATTTTCTGTTTGGGTGATTTCAACCTTCCTAACATCAAATGGTGTTTATCTGATGATGCAACTTACTTTTCCCCAGTAAATGTCAAAACTGAAAAAGAAAGCTTATTTACGGACTGCTTACAAGATTCCTGCCTTTTTCAAGTAAGTGGAATCACAAACAACCTGAATAGACAGCTTGACCTTGTCTTCACTTCTGACCCTGCCAACTCCGTTGTGACTGAGAGTGATCAACTACTATCTGTTCTTGATCAATTCCATCCACCCTTGTTAATTTCTTTCTCTTATGATGCGTCCTTTAATAGTATAGCCCCAGAATATAGTTTCAACTTTCGTAAAGCTGATTTTCATAATCTTAATTTCCTTCTTAGCCAAATCAACTTGAATATTTCCCAAAGATCTATTGAGGATGAGCTGTCAACCTTTTATTCCAAAATTTTCAATTGTTTTTCTCAATCTGTGCCTTTTCTGCCTCGAAGAAACTATTCTTCTTCTCCGCCATGGTATACTAAAGAACTTCGGTCTCTTCGCAACGTCAGGAACAATTTGTGGAAAAAATATTTGAAATCAAAATCGGACTACGACTACCAAGTTTTCTCTAACGCTTTTATGCAATTCTCTGTTCTCTCTGAGCAACTCTATAATTAATACATTGTATGCATGCAATCCTCCATAACTTCCAACCCTAAACGTTTCTATGAATTTATAAATGTGAAAAGAAAATCCGATGGCTTCTCTCCTTCGCTCGTGTACTTGAATAACTCTTCATCGGACCCTACAACAATAGCTAATTTTTTTGCCAATTTTTTCAAACAGTCGTTTTCGGATTGTGATACTGAGCCTGATACAAAATATTTCGAGTACTTAAAAGATTCTCCACAAACATCTTATTCATCTCTTAATATTCTCCCAACCATGGTAAGTCCAAAAATTGATAAGTTAAAAGAGGACTACTCTACAGGTCCTGACGGCATTCCAGCAGTTGTCCTCAAAAAATGCTCAAATGCTTTTATTCACCCACTGACCTCTCTCTTTAGGCTATCTATTTGTCAAGGTGTTTTTCCTCAATCTTGGAAAGTGTCCTTCATAGTTCCTATCCATAAAAAAGGACCAAAGAATAATGTGTCTAATTATCGCCCAATAGCCAAACTTTCTTGCATACCGAAAATTTTCGAAAGTATTCTCTATGATGCACTTGCTTTCTACT
Organism: Dasysyrphus tricinctus; assembly: GCA_963921185.1. Taxonomy (NCBI): domain Eukaryota; kingdom Metazoa; phylum Arthropoda; class Insecta; order Diptera; family Syrphidae; genus Dasysyrphus; species Dasysyrphus tricinctus. The sequence continues at coordinate 47,622,060 of OY992533.1, read as the reverse complement.
GTAAACCTATTTTGTCTCCCGTTCAACACGGTTTCTTAGCTGGCAGATCAACAACAACATACCTTGTGGAATTTGTGTCTCATACGCTGTGCACTATGGAAAAAGGGGATGAAGTTGATGTTGTATCCACTGATTTTAGTAAAGCTTTCGACAAAATGTCTCACAAAATAATTACTTTCAAATTAAAAATACTCGGCTTTCCTCCACTTTTCATCTCATGGATTGACTCATATTTGTCTAACAGAAATTACATTGTCCACTTCAGATCATCCCTTTCCTTTCCTTTCAGCGCCCCTTCTGGTGTTCCACAAGGTAGTCATCTAGGCCCAATGCTATTCATTTTAGCAATCAATGATGTCGCTAACATTTTGGAGTGTGATCTTTTGATTTATGCGGACGATATGAAAATATTTAATCGTATATCATCACCCACTGATTCTCGCTATCTGCAAGACAACCTTGATAGATTTTCTCTTTGGTGCCAAAAAAACTTCCTGGAACTTAATGTAAGCAAGTGCCATACTATTACTTTTTCCAGAAAACGCCAACCGGGGCCACTTCGAACCTATTTAATTCAGGGGGACGTAGTGCCTTATGTAACTTCCTCTCATGACTTGGGGGTCATATTCGATAGAGAGCTTAATTTTCACTCCCATATTGACAACATCATCAATAAAGCCAACTCAATGCTAGGGTTTATAAAACGTTGGTCAAAAGAATTTCCAGCGCTTTATGTTACCTTTGTTAGACCTATTCTCGAATATGCTTCCCAAGTTTGGTCACCGCATCAAGTTACACAAATTAAACGGATTGAAACTGTTCAACGTAGATTTCTTCGCTTTGCACTGCGTAGCCTTCCGTGGGATGATAATTATCATCTCCCTCCATATGTCGATCGTTTGCACCTTTTAAATCTTAATTCCCTAGAAAAACGACGTGAAACCTCAGACATCGTCTTTATTCACGATTTACTTACTGGTAATATTGACTGCCCAGCCTTACTGAATGCTATCTCCATTAACACCAACCCCCGTAACATAAGGACAGTACCCCTTTTTCGTATCCCTTATCACCGTACAAACTATTCCTTTTATAATCCTATGTCTCGTATGCTTCGTAATGCTAACAACTTTTCAAATGTTTTTGACTTCAACATATCCAAATCAGCCCTTCGCAATACCCTCCTCTCAAGCCTTCCATAGTAATGTGTTTAAGTTCTTATTTTTCTTTTATTTTTTTTTTTTATTATATCTTTGTTAATGTTAGTAGGTACATATGTAAATATATAATGTTAACATTGTATTTATTGTTATCTAGTTTTTAAGCTCTGCTTGTACTAAGTATTGAATAAATTAAATTAAATTCATGACAATTTTTCAAAGTTCATTGTCACGCTTATGACTGAAAAGGCAAAGAAGTTGATATTAAAATCGAAAATAAATTGTTTTGTTCAAAAACACCGCTCCGAAATTGAAATTATTGTTGAAGCTACGTTTTCATGATAAATAACGAAAGGCAAAATATTTTGTAGTATGTACCGACCATAGAGCAGAATTCCTGTCCAAAATAAAAAAAAAGTTCGCTCAAGCACAAATTTTAAGCGCAATAAGGCCAAATTGGTCTTACTTCTGTTTGGCAAAGTGAAATAAGGCCAACTGTTGAATTTGGTCTTATTTCACTATTGCAAAGTGGAAATAGGGCCAAATTTCTGAATTTGGTGTTATTTCGCTTAGCCTTATTTCAAGGCACCAATCTACCCTAGCTATTCGAATAAAAATTAAAAACACAAAATAGGTATAGATAGGTACTCTACATGAACATACATACTTTCCAAACTAATTAGAATATAATTTATAATTTTTGACATGCGAAAATACCTATCTTTGCATATATTTGTGTCTCCTAAATCAAAATCATAGTTATAAAACCAACTCTTCGCCGCGCCGAGCGAGATCGGTCGAACCAAATTCATTTCAACTCGATGCTGAGCTTATAAGGAATGTTACACAAAATATGTAATGGGAAATTTTCAAAATTGTTTTTGTAACACTTTTAAAAGGCCTGGTAAAACAGAGCGCGCAATCGGTTAGTAACTGACAAAGTGGTGCTAGTTTCAACTTAAGGGGAAACAACATTGCATACAAAAAAAAATATTTAAACTATTTTTTTTAATGTAGATATATAACACACAAAGAGCACAATATTATGAAACCGGTTTCATTGAAATCTGTTATTAATTGACAAAGTTGTGCTACCTTTAATTTAAGGTGACACAGAACTGCATACAAAAACAAAAAAATCTTAGAATCAAATTTTTTTAAATGCAGATAAATAACACACAAAGAGCACAAAATTATGACACCGCTCTTATTAAAATCGGTAAATAATTGGAATAGTTGTACTAGCTTAAATTTAAGGTAGCACAACATTGCATACAAAAAAATATATTACAGCACAAAAATCGCGAAAACAACACAAAAATAGCACAAAAAGAGCATAAAATTCTAATAATTTTTTTAATTATTTATGCCTATGTTGGCGAGCTAACTTTTTGGACGTGCCATTTCTTCCCATCACGCGTTCCAGTCCGTAATTGTCTGAACCGACTTGGGCATTAAGGTCTCCCATAACGACTATGATGTCAGCTCTCGGAACACTACTGTAAACCGAGTTAAGATGAGTGTATAACGCGGTTTTGTCTTCCTCTGTCGCTTCATTTGTGGGGGCGTAGCACTGAATTATTGTGACGTTACGAATTTTTGAACGAAACCTTGCTGTCATTAATCTCGCAGAAATTGGCGCCCAGGAGATCAAACTACACCTCGCTTCTTCGTTCAACATAATTCCGACACCATGCAGTCTTTGGCCACCCTCTCTTTCATCTTCCCCGGAATACAGCATTCTCGTCCGTCCAGTGTCTGATCTGTATTCAGCTCTTCCTCTCCACTTAGTTTCGCTTATGCCCAGGATACTGATCTTTAGGCGAAGCATTTCACGCTCAACCTGCTCGTATCTACCATCGCTGTACAAGGATCGAACGTTCCATGCTCCGATTTTCGTACGTATGCGGCAGCAAAAGTAACATTTGCGCTTCTTGAAAGATTTCTTCTATTTGTCAACGATTCATTTATTATTATGGCGTCTTGATTGACGCTCGTACATGAAAGATGCCGCACCCCCAAATCCGATGCGCGGTTTACTGCAACCGAAGCTGCAGAAGGATTTTCCATAAAAAGATTACCTCTTGGGGACTCATTTCCATTTGTTGTCATAGTTCATGTATTTGCATATATCCTTTCACCATGGTGTTTTCCGAGATATGATTAATAACATACATAAGCTCAGATTTGACAGGCACACCCGCCTTTTGTATGGTCAAACACATAACTGCTCGAGGCCGCCCACTATGGGAAAACAGACGCCTTTTGTAGCCGCCCAATATGGGTTACAACGCTACCTGCTGCTGCCGTTGGCCTTTTACGAAAAAAAGCTGCTCCGCCACCAGACTATCATGCCGTTTACCGCTGCCTGCAGTTCATCCGTCTTAAGGGGGCTTGTAACCATCCCAAGGACAAGTTTGTGCCCTGCTGCTTATCCCGGCATCCACTCGGTCCCCCTGCACGTTAGCGTTACCCGCCCTCTACCACGCGGAGGTGTGCATAGGGTATTTCCTATCATTGAGCCTAGGGCCATATGGCGTCCTAGCACTCTCAAGTACCTTTAGAGGGCAATTATTTAGAGGGTGATTATTACTAATAATTATTACAAATGAGTAGAAAATGAGTTTAATTCGTGTTTGTTTTTGTCGTTTCTTTCTGTGATTTGTATCCGTGAATAGTCCGTGGTTTTTTGTAGGCGTGAAGTTTTTGCCAGATATGCTTACGTAATGTGAACTTTTTTTTTTACGATAGAGTCATTTTATATGAAAATGTCTATCGAAATATTTATAAAAATGTTTCTATTAAAAATATTAAAACGTTAAAGATGGTATTTTAAAGTAAAGTAGTTGTTTGTCGATGAATCGTCCTAAAATTTGTGTGTCCACCCTTAGTGGCCACTTTTGCTCTGAATGAACAAAGTCCTCTCAAAAATATGTAATACATGTCGTACTGTCCTTTTCTTTAATTTCTCTCGCTATCTTTTTCCATAACAGTTAATAAAAACCATTGAAGTTTGTGAGATCGGAACATTTTTAAGTTTAAATTAATTTCAAGCTTTAAAAAAGCTAATTATGAATTGCTCTCTGAAAAATTAGTTAGCTGTGATATTGGTAAAATATCAGCATGTACTAATATTGATGAAGCAATTTCTATAACAAGAGAAATAATAAAATAAATTTTATACAAAAACTGTTCGTTACAAAATAATACAGATATCTGCAACGCATTTGCGAACAATTTTTGTGATTCCTTCGTTGATACGCCTGTCGTTGTTGACGAAAGTTATTTCAAAAATTTACATATCTATTCCCAAACGAATTGTAATACTATGCCTGTGTACCTGAACACTGTTTTAGAATATCTCTCATCTTTAAATGATGATTTTTCTTCTGGTCCAGATGGAATTCCCCCAATAGTATTAAAAAGGTGTAGACATATATTAGTTCAGCCCCTTCAATCTTTATTTGAGCTTTCTATAAAATCAGGGAAGTTTCCTTGCTTATGGAAAGAATCATTTTTAACTCCAGTTCTCAAAAAAGGTGATAGGAATGATATAGAGAACTATAGGCCAATATCAAAACTGTCTTGTATACCGAAGCTTTTTGAAAAAGTTATTTGTGAAAGCTTGGCATTTCATAGTAAAAATTTAATATGCGAAAAACAGCATGGATTTATGCAAAGAAGATCAACGGTAACAAATCTTCTTACTTTCTTACACAAATGCTCCAATGCTTTAGAGAACGGTAGTGAGGTTGACTGCATTTACACTGACTTTTCTAAAGCATTTGATCAACTGAGTCATAATATCATTTTATTCAAACTTAAAGCTTTCGGCTTTCCACCTTTTTTTATATATTGGATAAAATCGTACCTTGAAAATAGATCCTATCAGGTAAAATTTCGACACTCTCTTTCAAATCCGTTTCACGCTCACTCGGGTGTACCTCAGGGAAGTCATCTGGGCCCTTTTTTATTCATTCTCGCTATAAATGATGTTGTGTCATGCATACGTTCTAGTGAAATTCTTATATTTGCCGATGATATGAAGATTTTCAAGACAATAAGTGCTGACCATGACCACAGTCTCTTGCAGGCTGATATTGACAGCTTTACTTTATGGTGTGTAAAAAACGGTCTTTCCCTAAACCCTGTTAAATGCCAAACAATTACTTTTTAAAGAAAACGAGTTGCAAGTGCTTTTAATTATTCTATTTCCCAGCACAAACTGTGCCGTGTCTTTATTTTCAAGGATTTGGGTGTTCGGTTTAGCTCTAATTTAGAATTCACAGAACACATAAATTATATTGTCAAAAAAGCGAGCTCTATGCTTGGATTTATAAAACGTTGGGCAAAAGAATTTAACGATCCGTATGTTACTCTTTCTCTGTATAACTGTTATGTACGACCTTATCTTGAGTATGCCTCTCAAGTTTGGTCTCCCTTCTATGAAATTCATAAGAGTCGTAATGAATCAATACAACATAAATTCATTCGCTTCGCTCTTAAGGGTCTCCCTTGGGCTGATCCTTACAACCTCCCACCATATGAACATCGGATCCAGCTACTGCAGGTCCAAACTTTATATCAAAGGCGGGTTAATAATGATTTAATATTTCTTCACCAACTTATAAGTGGTCAAGTTGATGCCCCTGACTTGTTAGCCTGTATTGGCATAAATTATCGCGGAGGATCTCACCACCTACGAAGATTTAAACTTTTACACGTCGATTTTCATCGAACTAACTACGGAATGCATGAACCTCTCAACCGTATGTGTAAGCTTTTTAATTTAAATGGTTCCTCAGTTGATTTTAACTTAAGTAAAATGGGATTGAAAACATTGTTTCGAACCAGTGCTCCACGTTCTTGACTGTCTTATACTGTTTAAGATACTTTAAATGTTTTTTATTGTCGTTAAATTTTGTATTGTTTTTATTTTTGTAATTTTGTTTAGTTATATACACTTTTTGTTTGTAAGCATGTGTTAGTTTGTATTATTTTACTATTTTACTAACCACTAACACATGCACTTATGATGAGCCTTTGTTTGTAGGTTGCAGCTTGATCTAAGCTCTCTACAACATAGAATCTGAAGTGTTAAAAAAAAGCTGGAAATACTCAAAAAATTATACTCGAAGTTCCTAAAAAACGCGAACGCATAAACAGTAGTTTTTGAGAAAAATAATTTAATTCGCACAAACAATACCAAACCAAACGTCGATTTTTTTGATTTCAATTGGTAAAGATGAAAAGTGTGGAAGTTCATTCCTTTGATTAATTTTTTGAGGTTAGGACATAAAAAAACAGTTTTTTAGAACTTTTATCGACCTCTAATTTGTTGGATACTAAGGCCAAATAGTTTACCCTGTGACCAGAAATATTGAAAATTTGTTTATTGTAATTTTGTTTGTCACTGCAATCAAAAGAATACAAAAATCGATGTTTAGTAAAAAAAGGGACAAAGAGGGGAAAAGTCATAGGAGAGGGGATATCATACCTGTTTTTTGTACCTTTAACACTTTTAAGAATAACCAAATCCAGTAATTTTTCATAAAAAAAAACATGGTTTTAAAAATACAATTGAGGAATTTTGAATGGAATGAAAAAAACTGTTAATAGCTACAAAAATAATAAAAGCGATTAGCTTTAACGCTAAAATATAAATTAAAGATGACCTTTACCCATTCCTTAGGGTTTTGAAAATATTTGGTAAGGGTATGGTATGTTTTGCCAGTATTATTTGGCGAAATTGACGTTTCGCGGGGGTTCATCTCGCCGATTTTTGTTTCGCATTTTATTTATTTAGCATTAAGAAATTTCGCATTTCACGTTCGGCAATTTATGTTTTGTTTTTTAAACGATTTTCTAAATCCTTATTTCGCATTTTTCATTTCGCAATTTTGATTTAGTTTAATATTATTTAGGCTTTTTGAAAATAGGCAATTTTGTATGTGGCATTTTGTTCTTTTGCTTTTTTTCATTTGACATTTTGCTGTTTTGCTTCTTTTTATTTGGCATTAATGGAAGCCAAAAAATCGCAAAACAATTGAGTGCCGAAAAAAATGCTAAACAACAAAAAACTATTTCTAGTTCTATTTTTATCGGCAGAGGTTTTCGCAGAATTCTTGAGATCAGACATTGCATCTGCAATGCAATGCGTTTTCTAGCCGCATTTGGTTCGTGGTCATGTTCCCCTTTTAAAAATATGTACTATTGAATGAGTTTCATCACTATTTTTAACTGTATTTACTCGTGCTATCTTTTCGAAGCTCACAACACCAAACAAGATAATTATTTTGATTTTGTGTTTCAAAATCGAAAGAATATCCGTCAATACTCAGTTTATCTTCCCCTCTATTGGACTTAAATGTATCAAAGGTTTTGCCAAAATTTTCCATTATCAAAACTAAGCAAAAACAAAGTGAACTTAACAACACGACACAGTGATTACATCAAAAATCGACAAACAATTATAGTAATACACCTTAACAAGCAGAATGAATTAAACAACTGTGCAGAGAAAAAATCGGTAAATCTAAAAAAAATACGATACTAATGAATGGTCAAACTATCAAAACAACTAAACGGCGACACGATCTATCAGCGAAATAATAGGACTGCAAAGCGATATTTTGCGAAATAATAAAACGGTGGAACGTTAATTGACGAAAAAAACAGTTGGCCAAATAGCAAACAATCTATCAAAAAAAAAAGTGAAACGACAAATTGCCAAATGAATATTGCGAAATGGTTGAAAATAATTTCAAATAGAAGCGAAGGGTAAAAACGCCAAATATTGATTGCAAAATGATTGAAAAACATTATGAATAAAAAAGAAAACGTAAATTGCCAATTGAAAATTGCGAATGAAAAGAAATATTTAACGACCTAGGCGAAAAAATAAAATGCCAAATGAATTTTGCCAAACAATGGTGACCCATTTGGTAAACCAACAAATTATAAAAAATCAATTTAATTTGGAATAGAATACCTAGTTTTTTATTTGTAAGGGAAAATAGATGAGTTTTGAACTGAACGACTGAGTGGAATAGTGTAGTTTTGAAAAAAACACCACTCTTCAAGTACAAACAAGTTTAGAAAATAATAAGTTTTTATAAATTTTACCTGATTACGTTGAAGAAGGACCTTCTAAGGAACATTTCCTCATGCTTAACTCATTTTTGAAAGAAAAAACTGGAATAGGCGAGTTTTGAAACTATATCCCTCAATTGACCTATATTTTTGCTTCCTTAAGCCACCTATACACGCACAACACATAAACATAAAAAACCCAGAGCACATTGATACTGTGGCCTAAAAAATACAATTTCTCAAAAATGTTGAGATTTTTTGTGTAAGGATAAATTTTATATCTTTTACGATATATATGCACTATAATATCTGAGAAATATCAACAGTCAAGAAACTTGAGTCAGTCACAAAAAATCAGTATAATACACGTATTTCCAGCACCGTGCTTGGTATTTCAATTCAATTCAATTTCAATTTATTAAATTCAAAAACTTTGTCTTTTATAGTACCTACCTAGCAGTTGGATAAGAAGCAATTATTTTACTTTATTAAATAAAAAAGAACTAAATAATAAATGAAAAATTCAGAAGTAATTGCATTTCTGAAATTTGAAACATTTATAATTTTCTTAGATCATGAAGAGCCGCGAAGAGTTCAAATAGTTAAAATGTGGTACCAAAATCTTCAAATTTCTGAGGGTTTGAGCAAATGTAAGTTTTTCATAAATGTATAAATGTGTTTTACTTTGAATAATTTTGTGTAAGAATATACAGCACCTAGCATCAAGATATTGCTGAAGGGAACATCCAAGGACAAGCCGATGATAATGCGATATGTGCTCATGTCTCCGAAGTCCATACACATATCTAATCATGTCATAAAAAGCGACATCAAGGAGCTTGTGTTGGGAATGAGAATCAGGTTTACAATACATGGTATAACCATAAGTAGTTAAGGGCAAAAGCAAAGTTTTTATGAGCCTGAGTTTAGTATTAACAGGGGTAGGGGCAGAAAATAACCAGAGCTTACGGAGCCCAGCGTAAATTCTGCTGACTATATAATTACTGTGGTTTTCAGCTGAAAGCAATTTATTCACCTTAATACAAAGACACTGTCGACAAAGTTAAGCTGAGATTGAAGTAGAAAAATTGGGGCAAAAGTGACGTATCAAACTGTTTTTTGGATATCGCGATGAGTTGGGACTTTTTTGGATTAAGCTTAAGGCCATTTTGGAGTGACCAATTGGATATTGCTGTGAGTTCCTTATTTAATCTACATACCAAATCTTCTTGCAAGCAAAGCAGACGGGATATATACATTTGTACATCATCTGCGTATAGATGTAGCAGTACACTCGAACATTCTTTTGGAAGGTCATTTATGTAAATACAGAACAATAGTGGTCCTAAAATAGAACCTTGCGGTACACCCATTTGCAAGTTCAAAGACTCAGATTGTAACTGTCCAAAATGCACTCTTTGGCTTCGGTTACAAAGATAATCTTTAATAAGACGCACAGCTCTATCGTGAAACCCAAAGTAATGCTTCAGTTTTTTGCACAGTATTTCATGGTTAACTCTGTCAAAAGCCTTTGAGAAATCTAGTAAACAGGGAATGGTTAAATTGTCTTGACCAAATTGAATCATTATATCATCAAGAACCTTAATCATAGCTGTTTGACAGCTACTAACAGTACATTAACTTAATATGCTTATATTATTCCAAAATAAATATTTAAGTTTGTTTAATCTTTCATATCCCCCCTCCCCAGCACTTTGAAAGTGGCTTTTTAAAAAAACCGAAGTAGGTTTTCAATCAACTCTGGATGTAATGTAGTAGATTGTGAAATTCAGCGTCGACACCATTTTTAAATTTTATTAATAAATATATTTTCTAAATTTTCTTGGCTTTTCAAATTTTGTTTCCAAAATTACTTTTTTCCACCCCCTTCGTGTAAGGGGAGGAGTGGGAGAGAGACAATAATGTGGTCCTATGGTTTCAAGGGTGCTGAATCCAACGGGAGTTCTCGGGTCATCGTCCGACCCTTGGTTTTCAATTTATACGCAATATTTCGGGATTATGGCAACCCTTTTCTTGTCCTTCTGACAGTGTTGCCACCTTGGCAACACTTCTTAAAAGTAAAGTTAGGACATGGACTATTTATATACTAAAGCTCAACCCGTCAGGTCAAAATGAAAGGTTGGTCTCACTAACAGCCCCACTATCAGTTTAAAATGCCATCTGAAAACAGAAACATTTTTAGAGCAATGAACGATTGAGCCTAAAAAAACCTAATTTTAAATGTCTCAAAGGGGGTAGGGGCATCTCAGAAAGTTTGAGCAAAATCTGAGATGTGATGGCTTTTTCATTATATGGAATGACTCGAAAATAAAATGTTTGCGGCTAGAATTTCTTGTCAATGTTTTATTTTTTGAGAGGAAAAACTAAGTATTTTTACTGCCAAACTGAATATTTGAATGAAGGCCACACAAATATATTGGTTTGTAGCGACATCCAAAAAACAATTGAACGCACTACAATAACCGCACACCTGAACGCGAACCACAGCTGACTGCCTGTCATCATCTTTCTGACAGCCGACATAACCTGCCATGGACATCTATTTGGGAGCTTGGGAAGCTGTCTTTTTGTATAACCTTCGTGGCTTTCTGGTCGATCGGCAGCTGCAGTGGATGCAATTTAATTTTTTCATAAGTCATTTGTTTATGTATTCTCGTTTAATAAATATTATCATAGTTAAAGTTAATGAACTAAGCAAGTTTCGCGTTTCATTACATTGGTGACCCCGCGTTTGAAATTATTTTTTGCATAAAACAAATAGATACCTCAACGTCATATACATCCACTGTCTGCCATTCTTCACATCGCCAACATTATCTCGAAAAATCTAAAATATCCGAAAATCTTATTCGTTGTCATTGGAATCGTGTGACAAATAAGTTTGGTCATCGATTTGCTTTCACATTTGTGCCAGAATCATTTTTTTTTTCAAGAAGATTCTTCATTCGCGTTGCAAGCATAAGGCATGGAGGGTATAACAACACAGGCGTTCGGCGATGGCAAAGCTACAAGTACGGAGCTGAATCCAATGAACATCTCGGGACTTTCCGTTGCTGCACGATTGACCCAATTTTGGAGCGAGGCCATCTCTCTGGTTTGCTCAGCTGGAAGCAATACTTTCAGTCTCAAGGCCAAATGATGACACAAAATTCCAGTACGTTGTCGCTAATCTCAATCGAAGAGATCTCGAACAAATTTCGGACATACTTATTCTTACTCCGCCAGCTGCCAACAAGTACACTAAGGTTAAAGAAAGACTCATGAAGATGTATGAAGAAAATGAGGAACAACGAATGCAATGCCTCATCGAAGATCTAGACCTTGGTGACTCACAGACTTCTCAACTTCTTCGGCACATTCGCAAACTCTCAGGCACTTCAGGCATCCCAGACGCAGTTATCAAAGTCATGTGATTGTCACGTTTACCTTTACATGTGTGGGCGATACTTTCATCCGTTACTGGTGACCTCAACTCGCTTGCGGAAGTGGCTGACAAAATCATGAGCCATTCATCTTCACCTAAGTCAATCGCAGCGTTACCACCAACTGTAACAACTCCATATACAGTCAGCGGCAGTATGAAAACCATCTTGCAGAGGTTAAACACGATAGAAAGACAGCTCAAAGAGCAATCCAAGACCAATTACCAATTGATGCCAATGGTCATCAGAAGTCAGAAGAAAGGCAACGTCGCGCCACTTCAGGCCATTGTTGGTTTCACCGCTGCCGGTACGGCACGAACGCCAAAAAGTGCAATAAGTGTGAGAAAAAAGAGTGTAGACTTCTCCAAAAAATATGCAACAATTTTCAATTTCGTTCATCGAACAGCGTACTGCAGAACGAAAAGTAAAACCAAATTTTTCGTTTATGATTTCGTTGTGTAATTTTTGTATGGGATTATTAGTTTCGCATCAGCAGCGTACTAGGCTTAAAGAAGAGTTTCAACGCATGATAAAAGGCATTTGTCGACATTCAAGTAGTTCCTGGGCCAGCCCCTTACACATTGTTCCAAAGAAAGACGGTAAAATTCGGCCCTGCGGTGACTACAGGCGCCTAAATGCGGTTATGCTTCCCGATAGGTACCCTCTGCCAAGTCTCACGGATTTCCATCTGATGCCGTCAATTAAATCAATTTTTTCTCGCCTAGAATTGGCTCGAGCGTACCACCAGATACCTATGGCACCCGAGGATATCCCAAAAACGGCAATAAAGACTCTTTTCGGACTTTACGAATTTGTGCGAATAACGTTCGGACATCGCAATGCCGCCCAAACTCAACAACGCTTCGTCGACTCCATATTCGATGACCTGGACTTTGTCTTCACTTACAAAGATGACATGCTAATTGCGTCAACCTCATAAGAAGAACATATGAAACACTTGGAGGAAATTTTTAAGTGACTCAGCAACAACGGCATAAGCCTAAACAGAGACAAATGCGAATTCGGTAAGTCATCGATCATATTCCTCGGATATCAAGTAGAGTCGGAAGGCATTAGACCACCTGAAGATGCAGTGAAGTCGATGGCACAATTCCCGAAGCCAAAAACAGTGACGGAACTTCGTTGTTTTCTCGGTGCTCTCAATTTTTTAGGCTTAGCCTATTACATTTGTGGCATCGCACCAAGCCCCACTCTGTAAAATGCTTCATAGGGCGAAGAAAAACGACCAAACCCCACTAGTCTGGTCACCTTCCACCGAAGCAGCTTCAGTCGCTTGCCGAAGTCGCTACCTTGGTACATCCTCTCCCAGACTCCAAATTACGCCTCATGACCGCCGACGCTTCCGACACAGCAATTGGGGCGGTACTTCTTTAAGTCGTCCGTCGGGGGGAAGTCTACACCTCTTGGTTTCTTTTTCAAGGCTTTGTCAGCGAGGCAAGTGAAATACAGCACTTTCGATCGTGAATTAATAGCAACCAAGCTGGCAATTGAACACTTTCATCGTTACATCGAGGGGCGGACTTGTGCTATATTCACCGATCACAAGCCGTTGACTTTCGCCATTTGCAATCCACCTTCGGCATCGGAAACACCCCAGCGACAACGTTATTGGGAATATATGATATATCTTCCAATTCTCCTCCGATATACGTCAGGTTAGTGGATCAGAGAACGCAGCAGCAAATGCTCTTTCCAGGATCGCAGCCAATGATAGTCCTCTTTGTATAGACTATAACTCGATCGCCAAAATGCAGAAAAGTTAAAACCGGTAAGTCAAAAACTTGTTTTTGCTAACTTTTTATTTCCTGGTAGCGAAACAGAAGTAGTCAGTGAAACGATTTCGGGAAGAGCCAGACCGTATATACCAAACCATACAGGCGAGCAGCTTCTGAGAGGGTACATAATCTCGGTAAGAGCGGCCGTCTCGTAAAACAATAATTGCTCTTCACTTCTTCTTCTGCAAAGTGCACTGGCACCCAAACCCGCCAATGGGAACATTCGGTGCGGCTAACAGACTGGAGCACGTGCACATCGATATCGTGGGCCCTTTGGTAACCTGCAACGGCTTCAGCTATCTACTTACGTGCATCGATCGAGCGACGCGCTGGCAAGAAGCCATTCCAATTGCTGACTTCACAGCCGCCTCTGTGGCTGATGCATTTTTCTTCAACTGGGTAACTCGATACGGTTGCCCTCAACGATTGACAACAGATAAAAGCCGCCAATTTGAATCTTCCTTGTTTCATCGCTTTTCTCAAATTCTCGGCTGCAAACGTATTCACACGACGGCCTATCATCCTCAAGCCAAGAGGGTGGTGGAGCGGTGGCACCGTTCACTGAAAGCCGCGCTTACTGCACACAGCTCTGACAATTGGGTGACTTCACTTCCAGTCGTGCTCCTCGAGTTACGTTCAATGGTTAATGAGTCTGGAACCACTCCTGCTCAGCAAATGATCAGCATCGAGCTACGTCTACCAGGAGACTTCTTCGAAGAAGATTAAACTCCCAGAGTTGTACCTCGTGGCTTGATGGTTAGTGCGTAGGACTGTCATGCCGAAGGTGTGGGTTCGATTCCCAGCCGTGCCACCTAAAAACAGAAATGTTTTATTCGAGGTACTGCCTCTTGCGATTGTCATGAAAAAATGCTTCTCATTTAGCCGTTCGGACTCGGCAAAAAACTGTAGGTCCCCTCCATTCCTGCCAACAAACACGCACACAGGAATGCTTGTGAGTTGTAAGTCACTAGGCACGTACTCCAGCCGTATGTCGAGACCGGTGTTTATCCCGAGAGAATTTAAAACAGCATCGCATCATGTGCAACGCCCATTGCAACCTTACTACTCTACTCTGGACCATACGCAGTACTCGAGCGACCATTACATTCATTCAAGGAAGACAAATCATACCAGCCCTCTGAAGATGCATCGTCATCTCAAGGGGTCCCATCACCGTGAGGCAAGTGTAAGAACGAGAGCCGGGAGAACTAGCAAGCCACCTATGCGTATTGCTCCAGCAAAGGGGGGACCCCTGTAGCGACATCCAAATAAACAATTGAACGCACTACAATTATCGCGCACCTGAACGCGAACCACAGCTGTCTACCTGTCACCTGTGATCTTTCTAACAGCCGACATAACCTGCCATGGACATCCATTTGGGAGCTTGGGAAGCTGTCTTTTTGTCTAACCTTCGTGGCTCTCTGGTCGATCGGCAGCTGCAGTGGATGCAATTTAATTTTTTCATAAGTCATTAGTTTATATCTACTCGTTTAAGAAATATTATCATAGTTAAAGTTAATGAATTAACCAAGTTTACCGTTTCATTACAGGTTCATAAACGATTTTTTGAAACATTCCACTAACATTTCTGTTCTTACCACCAATTTTTTGCTATTGTAAACAAACTGTACACAAATTCCTATAACCTAACATACCTATCTTCTAAAATTTCTCATATTTTTGGTAATCAAAAATGAAACCAATTTCTGT
Source organism: Dasysyrphus tricinctus (assembly GCA_963921185.1). NCBI lineage: Eukaryota > Metazoa > Arthropoda > Insecta > Diptera > Syrphidae > Dasysyrphus > Dasysyrphus tricinctus. Next base: position 47,606,856 of record OY992533.1, on the reverse strand, counting down.
GAAGGGCCCCATTTTATTTTCTGTCCCAGGGCCCTCGCCCATCTAGCTACGCTACTGGTTAGAATTAAACAAAAATAAACTGATAACTTACTTTTTTAAGTACCTACGAGTCAAATAGCCCAAATTAAAAAATCGAACACTCGTGAAGCGTTGTTAAAAATGTTTTATTTGGATTAAGAATGAAAATAGTCATGAAAAGTATCTATGTTTCAATAATACGATAGGGCGAGAGGGGACACACCATACTGACTTATTATAATGTAAGTCAATGCCAGACACCATTGACAAAATGTATTTTGGTACATTTGAATGCTAAGCATCAGCGCCGGATTTATCTTTTTTGCGCCATAGGGCTATAGAGTAAATGGTGCCCTAGTTTTTATTTCCTTGGCCTTAAAAATTATTCAAATCAGAAAAAACAAATAGAAAAGTTAATTTTGAATTAACAACATGATTAAAAAGCTTAGAAATAAGTAACAGAGATATCTACACGCATATTATGAGTATGGAAAAAGTTATTGAAGAAGATAAGAATCGAGTGGGAACATTCACTGAAGTGTCGGCAGAAGTCACGGCTGCCGGCAAGGCCTTGGTTTCGAAAGAAGCTTAGTTGCCAGTGACACAACAAAACAATGAAAATACAAACATTACAATAAAAACAACAACAGCAACAATAAGAGAAGCAGAAGACTGCATTCCTCTCTGTAGCAGTGATAATGCCCGCAAGATGAATGAGGTATTCCCAGCGCAGGCATGCAAAGCCTACAGGTTGCCGTGGTAAATGAGGGTAGCTCCAAAGTGCTCTTAACCAATGAACAGTGGGCTCAGGTGGAGTATACTCGAATGTATCAACACCGAGATCCTTGCTTCGCTTCTACTGGTTTTGTGTCGAAATTTGTGTCGCTGGCTATCAACCATCAAGGGGTTCAAAATTTTGACATGTAGGGTTTGGTTAGGTAAGGTTTAAAGGGGTGTTGAATGGGCAAGCCGCATCATCTCACTAGGATCTCCGTGGATCCATTGCGTGCCCCAGGAGTATGGTAGGTAGGTATGAGGAAGGTGGGTGATTGGGGAGAATTTAAGCGTGGGAAACCTCCCTGAACCATCCTGAATTCTGAATCAATTTCAGGATATTCTTTAGTGGCAAAAAGAGATGTCACCAATTTCGACAAAAAATATTCTCCAAGGGCTTCTTTTCTAGTTCTAGCTAAGCTGGGGCATTCACAAAGGAAATAGGATGAGTCCTCCTCAGCCTCTTCATCTTGACACCCTCTACATAAGTCCGATGGGCTAATGGCCATTCTCCTCATGTGGGTTCCCATTGAGTTGTGGTCTGTTGGGACTACAACTAGGAGCGATAGTTGAGGTCTGCTTATCTTAAGTAAATATTCAGTTTTTTTCTTGGAAAAATTCGGCCATAAATTTCTTGAAACCCAACAAGTGTCCATTGATGACCATCTGACATCTGCAGCTTCGAGGTAATTCTGGTGAATTTCACTTTTTTCCTTCTCCAGTGGAACAAGTATAGAGGATTCGACCTGGCTCGGATCGAGAGGATCCCTTTTTGGCCAGTTCATCTGCCATTTCATTCCCCATAATATCACGATGTTCTTGGACCCATTTTAGGGTGACAGTGTTTGTTGTGCCTAGAGATCTAAGCTCAATCCGACAATGATCCACCAGTTTAGACTTTACAATGATTGAAGAAATAGCCTTAATTGCCGCATGGCTGTCTATGAAGATGTCGATATTACTATTGACTACTTCATAAGAGATAAGATATTTCGCAGCTTCACAAACTGCAAGCACCTCCGCTTGGAATACACTGCAAAAGTTTGAAAGCTTTATTAGGTGGGTTTAACGAGTAGATACCTGAACCTACCCCCTCGTTTGATTTGGAAACGTCGGCAAACACCGAAACATGATTTGCATTAATGACCCTGTTTTCATTCCAGAATTCCCTTGTTGTGATATCTGTCATTGCCACTGGGTTAAAATCTATGTGCGGTGTGTTGTAGTCTGCTTGAGCGTCAATGTCCGTAAAGTTCGTTATGATTCTTTGACCGTAGTGGCCTCTTTTCCAGTTGTTAGACTGTTTAAGTCTTAAAGCACTTTTGGCCGCCATCTCTTTCGTAAGCAGATCGAGTGGGGCTAGTGAAAGGAATGTTTCTAGGGCTGCCGTTGGTGTAGTTCTCATAGCTGTGCTGATACACGCTATTCTTTGTATTCTTGTCATGGTCTTCAGATTGGTTTCCTTATCTAAGGCTGGCCACCAGACCATGCATGCGTACGTAAGAATTGGCCGTATTATGGCTGTGTACATCTAATGAATGGTTCCGGGGCTGATACCCCATCTCTTACCAAAAACTCTACTGCAAATGTGGAAAGCTATCGAGGCTTTTTTCTCTCTTTCTTTAATATTTTCTTTCCAGTTTAGGTTATGATCACAAGAACAACGCCAAGATATTTGGCAGTACCCAAAACCTGTAACGGAATTCCGTCAATGGTTGGCGGGACTATGTTCGGAATATTACGTTTCCTCGTAAACAACACCAGTTCTGTCTTTTGTGGGTTAACGCTAAGTCCGCAGCTACTGGCCCAATCACTGACCTTGTTAAGGGCAGTTTGTAGGAGCTCGCACAGGGTAGAGGCCATTAACACGATGTTTTCTGCATATGCCACGACCTTGATACCACTCAGATTTAGTTCTACCAAAATCTGGTTGACAACAAGGAGCCAAAGCAGAGGAGATAAGACTCCCTGTGGAGTACCCCTACACGTCCTAACTTTTAACTTGCTATCACCCATTTCCACATTAATAAGTCTCGTTTGGAGCATGCAGTCAATCCACTTTATCAGTATCGGATCAGTACTGATACAGTTTAGGGCTTGTCGAATTGCACTGTTGTCGACACTTTTAAAGGCCCCTTCTATGTCGGCAAATGCTACCAGAACAAATTCCTTAAAGTGAATTGATTTTTCGATTGTACCGACCACTTCGTGTGGCGCCGCGCCGTCTCAACAGACTTTCCCTTCATGTATGCATGCTGGGCCTGCGAGAGCACGCCATCATTCAGTTTTAGGCGAATGTAAGTTTCAATTAGCCTTTCCAAGGTCTTGAGAAGAAAACAGCAGAGGCTTATAGGCCTGAAGTCTCTCGGTTTGGTGTGGGTGGGCTTGCCAGCTTTTGGTATGAAGATGACATTGACTTCTCTTCAACTAGAGCGTATATACATAGGTGATGTTAAGACAACCCCTAAATATGTCCACTAGAATTGGAACAATAATTATGTCTTTAGAGCTTTGGAGCATAATTGGAATATTATTCCATCAGGCCCTGGAGACTTGTATGCTGAGAAGGAGTCAATGGCCTAAGCCACCTTTCTATACTATCTACTATAGGGGAAAACAGGGTGGATTCGTACAGCGGGAGCATTCGTACAGTTGTCATATCTACACTATCGAACATGTTGCGCAAGCTGTGTTTGTGGGTGAGAGAGGTCGGTTCATGTGTGTACACTAACAGCTAACCGCGACCTCAGTTTAGCGGAGACATTTTTTGTGACAAGTCGATAAGTGTTTTCGGTTCTCGAAAGTAATTTTTTGATTCATCTTTAATATTTTGTTTTCATAAAAAGTTTTGCTCGTATAGTTTCAATTTATTATAACTAGTGTTGAATAAGTGTCTTTACTTAATATATTGACATTGATTTTGTGAAAATAACAATTATTTATTATTATTTTGAACTTTTTTTATTAATTGTGTTGTTGGGGTACCTTCGTACGGGTATGAGTGGGGTAGATTCGTACTGTACGAATGAAGGAACAGTGTACTTATCAGACGTAGTCTGTGTTTTGCCGCCGCCTAAATCAGCTTGCACAGCAAGAACTGATTCATTACAGATCTCACCATTTATAATCTGCCATAAAATATTCTTAATGTTATAATGAATTATTTATTTTATGTTTTATTCATTTATCGAAGTTGAATTGTTATTTTATAATTTGTTATATTATTTATTTTTATTATCTATTATTAATTACTTAATTAAGAGTTTATTTTACGTTTTGTTATCTGAATAATTGCTTAATTCCATAAAAAAAGTTTTCTTAATTACTGTATTCGCGACAGCTCCCCACAGTGTACGAATGCACCCTTCTCTATGTACGAAGCTACCCCGCGTGAATTTTGTTTTTGATCCTCCGAGATCTGTTTTTTTAAAAGTTTAAAATAAAACACTCATTGAAATTTATTATATTTTTATTTATTAATGAGCTTCAGATCCCTTACCACTGGTGGGGGGAAATCTTCGGCTATACGAAGTGACACGTAAATAGAACTGAGTGTTTTATTTTAAACTTTTAAAAAAACAGATCTCGGAGGATCAAAAACAAAATTGGCGCAGTCGGTAGGATCTCACTAAGACATTAAGCGAAAATTAATGAATAGATGAGATTCAGTGATCGAACCGAAAAAAATATATAATTTTTTTAACCGGTAGAATTTTAGTGCGGATTTAAGTACAACGTACATAGTCTTAAAATTCAACGATCGCAGTTAAATTGTTTTGTTTTGTGAAAATTAATAACACCGAAGTGTTTTAGTGGACAAAACTATTTTTTAAATCACCGAAGTGACAAAACAAAAGAAACAATAAAAAAAATTTTTTTTTGCTGACTAAAGTGTTCATACAAATACACGAATTCTCGTAGAGAGATTAGTTAAAAGCAATTTTAAAAAGTGTCTACGAAAAAGACAAAGAGTCTATGTAAAAGACAAAGGAAGTGAAGAAGAAGTGAAAAAAAAAGTGCAGATTAATAAAAAAAAAAGATTGAAAATAATTAAAGGGAGCAGTTCGAATTAGAAATACATATACAAAAGAAAAATGGCTTTACCAGCACCAGACCAAAACGTACCGTTGTTACGCCTAGAGAAGTTACATACATTCTCGGGTCGTTCTGATGAGGACATTATATCCTTCATAGAATATATTGAATATTTATTCGGCTATATAAGTCCAGAAAATCAACCAATTGCTATTCACATAGTAAAAAATAAAATACAAGGAGCTGCAATTAACACCTTAAGAAGAACTCTCGAACCAACATGGACAGCTATTAAAGAAGCCTTAATTCAAGACTTTGGAGTTCGGGAAACCTTTGAGCAAATTCTACAAGATCTTCATATGATCAACACTAGTGATCTTCAACAATTATTTGAGCAGACCGAAGGCATCCTGTTAAAACTAAACAAGAAGTGTAAGTTAGAACATAGTTTAGTTTATAACCCTTTAAACAATGAAAGCATTGTAATGAATAAATTTTTAAATAATTTAAATGCCAATCAGGCATCAGTTATCATTGCGCAAAATATCAATAACATAAGAGAGGCTTATACTTTGCTAATGCGCCATAGAAATTTAAATAAAGAACAAAAAGAGAGCAATTTTAATAATAATAATAAAAATAATAAAGTTAATCAAAATTATAATAATCGAGGTATGAATTTTTATCAGAAACCAAATAATCATTTCAACATAAGACCCCCATTCCAACATATTTTCAAAAATAATTTTAATAATCAAAGGCAAAACTCAGGACAGTTTAGAAGTTATAATAATAATAATCAGGGTCAGGGTCAAATTAACAATAATCAAAGACCCCATAATTCAGGACAGTATAGGAATAATAATAATTATTATAACAATAATTACAATAGGAATCCTAGGACAGAACCTATGGATGTAAATAATACAGAAATTAAACATGAAGAGGTAAATTTTATCATAACCGGGAAGAAGAATCACTTCCCATAATAAAAATTACAATAAATAATAAGAAATTCAATATTCTAATAGATACCGGCTCAACAACAAGCATACTTGATGAGTCACAACTATTAGAAATTCCAAGAACTTTAATGAAAGTTCCAATTAAAGTTAAATCCTTAAATCATGAGAATATAATTAAATTTGAGATCATAACTGAAGTACCGGTAGAATTCAATGAAGATGAAGCTACCATGGTATGGAAGTTAATGAGAATTCAAAATAATAAATTTGTAGGAATCATAGGTCAAAATTTACTAAAACCTTTAGGAGCGGAATTAAATTTGAAAGAAGGGTATATAGAAATAAATAAAATAAAAACATATTTTGAAAATTACAATAAAGAAAAAACAGCAACGGCATGTTTGTATGAATATGAAGAAATTCACACTCTAGAATATTGTAACTCAACGCATATGAGTCAATTAATAGATGAGAATTTAAACTTTGAAGAAAAACAAGAATTAAAGAAATTTATTGATGAAAATAAATACATATTTTATAAAGAAGGTGATAAGCTAACCTCAACAACGCAAACTATGCACAGCATTAGGACTGAGCATGATAGTCCAATATTTAGTAAGATATATAGATATCCTAAGATCCACGAAAAGGAAATTGAACGTCAAGTTAAAGACTTATTGCAACAAGGAATAATAAGAAAAAGTGTTTCCCCTTATAATGCACCTATTTGGGTAGTCCCAAAGAAAGTAGATAATTCAGGTGAACAAAAATGGCGCATGGTAGTTGATTATAGAAAATTAAATGAAAAAACAATTGAATTCAAACATCCTATACCTAATATCGACGAGATATTAGATAAATTAGGAAGAGCCCAATATTTTTCAACCCTTGACCTTGCTAAAGGTTTCCATCAGATAAAAATGAATCCTACAGATTCTGAGAAAACAGCTTTCTCAACTCCATATGGACATTACGAATGGCTACGAATGCCATTTGGTTTAAAAAATGCACCAGCTACGTTCCAAAGAATGATGAATGAGGTGTTAGAAGGATTAATTAATAAAATTTGTGTTGTATATCTTGATGATATATTAATTTTTAGTACTTCATTACAGGAGCATATGGTAAATCTTCGATTAGTTTTTCAACGACTAAAAAAATATAATCTTAAAGTTCAGGTAGATAAATGTAATTTTCTTAAAAGAGAAACTAAGTTTTTAGGGCACACAATTACAGACAAAGGTGTGAAACCGAATATAGATAAAATAGAAGCTATCGAAAAAATTCAACTTCCTAGTACAGCTAAAGAAATTAAATCATTTCTGGGAATAACAGGCTACTACAGGAAATTTATTAAAGATTTTGCAAAAATTGCACAACCCATCACCAAGTATTTAAAGAAAGATAAGAAAATTGATAAAAACGATATAAATTACATTAAAGCACATCAAGAACTAAAAAATGCACTTCAAACGGGACCAGTACTTGCATATCCTGATTTTAATGAAAAATTCGTCTTAACGACAGACGCATCCAATTATGCCATTGGAGCAGTGCTAACACAAAAGGGACATCCAATTACGTTTATAAGTAGAACTCTCAACGAACATGAAAGAAACTACAGTACGACAGAAAAAGAACTATTAGCTATAGTTTGGTCAGTAAAATATTTACGACCGTATTTATATGGTAGACGATTTGATCTTAAAACTGATCACCAGCCTTTAAAATGGCTTCAGACAAAAAACTTAGGAAGAGATATTTCACCCCGATTACAAAGATGGATACTCCAATTAGGAGAATATGACATGCAAATTGAATATTTAAAAGGTACAAGCAATACTGTAGCAGATTTTTTGAGTAGAGAAATTAAAAATATACAAGAAATAAACATGTTAGAACAAGATTCGGTTAGAGCTACAATACATTCACAACATGAACAATTGAATGATCACTTTCCAATTAAAGATAGTGCAGTGAACATATTTAAACAACAAATAATATTACAAGCAGGAAATGAAATAAAGAAAGATTCAAAATATAAAAGAATACATATTGGAATAAATGAAATACATAAAGAAAATTTTAATGATCTTATAATACCATTAGTAGAAAAAGTTAACACAGGAATTTATACTGAACTAACAGACAACGAGTATAATATACTTCAACAAAAATTGATAGAGTTATTTGGAACAAGAATTAAATTTTATAAGTGTGTATACTTTGCTAAGGACTTAGAAACAGAAGAAGAAGCCATTAAACAAATAAAATTATATCATGAAAAAGAAACAGGGCATTCAGGAATTGAAGAAAATTATAGAGGACTTAGAACAAAAATCTATTTTAAGAAATTAAAAGAACTAATTAATGACGTAATCAATAGTTGCAACATATGCAAACAATCTAAATATGATAGACGACCAGTTAAAGAAAGATTTCATCTGACAGAAACCCCAAAAGATATTAATGAGATAGTTCACTTAGACATTTATTGTATTAATAAAACAAAATACTTAACTTCAATTGATAAATTTAGTAAGCTAACTACAGCTACTTACGTTCCTAATGTTTCTCATGAAACTTTAGAAGAAACTATCTTACAATTACTAGCAATAAACGGTAAATCAAAAAGATTTGTAATGGACAATGAATTTAATTTTCCTAGAATTATAAAATTACTAGAAGACCTTGAAGTAGAAGTTCATTTTACTAGACCTAACAGTCATACAGGTAATTCAGACATTGAAGTTTTCCATAGAACATTAGCTGAAAAAGTAAGAGCACTCCTAAACGGAAAAACGAACCCTAGTGTACATGAAATTCGAATAGCTGTTCACAAAGCCAATCTCTTTTATAATAATTCAGTACATTCCACTACCAAACAAAAAACATACGACATACACAAAGGAAATGTGGACAAAAATAAACTTCATGATCTCATGATCAAAAACAAAGAAAAATTAATAGATAAACTAAATATCAATCGAGAGGAATACAGTGAAAATAGAACGGAAGGGTTTGTTAAAAATTCCAGAACGGACCGTCATAAGACAGCACCAAGATATAAGTATGATAGTCTAGAAAATCAACATACAAAAAATATTCAGAAGGAAAGAAAGAGTAGGCATATAAACCAAGATAATTTAATAAAAGCGAGTCAAGTTAATAGAAAAACTCAAAGAAGAGTTTTAGTTTAGATTCAGATTGAGAACGAATAAGTCGCAAAAATGAAAAGTCTCGTAGTATTATTCGCTATTATAAGCTTAGTTAACAGTAAATTTACTGCCGAAGAAATTATAAACACTAATGGTTACGCGGTAATTAAATATGATGAAGTGAACATAGTAAACAAGTTCAATTCTATATTACATATAATTAATTTAACTGAAATAAATTCAGTATTAATAAAAACAAATAAACAGTGGTTACAACAAAAGAATTTTATTGTGAAAACTCCAGAAGATGTTATGATGACATCACATATAGATAATGAACTTAATTTAATTCAAGAAGAATTAAAAAGTATAAAAGGACATAAAACCCACTCAAGAAACACAAGAAGCTTAGTAAACATAGGAGGAAGAATTTTGAACTTTTTATTTGGAACAATGGATGATGAAGACAAAACCGAAATCGAAAATCGATTGGAAACCCTAACTTTAAATAATCATGAACTGGTAATAAATAATAATAAACAGGTAGGCATAAATAATCAACTTCAGGAAGAAATAGAAATAATTAAAAAATTAATTGATATGAAAATAATTAATAATTCCGGTCTATCAAAAGAATTAAAATTAATAGAAAGAGAATAACAATTTTAGAATATACTAGAAGAATAGACAAGCTAAAAGAAATTATTGAAAAAATACAAAATCTGGTTTTGGCAAGTAGGTTACAAATAATGACACATAGCCTGCTAACGGCAGAAGAAATAGAATATTATGATATAGATTTGTTTAAATTAAAAAATATTAAACTCTCTCTTAGTGAATACGATAGTGATATTCTAATTTTTATAATTCAAATACCTGATATAACTTATAAATTTGATAAATATTTTATTACTTCCATGCCCAATGAGGAAAATATGGAATTAGATATAAAAGATGAAAACATTGTGAAAATAAATGAAACTTTTTATAAATATTGTCAAAATAAAGAATTAAAACATTTAAAACCCTATGTTAATTGTATAAATAAAAACAATTGCCTGAAAAGAAAGAATGAAGAAAAAAATATTGTGAAGGAACTTAAAAAAGGTATATTAATTGTTAAAAACAGTGATTTTAAAGTAAAAAGTTCTTGTGACGAAAGAAAAATAATTCAAATAAAAGGAAATGTACTAATTAATTTTGAAAACTGTAATATTATAATAAATGACAAAGAATATTTAAACAAATATTCAATTGTAAACCAACCAATAAATATTTATATGGAAGATACATTCAAATTGACTGAAATTGACTTGAAAATCGAAGATTATAATTTAACAAGATTTGAAAATATTAAAGAAATTGTAGAAAAAGTCTCAGACCAGTCATATATTAATTTTATTATAAATGGATTTATTATTGTAATAATTTGTGCTATACTTATAATTTTGTATAAGAAATTGTTCCAGGAGAAACAAAAGTCAAAGGGGGGAGGAGTTATAGAATTATTTCCCAACCCAAATAACAACAAAAGCATACCAAGCATATTTGCTTGAATCGACACCATTAGGATGTCATAAAGACTTTTTATAAACTTAACCTAACCGTCAGTGAAGTATCTCCTACAGAACTTCCAGACATAAATATATGTACCTAACTAATGTAAGCAAAGTATCTTTCAATAAATATCAACAATGAACGTAGTTCATTAACAATGATTCATATTTGCATTTCATTGCGGATGATCATATCCGATGTCATTAACTTAAAAAAGCATATCAGCACTTTTTGCCTTCAGCAACTTGTGTGGGAGAATATTTCAAAATAAAGAACAATATGAATCATTGCATCATCCGCAGTCAAACTAAGATTTGCTGCGTTAGCATTTAATTATTATAAAAAGAGATCATTCGATCTCATTAAGTTTCAGTTCTATTTACGTGTCACTTCGTATAGCTGAAGATTTCCCCCCACCAGTGGTAAGGGATCTGAAGCTCATTAATAAATAAAAATATAATAAATTTCAATGAGTGTTTTATTTTAAACTTTTAAAAAAACAGATCCCGGAGGATCAAAAACAAAATTCGTGTGGGGTGGATTCGTACGTTTGGCATTTTTCAGAAATCTTACCGTTGCGTCTCCATAGTGGTTTGTATCGGCACTTAACTTCACTACAACTAAAGACATATATATAGGGTATACAGCAGCATTAAAGTTATTTTGCAATAACTAAAAGTTTTTCTTCTATACAGCTCAGAGTAAAAAGTGTACGAATCCACCCTGTTTTCCCCTATGGGTACCTTTGTTAAAGATTCCACTTATGTTGGGGCCTCTGTCCACAGAAGGTGTATCGATAGTACATCCTGGGAAGTGAGTGCTCAAAAGTGACTATAAGGTTTCGGAGCAGGAGTCCGTGCAGCTTTCATCAGGTCTTTTTAAAAATCCCGTTTCATTTCTTGACTCAATGCCTGTGCAAAATGATAGCCAGGCTGCTCTTTTTGCATAGGTTGTTCGATTTTTGTACATGTTTTTGCTGATCTTGAAGAGATCCCAGCCAGCTGGTTCATTACTGCGCTTCGCTCTGTTGAAAAGCATCCTTGAGTTTTTCCTGAGGACTGACCCCATACGGGGTTGAGTTTGCCTTTTAATTTGGTTATGAGGCAAGAACTTTCAAAATAATGGCTGACGTTAGTTCACTAACATGCTTTTCAATCACCGAGCAATTGGCAGTGGTTGATTGTCATAACGACCCAAAGATGAGGCCAATCTTGTATTGAAGGCTTTGTTTTTCTGGGATTTCTATAGGGTTTCGGGATTTAAATTGTATGCTCTATTTGGAATACTATCATTTTATGTTCTGAGAATGTAACATTACTTGCGACCTTCCAATTACTAACTGCGATCGAGTCGGAGTCAGTGGAAAGTGTCACATCGAGCACCTCTCTTCTGTTTCTAGTAACGAAGGTCGGTTTGTACCTTTATTTAAAATCAACAAATTTTCCTTAGGTAATAATAAATTCAAAAAGTGACTCACCTCTTTTATTTGTATCCGTACTCCCCCATTGTAGATGATGAGCATTTTCGTCACAGCCAACAAGGAAGTCCCAACCGTTCTTACCTGTTGTGGTAACGAGATCATCAAAAATGGCTGACGGGCGGCGCCAAGTGCTGGACGATAAGTAAAAAAGGGGAACTTTCGAGAGAAAAATTCTTCGGCAGATATTCCTATATGCGAAGAAGGCGATTGGAGGTGTAGATTCAATCGTGATGAATTGTACGAGCTGTACCAAGATGTGGATGTAGTCCAAAGGGCCAAAACACGTCTACTACACTGGCTCGGCCACATCGAGCGAATGGACAACAACACTCCAGCCAAGAAAATCTTCGAGTCCCAGCCCCCATATCTCAGTCAGAGACCATTCATGGATCGGGAGCCGGGTAAGTAAGTAAATTACTAATGTACGAAGCACGGGCAACAATTATTCTGTTATTTATATTTATGGAACGTTGGTTGCTATTTGATTTTTTTAAACTGTCTATTGAATAAACATAAACATCTATGTATGGTAATTCCTACTAAGGTATTGACTTAATTTGCTTGTCATAATTACTTCCTACTGTCACCAAAAAAGTAATCAAAAACCAATAAACTCTGGATAATCATCACAAAAAAAAAAAATTACCAAAAACTAATATCCTTTGAGTTTCGAACCCCTCATCATTGTTTACGTTCCTTGCACAAATCCAAACCTATGAGTCACGCTGCTGTCCCAAATATTTTCTCCGTAATCAATCACGGTTCTACTATTCAAGTTGCCTCTGAAGTAAGCTGTAGCTTTAGATATGTTGCCAACTTCTTCCAGCAATTTTGATATTTGAAATTGGAAGGAGAACTTCAACAACAACTACATGCTGTATGTCCCTTATTTACAGGAATCCAGATGGTCTGCTCATCGGTCAGCTCAGTCAGGGTATAATTTGATTTATTGTAACGGTAAGAAGTTTCTGCTAGTCATCGCTATCATTTTAGATCAAACAGTTTTTGATATCAGAGATGTAAACCTATCATGTGTTGCGAGTAAATATAGGTAGGTACATTGCTTGAAGCATTTGATAGTTTGAAAGTAAAACACGTTGTATGGCATTTCAATGGTTTACCTACTTGGCAGAATTTTCAATTCCCATAAAACAAATAATTCCTGTTACTTGGCATGAACTTTAAGCTTTTATATGATACATATTAATAGGAATAGCTTTATATAGGTACATACGTATGTAAACCACTATTTAGGAAATTGTGGTGGGGTGATGCAGAGAGGTAAATAAAGTAACCAGAGACACCTGTATTTCCACAGAAACCAGACGAAATCCCCCAAAAAAATGTAGGCAATTAACAATAAATTCCCCATAGGAGCCCTATGGATGGACAAAACCACCAATTAATATTTTTAACTTCCAATTGGAAGTGATAATAATAATGTCGTAAGTGCAGAATAGACTTTCAAAAAAATTCAAATAAGCGATTAGCAAGTAAAAAAATAACGTTGTTAAGTTTCATTGCCCTTGAATATCTCGAGAACGAATGATGATATCGACTTCGGGTTAATACATAATTCCTAAAAAATTAAATATCGTAGCTTAATTAATAGGGGAGAGGGGGGCACCTTTGAACGTGGGTTGCCATTGAAAATCACTAGTAAAATCGTATTAAATAAATATTTCAGAGTGTTAACCAAACTTTAAAATTCAAAGCAATTTATTTATTTAAGCTTTATTCAAGCATAATGAATATTTAAACTAAACATCAAAATTTTTAAAACTACATTAATATAAAGATAATAGTAATGGTTAAACAGGGTGGAATTTCAGGGATGGATAGTTATTGGAGAGCAATCTTAAGGGCAGTTTTTGAGGAACTTAAATCGAAAACGGCTGAGTTATTGTTGGCTTTTCTCAACATTCTTGTGAGAGGTTCATTTTTTCCGTATTTTGTTCGGTGAAAGGGTATCGAAAAGAGTGGTACAGATCTAAGACTACGTTGATTTGAGTTCCACTTTACTTTTCGAAATAAGTCTACGCAATCAATTCCTCCAGTTAATAACTGGTGTAAGAAAAGTAGGTCGGCATTGTCACGACGATCGCTAAGGGTTTGTAAATTTATCAGTTTAGTTCGGTTTTCGTTGGGAGGGAGTATAAATGGGTCGTACCATCCATCCAATTTTCCCCAACTAAACGAGATGCGCAGGTCCTATAGGAGTATTGACATCGAACCCCCGTCAGAATCGGAAATTCGTACATCAATAAATCTCCTCAAAAACAACAAGGCAGCTGGACTGGACGGAATACCAGCTGAATTCCTGAAAGCCGATCCCGTAGCAGCGGCTAGTATTTTACATCCGCTGATACAAAACATTTGGGAAAACGAAAGCTATCCCAGGGACTGGAAGGATGGTGTGATTGTTAAGTTGCCAAAGAAAGGTGACTTAAAGAATTGCAACAATTGGCGTGGTATCACCGTTTTGTCCGTTTTCCCAAAACTAATGGCAACAATCATACTCGAGCGAATAAAGGATAGAATCGAGTCTACACTCAAGAGGCATCAAGCTGGCTTCCGCAGTGGTGGATCGTGTGTCGACCATATCAACACCCTGCGTATCGTCCTCGAGCAGTCGATGGAATATCAATCACCGCTTTACCTCATGTTCGTGGATTTTGAAAAGGCCTTTGATCGAGTTAACCGAGAATGTATATGGAGATCGTTGCTTGGTAGAGGAATTCCACCAAAAATTGTTGCCATTATTAAAGAGTCCTACAACAACGCGAGGTGTTTTGTTTTGCACAATGGGCAGCCATCCGACTCCTTCATAGTGCAACAGGGTGTGAGACAAGGGGATGTTCTATCGCCAATTCTCTTCCTGCTGACGATGGACGACGTATTGACGGCCAGTGTTGGTACAGCTGAGCGACAGTGCATTCAATGGAGACCTTTCGAAAGGCTCAGTCATTTAGACTATGCCGATGACATATGTCTACTGGCAAATAACATCAGTGGGCTGAACGGGATGTGCCAAGCACTGCAAGTGAAGGGAGAGTCGAGTGGTCTAAGAATTAACAGCAAAAAGACAAAAGTAATGCTCACAGGCCGCTCCACACAGCAGCGTATTATTTTACAGGAGACGCCAGTTGAAGTAGTGGAACAATTTAACTACCTTGTTTCTGCAAACGGTGGTACGGATCTGGACGTTAAAAGTAGAATAAATAAAGCTCGTGCTGCCTTCGGTACTCTGTCCCCAATTTGGAAATCCAGTCAAATCTCCTTAAGCACTAAGTTGAGATTCTTCGAATCCAATGTCAAATCCGTGCTGTTATATGCTTGTGAAACCTGGAAAGTCACGTCTACCATTTCGAAGAAATTGCAGGCTTTTGTGAATCGCTGTCTTCGCCACATCCTAAAGATTCGCTGGCCACAAATAATATCAAATGAGGAAATGTGGCGCAGGACAAGTCAAGAGCGGCTGGACGTCGACATAAGAAAGCGTAAATGGCGTTGGATTGGTCACACACTGAGGAAACCAAACGATAAAATTGCAAAGCAGTCCTTTGAATGGAATCCTCAGCGTGCACGGCGGGTTGGAAGACCAAGAACAACATGGAAATCAACTGTCTTAGCGGAAGCAGAATCCCAGAGAAAGACGTGGCCACAGCTTAAGTACCTTGCAGCAGACCGTGAAGGATGGAGACGTTTTGTTGACGCCCTATGCCCCAGCCGGGGTTACAGGACACGATGATGATATCTTCTTCAAAGCTCTTTGACTCTCGTCTATTCAACGTCTACTTACTTACTTACTTAAGGTGGCGCTGCAGTCCGGGATGGACCAGAGCCTCAACCAACAAACTTCTTCCAGCCGGCTCGGTTTCTAGCTAGCTGTCTCCAGTTTCGCACGCCAAGTTGGTTGAGATCCTCTTCCACTTGCATACGGCACGCCCCTTTTACGCTGTCCACCTCTACTGCGTTGTCACACAGGGTTGGATTCAAGGACTATCCAGGCCGGAGCATTGGTGCCCATTCGCTCTAGGTGACCCAGCCATCTCAGTCGTTGGCTTTTCACTTTTGTGGCTAAGTCGGTGTCGCTGTACAGCCCGTACAGTTCGTTGTTGTATCTTCTTCTCAATTCTCCATCTATACAGATGGGACCAAAAATCCCTCGGAGAATTTTCCTCTCAAAACAGCCAAATGCATTTTTATCCACCGTTAACAGTGTACATGCCTATACACCATACATCAGGACCGGGATAATATGCGTCTTATACAGGGACAGTTTAGTTACCCGAGAGAGGGCTTTGCTTTTCAATTGCCTTCTTAGCCCAAATAAACAGCGATTGGCAAGAGTAATCCTTCGTTTGACCTGAGCACTTGTATCCTAGGTAGACAAAGTCTCTGACCACCTCAAAATTATAGCTGTCTATAGTGATGTTCTGTCCAAGATGTCGATGTTGGGTGTTCTTTCTTGTTGACAGCATATATATCGTTTTGCTTTCATTCACAAAAGCATCACTGACATCTCAATTTGTTCTTCCGATTTTGTCAATGTCGTCGGCATAAGCTAGTAATGGACGGACTTTTGGAAGATTGTGCCTCTGGTGTTGAGGTGAGAGGCTTGCACTATTCTTTCAAGAATGATGTTGAAGAAGTCGCATGACAGCGCGTCGCCTTGCCTAAACCTTTTTTTGACATCAAAGGTATCGGTGAGGTTTTTGCCGACCTTGGTGGAGGAGCGTGCATTCTCCATCGTCATCCTGCACAAACTGACGAGTTTGGTAGGGATAACAAAAACTAGACATTGCTCTATATAGCTCGTCTCTATAGATGCTGTCATACGCGGCCTTGAAATCGATGAAAAGGTGGTGGGTATCAATTTCAAACTCCTGGGTTCCTCCAAGATCTGCCGTAGTGCGAATATTTGGTCGATGGTGGACTTCCCTGGCCTAAAGCCACACTGATATGGACCTATTAGGTTGTTGACGAATGTCTTGAGGCGTTCACAAAGTACGGCAGAGAAGATCTTGTAGGCGATATTTCGAAGACTTATGCCTATGTAGTTGGTGCAGTCCAGAGGATCGCCTTTCTTAAGGATCGGGCAAACAATGCTGAGGTTCCATTCATCGGGCATGCTTTCCTCCGACCATATTTCGCAGATGAGGTGGTGCATACTCCTAACCAATTCTTTGCCAGCCCTAGCCGCTTTGAATAGCTCAGCTGAAGGCCATCAGCTCCAGCAGTTTTATTGGACTTAAGTTTAGATATAGCTATCTTTACTTCATCAAGATCGGATGGACGGAATTGTTGGCCTACGTCGCGTCGTCGGTGGGTCGTCCAGGTTGAATGGTGCAATTTGCATGGTAGCGGAATTTGGTTCGTCATCGCCGTTATACAATTTGCAGAAATGGTTTTTCCATATCTCCAGCACCGACTGCGATTCAACTACGATGTTCCCCTGATCATCCTTGCAAGCTTCGGTTCGGGCTTTGTAACCCTGGGAGGTTCTTTTTACTTCTTGGTAAAACTTCCGAACTTCATTCCTGCCATGGCATCCCCCTATTTCCTCAATCGCACACTTCTCATGCTCTTTCTTTTACCTTCTAAGAAGCTTCTGTCCCTGTCTCCTCTTCTGCTCATAGAGCTCACGAGCAGTTCTGGTCTTCTATGCAGCTCCGCATTGTGTGCCTGTTTGGCTGCATGTATCGAACAAGGGTTTCGCTGTGGTGGTCGATGGGAGGCCTAGCACGTCAGAGGCGTTATCTCTGATGGCTTCCTGGAAATTCTTCCACTGGTTCTCAATACTTGCAGTTGGTGGCATAGAACTATATAAAAGGGCCCGAGAGACTCGATCAGAAAAGGACCTGGCGATTTCTTGCGACTGTAGCCGTCTGAAGTCGAACTTCCTCACAGTATTTCTCTGCTTTGGCTTTGGTTTGGATATCCGATTTCACGTTGGCTTCTCGGAACGTTGCAGGTTGCATGTCATCCATGTTAAAGCATCTCAAAATATCTGAAATATACTGAGATTGATACATTTTTAAGGACGACCTACTTCGCCCATATCTTTCATTTTAAAGTTTTTGGACCGCTTATTCTTCAAATTATTCACCAAATCAAGTGAGTTTGACGAATAACATCTGCTCTCCAGAATATCGAATTTATCTGAACATGATTGAGCTTCTCATTCCACAATCTACTGGATTGCTTGAGTCCATAAAGAGATTTACGCAGCTTGCATACTCGATCGGAACCATCTTCAAAACAGCTTGGCTGAGTCATATAAACATCTTCTTTTAACTCACTGTTCAAAAAAGCCGTAACAGTATCTATCTGATGTACAAGAAGATCATGTCTAGCTGCTAGTGCCAATAAATAACGGATTGATGCGTACCTCACCACAGGTGCAAGGATCTCCGTATAGTCGATCCCTTTCTGCTGACAAAACCTTTCACGACCAACCTTGCCTTCCGTCGAATGGGTTTACCCTCAGTATCAAATTTAGTTTTGAACACCCATTTGGAACTAATCGACTTCTTACCAGGTGGCAACTCAGTTAAGGTCCAGGTTTCATTTGAAATCAATGAGTCAAACTTGCATCACAAGAAGATTTCAGCATCGCAACTCAAAAGAGCTTCTTGCAGGATCACTGAGAATTTGATCTGTTGCAATTAGATTGTAGTTTGGCCTTGACAGGGACTTAATCCGCTCAGAACGCCCGCATCATGTCTTCATCTTCTAAGATAGTAACATCCTCATCCAGAACAAATGTTTGGTCATCAGCATCATCGTAGTCCGAACAACCATCCGCAGTAGTTCCATGATTAGATGGAGCTTCATGGGGTTCAACTTTCAAGCTAGACGTTGACAATTCTGTTATAACTTCTTCCCCTGAATTGACAACGGTTTTTTCTTCATTATCCGAGAGGTCAACTAAGGGTGAAACAAAAGTATTAATATTGTTGTTTTCATTGGAATTTGCTTTGCTATCAGACTCCATGAATATGACACCACGACTCGTTACTATTTTCTTTGTCAGAGGATTAAACAATAGGTAAGCTTTCGACTCTGAACTGTACTCAAGTACTATAAATAAATAAATAAATTGGGTGGCGCAATAGCTCATTGAGAGCCAGGGCTTATAGTGACTTACAGCTCTCAACCATTCCTGTGTACGTGTTGTTGGCAGGAATGGAGGGGACCTACAGTTTTTTGCCGATTCCGAAGATTAGAAGCACTTTTTCATGACAAGTATACTCTTAGAGGATTTGTCAGTTCCTCGCGAGAGGCAGTACCTCGAATAAACATTTCTGTTTTTAGGTGGCACGGCTGGGAATCGAACCCACACCTTCGGCATTACAGCCCTACGCACTAACCATCATGCCACGAGGTACTACGTAGGATACACTCCACTGATTTTGCCCGCTTTTCTTTTGGAATATATGCCATGGCTGTGCAGCCAAAGATACGAAGGTGTCCCAAATCTGGCTTTCACCCTGACCAAATTTCTCTCCATGCACTAAGAAGGCTGCAGTTCTGGCCGCTTCTGCCAAGAACTTATTGTCCAAACCGGGATCCAACAGCATTCAACGCACTCTTTCAATTATAGTGCGGTTGATACGTTCCGCAACGCCATTCTGTTCGGGCGTATAGACAGCAGTTTTTTGGTGTAAGATACCATTCTTTTCCAAAAATCTTTGAAACACATTTCCTCCAGTGTACTCAGTGCCTTTGTCCGTAAGGAGCACTTTGATTTTCTTTGAGCACAAGGCTCTTGAACCTCACAAACTCGTCAACCACATCGGATTTGTGCTTAATGGGTACCCCACACACTTTGCGACTAAAGTCGTCAACGAATGTGACCAAAAATCTTGCTCCAGAAAATGATCTTGACGTCAGCGGGCCTATGACATCACAATGCACTAGGTCGAGAAGACTTTTAGCACGAGTTCCAGTGTCCTTAAAAGGTGCACACGTTTGTTTACCTTTAGTGCAAACAATGCATTTTTCACCATTCCCCGCAGAGAATTTGACACCCGATGAAAAATTCATAACTTTGGTTAGGCTTTGATCACAAGTATGAACTAATCTACGATGCCACAAATCATAAGAAGGTACTCGCCACTGACAATGCTTGTTCGTTATGTGCCGACACTTTCATGGGTTCACAGTTCAGACGATAAAAATCATTTATTGCACTTGCTGTGGCAATTAAATTGCTTTCTTCATCATAGATTTTGCAAATATCATTCTCAAACACAAACACCACTTTGTTGCCATTTTTCATCTGAATTTTTTTCTCTTTCAAAGATAATTTCATGTCACCAGAACACGTAACAGACATTTTGTGATTATTTGCGACGATGACTTCTTTGTTTATTACCGGCTGCTTTTTATTGAACAACAAATTTTTCTCATTCGTCATATGAGCCGTAGCTCCCGAATCGACAAACCAGTCGGAGGAACTTTTGTTGTTGACGAAGAGAGAAGCAAATATTACTTTATTTCTCCTGTTCTTGTCGCTGTTGCTGTTTGATTTATTGTTTCTATTTGGACAGCTTTTGCTAAAGTGACCGACCTGCTTACACGTATGGCAACGATATCTGGCTATACTTGCTTTCTTTTTTGTGTAAAGTGCACTTTATCAAACTTTACGTCTTGGAGGAGCAAGTTCTTCACGACGTCCACGGTAAGCTCCTTTTTGAAATTTTCCACTGCCAAAACCAGTGCCCGAAAGTCATCTGGCAGCCCGGCGAGCATCAGCATCAGAGATGCTGTTAATTCATCGTCAATATTTAAGCCGGCGTTTTGGACTTTTAGTGATGTTAGAACCATCGTATTGATATAATCCTGCATTGATTCGCATTCGCTTAACTTGAGTTTTAACAATTGCTTTAGCAATTCAACTTTTCTCGTTAACCCACTGTCATCATACGCTGAAACCAGAGCCTCTCATGCGTCTTTTGCAACAGTAGATGTTGCGATATGCGCAAAGTTACTTGGCTCAACCATTAAGGTTATTTCAGGTAGTGCACGCTCATTCAATTCCAACTCTTTGCCGCTCGGATCTGCAGATAATCCTGTTTCGATTATCTTCCAGCAGTGCCTTATAACCAGATATGACTTCGCATGTCGCTTCTATACGTTGAAATTCTCGCGACCTGGCATCTTCTCGAATGTAAATGTCATCGATGATGAAGCCATTTCTTATCTCAGGATATAAAATCGGCAAAAAACTATGGAATCGTGTACGATATTAGTTACAAAAACTACTTTGACTTAAAAAACAACTTATAAATTTTCTAATTGTACATTTATTATTATTTAAAATATAAATTGAATCTGATTTAAATCGTGACTTTAAAGGCTTATAACCTGTTAAGAAAAGTTCAACGGAGTAAGTTATAAATTAGAATGAGTTTATTTTGACAGAATTCATAAGTTGACGTGTTACAATGTTTACATATATTTTGATGAACATATTCAGTGATAGTTTTTCATTTTCAACACATGCAAAATGATAAAAGATTTTGAATTTTTGAAGTGCTTCTCATCTAGCCGTTCGGACACGGCAAAAAAACTGTAGGTCCCCTCCATTCCTGCCAACAGCACGCACACAGGAATAGTTAAGAGTTGTAAGTCACAAGGCCCTGGTTCTCCACAAGCTGTTGCGCCACCCAAAGAACAATCCATCACACATGGTTTAGTAATAATAGCAATAGATTAGATTAGAGAGATTTTATTTTCCATCTTTAAATTATTTACATACATACATACAAATTACAAAAATCTATAAAGCATGGCTTTGCCGTCTGCCTGATTGACAAGTCTTTAATAAAATCGAATAATTGATAATATATTAAGTTATAATATGTATAGACTAAAAAATTATTAAAAATCACCATTAATTATTTTGTTTCTATAAGATAGTGCAATTTTGCAGAATTCGAAAAGTTTAATTACATCCATTTCGTTCAGTAGCATTTTGACTTCTTCTTCTGATAGCATAATGTTTCCAAAAATATGTTTTCTAAATTCACTCAAGATCGGGCACCGACCAAGGAAATGAAAAATATCTTCCCGTTCTTCCCGATTACACAAACTGCATATAATGGGTAGGTCTTCTCTGTGAGGTATGTAATTAAGGTTCAGTTGCTCTCCACGCAGGCGAAACATCATAGCTATTTCCTCTACCTTATATTCATCTCTGAAGTAGTTTCGTTGATTAAGGGAGTACTCCAGTTGACTATAAATTGCCCTGTGAAGGGAACCAGCAGCTTCCTCCATGAATTTTGTTCTTGTTTGCGTATCTACACGTTCAATGAGCTCATATAATTTAGGTTTCCAGTTTTTTATATCTTCTAGATTTATATTGAGGTCCATTCCACATTCTCCAGCCAACTTCAACCAATCCTTAAAAATTCCTGCCTTACTCTGGACCATTTGGATTGCCGCCTTTTTTGGTAGTCGGTGGTTGGGCATTTGCATCACCTTGAGTACGTAATCGATTTGAAGTTTCAGTGTTTTTATAAACAATGGTGACAGTCCAGTCTCAATCATAACCATATAGTTAGGAGAGTTAGGTGGAAGGTGAAAATATCTCTTTACGTAGAATCTGAGTAGTTTCTCCACAGAATCATATTTTCTTCCTCCCCAAACTTGAGCAGCGTAAAAAAGTACAGATTCTGCAACTGCCTCGAAAACACGATATTTGCTGCTGTGTGCTATGTGTTTATTGTTCATGCACGTTCTCCATGCAACGTTTACTGCATTTTTGGCTTTTGAAAGCTTTTCATTCAAATGCTTCTCCATACTCATACTTTTGGTAAGAAAAACTCCAAGATACTTGTATTCTTTGACAACCTCGATTATATCTCCGTTGTAATACCACTTTTCATTAGCACCTACTCTACCTCCATTTTTTTTAACTATCATCACCTTCGATTTTTGCAGATTGACCACAAGACTCCATAAGATACAGTATTCGTAGAGCTTATTTATCATGAGTTGCAGAGTTTCAGGTGAGTATGCCATCAGGACAACGTCATCCGCAAATAAAAGGGCTTTAATTTGGATTCCTCCGTATTCAATACCTCCTGGCAAAAAGTCGATTAGATCATCCAAAAAAAGCGCAAATAAACTAGGACTGAGAGCACAACCCTGTCTTACTCCTGCTTTGGTTTGAAACCACTCCGATCTATGATTACCGTTCCAAACAGCTGCTTTTGTATCTGCATAAAGGTTTTGGATTAACTGACCAAATTTATATGATACGCCCAGCCCATAAAGCTTGTACATTAATGCACTGCGGTCCACCGTATCGAATGCTGCCTTGAAATCTACAAAGAAAAAGTAGAGTTTCTTACTTCGAGCGAGGAATGAATCTGCAATACTTTTGAGCACAAAAATGTGATCGATCGTAGAGTATCCGGCTCTGAAGCCTGCCTGAAACTCCTTTAAAAGATTATTTTCTGAAATCCACACTTTGAGTCTGCTTTGTAACAGCGCTGTGAAAATTTTATAGGATGCATTCAAAAAAGAGATGCCTCTGTAGTTAGCAGGATCTGCTGTACAACCTTTTTTATGGATGGGGAATATTAGGGCTTCCTTGAATTGATCAGGTATAACTCCGTAATCGAGAATGTTATTTAGCAAGCGCGTAAGTGTTTCAATAAGGCTACTGGTCCCATACTTATAGAATTCAGATGGTATCCTATCCGAACCTGCCGCTTTCCCATCCTTAAGCCCTTCTATAGCTGATGCAACATCACGTTTCGTAAACGGGGAGTCCAGAATAACATTATAAAAACTAGGCGCAGCATAATGGAATTGAACTGTATATAATGTCGTTGGATTTAAGAGTATTTCAAAATAATTCTGAAGCACTTCTGGACTTAGATTCGAGTTTATAACAAAAGTTCCTCCATTAAGCTTACGAGCTAAGTTCCAGAACTCAGAGCTGTTCTTGCTTAGGGCCATTTTACGTGCCTCGTTCTCATAAAATTCTTTTTTCTTAAGGCTGACAAGGATTTTGTACTTTTTATTGGCTTCAAGATATAAATTCCTCGCAGTCATATCATTGAATTTTCGAAACCTTTTAAGCCAAGCGTTCGATATGTCCCTTGCTTTTTTACAGCTTTCATCAAACCATGGTTCTTTAAATGTATACGATTTGGCATTGAAGCCGCTGGATACAGGATAGGATGATTTTATTATTTCCTCTAACTGCCCCAAGCTTAAGATTTCTTGGTTATACAGTTGTGATTCCAGAGCCCCTCTATATATGCTTGCTTTGGAGCTATTCCATACAATTCTGGGTAGTAGCTCCATTCTTACGTTTTCCTCGTTTTCAACTTTTTTAAGCCTGAAACTAACGACTACCGGCATGTGATCCGAAAAAGAAACCTGCTTCACTTCAAAGTCAGTGATATAGTTGGTCCATCCACCTCCCGTAAAACTATAGTCGATGACTGAACTTCCCTGTCGTCCAACGAAAGTTAACTCGCCTGCTTGGTCTCCCTCACTGGTTCCATTTTGTAGACGTAATCCAACAGAGTCACACAAATCTAAGAGTTTATTTCCTCTTGCATTCACCGTTTGATCTTTTGAATTGCGCTTAATTCCCGCTAAATCGTTTTCTACACCTCCTTTACTACCAACTCTTGCATTAAGGTCACCAATAAGAAGTGTGTAAAAATTGTCACCAACACCGCATAACATTCTTTCTTTTAGTTTTTCGAAGTCACTATCCCAATGATTGCAATTTAGATACGCAGGAATTATGCGAAATTTTTTCCCATCCATATGTATGACAATGCAGATCGTATCACCACAGTTCTCATAAATACACTTGCAGCTCCCAAGATCATTCCTCAGTCCAAATAGAAGTCCTCCGCTAGCCCTTCCTTTAACGTGTGTTCGCACTGCTGGAACTGTCCGTATTTGGAATTTAGAAAAAATATTTTCGTAATGTGTTGCACTGATATCAATAACAAAGGTTTCATAAAGAAAAATTATGTCAAACTGATTGATAAAATTATAAAAATCATTCAAATTAGATTTATTGCCCAAGCCTGAAACATTATATGATAAGATTTTAAATGTTTTTGAACTAAAATTACTACTAATGCAAAATTTCTTAATACTATTGTGGCAGACGGCATTACAATTAAAATTTTGGATTATCCTCCGTAACGTAACGTGAAGTACTGCTTCTTGGGTCATTTTGGTGCACACCAGGAACGCATCCCAATGATCTGTCATCCAACAGCTGTTGAAGTAATGTCATTCCGCACTCGTCGCCACATCGTAGAGAATTATTGTTGTCGAAGAAAAATGCTTTATCACCCACCATTAATGCTTGGCCTCGGATTTCAGTTTTAATCGTTTTATTTTTCTTGTGAATATCTGCTTTGAGATTCTGCAAACGTCTCCTTCGCGCCCGTGATGCAGCTGGATAGTCACGATGTATCGAAACCCCGGTGTTCCGCAGTTTCGAGTTCGCTGCCAAAATACGTGTTACATCCTCCCTTTTTTCCAGTGTCACAATTATGTTTGACGTTTTGCTATTATTTGTGATTCTAATTACTCGCGTTGTTGCTATAACACTAGGATCCCTTGTTTGCAGAAGGTTCATGCAAATATCCTTGGCTTTTTCCGCTATGTTTGTCCGCTCTTCCGTTGGCAAATGCATCACAACATTTCTTTCATTGGACTTCATTTCCAGAAACTCCACTTGCCGTTCTAAGGAGTTGCAACGTGCCTGTACTTCCTTCAGTTGCGATTGAAGTGCTAGATTACTGCTTTTCAGTTCATGAAGCTCAGTACAAATGCCCTGTATATCAGCCTTTGAAGGTAGATCTTTCATTTTGCAGTCCAGTACAGATGCCAGTATGCCAGCTACCAAATTTTGAAGATCACCCACTTCCATAGTTCCTACAGGTGCTTTTTGACTAGAAGGTGACATACCATTTAAAAAGGGCTCCGGCGATTGTGATACCTCATAGTGAAACCGTTTATTCCGCTGTGCACTGTCATCGTTACCGTTGATGTTGTTGGTTCTTGTCGGTGTTCTTTGCATTTTGCAACTAGGTTTTTTCTCTTCTTAATAATAGCAATATGTTTTTAGAAAAGTAATGAAAATCGAATATCACAAAGGACCCTGCACATTTTGTATGAACAAGTGGGCCCGGTTAAATTGGCTGAAATTTTGGTATATTGTTGGTTATTTGTTAGAAAAATTATTTATAAGCAAAATGAATCGAATGGCTTCGGGATGTTCTCTACTAATATTTTTGAAATGCCCCCCCTTCCCCCTCACTTCTTCTCCCTTTTCCATATTTAAAAGGAAATACCCGCATTTGGGACTTGTAGACAGGAGTTATTTGTGTGTACGTGTGTGTGTGTGTATGTGCTGTGAGTATGTGTGTGTGTTCGTGTATATATATACATATATAACTCTTCTCTACAAGTCCCAAATCCGGGAATTTCCCCGTAAATATGGGGAAGGGAGAGGAAGTGAGGGGGGGGGCATGTCAAAAATATTAGTAGAGAACATCCCGAAGCCATTCGATTCATTTTACTTATAAACTTTTCACAAAAGTTGCTGTTTTTATTGCATATCAGTTGAGTGAATTGCTTTGCAGCCATCACCAAGAGCCCCCATTAAAACCGTTATAACTTGGAAAGGAATGTTTTTCAGACCCAAGTTCTATGGGCACTTTTGGTCACTAACAAATAACCAACAACATACCATTCAGCCAATTTAACCGGGCCCACTTTTTCATACAAAATGTGTGAGGTCCTTTCCAAATTTCAAAGTTTTTTACGTTATCCTTAATAATCAAATCATGCTTAGGCTACTTATTATGTCCTTAAAAATAGGGCAATAAGGAAGTAAGACGTTCATGGGATTTTACTGTAACAATCTTTAAAGGGGTCATTGAAGATGAGAAAATCGCGGAGTGCTATATGCTATTAAATTAGAGGGTGCATTTTGGAGAGGGTGGTGCAAAAGCACCCTTTTTGGTTTTTGGATATATGTAACTCGAAAACGAAGCAAAATTTCGAGATAATTCTCAAAACCTTTTTTTGTAGAGAAAAAAATCTACCATCGAAATGGATTTTTGAAAAAGAAAAATTAAAAAAAAAATTTAGTTAGCTAGTTTAAAAAAAAATCATTGCAAACAAATGTGAAAAATCGCATTTTTTTTTTTACTTATTTGCTAATAACTTTTCTACCAGCAGAGATAGGTATAGGCATTACTCCATATAAAAGAAAGATAATTAATTTTTCCTTTAAAATGAATTATTCAAAAAACGGTTTGGATAAAAATCGACCGAGAAATAGTCGTTCAAACTAGGCTGATGTTAAGTTCTTAAAGCTTTATAAATGGCATTTTTGGCTATTTTGATGGATTTGTAAGATTTTACACTCAAACTGGGTGTATTAAGGAGTCATGAGCAGTTGAGTCAAAAATAAAAGTCAAGTTTCAAATTTTTCGCAGTTTTAGAGCTGCCATCTATTTTTTCAAAATTTAAAATAATTGTTAAAGCCGGGTTTTGAGCAAATGTTAGCGTTTACCTTCTCGAACATGAAAAAAAAGTGTTACCCCAGTCTTACGGTTGAAGGTCCTTGCCAGACCAGCTCAACATTTTCTAAGTAGGTATTAAAGAAATAACTTTTTTTTTATTTTGGAATACCTAACTCGTCTGGCACTATTTTGTCCATATAACGAAAGGTATAAACTACCAAATACCTTGGTTTGTGAAAGTAGATTTTTTGTTTTGATTTTGAGAAATTAGAAAACAAAAGGAAAAAAATCAACAACTTTATAACATTAAGGGCCGTCTGGCATACATTTTCGCCAGCCAAACTCGTCTGGCACAGTTTTGTCTATATTTAAGGAGACATTAGCTAACACATATTGAAAACCCGGCTTTGTAAAACAAGGTTTGACAGTTATTTGAAATTTACCTACTTTGAAAATGTTGAGCTCGTCTGGCAAAGACTTTCAATCGTAAAACTTGTCTGGAACTATTTGTTTTTCATGTTCGAGAAGGTATAAGCTAACATGTGTTCAGACCCCGACTTTATAAGACTTTGTAAGAGCAAGGTGTGCTGATTTTGGCAATTATTTTAAGTTTTGAAAAAATTAGATGGCATCCCTAAAACTGTGAAAAATTTCAAATTTGATTTTTATTTTTGACTTAACTGGTCATGGCTCACTAATACACCCAGTTTGAACGTATAATCTAACAAGTCCATCAAAATAGCCAAAAATGCCATTCATAAAGCTTTAAAAACTTAAAATCAGCCTAGTTTGAACGACTATTTCTCGGTCGATTTTAATCCAAACCATTCTTTTAAAAAATTATTTAATGAAAATTTAATTATCTTTCTTTTATATGAAGCAATGCCTATACCTATATCTACTGGTAAGAAAGTTATAAGCAAATACGTAAAAAAAACAAAAAATGCGATTTTTTACATTTTTTGCAGTGATTTTTTTAAATTTAGCTAACCAAAATTTTTTTTTTTTTTTTTCAAAAATCTTTTTTGATGGTAAACTTTTTTCTCTCCAAAAAATGTTTTGAGAATTACATATCTCGAAATTTTGCTTCGTTTTCGAGTTATATGCAAAAAACCAAAAAGGGTGCTTTTGCACCCCCTCTTAAAAATGCACCCTCCAATTTAATAGCACTCCGCGGTTTCCTCATCTTCTATGACCCCTTTGATGATTTTTACAATAAAATCCCATGCACGTCTTAGAGCCAGTTGTACAAATTTAACTTGAACCTCGAGTCAACTGAACTCGAGTTATTTCCTGAATCAGGTTTAACTTTGCGTGCGTTGTACAACTACGAGTCAAGAGCGAGTTTGCTGAACTCGAGTTAAAATTCTATTTACTTGAAACTGGAGTATATAAATGGCTTATGTCACTATCAGCTGCCCAGTTTATTATTATATTTCATAAATCATCATGAATTATTTCGCAAGGTTTTGTGCTTTTTTTATATACAGGGTGTCCTGTAAATAATGGATGACCTTACAACTGGTTATAGGAGGCCTTATAAACTATCCAGAAAAAAATATAAAAAAAATATTTTCCCAGTGGTTACTATGTTATGATGTTTTTTTCCAAAAGTTGTTAACAAGTACTACTTTCCTCAAATACGTGAACGCTATGACCATGGATGAACAATTTTTGCTATTTTTTTATTTTTGTAATATTCTAGAATGACTGTTGTAATAGATAGATGGTAAAATTTAATGGTAGTTATTGCATTTTTTTTATTATAATTTTTTTATTATAATTTTTTTAAATATTTTTTTCTGTACAAACAATTATTTTCAAAAAAGTTTGACCACCTCTAATAAATTAAAATTGTATGAGAACATGAATGGCCAATTACTTAAAAAAGTTGTCTATTTAATGCACTTTCCAAACTGGTATAACACATGCTTGTGTATAAACAAAATGACCAAGAAAATTTGTCAATCATCTAATAAAGCAGCTTCTAACAATTTCGAAAAATATCTCTTAAAATGTTACAATAACCTCCCAATATGGGTTGGACAAAGATTTTCTCTTTCGATGTACAAGGGAGTGCAGCGCAAGTATAAAACTCGATTTTAGGTGTTGAAAGCCCCACCATTTGGCCACCATATTGAAAACGAGATCTGAAAAGTTTTCTGTGGCAACTTAAATTTTATTAGTCTTAGAAAAAAAACTTTGGTACAAATTTGTAGCAAATTCAATTCTCTTCATTTTATGTTAACACACTTTTTACCCTCAAGTTATAAATACAAGAGTTATAATCAAAAACATATGAATTTTTTTAATGTTTAAAATTTGATTATAACTTTTTTATTTTTAACTTTAGGGTAAAAAGTGTGTTAACATAAAATGAAGAGAATTGAATTTGCTACAAATTTGTACCAAAGTTTTTTTTCTAAGACTAATAAAATTTAAGTTGCCACAGAAAACTTTTCAGATCTCGTTTTCAATATGGTGGCCAAATGGTGGGGCTTTCAACACCTAAAATCGAGTTTTATACTTGCGCTGCACTCCCTTGTACATCGAAAGAGAAAATCTTTGTCCAACCCATATTGGGAGGTTATTGTAACATTTTAAGAGATATTTTTCGAAATTGTTAGAAGCTGCTTTATTAGATGATTGACAAATTTTCTTGGTCATTTTGTTTATACACAAGCATGTGTTATACCATTTTGGAAAGTGCATTAAATAGACAACTTTTTTAAGTAATTGGCCATTCATGTTCTCATACAATTTTAATTTATTAGAGGTGGTCAAACTTTTTTGAAAATAATTGTTTGTACAGAAAAAAATATTTAAAAAAATTATAATAAAAAAATTATAATAAATAAAATGCAATAACTACCATTAAATTTTACCATCTATCTATTACAACAGTCATTCTAGAATATTACAAAAATAAAAAAATAGCAAAAATTGTTCATCCATGGTCATAGCGTTCACGTATTTGAGGAAAGTAGTACTTGTTAACAACTTTTGGAAAAAACATCATAACATAGTAACCACTGGGAAAATATTTTTTTATATTTTTTTCTGGAAAGGTCATAAGGCCTGCTATAACCAGTTGCAAGGTTATCCATTATTTACAGGACACCCTGTATAAATGAAAGTAGAATATAATTAAAATAATTGTACTTTCCTGGATGAAAAGAGATTCAACTCCGTGGAGTCGTTGGATGCGTCTGCGTTGTAGTAACACTGGTTGAAAGTGGGTGTGCAGCCACGGCTGCTGAGATCGTTATCCTTATCGTCTGCTTCCACTTCGTCATCGTCTTCGTTGACACAGTTAAGAGAGTGGTCAATGGGTAGTATTGCATTATGACAGTGGGGAAAAGAATATTGAATGTTTTCAATATCAATTAACATTTTTTTAAATAAAATAAAAACAAGATTTGAAAATGTTGTTGTTTTTGTTGATCGTTCAATCAATCAATTCAATTTCTTTTATTGAACATAATATATACAATCTGGCTTATAACTAACATGATACTATGATAAATTTACATTTGTTGGCACATAGGGGGCCTAACGTTATACAATGTCTTAAGTTTAACAAATTATAGATATATAAATTACATGTCAAAAGAAAATTTAAATTAAAAGTCGGCTGACTTAATCGTCCTCAGGGTGTTCATTCCCGGTTGTCAATGGTGTTTTTGGTGTAGGTTGTAGTACGGGGTAGTTAGACTTTTGCTGGGAAATAATTCAAACATGCAGTTTGACTCTGATATTCAAAAGGGTATTAGTATACGAGCCGAAAACCACATTTTTCACAATTGCACTTAGAGTCATTTGGCCGCCATTTTGTTTTTTAACGGCTTTTTTTGTTATCAGACGTAACTCACGTATTTTTGACGCTACGAAAAAAAATTGTGAAACAAACTTGTAGAAAATTTAATTGTCTACAAAATATGTTAAGTAACTTTTTTCTATAAGTGCTTTTTTTTTAAAGTTATACCTACTGCATTTTTTTAAAAAAAGTAGGGGTTGATTTTGGTAAATTCATCATATCTTATTTTTTTGTTCTAAAAAAAAAAAAATCAAAATAAAAGTTATAGTCCCTTCAATTATCTATATTTTTTGCCTGTACAGTTTTGTTATACGGCTTACGGTTCTCGCCCTATAGCGCATATTAATAGTAGAGAACTGTATAGAATCATATCACAGATACTATAGTTACATAGATATCGCACGCAGAGCAAATAAAAATGACTACTTTTTTATCGTGGGACGTAGAGCTACATCCCAGTTATATCAATATTGTGTGAGTTATGGACCACATATGATGTTAAAAAAGTTAGATTTACATACATAGACATAAATACAAAACGTCAACAACAAGTCATCAGTAGTTTGATCAACCGACTCGATTTTTGAGGACGAAACAAAAGAGCTTGCAATCACAAAATATTGAAAAAATGGTCATTTTTATTTGTACTGGATGCGATATCTATGTAACTCTAGTATCTGTGATCATATATTTTTAACTACTTGACTTCTGCTGGTAAATAGAAACCTCGAGGTTCGAAAGCAAATTGGTACTCGAGCCGAAAACATAATTCTTCACAACTGCCCGTAGAGTCATTTAGCCACCATTTTGTTTTTAACGTTTTTATATCTTCGCAAGTAACTCACTTTTTATTTATGCCAGACAAAAAAGTTGTAGAACAAACTTGTAGAACATTTAATTTCCTACAAAATGTTTCTTGTAACTTTTTTCGATAAGTACTTTTTTAAAATTGTACTGCATTTTGTTAAAAAAAGGGTTTCTTTTCAATTTATTTTTTATAAAAAAATAAATGTCGAAATAAAAGTTGTAGGTAGACCTTTCAATTATCTATATTTTTTGCAAAATTTTTTTTTCATGTGCGGCATACCTTATGATATGATTTGTTAATAGTTTAAATTACTTGCGTATAGTTTAACTATATTTCCGAATTGTAAAATTAACTAATATCGCACTCTTATCGAGAAATGACTTCAGAAGTTTTGTGGGAAATTACATAGAAATTTCTAAAATAATGCTAATTTTATGTTAGATAAATGTAAGATAATTTTATCGACTGGGTTTAAATGGATGTAACTTCAAAGCGGCTGTATTTACGATAAAACATATCAAGACCTTTTGTGTAGAAAGTTCAATTTTCTAAAAGAAAAACGTAAGTAGTTAGTATAAATACTTGTTATTATGCATAAAGTTATAAAATTCCAAATACAAACAGGAGTTTTCTCCCATACAAATCGTATGGAAAACCGAAATCTGCGACGAGGCATGTCTAAACATGATTTTTAAGAGCCCACATTTTCACAGACATCTTTTTTCGGTTAACTGAAACTTTTGAGCCTGTTTGGAAGAAAATTTTTTCTTAGAAACAGTCTAATAATTATGATAAATCAGATTCTATTTCTTTGTTGTTCGCTCGTTTTTGTAGTGAAAAACTCCATGTTGAGGGTGGGGTGGAGAGAGTTATGTCGTCAATTATTTGTTTGAGAATAGCCAATTATGATACGAATATAACAAAACAAAATTATAACAAAAATAAAACATCCAATCCTGTACGGATTTCTTGAATATACATAATGCGCTACAGAAGTATACCGCATAAGAAAAAAAATATTGAGGCAAAAAATATAGATAATTGAAAGGTCTACCTACAA
The DNA here is from genome assembly GCA_963921185.1 of Dasysyrphus tricinctus. Lineage (NCBI taxonomy): Eukaryota > Metazoa > Arthropoda > Insecta > Diptera > Syrphidae > Dasysyrphus > Dasysyrphus tricinctus. The sequence continues at coordinate 47,573,651 of OY992533.1, read as the reverse complement.
CTTTTATTTCGACATTTATAGGGTGATTTTTTAAGAGGTTTAGAACTTTAAAAAAAAAAAAAACAAAAAAAAATTCGAAAAAATGAATGAAATATTTATTTGAATCGATAGTTTGAACCTTGCAATTTAATGTTTAAAGATAATTTCATGCAAATGTTGACCGCGGCTGCGTCTCAGGTAGCCCATCCGCTGAGTCCAGTTTTGGCATACTCTTTCACACATATCGGCCGGTATCTCACGAATGAATGCATGGATGTTGGCTTCCAGTGCGTCAATCGAAGCGGGCTTGTCCCTATAGACATTAGCCTTGACATACCCCCACAAAAAATAATCTAATGGTGTCAAATCGCACGATCTAGGCGGCCAATTGACCGGCCTGAAACGTGAAATTAACTGTTCACCAAACTCGCCTCGCAATTGCGCCATTGTTTCGCGTGCTGTGTGGCATGTGGCACCGTCTTGTTGAAACCACATATCATGCAAGTCAAGAACTTCCATTTCGGGCAAAAAAAAGTTTGTTATCATCGCTCGGTAGCGTTCACCATTGACAGTAACGCTGCGATTCGCATCATCTTTGAAGAAATATGGCCCAATAATGCCGCCGGCCCATAAACCGCACCAAACAGTGGCTTTTTCGGGATGCATTGGTAGCTGTTGCAATGCTTCTGGCTGATCTTCACTCCAAATGCGGCAATTATGCTTATTTACGTACCCATTCAACCAAAAATGAGCCTCATCGCTGAACACAACATTTCGCGATCATCGCGCGATGAACATTTCGAACCGAGCACGAATTTTGATAGTAAAATTCAATAATTTGCAAGCGTTGTTCATTTGTAAGACGATCCATGGTTAAATTGCAAACCAAACTGAAGCTGTTTGACAGTGACACAAGGTACTAAACACACGTCAGCTGTCAAAACCAGTGTTGCCAAAACGAAACCAGCTAAAAAATCACCCGTTATTTTTTTATGATAAATTGTTGAATAAAACACAACATATATCCCTGTTAAAAATAATGTATTCCACTTAAAACTAGCTTTTGTTATCATTGTCATATTTTTATGTCATATTTAACCTGAAATGTAACATACTGAATTTGTATCTTTTTTAATAAATTGAAGTCATCGAGAAAGGTTGTAATCCATTTATTTCTAAGGGTTCATTTATAACTTCTACCATAAATTGAAAAGAAACCCTTTTTTTTAACAAAATGCAGTACAATTTTAAAAAAGTACTTATCGAAAAAAGTTACAAGAAACATTTTGTAGGAAATTAAATGTTCTACAAGTTTGTTCTACAACTTTTTTGTCTGGCATAAATAAAAAGTGAGTTACTTGCGAAGATATAAAAACGTTAAAAACAAAATGGTGGCTAAATGACTCTACGGGCAGTTGTGAAGAATTATGTTTTCGGCTCGAGTACTAATTTGCTTTCGAACCTCGAGGTTTATATTTACCAGCAGAAGTCAATGGGAAAAGGTCAAAATCCCGCCGATCAAAATCCCGCCAAATAAAATTACTAATTATGTACACGAATCCCGCCAGTCAAAATCCCGCCGATCGAAATCCCGCCGCAAGAATCCCGCCAGTAGCCTGCTACTATTTTGCGGGATTTTCAATACTTTTTCAAAATAATCCCAACTTTTTAGATACTTTTGAAACAATATTTTATTTTAATTAGTGAATTTATTTTTATTGAAAAAAAAGTATATAAGCAGTTGTGTATTGGCAATTTGGCATTTATGTATCTTCAGTTCTTCTTAGAACTCCGTAGAGGTAAGACCTCGAGGTAATTAGAGAGATAGAAATTGGATTTTATTTTGGTTTTGTGGGGACGGGTGACAATGACAACGGGATCTGGGCATATGTGGGTCTGGATCTGGACGGAGGTGGGTCTGGATCTGGACATAGGTGGGTCTGGATTCTGGACAGAGGTGGGAATTTTTTTTTTCGGTTTGGGTGATGGGGAACGGTAGTCTAAAAGAAGACAGAGGTGGGTTTGGATCTGGACAGAGTGTGGGTCTGGATTCTGGAAGCAGGTGGGATTTTTTTTTGAAAAAAAAAAATATAAACTTTTTGGAAATTTTTTTTTTGAAAAATATAAAAAAAACAAGATTTTTTGAAGAAAATTTCAATGAAAAATTAAACTTTTCTCAATTTTTTTTTTCGGTTTTTAATTTTTCTTGGAAATATGAATGATAGGTACAGTTGCTCAAGAAAACTTGACACTGGCGCTGAATTGATGCATCGAATCATACGAAAAATCAACTTTCATCTTTAAACGCGATTTGCGGTTAAACTAAGCGTCCTAGAGGCATCAAAGCTTACATCTTTAAACTTGATTTGCGGCGTAACTATCCGTCCAAGCGACTTAAAATGCAAAAGAAACTTTACATATACCCAACCTCGCACCCACCCCAAATCCTATAATGAGCCCAAGTAGGGGGGTTGCAGGGGGGCAGCATGCCCCCCCATACATACCTCACTGTTTATTAGCGTTTATTTTCCACCCAAGGTAGTGTTTCTCAAGAAAACTTGACAATGGCGCTGAGTTGATGCATCGAATCATACGAAAAATCAACTTTCATCTTTAAACGCGATTTGCGGCTAAACTAAGCGTCCTAGAGGCATCAAAGTTTACATCTTTAAACTTGATTTGCGGCGTAACTATCCGTCCAAGCGACTTAAAATGCAAACTTACACCCAACCTCGCACCCACCCCAAATCCTATAATGAGCCCAAGCAGGAGGGTTGCAGGGGGGCAGCATGCCCCCCCATACATACCTCACTGTTTATTGGCGTTTATTTTCCACCCAAGGTAGTGTTTCTCAAGAAAACTTGACACTGGCGCTGAATTGATGCATCGAATCGTACGAAAAATCTACTTTTATCTTAAAACGCGATTTGCGGCTAAACTAAGCATCCTAGAGGCATCAAAGTTTACATCTTTAAACTTCATTTGCGGCGTAACTATCCGTCCAAGCGACTTAAAATGCAAAAGAAACTTTACATACACCCAACCTCGCACCCACCCCAAATCCTATAATGAGCCCAAGCAGGGCAGCATGCCCCCCTATACATACCTCACTGTTTATTCGCGTTTATTTTCCACCCAAGGTAGTGTTTCTCAAGAAAACTTGACACTGGCGCTGAATTGATGCATCGAATCGTACGAAAAATCTACTTTTATCTTTAAACGCGATTTGCGGCTAAACTAAGCGCCCTAGAGGCATCAAAGCTTACATTTTAAACTTGATTTGCGGCTAAATTAAGCGTCCAAGCGACTTATAAAATGCATATTCGTGATCTTGGAATGTGCCCGTTCCCAAAAATCAAAATAAAATTGGTAAAAAAGTTTTTCTAAAACTTTCAAAAAAAATATTTTCAGTTTTTTCGGCTAATCTTTAGCGATTTTTATTGTCTTTTTTTAATTTTTTTTCGAATTATGTGTGAATGATATTTTTTTCTTTAAATGCAAAAGGAACTTTGCATGCACCCAACCTCGCACCCACCCCAAATCCTATAATGGCATGCCCCCCCATACACACCTCGGTGTTTATTCGTGTGTATTTGCCATCCTCAACTAATGCATCGCATTATACGAAAAAATCGACTTCAATCTTTAAACGCAATTTGCAAATTGCATAAGAAACAAAAATATTAATGAGCTGTCGCATAGTAGTAGAAACGGCGGGATTTTGATCGGCGGGATTTCGATTTTCGGGATTTTGATTTCCGGGATTTTGAAAAACGGGATTTTGATACGCGGGATTTCGACATACGGGATTTTGATTCGCGGGATTTCGACCCCAACCCGAAGTCAATTAGTTAAAAATATTATGATTCTATACAGTTCTCTACTATTAACATGCGCTACAGGGCGAGAACGGTAAGCCGTATAACAAAACTGTAAAGGCAAAAAATATAGATAATTGAAGGGACTATAACTCTTAATTTGATCTTTTTTTTTTTAGAACAAAAAAATAAGATATGATGAATTTACCAAAATCAACCCCCACTTTTTTCAAGAAAATGCAGTATAACTTTTTAAAAAAAGCACTTATCGAAAAAAGTTACTTAACATATTTTGTAGACAATTAAATTTTCTACAAGTTCGTCTCACAATTTTTTTCGTAGCGTCAAAAATACGTGAGTTACGTCTGATAACAAAAAAAGCCGTTAAAAACAAAATGGCGGCCAAATGACTCTAGGTGCAATTGTGAAAAATGTGGTTTTCGGCTCGTGTGCTAATACCCTTTCGAATATCAAAGTCAAACTGCATGTTTGAATTATTTCTCAGAGCTCCATATAATGAAATCTAACTACCCCGTACTATTGGGGGAAGTTTTGGTTTTGTTGATCGCTGTTTGACGCCTGTACGTCAAGGAGAGAGGTGTCACTCATATTTTTTTTATTTTTTTTTACTATTTGGCTGAACTATCAAACAATTCCAATTGAAGTGAGAAGGCATGTATACAAAAATAAATTAGCATCAGAAGAGTTAAATATTAGCCAATCATATTTAACTCCCAAAAATCGGAGAGTTAAATTCTGCCTGGTTCAGCGGTGAGTTAAGTCTTAAACTCCGATTGTACAACACTTCATTCGAGCTGAACCGAGTTTAAATCTTGAACCAAGGCTGAACCACGATTGTACAACGGGCCCTTAGTCTCTTATTATTTGACATAATCAATGACAATAGCCTATAAGTAACGCTGTAAGTTTCGTAAAAAAAATAAAGTTTGTCTGAGTTTTTCAAAGAAAGAAGATAAATAATTTGTAAGCTGACTTTGGCACTTCGTGTTAAAAAAGAAATGTAGTACACTACTATCGGCAAGTTGTTCAATAAATGGCCATTTTCATTAAGATTTCAAAATGGTACAACACTTGCTACTTTTTCATTCGGAATCGGAAAAAATATTGTTGATTTTTTTTGCGAAAGTACCCCAGCCCAGTTCATATACATAACGGTTCTCAAAAAATAATGGCTTAACTTCCCACTACTTTTTAAATCGAACAAAACTTGAAATTACATGAAACTATGAGTAGTTACTCTATTATCCGTGGTATGATTTTGTTTTCGGTATTTTGGAATCAATTTTTAGGGGAGAGTACGATAACTTAGGCGCCAAGAAATAATAACTTTTGTTTGTAGAGGAGTTTCATTTAATGCAAGCATTTTTTACTATGGGAGGGGGTCTATCTCAACCCGTTTGGGCAGGAGGGGCAATTTCATAAAAAAATTACTAAAAACGGAAAAATATTTAAAAATAATGGTGACACTTACAATTAAGTATTGTACATTTCTTAAAAGCCAATACTCTGTTCTATTAACTTTGCTTTTAAATCAATTGAAGTCTATGCATGTTTTTTTGAAAAAACGAATTTTAAACTCAAACTTTGGGGAAAAGAACATTAAGAAAACTTTAAAGTATAATTTTTCAAAACTGTAAAATTATATATAACTATCTTAAAGCTAGACTAAAATTCATTAAACTAGCAGGTATGTAACTCAGCTTTCAATAAAATGGCAAAGTTTTTTTCATAAATTCCACACCGTAATCTTGACGCGTGTACACAGTACACCTATTCAAAAATAATAAACAACCAACCATACAAAAATATTCTCAAGTTCATCCCTTGTTAAATATATTAGTGCAGGCTTATTAACATATTTTTGCTCGAAAAAAAATTATGTTAACAGCAGTATAACGATTGAAAATAGTTAAGGGGGTTGGAGGGGGGAGATTTTATTATTGCATTTTCCGACTAAAGTTGACCCCAAAATGAAAAGTATTCAATAGAAATGTTGTAGATCACGCAGAAATCTATACAACTTTTGCACAAATCGTTTTTTAACATAACCTCAATATTTCCGAGATATTGGCGAAAAACCGTATTTTTATCGATTTTGCTTTTAATTTTCATTTTCCCAAAAAAAGTTCAATTTAAATGAAACCCTGTGAAAATATATCTTGTTGTGTTTTTAAAAACGACAATTTTGTTTGAGAAAAACCATTGATCAGTTTTTGAGATATTCAATTTTGTTTGCAAAAAAATACTTTTTTTTCAAATGAAAAATGTACTTCAGACAATCATTGTACAGAGTTCATACAAAGAACATTTGTTTTATTTTTACATTTAATTTTATATAAAATAATGATAACATATACTAACCATGAACAAAAATGCGAAAAAAGCAAAAAAATAATTTTGCATGAAGTAATTTTTTAATAATGATTGATAAATTGTTAAAAATTTTTGGAAAATGTAAAAATTAATCACATTATTGAATACATAAAACAGTGTTTTATTATTTGACCCGATGCAAAAGTATTGCCAATGCCGCAAATATATTGCTAGAAATATTAATTTCAGTACATACAGTTTTAAATGAAAACAAAGATAATAGCACAAGAGCTGACACCAATAATTTTGGGAGTGGATAAATAACCAGAATCTGAGTATAAAGTATTATAGGTATATGTATTCTGATATCAAATCCCAAGGTTTGGCAGGTGGTTTGGTGGATGGGGGTTCAAAGCCAGCTTGGTTTCCTATTTAAATGTAATGGGCAATAATTCTTCAATGCACTTTTAAAGAAAAATAGGAAACGATGCTCTGTCATTTTCTATTAATTTGAAAACTTTTGCTTTGATGATCCAATCATTAGGACCCATGATATTAGCTTTTTAAGCAAACCTTATCGGCTTTTTTTGGAGACTTTATTTTGTTGATTTTTGTTTTGTTTGAAATATTTGAAAAAATGGGTGATAAGGTCCACATGAAATGGTCAAATTTTGAGTTTTATATATCAGATTGTCATGATTGATTATTTTACATAAAAGTTAATCTAAAAATTAAACTAATGATCTTTAAATGAACTCCGTACGATGATTTTCTGAAGTACTTTTTACTTGCGATATAGGTACTATAGGGCAAGTTTTGGATTCGTGCAAAAAAAAAATTTCGAGATAACAATCAAACATAACATTACGATGATAGAGAACACGAAAAAAGTGGGTGGCACAATTCTGTCTGTCTGTCTGTCTGTCTGTCTGTCTGTCTGTCTGTCTGTCTGTCTGTCCGTACCTCAATCTACAGCCTAAACCACTGAAGCGATTTTCTTCAAATTTTGAACTTAAGGTTTTTTTGTAACTCTCCAGAGGGGAAATTGAAATTTTTTTTTTAGCTCAAAAAATAACGGTACTTGCCATACAACCGTTATGGAAAAGCTTATTTATCTCAAAAACGGCTCCAACGATTTTGATAAAAAAAAATCAGTGTATTACTGTGGATATGATGTACCTTCTTATAAGAAAAAAAATCACCAAAAACATTTATTAACGGTACCTGCCATATAACGGTTTTTTCGATTTTTGATTTTCTCATTAACCGCTCATCCGATTTCAATGAAATTTTTTTTCGCAAAAGCTTTGTTAAAATATAAATAATACTGCATTCCAAAATTTTTGAAAAAATAAATTTTGGATTTTTAAAAAAAGATTCAAATTTTTTTTTTCAAAATTCAATATTTCAAAAACGGGTTGATGAATTATTTTGAAATTTCAGTTTTTAATGTATATTAATATAAACTCAAAATTGGCATACCAAATTTTTTTTTGAAAAATGTGACAAAATTTTTATATATAAAAAATTAATTTTTAAGAAAACGGCTCCAACGATTTTTAATTTTTTTTTTGCATATATACATATTTTTTCAAGTAATCAAATGGCATACTTTTTTTTTTAGCTCTAAGTTATTTATCAGGCTGTTTATACAATTAAAAGAACGATTTAAATGCTTTTTATACTTTTTCTATAATTACTTAAATATTTTTTTAAAGTTCTTAAGCCCCACACAACTTGAACATAAGAGCAAGTACGTGCGATCCAGTCGTGCATTTTATTTCATTTGAAAATAAGTATGTTTTTGCAAACAAAATAGAATATCTCAAAAACTGATCAATGGTTTTTCTTGAAAAAATTTCGGTTATTAAAGACATAACAAGATATATTTTTTCACAAGGTTTCATTTAAATTGAACTTTTTTTGGGAAAATGAAAAATAAAAAACAAAAAACAATAAAAAATAAAAAATACGGTCAATATCTCGGAAATATTGAGGTTATGTTAAAAAACGATTTGTGCAAAAGTTGTAGAATTCTGCGTGATCTACAACATTTCTATCGAACACTTTTCATTTTGGGGTCAACTTTAGTCGGAAAACTCCAACTCCACTGCTAGGAAATAGATTTTTTTTTACATTCCTTCCAGAGCTGTAAAATTTCAAGTACCAGTACCAGTAGATTCTTGTACTTGTACTTGAGTATTCGGGTACTGGTACTTGAAAAAGGACAATATTTTTCAAGTATTTGGGTTTAAGTACCAAGTACCAGGTACTTAAGTACCAAAGTACTTGAGAAGTACTTTCAAGTATATGAGTAGTACTTTCAAGTACTCTCAAGTAATTTCAAGTACTTTCAAGTACTTTGGGTTACTGGGTCAGTTTGTTGATTGAAACTACTTAATTTATTAAGTATTTTTTATATTTTTAAAGATAGGAATGTATTATTATTCGACGAATTCGGAAAAAAAAAGAAATATTAGTCTTATAGTCTCATTTAGTCTTTATTAATTATTGTTGATTATTTTTTTTTAGAAAAGTTGAGCTAGCCTTTAACAAAACTAATTTTTGAAAATGTTGGTAGGTGACTGCATGACGCCTCGGAGAATCGACCAAACCAGCGAAAGAGAACAGCCTTTCCACAGGCGCTGAAGAAGTCAGTGGCGTATTAAGTGTTAGTTTTTCAAAGATGGAATAGTTTTTTGTCATTCCATCAACACTTGGATCGTTGGTAGTAGTATAGTGACTATCGTCTAAAGAAACTCATTCATAGCTCCGTGAGCAAGAACTATATTTCAATAAATGTAAATGACAAGCCATGTTGGCATTCGAAAACTTAAACAGAACAGGATGGCCATACATTCCAGCCTCCGATTTCACTATCGTTTAAACGTAGAAAGAGATAGATCTAAGAATTCATGTATATGTAAGTCTCGTTTTTAAAGTCTCAATAAAAATACATACAATACATACATTGGATCGTTGATGTGGGTGGAATATTCATATTCAATTTTCCTCGACAATGTCAAATTACTATTTGATGTAACATTTGAAAATGAAGTAGAATCTGAAAAATATTGTGTATATTTCAGGCATATGTTCATGTAAATGCAGGGTGAATGCATATCGGATAGCCAAATTTTGAAATTTGTTTTTTAATTTTTTTTTTTTGTGGGTTCATAAAGTGACGGATACCAAGTAATAATCCTAAATTTGGAACCATTTGCTAGATTACACCTATGTATATGTTTGTGTTGCCATGTATGAAGTGCAACTGCACCGAACCGAATCGAAAATTTTGACATGTTTTCACCTTTTGAGCTCCTAAGAATCGGAATCCATCAATTTAGAGAGACATCTGCTTTTGTACGTGCGTTCGTACGTTCCTCCAATTTTTTTGTTCACCATAGCTCGTGAACGAATAAAGATATAGCGAATTCGGATGGATTTTATTTTGTAGATACTAGTGTTGGCACATGCGGAAAGGACTCTCAAACAAATTCAATAAACAGTTTTGACCATAGCAATTTAAAAAAAAAACTCGTTAAATTTCATTAGACTTCTTCTATCTCGAGAACAAAGTGATCCTATCGACTTCGGGTTATTTTTATTCTTCGCATTTTGAAGTATTAAGGAATTGGTTAATATGTATTGATATACAGATCCACTCACAGTTTTTTTTTTTAATAAAAAAAATTGCGGACAATTTTTGAAAAAAGGGATTTTTCGGCTTGAATATCTTGAGAACAAACAATGATAATGGCTTCCGGGTAATTTTATTCCATAAACTAGTTTATAGTTAAGAAACAGTATAATTTGTAAAAATATTAAATAAACAATTTTTTAAAAGCGAAAAAAACTACAAGAAACTTTACCAAAAGTTGTTGAATCGTTCTTCGTCTCAAATATTTTGAGAAAAAAAAAATAATATGGTTATTGGTATTATTTTATTCTACACAAAAGTAACAAAAAAAATTTTAAGAAAAAGGCTACAAACATATAATTCAACAGTGTTTTTGTCTCTAATAAAGAGAAACCAATCTTTGGTATTCAATTTATGGCATATTAAGAGTGTTCCGAACAGAACAAAACCAGTAATTTGATAACTTTTTTTTTGCATTTATACATAAGACCGCTTTTTCACTTTCATCAGATACTTTGGTTTATAAAACTTTGTAGTTTAACTAATTGACAACTTTTTGGCATATTATTGTAATAAAAAAACCATTTTGTAAAATTAAATGATTTTAACTTCCAAAGGACAATCGGCAAAAATGTATGGAAGGTGGTCTAGGAACCAATAACAACGAGACGTATGTCGTTGGAAAGGTATTTTTATGAGCTACAATAGTCACTATGGTGGCTCATTTCAAATCACTGTGTGAAAAAAGTTATTCGTTAATCTAGGTTTTGTTTTGGTACCATTAAGTGTGGAAAAAATGTATACGAACTGGTCTTTCCAGTACTAAGAATATGCATGTCGTTGAAAAGGTATTTTTATGAACAATAATAGTTACCATAACAACTTATTAAAAATCACTGTGTGGAAATAGTTATTCGCTGTTTTAGGGAATTTTAGCACAGATAAAATGTATGGAGCATGGGTAACAATTAGCGAATAACTTTTTTCACACAGTGATTTGGGTTAAGCTGCCGTATTGACTATTGTAGTACATAAAATTTCCTTTCCAACGACATACGTCCCGTTGTTATTGGTTGAACTTGCCATCACACTTTTCGCCCATACTAAAAAAAAACATTTTTTTCACACTAAAATTAACCACAATATTTGATTAGTTTACGAATAACTTTTTTCACACAGTGATTCGGACTGAAAAAATATTAAGATATTGTAGGTAATGGAAATACCTTTTCAATGACATATATATTGTCGTTATTGGTTAGACCAGTTTTCATAAATTTTCCACATACTAAATATATTTTATTCATACTAGAATGCACCAGAACACAATTCTATTTAGCGAATAACTTTTTTCACACAGTGATTTGAAGTAAGCCCCCATAGTAACTATTGTAGTACATAAAAATACCTTTCCGACGATATATGTCTCGTCGTTATTGGTCTTGTAGACCGTTTTGTCCTATTCTCCTTTACATGAGTTTTCTTTCAAAAAGTGCCTTCTAAGAATTTAAAATTTAAATATCAAATTATGTATTCAATTATTATTATATAATTAATGAAAATCGTGAAAATGAATTGAATTTATATCCACTAAAAAAAAATCTCAAAAAAATACCGTTAGGTATAAAAAATTGACAGTAAAAATGAATTTTTTCAAAATTTACAAATATTTTTATTTTGTATTATTAAAATTTTTATTAGGTACAAAATTAAAAATTTTCTTCAATAGTGTCCTAATATAAATATGGAATTTTATGTTACTAAACATTTTTTTGCAAAAAAAAGCTACATTTGCTTTGAAAAACAGTCATTTTCTCGTTTTCTTAGAGGCTTTTACCAGAAACTAGAGAATTTGAAACTGAATTTTTTTTCCAATGATGTCCTAGAGCAGCGGTTCCCAAAGTGTGTTCAGTTTTCAGGATTCCACAAATTTCTTGAAGTATAAACAGTAAAATACAAACAGAAAAAAATTAAAAATTTCCACAAAAAAAAAATTTAAACAACATTTTTTTTAGAAGTTTATATTTTTTAATCGAAGTGTGATATTCAAGGTCATAAATTGTTTCATGAGTAAACACATCATTAATTGGGGAAAAAACATTGATACATATATGCAGCGGCGGAGCTGCAGCATTGGTGGGAAAGGTTAAAGGGGTTGCTTCAAATATTAAAAAAATTTTGCTCCTAAGAGTACCAGCAGTCATTGTATTTTCCATCATTATGCACTTGTTATGAAAAGAATGCCAACTGATTTAAAAAAGTTCTCGGTGCAGCTGTGAAAATAGTCAATTTTGTGAAGAGTCGTCTTCTACAATCGAGATTGTTTAAATTAGTGTGTAAAGATATGGGCAGTCAGTACGAATCGCGTCTCCTTCATACTGAAATCCGATGGCTTTCCAGAGGGAAAGCTTTATCCAGGTTATTTCAACTTCGTGATGAGTTGAATGTGTTCAAACTGGAAACAAATATGTCTTCAACTGCAAACCTCTTTGATGTATTGCATGATGAGCAATGGATTACGAAATTAGCTTATATTGCAGACATTTTCGAGAAGATCAACGATACTGATACAGCTCTGCAGGAAAAATCAATTACAGTATTATTTGCGAGAGACAAACTGGCAGCTTTGAAAAGAAAAATTAATTTCTGGCTCTTTGTCCAGTTAATTTGTGCTCAAAAAGGCTTTTTGCGAGCAAATTGTGGGGTAGTTTTGATTGTTTCCTTCCCTTATGTTTTCGGGGGTGCTGAATCCGAATCTGAGGTTTGCCAACAAAGTTTCGTGACGCAACATGGAAAAAAACGCAAAAAATGATGCAAAAATGCATTTCTTGGGAGTTTTTCACGAATGGCTCGAAAACTACCAACTATTCGAAAATTACATCAAAGTAAAGTAGTCTTACTACCTAATTACAAAAATCCAGTCAATTTGTGCTCAAAAGGGTCAATTCTGGGGTTTTTCGAATTCGGTAGTAAAACGAAAATCAACGATTTCTCGAAGACGAATGGAGGTATTTGAAAGATTCAAAAAGAATTTTGAAGTAAAATGTTCATACTTCAGAATGACTATAAACATTTTTTTGAAAAAATTACCTCCAGAAAAAAAAAATCCCCAAACTTGTATAAAAAAATGCATTTGTTTATAATTTTTAGATTTGAAAAAACGTGACGTGATAGAGCAATTTCAAGGCCATATTCGAACTCAGCGCGTTAAAGACCATCAGAAAAGTATATCTTGGTTCATGTTACAGACAAAAATTCAAATTTTGTCACACAAAGTAATTTTTTAGAGCTTTCGAGTGGATTTTCGAAAAAAGTAAAAATACATCAATTTTCGACTAGCGCTTGAGCCTAAATGGGTTGTCGCAGAAAAAAACCTTAAATAGGAATTTATAGGAAATTGTGTATGCTTTCAATGGTAGCTTGATGTAATTTTCGAATAGTTGGTAGTTTTCGACCCATTAGCAGGGGCGTCTTTAGACAATTGGGGGCCCTGGGCCTTTAAGGATATGGGGGCCTCTTAAATTTTTTTTATTGAAAGCTATTTCATATTACCAGTCTTACCACAATTTTGTATTAAATTTAACTATGTATTAACTATTATCATTTAACTATTTTGGGAGTAACAAAAGGTTTGAAAATCTATTCACAAATAGATTGCCAGTTTAAGGCAAATTTTGAATATTTTATAATTAGAATTCGATTAAATGAATGTTATCTGCATTTTTCACGCGACACTCAATACTTCTTTTTTCGATGATAGAAATGTGGTTTTATGGTTTTTTCATCCTAAAGCGGATTTCAAAGCAGAAATATACATAAGATGCTTTTGTTTGTCAACTGTCGAAATATTTCTGAATAACGACCGATGGAAAGATTACGTTCCTGTTTTTGCAAATAAAATTGATAAAATTAAGTTCTGACCATGTAGCTCTTTAGAAACGTATACAGACACTTGTCACAAGATTTTGTGTTCAAAGAAAATATTCTTTTCATTTATTTTAAAAATACGTTCAGGGAATATCTTTTTTGAAACTTGAAACGGGATAGTCCCATGAAAAAAATATTCACATTGCACAATGCACATGCACATGCTACTCTCAGTTGTGCCAGTGCCGTAAAAAAAATATGATCGTACCTATGGTATTTACAAATGTTCCGAAAATGAAGCTTAAACAACAAAATTGGGCAAGGATGATTGATTCCGGGTGTAAAAATTATAATTCTCTCATTTTCGCTTTGTTTTGGTTATTTGTATTCTTAACAAGCTCTACCTTTACCAAACAACAACAGATCTATACAAACGAGAATTTTTGACCTGATCTAAAATTTGTTTTTGTGCGGATAACGATTTTGCGGAATTTTTTTTAAATTTTCGAGTTCTATTCGCTTTGATATTAACTTAAAAAAAAAACAAGTTATTAAGTATAATTTTTTCTTCTTTGTTATGGAAGACTTTATTGCAATTTTTTCCCAAAACCTGACAAAGTGTTAGATGTAGTTTTTATTCAATTGTGTTTATTATTTATTTTATTTAAAAATTGAACTTTTCTTGAATTTCATTTTGGCACCAAAAGTACCAAAATAACTTAAAATCTTCTTTTTTTGTGAAAAAAATTAAATAGTAATAGTATTAATAATTGGTCTTTCATGATAAGGATGAAAAAATAATACTCTATCACTTATTTATTAGAGCCAGATAAATCCAATCTCAACTTCGCATATCTACTCTCAAAAATAATCATCGGTTGGTATACTGGGGCTATCCGGGGGCCCCCTAAATTGCGGGGCCCTGGGCCCTGGCCCACCGGGCCCATGCCTAAAGACGCCACTGCCCATTAGTGAAAAACACCCGAAAATGCATTTTTGCATCATTTTTTGCATTTTTTCCATGTTGCGTCACGTTTTTATAAAAGAGTGAACAAATCAAAACAACCCCACAATTTGGATGGTAAAAATATAATATGACTGGACTATCTCATGTGTACAAAAGAACAATTTTGAGTGTTTTCCAGTTTTACATGAATTCTTGCAAGAAAAAATTCTTGAGCTCAGAGCAGATATTAGCAATGTTATTGCTCTCCATTTGGTTATAGTCTCGAAAGATCCATGCTGGATTTATTTCAAGATACAAATACTGACATCGAGTGTGCACAAAATCCATTTCTTATGAAAACCATCAAGCCTATGACCCTGAGTAAACAGGAATACGAGTCCCTGATAGATCTGCAGAGCTCATCCTCATCAAAATTTGTATTTGATTCTGTATCATTAAACGAATTTTGGTTTGAATGATTGAAAAATGAATTTGCTGAGCTTGCCAAGAAAGCTATATTAAATTTGCTACCTTTTGTTACAACGTACCGCTGTGAAGTAGGCTTTTCAGCGTATACTTACACAAAAACTAAACACGCTGCCCCAGATTAGATATGCAAATACAACTTTCGGACACAGGAGTTAATTTAAAAACAATTATAAATCAAACAATGAAACAGATTCATTCTTCACACTAAATAAAAAATTGAATTTGAAATGTGCTGATGTTTTTCATTTTTTGCTATTGTCAGGTTGGGGTTCCGAAATATATTTGGGCATTGTTTCGGGTTCCACAGCTTGAAAAGTTTGGGAACCGCTGTCCTAGAGAACAAGTTTATCTTTTTTAGACTTTAAACTTTTATAATCGCGATTGTAAATATTCATTTTAATTTATTTTATTAATTTAACGGACTTACCGCGATAATTTAATTCAAAAAATTGAATTGAAATTGATAGCCCGACGTTTCGACAAGGTTCCACTTGTCGTGGTCACGGGTTAACTGATGGCTTGTGGGTGGTAGTTGTTGTTTCTTTTTTATTCTCTCCTGCGGAGATTGTACCGGTGTGTTGACTGTGTTGGAGATGGTAATTGTTGTTGCGAATCAATGTAAGCTTGTGAACAGGCAAAGCTTACAGCATCAGCTGGTACATTGTTTTGATTTTGTTTGTTGTTTTTGGTTACCTTTAATTTGTTGATCAACGGATCCCATGCACCAGATAAATTGAAACTTTGGTCTCGATTGAAATTCTTATGCAATTTTATTTCAATTGCTTCTCGTACTAATCTTGGTACATAGAATTTCTCCGTCGAGATTGATTTGGCTTTATCGAATCTGATAAAATGATCTTCGTTGTATGCGAGATGTTCACAAATTGCTGACTTTGTAACCTGGTTCTTTTGAATGGCTTTTATATGCTCATTCAGCCTTGTTTGAATTCCTCGTTTTGTTTCGCCAATATAGTAAGAACCACAACTGCAAGGGACTGAATAAACTCCTGGATTTTGTAAAGGGATTTTATCTTTTGGTGATCGCAAAATTTGGCGAATTTTTGCTGGTGGCTTAAATATACATTTAACACCATGCTTAGATAAAATTCTCCCAATCCCTACAGAAACTCCTTTTCTATATGGTAGAAATGCTCGTTTTTCATTTGGCTCAACTGAATTTTGTGTCATTTTTGGCTTTGGTTTCCAAGATATTTGTTCTGAACTGTAGCCATTATTTTTTAGAACTGTGTGGACATGATTCAATTCTTCTTCTTTGTGATCATGATCACACAACGTATTTGCCCTATTTATTAGAGCAGATACCACAGAGTTGAAGTTCGAAGGGTGATGGTGAGATGCGGCATGTAGGTACCTATCGGTATGTGTGCTTTTTCTGTAGACTGTGTGCCCAATTGTTCCGTTTTGCTTTTTTATGAGTTTTACATCTAAGAATGGTAAGCAGTTGTCTTTTTCAATTTCCATTGTAAACTGTATTTTTGAATGTACCGAATTTAAATGGTTAAGAAATATTTCCACATCATTTCGTTGGAGTATGCAAAAAGTGTCATCAACATATCTCTTCCAAATTGTCGGTTTCACTGAAGATGAATTTAAAGCCTTTTCTTCAAAATACTGCATCCATATGTCGGCTACCAATGGTGCAACTGGTGATCCCATGGCTACTCCATCAATTTGCAAATAAAATTTTTCATTGTATAGGAAATATCCGGAAGTAAGACACATCTCCAGTAATTCTAACAGTTTGGAGTCGTCCTCAGAGGTCGATAATTTCATTCGCATGACCTCTAAACACTCTACTATCGGTACGTTCGTAAATAATGATGTAACATCGAAGCTTACCATAACCTCATCATCTTTTAAAGATATATCTTTTACCAAAGATATAAAATGTTGGGAGTTTTTGACTGACGAAGCACAATTATTAACCAATGGCTTAAGTCGAGTAGCCAATTCTTTTGCTAAAACGTAGGTTGGAGAGTCGATTTGACTGACAATTGGCCTCAATGGTATATTTTCTTTATGCACCTTTGGGAGGCCATATAATTTTGGTGGCTGAGGACAAGAGGGTACCATATTTGTTTTTTTAGTTATTGATCTGTACTCGGTTGTTTTTTGCCTTACTTTTCTCAGTACTCTCAAAGTTGGATCATAATTTACCTCTTTGTAAGTTGAACTATCATTAAGTAGATCTAACATTTTTGAGTCATAATCTCTTGCATTTAGAACTACCGTACAATTTCCTTTATCTGCCGGTAGAACGATCAACTCTTTGTCTTCACTCAGCTTTTTTAGGGAATTTCTTTCTTTTGGAGTAATGTTTGGTTTTATTTGTTTTGCTTTTCGAATTAAAACTGAAACATCCTGTCTAATGGTTTCAGATGTTATCCTATCAATTTTATTTCTTCTAATGCACTCTTCAACACTTCCTATTATAGATTCAGTTGGAATATTCAATGGTGTTGGTGCGAAATTCATACCTTTCGATAGTATCGAGATCGTACTTTCATCAAGTTCCTTGTTTGAATTCATCTTCAGTGAAACCGACAATTTGGAAGAGATATGTTGATGACACTTTTTGCATACTCCAACGAAATGATGTGGAAATATTTCTTAACCATTTAAATTCGGTACATTCAAAAATACAGTTTACAATGGAAATTGAAAAAGACAACTGCTTACCATTCTTAGATGTAAAACTCATAAAAAAGCAAAACGGAACAATTGGGCACACAGTCTACAGAAAAAGCACACATACCGATAGGTACCTACATGCCGCATCTCACCATCACCCTTCGAACTTCAACTCTGTGGTATCTGCTCTAATAAATAGGGCAAATACGTTGTGTGATCATGATCACAAAGAAGAAGAATTGAATCATGTCCACACAGTTCTAAAAAATAATGGCTACAGTTCAGAACAAATATCTTGGAAACCAAAGCCAAAAATGACACAAAATTCAGTTGAGCCAAATGAAAAACGAGCATTTCTACCATATAGAAAAGGAGTTTCTGTAGGGATTGGGAGAATTTTATCTAAGCATGGTGTTAAATGTATATTTAAGCCACCAGCAAAAATTCGCCAAATTTTGCGATCACCAAAAGATAAAATCCCTTTACAAAATCCAGGAGTTTATTCAGTCCCTTGCAGTTGTGGTTCTTACTATATTGGCGAAACAAAACGAGGAATTCAAACAAGGCTGAATGAGCATATAAAAGCCATTCAAAAGAACCAGGTTACAAAGTCAGCAATTTGTGAACATCTCGCATACAACGAAGATCATTTTATCAGATTCGATAAAGCCAAATCAATCTCGACGGAGAAATTCTATGTACCAAGATTAGTACGAGAAGCAATTGAAATAAAATTGCATAAGAATTTCAATCGAGACCAAAGTTTCAATTTATCTGGTGCATGGGATCCGTTGATCAACAAATTAAAGGTAACCAAAAACAACAAACAAAATCAAAACAATGTACCAGCTGATGCTGTAAGCTTTGCCTGTTCACAAGCTTACATTGATTCGCAACAACAATTACCATCTCCAACACAGTCAACACACCGGTACAATCTCCGCAGGAGAGAATAAAAAAGAAACAACAACTACCACCCACAAGCCATCAGTTAACCCGTGACCACGACAAGTGGAACCTTGTCGAAACGTCGGGCTATCAATTTCAATTCAATTTTTTGAATTAAATTATCGCGGTAAGTCCGTTAAATTAATAAAATAAATTAAAATGAACAAGTTTATCTGTCCATACACACCTAAATCGTTTTGATCGGACAAGTTCACGCTTCACAATCTTTTCATGAAATCACCATTTCAGTCCGGAACACTCTTAAGCACCTGAAAACGTCGAAGATCAAGAATTTGTAATTATTTAATTAAAAACAACATTGGACTCTAGCTTCCGAGGGCACCAATGGGAAGTTACCAGTGTGGGTCGCACCCAACCTCTTTTTTAAAATTAAATAATAGCACCGAACGCACTATATTCCCTTTATCTGGTAGGTTTATGTGGAACATAACATTGTCAAAACAGTCATGCTTGGTGGAAACAGAACAAGTTTTTAAAATCGATTGAAAACAATAATATACAACATACATAGGGTGTTTACAGTTTAAATGATGAAATATCGATGGCTATCAACCTTTTTTGACAACATGTCCCATATTAATCCCCTTTTTCCACCTTGCACATGGAATAAAAAGAATGCATTCCAAATGTTCCAGAATGAGTAAAGAAACACACTCAATAAATGGGATGGCTACGAAATCTCGCAAATCAAAATCTCGGATTCGAAATCTCGCATAACGAAATCTCGCAATTACAAAATCTCGCTTTTCATAATCCCGCAATTACAAAATCCCGCTTTTCATAATCTCGCAATAACGAAATCCCGCAAACTAAAATCTCGCATATCAAAATCTCGCAAAATTGAATTGCATTGCAACAAATACATTTTTTTAATCAAAATCTCGCAAATTAAAATCTCGCGCGAGATTTCGATTAAAAAAATGTATTTGTTGCAATACAATTCAATTTTGCGAGATATCCTACCTTCTGCAAAATATATAATCCAGTGTCTGCGTACTTTTATACCACACTGTTATTATTAATTTGAACTGTTGTCTTTTCAATATTATTGTTGTAAAAAGAACAAGAAAGAGAGAGAACATGGAGATGGTATATCCAGTTGTAAAGTGTCATGTGCAAATTGCGTTAATCGTATTTGACCTTGAACTAGAAGATACTTTTACTTTAACGCGAAATGGTTATTAGCAGTAATAAAGGATGGGTTTACAATTTTTTTGTTGACAGGTATAGTTATTAGTTGGAAAGAAAAATTATGCAAAGTGCTCCTGGGTAGGTATGTTCGATTCGATTCTATGAATTCGATGATTCGTTGCTGTGAAATTTGAAGTTGCAAGATTTTGATTTGCGAGATTTTAAATTAGATTTTGGTTGAAATTTGCGAGATTTTTTGGTTCGAGATTTAAATGCGAGATTGTAAAAAGCGAGATTTTGTAATTGCAAGATTTT
Source organism: Dasysyrphus tricinctus (assembly GCA_963921185.1). Lineage (NCBI taxonomy): Eukaryota > Metazoa > Arthropoda > Insecta > Diptera > Syrphidae > Dasysyrphus > Dasysyrphus tricinctus. The sequence continues at coordinate 47,553,511 of OY992533.1, read as the reverse complement.
AAACTTGCGATATTTCGTTATTCGAGATTAAAAAAAAAAAAATGCGAGATTTCGTTATTCGAGATTTTGGTTTGCGGGATATCGAGTGCTCCCTCAATAAATAAAGTGGAGGTTTGCACATTATGTTGATTTTTTATGGATTTACTATATGTAAATAATTTGGCACGGTAAACATTTAAATTTTTTTGCAAGTTGATTTTTTCAAAATTTTGCGTAATCAAGTGCTTTTTTTGTAGTTAATATTTAATGTCTTTATTAATTCCTAATCAAATACTGAAAGATATAAAAAAATTTCTTAGTATTTGCGAAACTATAACAAAAAATAAATTCAAAAAAAACGAACGGCACTTGTTGTCATTACTTTTTTAGATTTTTTTAATTTTTCAAAATCCAAGATAGAATTTTAAATCTGTTTGCTGCATTTAACTAAAAATTGATAACGAAATTGAATTGTAAATACAAAAATAGCACTTAATTTTGAAAAAATCAACTGAAAAAACAAAAATTAAATTTAATTTCTGCTAAACTATCCACTTAGACCCGTTTGCTGATACGATACTTGCATTTATGTTCTACTTAAAAGCTTATGTTCTACTTTTTCCTCTGCGTAAGCTGTCACATAAGCGCTTATGTTCTACTTAAATTATTTAAGTTTCGTATCAGCAAATGGGCCTTAATCAACTTGATTTAAAAAAACAAATAAAGGAATGGAATATTATTAGCTATATAAAAAGCTAAAGCACACTATTGTATATTCTTTTGTTGATTTTTAATAATTTTTGTTTCATTTAAAGTCAATTTTTCAGAAATTGCAGGAAATATAATCTACCCGCTATACAATTTTATTCTTAGAATGATCCCAGAAATCGTCCCTCAGAATAATATTGCCAAATTAGGAGACACAATATTTGTACCTTGTACATTTGAGCCAGAGATTAAAATGAGCGTGTTCGAATCAGTTCGAACAAAATTCAATTTCTGTTTATGATCGTTCATACTCGATCGTTCCGCCTCTATACTCGTAAGTCATTTTATCCACGAGTAAAAATACTCATAAGTCAAGTCAAACAAATTGTTTTCATCAGGAAAAAAAAAACTGTTTTTTTGCGAATATGCTAAAAAGATTTATGAATGGGTCGATGTATAGGAAGTGCAATTATGTGACATATAATCATCAATATCGCGACAAATGCCTTTTTGTAAGTAAGGTATATAATATACCTACACACGAATGCCACATGAAAGTTTGGGATATTGCGGTTTTAAGTCATTCTTTTAAAAAGGATATTTAGGTACTTTTGATTGTACGTTGGAGATTTTTAAAGGCCTCCAAAATGAAATATAAAAAAATAGTTTTCAAAGCTGCAACATTTTTACATATATCCTCCATGCATTTTATTGCAAATACTTTCGGATATCGAGAAAATGGAATATATGATTATATAAAGTCTATAGTTCCGTCAGTGCATTCTGCATCTGTTGGCAATGTTGAAGATCAACCATCTACTTCATCTAGTGGCAGAGACCTTTTCTCCGACTTTATGTTTAAAATTCGACGCGAATTCCAATTTGAAGATAAATTCTATTTCACTCAACGACGGCAACTTAAAAGGAACAACAATTTAATAATAAATAAAAATAATATTCAATAAAGGCTTTTCTAAGAAACATTATAATCTTTTTAAACAGATATATCTAAACTATTATTTAAAAAAAGTTTCATAGCTTTTAAGTTTTTATTAGTTTTTTCTTTGTTTTACTCATTTTTATTCATTTTCTTCTGTTATATCCTTTTTTTCATTTATATTTACCTTGGATATCATTATACTTTTTTAATTCAGTTAGGTAGATAAAACAAGTTAAACAAATTTCATTTCATCTATTTTTATTATTTTGAAAACACATAATCCAAGAAACATCTATTTCTCACTATTAGTCGAAATACTGAAAAAAAAAAATTGAAATTACATCACAAAAACCAACCACCATCCACCAATCCACACAAAATTGCTTAGCCTACCCATCGTCATCAACAGACCTCAAATACACATCTTCCGCCACGATTCGAGTACACTGAGAAAAATATTGAACATATTCATATTTAAATCAAACTCAAACACATATGATTTGGCATGGAAGCGATTTCTATTTAATTTAAATATAGAATCGTATTAATTCATCGTTGAAACGATTTGAACATGATTTTGTTCAAATTAACTATGCTTTCTATTTAACATAAGGATATTTCTGTTTGTTTTAATTAACTTCATTTGATGTTGTTTCAAATAGAATCATATTTTTAACATATCCGTGTTTGGGTCTAATATGTTTCAATATGATTTCAATGTTCGTTTTTCCAAAAAGATGCTAGATCCTTTGAATTAAATACGAATTTATTCTATTTGTAATGATGGGAGCGTTTCCTATAGCTATAATACATGCTACATACACACATATCATGTCGGTTCAAAGTTAAAACTCACTTACTAACAAATTACACTTTTGAAAGAAATCAGATTGATGCTTAAAAGTCACTTCGCAATTTTTTAAATTAAGTTCCTGGGCATAGCTTTCAATTTCTTTATAAAAACTTTGCAAAATTATATACTTATTGGATTAAAAAAATTCGTTGTATTCTAATTTTCTTGAACATTTTGTTCCGCACTTAGTGAGTTTTGAACATAATATCATTTTGCGATAAACAATAATAAATTGGACTTACGATTTCTTGGCTTTTGTTAAAAAAAAACACATACTTTTGATGAAATACAAAGTAAAATCTCATTATAAATTGAAGCTGAGACAAATATTACTCAATAGGCTAGAAAATACTTCAAAGTACTGGAAAGTACTGCTCAAGTACTTTGGTAGTTAAGTACTTGGTATTTGGTACTTGAACCAAAATACTTGAAAAATACTGGAACTTGACTGTTTTCAAGTACCAGTACCAGGGTACTATTTTTGTATAAATATGTAAAAAGCCTGCATACAGGGTGTCTTATAAATAATGGATAATCTTGCAACTGGTTATAGCAGGCCTTATGACATTTCCAGAAAAAAAATATAAAAAAATATTTTCCCAGTGGTTACTATGTTATGATGTTCTTTCCAAAAGTTGTTAACAAGTACAACTTTCCTCAAATACGTGAACGCTACGACCATACTTACTTACTTACTTATCCGGCTTCCGATCCATGAAGGGTCTCTGCCTGAGATATTGCGGTCTTCCATCGGTTGCGGTCCCTCCAGTCGTCGAGACCAAGCGCTCTTGAGTCTGTGACCGCCTGGTCCTTATAGCGGAGGTTCGGTCTTTCTGGTCGTCTTGAACCTGGGGGCTGGGATTCGAAGATTTTCTTGGCTGGAGCGTTGTTGTCCATTTGCTTGATGTGGCTGAACCAGTGTAGTCGACGTGTTTTGGCTCTTGGCTACATCCACATCTTGGTACAGCTCGTACAGTTCACGATTGAATCTTCTCCTCCAATCGCCCTCTTCGCATATAGGACCAATTATCCGCCGAAGAATTTTTCTCTCGAAAGTGCCCAGTATCAATTCCCCTTTTTTACTTATCGTCCAGCACACGGCACCGAAGAGTAAAACTGGTAAATTAGCGTTTTGTATAGCGTGCACTTTGTCTTTCGAGAAAGGAGTTTTGAACCCATTTGTTTGGCCAAACCGAAGTAGCAGCGGTTCGTTAGGGTAATTCTTCGTCGGATTTCCACTGAGGTGTCGTTCGTGGAATTGATGTTTGTTCCGAGGCAGGTGAACTCCTTGACTACCTCGAAACTACTGCTACCAACAGTGACGTTTTGTCCTAGGCGATTTGGATGATATCAGATGATTGTTGATAGCATATACTTTGTTTTGTCCTCATTCACTTCAAGACCAACGCGTTTCGCCTGTTCATCAATAGCTGTGAATGCTTCAAGTACAGCTCTCTTGGAGTGCTTGGAGCCGCCGATGATGTCGATGTCGTCCGCATAGCCAAGCAGTTGAGAAGACCTGTTGAAGATAGTTCCTTCCATGTTAACACCACTCTTGCGCACTATTTGCTCCAGGACTAAGTTGAAGAAATCACATGTACACGTCTGGAATAACTCGGAAGAGCTGTTACCCATTTGCACGTTGCACCGCGTATTTTGTAACGTCATGCGGCATAGCTGGATCAGTTTCTTCGGGATCCCGAGTTCCGACATCGCCAATAGAAGCTCTTGGCGATTTATGCTATCATATGCGGCTTTGAAGTCGATGAATAGGTGGTGGGTCTCGACTTGAAATTCGATGGTCCTTTCCAGGATTTGCATCATTGTGAAGATTTGGTCTATCGTTGATCTGCCTGGCCTGAAGCCACACTGGTACGTGTCGATCATAGTGGTGCAGAAAGGTTTGAGACGCTCACATAGTACATTTGATAGGATCTGGTAGGCAACATTAAGCAGGGATATGCCTCTGTAGTTCTTGCAGGACATAGGATCGCCTTTTTTGTAGATTGGGAATATGGAGCTATTTGACCAGTCGTCGGGCATACTTTCCTCCTCCCACACTTGGTTGATGAGCTGGTGCATGCACCCTACCAGGACATCTCCTCCATACATGAAGAGTTTCGCAGGTAGGCCATCCGAGCCGGCGGATTTGTTGTTCTTATAAGCTTGTGGATGGCTTTCTTAATCTCTTCAGTACTGGGCGCTGGGACTGGATCTTCATTGACTGGTCTTATGCTTCTTTGTTCCTCTGTTGCCTCCTCTACATAATGCCCATTAAGCAGTTGCTGGAAATGCTGCTTAAACACGTCTACAATTCCCTGTGCTTCGGTGACTAGGTTCCCTTCGCTGTTTCGAAGAGTTTGCGTGCCAGTCCTATAACCAGATGCCAGTTACCAGTTGCTTGGCTGTTTTGTAGAACCGGCGGGTGTTGGTGGCGGTGCTAGACTCTTCGAGATACTTGAGCTGAGAGGCTGCGGATGCTCTTTTCTTTCTGTGCAGGGTGTTTTTTCTATTCAATTCTCTTCAATTTATGTTAGCACACTTTTTGCCCTAAAGTTATAAATAAAAAAGTTATAATCAAAAACGGGTTACGTACGAATGACCGACAAAAAAAAAATGTCGACTGGCTAAAACTCTTTTTAAAGTTAAAATACCGACTTTGTTTTTACCGACTTATTAAAATGTCGACAGTTTGAAATGTCGATTTGACAAAAAGTCGACTGCCCTGATAGAAGTCGAGAAAAATATCGACTTGTCGGAATTTTTCCCATACATAAAAGTCGATATAAAATATAAATCGACATTTTCACCAGCCGACATTTTGACTTGTCGATATTTTGTCTGTCGGTCATTTGAAAGTAACCCAAAGAACAACGCTTTGCCTTAAATGTTTGCACGGAATAACTATAAACTCAAGAATCATAAATTCTTGTCTGATTTTTTAACAGGAACTTAACAGTTTTTTTGATGCTGGGCAAATGTAAGACTATGTTTAAGACACAAGTTCTTATTGGATTCTTATAATAATTTACTTATTTAGGTAGTTATTCATTGTAGGTATGTTTCCTTTCGTTTAGCTTCAAGAAAGTTCAATAGAACGTATTATATATATTTATATTTCGAACTCCCTCATTTTCTGGATGTTTTTTTATTGTAATAATATTAAAACACATTACAGACCCTGAATAATAGGCAATTAAGACGTCAAAATATATAGGCAACAAAAATTAAATTATATGACAATGCGATATTGATAATAATGATCAGATCATAGTTTAGGGAATGATGTTTACAAGCGCGCGCTAAACTATGATCTGATCAAAATGTCGACTTTTGAAATGTCGACAGTTGAAATCTCGATTCATAAAATCTCGATCACTGTCGACATCTTGAGAATCGACATTTTGAAAAATCGACATTTTAAAAAGTCGGTCAAATTTGTGTCTATTTTTGATCAGTCGGTCTTTTAACCAGTCGAGATTTTTTCTGTCGAAATTTTAAAAGTCGATCTTATGGAGTCTATATTTTAAAAGTCGACATATCGTACCCAATTCTCAAAAACATATGATTTTTTTCAATGTTTAAATTTTGATTATAACTTTTTTATTTATAACTTAAGGGTAAAAAGTGTGTTAACATAAATTGAAGAGAATTGAATTTGCTACAAATTTGTGCAAAGTTTTTTTTTCTAAGACTAATAAAATTTAAGTTGCCACGGAAAACTTTTCAGAGCTCGTTTTTCAATATGGTGGCCAAATGGTGGGGCTTTCAACACCTAAAATCGAGTTTTATACTTGCATTGAACCCCCTTACACATCAAAAGGGAAAATCTTTGTCCAACCCAAATAGGGAGGTTATTGTAACATTTTAATAGACATATTGGAAAAATGTTAAAAGCTGCTTTATTAGATGATTGACAAATTTTCTTGGTTACAAGCATGTGTTATACCATTTTGGTAAGTGCAATAAACAACATATGTTTTGAAAGCAGTTTCTGACTAAATTCAAAAGCCAGTCAAACCTGGAAAAGGTGTTGATAATTGAACACACAATTATCATGCCACAGCAAGACCGCATGTGTACAATAAATCTCTCTCTAAAAAAAGTTCACAACTTCACAAAAACATAGCGTCACATAAACTACACAAAACTCTCCACCACACGGTCTTTAAATGATTGTAATTGCCCCAAAGATAAAATTGAAAGTCAAGGGTGCAAATGAAAATAAACCGTTGACTCAGAATTTAAGTATTCGAGCTACGACCCTTTTCTAAAAAGTCATTTCGAATGCAAGAGGTGATCTCGAGTTGCAGACACATAGCTAGGTATAAATACTTTGTCATAAATAATATAACAGTGCATAAATTTTCACTCTTTGCAAAGTCATTGTTAAATGTTATTTGTGTCTCTCCTTTGTAGGGTTGCTACCACATCCTGGGACAGGGACCTATCAATGCTAAACCATAACACTCAGAAATTTGTGGTACAATTTGATATGCAGACAACGCACAATAATTGTAAAGCTAATTTCAGCAGACGCAGGACAGACTAACCAACCAACTTTTACAAAGACAACTCGCGCGAACATAATAAATATTAGAATCCCGATTCAAACCAATTGGCTCTATCCTTCCTAATTTACATAATTAAGGTTTATTTTTGCTATATATACATATAGCTGAAGCTCGATGAGCCTGCCACTGCCACCACTATAGCCAGGAACGGATACGGTGACGGCGACGCTTTCAAAATTCAATTGGACGCGCACGCACAAAATTCAGGAAACAAGGATGTACCGGAACGGAACGAGCTTGCCTCTATTGTATACGTGACGGAAGTTCGTAATGAGCACGCAATTCCATTAAAATATAGAGGCACCCTTCCTCTCACTAGAAATACAATCAGTGTCGATATTAATTATGGATCTTTGTGAACTGCAGAAAGTACTTATTCAGCGAAAACAAAAAAATAGACGAGGTCATTAGGCTAAACACCCTCTGAACAACAATTAAGTGATAACTTTCATTAGATATTAGCACGGAATTTTGTAATTTTCCAAAACCCTTCCACTAAAAATAAAGTAAAAATGTTATAGGTAGATATACATATTATATATCGCATGTTCATGGACAGGATATCGGACGTAAAGGATCTATTTCCGTGGAATATTTATGAATGTGCGCGACGATAACATCATGCAACGTTTCCGCTAGAATTACCAGAGCTGAAGTAGAGAGGGATTTTTGTCGAATAATTACGGTGACCATAGGTTATCTGATTTGAGAAAATTATCTTTGTTTATGTTTTTGGCATTTCATATTAAAACCGGGTTTCCCAAAGTGTGCTCCGCGAAGAATAACCATATGCTCCTCCAAAAGATCGAAAAATACATCAAAGTTCAATTTCACTATTTAATTTTGCTAACTTAACAATTTGAGATATTAAGCATGTTCAGAAAATTGAGATCTCAGAAACCTCAGCAAATTTTGCTGTGTCAAAAAGTGAGCAGGCGGATCCAATATTTTTGTGCCTTAGGAATAGTCTAGCATATTTAGTTATAGCTCCTATGGGAATTTTACAAAACGTTGGGGAAGACATTTTTTTCTTCTTATCGCTAGAGTACCTACTTATTTATAGAAAGCTTAAATCCAAGTTTTCGACCATTCACCCTTTGCAGGGTTTCCGCCATCTTGGTTTAAAAACTGAACTCGGTTTTGGCTATTTTCTAAACGGGAGAGGTAGAAATACGTTTTTTTTCTATATTCGATAGATTATGCAGTTACAAGAAAGCCGTAGGTGTAATCAAAACTTCGGAAAACTAAAGGAATGGAGATATGAACGATTTAAAGTCAAAAACGGGAAAATAGATGGCAAAGAAATAATTTGCAATAAATCAGAATGACATTTGTGTTTATAAAATTTTATATTTTTGGAAAGGTAAGAAAAAATAATTTTACCCATGTTTGAGGAGTTTTTGATTAATGTGTTATAGTTTATTATATAACTTATTCATCACATAATATTGAGCGCAGAGAAGTCACATTTATTTTTTTTTAAGATTGCAGCTAATAAGAGTTAAGTGCAGGTATTAATTAATTTGGGTTTTCAAATATATAAATGTTATTTTGCAAATCAGATACGTGATTATACTTATTCTGAAAGCTTCCACCATCTCGAGCGTAAGAATAAATTCTATTCTCGCAACTAATAACCATAAGCCTTGCTATTTATTCAAAACAAGAAAATAAGGAAGGTACAATTTTGCTTCCAACATTTTAAGTGTGATGCTGCGTTTGGAAGCCAACAGTAAGTAAACCACTGTTTGGACTGAAAAATATTAAGAAAAATCTGTAAGTTAACGATTTTTAAAGAAATTTGAGGAGAACATTTTTACGTAGCACTGAACAAAAATTGAATACAACAAACGTGAGCTCCATTTTTTGCTTATAATTGGTTACAGCTTTAAATACACAAAATATGAAAAAATACCACATATGAAATTTGTAGAACTCATTCTTCTTGTCAGGAATGCATATGTTTTTTTAATAAAATTTAAAATATGCATTTATTTTGTGAAAAACGAGTTAATTCCTTAATTGAGGATAGCGGCAACCCTGTTATGGATTGATGGTCGAACATTTGGATTTAAGCTTTCTTAATAGTATTTCATCGAACTCACAACTAAAAAATGTCTTCCCCGTTTCCATATTGAGAAACTGAAGATGCGTAGAATGCGGATACCTTTCAGGCAGTAAAGTTGGTAAACAATTGCTAATAAACAGAAAATGGTAAAGACAAAACTCTAGGATATAGTGATAGCTAGAACTTTTGAAAGAAATTTCCACGTAATACTGAAAGAAAAAAATATTTGACTAAAAAGTGTGAACTATCCATTTTTGTTTGCTTATACTCGTTAAATACACAAAATTTGAAAAAATGTCATATGATTAAATTTGTAGAATTTACTCTTTTTATTAGGAATGCATTTTATTTATTTTTTCGATAAATTTAAAACTACGGATATTATTCGTTTAAAACGAGTTCACTCTTTAAATCAATATAGCGGCAACCCTGCAAAGGGTTGATCGTCGACAATTTGGACTTCAGTTTTCTGTATGGTACTTTAACGAGATAAAGAAAAAAAATCCCCAATCTTGTGTAAAAAAAAGGGTCTAAATTGACTGGTCTATATTTCGAAAGCAAAACTAAAAAATTGGCTGTTCACGAGGCTAGATTGCTGAGGTCTGAACGTGAACATGCTTTTTAAAGAACTTTACGCTTACATGGGCATAGTAAGTCTGCATACTTCTTTACTTCTTCATGCAGAAATAAGGTGGCTTTCCTGCGGCAAAGCAAGACACTGGCTGGCTTTTTGAAATGTGAGCTGAAATCACAAACTTCATAATTGACGACAGTTTTGTGTTGGGGGACAGGTTGAGTAATGAGCTTTGGCCATTGAAATTTAAAAACAAAATGATTTGAGTGTGAAAGATAGTAACTGTTTTCGATGCCAGAGATAAAGTAGAAGAAATTAAAAAGATTCACGATTTTTGGGCTTAATCGATAAACACAGTTCCCAATGGTTTAAAAAGGAAATTGATCTGGAAATTCCCGACGATATTTTAAATAAGTTTCATATTCACCTGCTATGCTTGCTTGATACCTTCCACTGCTATTTTCCGGAAGAATACCACTCAAATATATTAAGGCAAACAAGATTTCAAACCAATACTCAACTGGATTGGAAAAGTCAGCTTCTCTTACACCGTTGCAGTTTGAGTGTTTTATTGATTTGACATCAGATTCCTTAATAAAGGAACATTTTGGAATGGAAAAATCTTTCTCAGAATTCTGGTATTCAAATTCTAATGCCATTTACAAAACCATACACTATATATGCGAATCAGAAATCCCTGCCTACGTTGGAACATTATGTAGATCCCTTTAGATGCAGATCCAAATATTCAGTTGCAGTTGTCACAAACTATAATCCAGACAGACCAGCATAAAGCTGCATCAAGACCTTCGTTTTTCATTTGGTGAACGGTGAACAACGAAAAATGAGCAAAATTCATCGAAAATTCAAAACGGCTTTGAGTTTCTTCGTTGTTCGTGTTCGGTGTTACAATTTACACCTTCGTTGCTCATCAGCGTACGAGCAACAACAAAAAGTGTACAGGGACGCTAAAACCGAAGGTCTAAACGCAGCTTTACGCAGATCAAAATTGGCACATTGTTCTCGCTCGAAAAACTTTGTTGTTGCATTTCTACATATCTACAACTGTGAAATTGCACACACGCAAGGAAGTGCTCCGCTTAGAATTTTTCGCCTGAAAAGTGCTCCCTGTTCCGTGACTAAAAATTATTGGGAACCGCTGATTCAAAGAAAAGAACAAAAATTTACTAACTTCCGTTACATTCGTCATCGGTTGGTGCCGTTTTGATTCTTTTAACTAGAAAACTGAAGGCAGAGCTGCACAAATTATTTAAATACCTATATTATTTTGTGCTGAAAAGAAATTTAAGTGCAAACTTAACAATTTGTTGCATTAAAAATGCATTTAAAATGTGTTTTACGAAAAAAAACATATTAATGCAAATTAAAAAATTTCTTAAATTTAAAAAATAAATGTGTATGCAATATGAAATTTTCTTGTACTTAGGGTAATTTTTAGCATTAAAAACTGCGAACATTTTTCGAATAAAAAACATTATCAAAAGTTAAGTGTTTTTTTGTTATTGGAAAGCCTTTCATATCAAATTCAACTGAAAACATTCGACGTAGATAGGTAAGATAGGGGGATCTTCCACCCTCGTGGATGGTCGTGGACAATGGTCCAAGCAGGTAATTTCAAAGCAATTTTTTTGAATTTTTTGATTGGTTCAAAATCAAGATTGTGGTTTAAGCGCCACGTAATGTAGGATAATAATGAATGAGGTATCCAAATAACTGTAATTTAATTTGTATCCGAAAATAAGAAAAATCAAAATAATCCATTCATGCACTCAAGAGAAAATATGAGTTCATAATAGTCTAAAGCCGCGTCCACATTATGTCGAATTGTGTCTGTAGATCAACATCGTTGATCAACAGTGTTGAATAAATGTAGACGTGTTGATCGACAAAGCCATTCAACATTTGTTGACCCGAACGTAACCCGATTCATCAAATGGATAGCAATCGACAAAGTTGGTCAACAAATTTCATTTTATTAAAAACATTTGTAGGATTTTAATTTCATGAACATAATTTATTGGTTTTGTGCGTTATTAATCACATTTTTACTATATGAAAAATGCAATATTTATTGTAAATAAGTATTTAATGCTAATAATATTGTTTTTAACTTTATTGTTCACAAGAAAAAATAAAAAAAAGTTGGGTACCACCAGGACTCGAACCCAGAACCCCTCGGTTGTTTCCTGACGCATCGATTAGAAAATTCCAAACCACACAAATGTTTGTTACGAAAGTTTTTCACGTACACACTAGCATGTTGATCGACAATGTTAACCAACAATGTTGATCGGCATAGTGTGGACCGTTCTTAAGAGCTACCAGCCACTTTGAATAACTTACTAGACACAAGGCTACAACTTTGTGTATGCTTGATTTGGGACAAGTTAAGTATGCAAAACCACGGTCTGGCAGGGTTGCCGCGGTCGAAAAGTTGCCAACTGATTTTTTCAAAATGCAAAAAATGGGTCAAAATTTTCCTACTCGCACAAGGCTGAAACTTATTTATAATTTAGTTTATACATTCTTATGCATGAAAAAAATTATGCCAGACGGGTTTGGCGGTCGAAAGTGCTTGCCAGGCGAGCCTAAAGCTCCTAAAGATTAATAAAATGAATTAATAATAACTTATGTCTTTTTGTACATGAATAAGCGATGCCAGACCTGTTTTGTTGGACGAAAATAGCTTGCCAGACGTGTTTTTAAAGTTGGTATTAAAAAATGTCATTGATTTGTCAGAGAATAATGTTTTAAATGTAACACGTTAACTGCGTATAATCCTAATACCTACATATTAAATCAAGTCCACAAATTATGATATGGTTCTCTTACTGTAGACCCAGGGTTTCCACATATTTTTTCCAAAATTTTATAAAATTGACAAAACTGAAACACCAACCTACCTAAAGTTTTCGCACACATATGTAAGCTTATGCCATCTTGTATATAAAAAAACAAAATTGATGAGTTGGACGGTCAAAAGCTCCTGCCAGACGACGGTAAGGTTTAAAAATTGGTATTATAAGAAATTTCCTTTCTTGATTTTTTTCTTAAATTTAAAAAAACTGTCAGAATTGCAAACCTACCCGCACAAAGGTGATTTTAACATATATGTTAGCTGACATATTCTTGAATATGAAACAAAATATCAGACCGGACGGACGATCGAAAGGTCCTGCCAGGCGGGCCTCAAGCCTTAAAAGATGGTGTTGTAAGAAATATACTTTTTTTTTCCTAAATTTAAAAACTGTCAAATTTGCAAACCTACTCGCACAAGCTGATTTTTACGTATATGTTAGCTGACATATTCTTGAATATGAAAGAAAAAATATGTCAGACCGGGCGTACCGTCGAAAGGTCCTGCCAGACGGGCCTCAAGCCTTAAGAGATGGTATTGTAAGAAATATACTTTTTTTTTATTTTTTCTTAGATTTCAAAAAACTGTCAAAATTGCAAACCTACCCGCACAAAGCTGATTTTTACACATATGTTAGCTGACAGATTCTTGAGTATGAAAAAAAATATGTCAGACCGGGCGTACCGTCGAAAGGTCCTGCCAGACGGGCCTCAAGCCTTAAAAGATGGTATTGTAAGAAATATACTTTTTTTTTCCTAAAATTAAAAAAACTGTCAAATTTGCAAACCTACCCGCACAAAGCTGCTTTTTACGTATATATTAGCTGACATATTCTTGAATAAGAAAAAAAATATATCAGACGGGACAGACGGTCGAAAAGTCAAGTCATAAAAGATGGTATTGTAAGAAATATACTTTTTTTTATTTTTTCTTAGATTTCAAAAAAACTGTCAAAATTGCAAACCTACCCGCACAAAGCTTTTTTTTTAAATATATAATAGCTGACATCTTCTAAGATATGAACAAAAATATATCAGACCGGACGGACAGTCGAAAGTTCCTGCCAGGCGGGCCTGAAGTCTTAAAAGAATATTTCTTACAATACCATCTCTTAATACTTGAGGCCCGTCTAGCAGGACCCTTCGACCGTCCGTCCGGTCTGATATATATTTTTTCATATTCAAGAATATGTCAGCTAACATATATGTTAAGATCACCTTTGTGCGGGTAGGTTTACAATTCTGACAGTTTTTTGAAATTTAAGATAAAATCAAGAAAGCAAATTTCGTATAATACCAATTTTTAAACCTTACGGTCGTCTGGCAGGAGCTTTTGACCGTCCAAATCGTCAATTATGTTTTTTTATATACAAGATGGCATAAGCTTACATGTGTGCGAAAACTTTAGGTAGGTTGGTGTTTCAGTTTTGTCAATTTTATAAAATTTTGAAAAAAAATATGTGGCAACCCTGGGTCTACAGTAAGAGAACCATATCATAATTTGTGGACTTGATTTAATATGTATTAGGATTATACGCAGTTAACGTGTTACATTTAAAACATTATTCTCTGACAAATCAATGACATTTTTTAATACCAACTTTAAAAACACGTCTGGCAAGCTATTTTCGTCCAACAAAACAGGTCTGGCATCTCTTTTTTCATGTACAAAAAGACATAAATTATTATAAATTCAAAAATCAGCATTCTAAAAGTAGATATGTTGCATTTGGAAGTTATTTTCCATTTGAAAAACAAAAAAAAAATAGCTGGCAACCCTAGAATTGCGGAAAATTTCTCAGATCTTTATTTTTTTACTAATCTGTTAAAATCAAATACTACACAAATATAAATAACCATTGCATAATTTTCAAATTTTAACGATGTTTTTCTTTTAACCGGAAGGTTTGTCTTACACGGAAGTTAGTTTTATTTTATTTACCCCTAAAGCGATGTTACATATAAGGAAAAATTTTGTTTTACCAATACCATCGACAAAACTGTGCCGGAGCTCCTCAATATAAAAACTAGTTTAGCTCTTGGAAGAGCTGTCGAAGCTCTAAAACTGCTTTGCAAATTTTATGGGAATTGGGAAATAAATACCAATTTAAACACATACAAACATAAAAACATTTTTAACTAAATTTACTCTTAAATAATATGGTCACCGTTAGTAATCCACTTCTATCCAACCAGTGCAAGGGGGCCGAGCAGACACAGAAGAAAAACCTACAGTCAGTTGGGCGGATGATTAATGAGCTTGTCCTGTTTTACATTTTATTTATATTCGTTCTTTTTGCGTGATGTTGCAAAAAATGCATGCAGTGAGAGTATATGCATGTCCAGTTTTGTGAGTCAAATAAATTAAGGGATTTGAATGTTTTTATATTTTTTTTTGTCCTCGGTTTACTACAAAGTCCATTCGGTGTCCTTTTGTTCATTGTGCTGTTGCCTAACTATTGGGTATCTACTTACATACTGGACGCTGATGATGATGAAGAACGAATGCAAACGCACTCTGGACAGATTAATATTTAGCTATTTTCAATGAAATACCTTTAGTTAATGTGAATATTTTGAAGTACATACATATATTTAATATTTATTTCAACAACTTTTCCCTTTAACAAGGGCGTCCTTGTTGTGCTTCCGCTTTATTTGTTTTCTATTTTATACATAATGCAGAAAGGTAACGGCTTAATGCTTAATGGATCCCATACTTTATGCTTGATACTGAAAATTAAAATACACCTTTGATAGTAGCATGTTGACTGATTAATTCGGATGCAGAGCTTTATAAGAACAAACGAATACAAAGGAAAGGGTGTTTTGTTTTAAGAGTTATTCCTAGAACTTAAGAATGAAATAAAACACAGACACATTTACCTCAAATAATTATAAACATAACAATATCCTTCATTCATTGTGCAAATATCGTAAAATTAAAACAAAAAGCTGCCTGTTCGTAATAAAGTGAGACGGAGTGTAGCTACAAATAAGTTTTTTAAGTACCTACCTGTAAATCTGTGAGTGTCAAAACACAATTTGAAAAATTATATATTGCAGAATTCTGTATTTCAATCTAAGTTCCTGAAATTCTGTATTGAAGTGGCAATATGCATTACAGGATGTTGAAGTATGGGACATTTAGACGAGGGCCACATTGTTGTGTCGATATCAACAAAATCTTCATTCAACTGGAAGCAGTAACTGGGCGACGCGTCTATGGAGTAAATGCATGCAAAAACGAGATAAAAGTCGATTTTTAAAATTGCAAAGTTGAGAAGTAAAATTTTAACCAAACGGTAGAGAAATATCCACAGATTAAGAAACCGTTTATTTTTTTTTTTCTCCTCCAACTTATTTGGCCACAGCGCAGCGTAGGCTCAAAGTCATTGAAAACGAGAGCATAGTTTTGTTGGCACCATCGACGAAAAAAAGTTGTAGTTTCAATTAATTATTTATTTACTATTTCACAGGTTTTGATTAAATTTTTAACATGAATATTTCAGATGCAGGTGTGTTGTAATATATTCATAATATTTTTTTTTTTAAAGTTGTGTGTTAATTTTTTTTCTGATTTAATTAAAAAAATGCCTATAAAATGTATTTTTCTGTTTTTTGTTCTTTCTTTCTTAATCGTTTTGTTATTACTTTCCGTTAAATTCCGTTGGGTTGTTTGTGTAAAATGATAAAGTGAATCATAGAGCTGCAGTTGCAAAAGAAATTGGGTGCAACCGTTTGCAACCTTAGTTGTGATTTGTGTTAGAAAACGTGGTGTCTTATGCATTTTTAAGCTTTTTCTTTTAAAAAAATTTTAAATAAATTTTTTTTTCTTAAAAAATTTTAATATATTTGAAGGATCATCCGGTTTAATAGTTTTTACCAAAAAACGTTTATATGAGGTGATCAAAACGTGTTCTGAAGTTGGATTTAAAGCTCAGTTGGATTTCTTAGAAAAATATTTACTAGACAAGGTTTGTTGTGAGGAGAGTCAACTCGAAGAATCTAAAATTAAAATATGGCGTTTAGGGTTTAAATATGAATTAAAATAATGAAATGTATTTTGCTTTACTGGAAGGCTTATTTATAGATTTGAATTTAAGAGCAGATGGCTTCGTTCTAAAAGAGTTGAAAATCGTTTTTACAAAGAAATGAAACTTGGCTAAAGGGAAGCTTTGAAGTTCCAAATAAATCAAGGCCTGGTCGGCCCTCAAAATCGTTTGATGATCTTTGCCCTCGCAGTAAATGCAGACGAACTGAAGTACTTCGTAGATCTCACCAAGCAGAAGAACTTACTTTTGCAACACAAATAAAATTGTGGGAATCTGGTAAGGCAGTATCTGCAAAAGTCCTGAAAGAAATAGCTCATTCTCCAGGAAGAGCCAAAGTTTGTAAGACAGCATTAAAGAATAATCCTATTACAAATCGAGAAAAGATGTCAACTATTAAAGCGCTTTCAATTTTTGTTGAGGCAGGTTTATCCCGAAAGCAATACAATTGTAGCAATGAGTGACAAGAAAGTGTTTCCAAGTTACAGTACACTTAAAAAAGCTAAAAGTGATTGCTATCCTGACCCAGAGTCTTTTATAGTTAGGGAAACTCTGGCTGAGGTAAAATTGCAAAGCTTGCTGGATCACACCATAAAGCGCTTACTGATGAATTTGGATATTCGACAAACCTTAACTGAGGACGAAATGAAATCTTTAGAGCTTATTTCAAAATGGGGTTGCGATGGATCACAACAAACTCAATATAAACAAAAGTTTGAAAACCATTCGGATTCCGATGCAAATATATTTCAAAGTTCTTTTGTGCCTTTGCGATTGCTATGCGCTTCTAACGGGAAAATCGTTTGGCAAAATCCGACACCATCACCAAGGTATTGTCGACCTATGAGAATCATTTTTACTAAAGAAACTAAGGATATTACCCAAAGTGAAACTAATCATATAGAATCACAGATCAATTCTCTAATAAAAACAAAACTGGTTGGTTCTGAGCCCATGGAAGTTAAACATACGTTGGCATTTACAATGATTGATGGCAAGGTCTGTAATGCTGCAACAGATCCAAATTCAACTATGAAGTGTTATATATGTGGAGCAACATCTAAGGAGTTTAATGATTTGTCAAAATCAAGGGATATTCAAACAAATACACTAAAATTCGGTTTATCAATTCTACATGCAAGAATTCGTCTTTTCGAAACCATGTTGCATATTGCTTATAAGCTTCCTTTAAAGAAATGGCAAATTCGAACACAGGAAGATAAAGATATTTTCAATGAAAAAAAAATTCAAAAACCAACTCGGTCTAATAGTGGATGTACCAAAGCCAGGTTTCGGCAGTTCAAATGATGGCAATACAAGCCGTAGATTCTTTAATGATCCACAAATTGCTGCCGAAATAACAGGTGTTGACCCTCAGCTAATTTATAGGCTGAAGGTTATACTAGAAGTTCTATCCAGTGGATATAAAATCGATGTTTCCAAGTTTGGTAAATATGCATTCGATACAGCAAAACTTTATGTAGATTTGTATTCTTGGCATCCGATGACACCAACAATGCACAAAATATTAATCCATGGATCAACTGTGATTGAAAACGCGATTTTGCCAATTGGACAGCTTTCGGAAGAAGCAGCCGAAGCTCGAAATAAGCATTTCAGACTCTACCGCCTTAATTACTCAAGAAAAAACTCAAGGAAAAATTGTAAGGTTGATATTCTAAATCGTTTGTTAAAACATCTGACCCCCTAATAACAAGCCTTAGACCTCATCCTTTGAAAAAAACAAAATCATTTTCGAAAGAAGCTATTGAAATGCTTATATCTGAGGATCCGATTCCATGTCCATTAGATGACTCTGAAGAAGAAGATAATAATAGTTCTGAAGAAGAGAGCGAGTCTTGTTCAGAGTCTCTCTCGGAATAGAAATTTATTTTGAAAACAAATCTCAAAATTGACAAATAAACGTTATTTCTAATTAAAAAACATGTTTTTTACTTAAATATAAGATGAAATGCATTTTATACATCATAATACATATATCGTTTCAGGTCGATATCTACCCAGTGAAGCCAAAAAATAATTTTGCCTCGTTTTTTCATGCATTTACTCCATAGTGCGACGCGACGTTTACGATCATGGATGGTCAGTTTTTCACCCAGTGAAGTACAAAATCCACGATACTCTATCCATTCTTACGCCTCGCTGTTGCCAACAATGGCTTGGGTATATACCTGGCATTGGCAGACACAAGGGTTGTGGTCATGATCATGACCCCCACACACAGTTCGCGAGGAAAGATGTCGCAAAAATAATATTTCCTCCAGTGAAATAAGATCAATTTTCATTTTAGAATATATAAGTTCCAATAGCTGCGGTTTTCGGTAAAGTCCAGTCAAAATAGACATTTGACCTAGCCAAAACTCCGATAAAACTAAACATTGCTACCTATAGATTTTTCTTTTGGCATAACAGATCTAATACGAAAAGTCCCCGTCAATCCATTGATATTGGAAAATAACATAACTACGCTTTGTAGATCATGCCCCCTGAGGAAGGGGGAGAAAGAAGATAGATAAAATGGAAAAGATATTAAAAATCAACGAATACACATACCAATGTATACTATGATGTGCTATAGTTCCTTCTTCTAGCAAGTGCAAGTATAGCTAGGTAACGAATTGAACCTTGAAGACTGATGGGGCTGGTCATTAAAAAGTGAAGTTTTAGAACCAATTCAAACACTATTACCTCCTGCTCCAGAAATACTTCTTAACACAGTTTTCTGCAATTGCCAGAAAGGTTGCAATTATAACTGTGGTTGCAAGAGAATTGGGCTTTTCTGTTCACAGATTTGCAGTAATTGTCGAAGCCAGTCTTGCACCAATTCGGAAAGAGCTGCAGACGATGCATCTACCTTCTTAGAGGACGGTACAGAGGAAGATGAAAGTAATGATGAGAAAAACGAAGACAGGATAAGTTTTCCAATAGATCTTGTGAATGAAGAACTCGTATTTAGAATGTGAATTATACTTAAAGGGGAGACCATGTTAAAAAAAAAGCGCGAAGTCTCTCTACCTACCTAAAAGGAGGTGTGGAAAAGAGTGCAAATATGCATACAGAAATAATTCTTCAAATTTTTTGTAAGTGCAATGTCTTGTTTATTGCTTGCTTAAGACAATTGTGTAGACAATGTTATGGTCTCCAAACTCAGCATATCCTTCCGATGACAACACTTTTAAAATTACATACACCACAACAGGGGTGATGGAACACCCCAGCTAAAATTTAATGCAAAAACAGTTTTTTTACAGATTGTAAAAAATATTTATGGAATTGTAATACTTCATTGACATAAAGAAAAACAGAAAATAGGAAATACAAAAAAAAAATATTGCTGGGTAGTGAAAAGCACTAAAGGCCAGTTGATGCAAGTCTCTCTCATATTTTCAGGAAATGCAGCACAATTGCTATTCAAGCATGTAAACTTGATTTTTTTGCCTCAATATTCTGGAAATATTACATATCTTTACAGCTTCTGTAATTTAGGGGGGGCTAAGTTCCCCTTCAAATGACTCTAGAGGGTATCTTCATTAAAATTTTCGCATACATGAATGACAACATTGGGTGATGTGTCACCCCAGTGCATATACTGTATTCCACCGTATTCAAAAACCACAGGCCACTGCTTGGACTTCTTATCATTAACTGACATCTGACATATTAAACGACAAATACCTAGAACGGTAGAAAAGAAAACCAAGCAAAACCCAAATTACAACTAAAAGAAAATTGTCTGGGGTGATGGAACACCCCTGTTGTCATCCGAAGTATATATTGGTTTAAGACAACTTTGCCACTTAAGAGTAAAGCGAAAGAAATCAGTTTTACTAACTTTTAATAAATTCTTAAAATAATTTTTTTTTTTAATCGTAAATTTTAGGAAAATAAAATAAAATAGAATTTATCTGGTAGGGTGTGACATAGTCAACAAACTTTGCATAAGTTCCTTTCTGATAACATTCACCCTTTGAGAGTTAGGTATACGCGAAAAACTATATTTTTGGCATTTGGCCTTTAGCGATTGTCTATATCTTTTGACCAATCACTCGTACTGCGCAAAACTTGATGACCTAGGTAATACATTTACACTCCTACACCTTCGTCATTTATGTACGAGTACAAAACATTTTTAGCTTTTCACTAAATTCTTCAAATAATTAGATATATCTTTTTAACGGCGAATGGCAGAACACAAATTTTAATATTTACGTGTAAGGACTCAAAACCTTAGGTGGAACAATATCACCGCTTTTTTGGCAACAAAACAAATCTGGCCAGTAATGGACTTTAAGCGATCTAAGTGTTTGTTATTTCTAAGTAGATTGCACATTAGCTCCATGATTGGTGTTATAATCGGACACTATCTTATAGTAGAATCGATTCCTTACCTTCTAGGCATGTGTCCTGCTCTATCTCAAGACTTCACCTTGGTAATTTTTACTTCAATTATCCTAGTGATCTAATAAACTTAGATATAGGCAGTCTACTACGCTTCATAAGAAGCTCCAAACGGTTCACCGAGTAAGGAAAAGGGTTTCCTATAGATTCATGTGGTATCACAATAGAACAACTCATGGCCTAAGTGTGTCAGTCTTCATGACTGGCAGCCACTTCAACCTATCCTAACTTAAGGAGTCAAAAGACAGATTTACTTGAAACACTTTTCGAAAACATTTACCATTAAAGAGTTTTTTCTCGAAAAATCGATATTTCCGAAACAAATGGTCTTTTCAATATCAGTCACCGTTTAACAATTATAGACCTACATAGACTAAATAATACCAACTTTTTCGACAGTTGACCTCGAATAACTTTTTATGCTCAATAGTGGGATTGATTGGCGGGGACTTTTTGTAGTTGATTTGTTAAGCCAAAAGGAAGATCTATACCAATTTTCAGCTTTATCGGAATTTTGGCTAGGTTTGCACATTTGTATGCCTAATTTGACTGGACTTCAAATCACCACCTCAATGCAATAACTAGGTTAAGATATTTATTTCATTTCTTAAATTTTGGAGATAGCAACGTTAATAGATACCTTCATATATGTTCCTAGCTATTTAAAAACGTGGGAAAGAATATTTTTTATGTTTCTTGCACTTTACAAATATCTTATATTTGTCTACGGGTGAAAAAATTTTACGAAAAGTTTTGAAAACTGTAACAAAATAATATCGGTTTAGCCGAGATTTTGGTATAAAGAGAAAATTGAGTTAATTTTTGTAATCAGGGGACAAAATATAATGAATCCATTTTTTTGTTTTAAAGAATAATAAAAGAATTTAACTTTTTGTTTAATTTACTTTATTTTGATTATTTTGTCACAATTGCTGACAACCGTGAACAAAAAATCAGAAACAAAAATTGACTTTTTAACGAATTTCTTTTAAAAGATTGATTCGATTTTAAATGGTTGAAAGAAAGTCAACATACATAAGTTAAAGAAAATTATAAGTTTTACTTAGATACCTACTTACTTACATACTTTTTGAACTTGCTGCTTAATCTAAAGCCTGGGCTCTGAAATCTTGGCACCCAATATGTGTGCCATTTGAAAGGACACAAAATGGTTATGAAAAAGGAAAGCTCTGCTAGTTGCAGTAATTGGTCAGGCATAAATTTCCTTAAAAAATTTCAAAATTTTTTAGTATGATAATTCAGCGACCTATCAGATATTAGGTATACGGTTTTTTTTGCGAATATCCCATAAATGGGGTGCCATAAATCGCTATTTTTTTTATCCGATGGAAATCTTCAAAAGACACTTGGTAAGAATCGGTACCAATTAGCGTGGGACTCTTACCGCACTAAAAGATCGATGAATCAGGACCAATCTATGAAAGATCGACAAATGATTTCTCTTTCTTAATTTATAAATTTCATTGGGGGAGGTTTAAAGTTTAAGCACTTTCCCATAGCTTTTATAGACCATATCAGCTCATGAGGCTTGGTTCTTCTTAATCTCCGAACATTGTTTCGTACATTTCTCCCCATTTCGGAATTGGTATGACTTTGCAGTCGCTGATTGTGTGATACAACGTGTTTTTTAACTACTTGTGTAACCATTTCAATTTGAAGGTCACGATGTAGATCGCTATTATTTAGTATACCAAGGGTCAATTATTATTCCACGAAGGACCTTGCTTTGGATTTTTTGGATGGGTTCAGCATTTGTTTTCTTTGTTCAGAGCCCGACTGTCCAACGAAAAGAAAATAAAGACCGCCCAAAAGAAGAAATTCAACATTGCATGCCTTAGCACATCTGAGAAAGCCAGATACTACAGTGAGCAATTGACCGGGAAACTCTCTGCCTTAGATCCAGCCACAAGCGTCAACAACCAGTGGAACCAATATCGCGAAACCATTAAGGAGACAGCCGAGACCACCATAGGCTATCAACCACCCAGAAAAAAACCCGTGGTATGACGATGAATGCACGGTATTGAAGCAAGAGACGGAAAATGCACGAATGCAAACGCTGCAACGGAAAACAAGAGCAGCAAGAGAGGAGTACCGTGAAAAGAGAAGGAAAGAGAAAAAAACCCTGCGTAGAAAGAAAAGGGCATCCGCAGCCTCTCAGCTCAAGTATCTCGAAGAGTCTAGCACCACCACCAACACCCGCCGGTTCTACAAAACAGCCAAGCAACTGGCATCTGGTTATAGGACTGGCACGCAAGCTCTTTCAAACAGCGAAGCACAAGGAATTGTAGACGTGTTTAAGCAGCATTTCCAGCAACTGCTTAATGGGCATTATGTAGAGGAGGCAACAGAGGAACAAAGAAGCATAAGACCAGTCAATGAAGATCCAGTCCCAGCGCCAAGTACTCAAGAGGTTAAGAAAGCCATCCACAAGCTTAAGAACAACAAATCCGCCGGCTCGGATGCCTACCTGCGGAACTCTTTAAGTATGGAGGAGATGTCCTGGTAGGGTGCATGCACCACCTCATCAACCAAGTATGGGAGGAGGAAAGTATGCCCGACGACTGGTCAAATAGCTCCATATGCCCAATCTACAAAAAAGGCGATCCTATGTCCTGCAAGAGCTACAGAGGCATATCCCTGCCTAATGTTGCCTACAAGATCCTATCCAACGTACTATGTGAGCGTCTAAAACCTTTCTGCAATACTATGATCGGCCCGTACCAGTGTGGCTTCAGGCCAGACAGATCAACGATATACCAAATCTTCACATTGAGGCAAATCCTGGAAAAGACCAACGAATTTCAAGTCGAGAACCACCACCTATTCATCGACTTTAAAGCCGCATATGATAGCATAACTCGCTAAGCGCTTCTATTGGCGATGTCGGAGCTCGGGATCCCGAAGAAACTGATCCAGCAATGCCGCATGACGTTACAAAATACGCAGTGCAACGTGCAAATGGGTAACAGCTCTTCCGAGTTATTCCAGACGTGTACAGGGTTCAGACAAGGAGATGCGCTATCATGTGATTTCTTCAACCTAGTCCTGGAGCAGATAGTGCGCAAGAGTGGTGTTAACATGGTAGGCACTATCTTCAACAGGTCTTCTCAACTGCTTGGCTATGCGGACGACATCGACATCATCGGCCGCTCCAAGAGAGCTGTACTTGAAGCATTCACAGCTATTGATGAACAGGCGAAACGCGTTGGTCTTGAAGTGAATGAGGACAAAACAAAGTATGTATATGCTATCAACAAACAAAGACTCATCTGTCCATCGCCTAGGAGAAAACGTCACTGTTCGTAGCAGTAATTTCGAGGTAGTCAAGGAGTTCACCTACCTCAGAACAAACATCAATTCCACGAACGACACCGTAGTGGAAATCCGAAGAAGAATTACCCTAGCGAACCGCTGCTACTTCGGTTTGGCCAAACAATTGGGTGCAAAACTCCTTTCCCGAAAGACAAAGTGCACGCTATACAAAATGCAAATTTTACCAGTTCTACTCAACGGCGCCGAGTGCTGGACGATAAGTAAAAAAAGGGAATTGATACTGGGCACCTTCGAGAGAAAAATTCTTCAGCGGATATTTGGTCTTATATGCGAAGAGGGCGATTGGAGGAGAAGATTCAATCGTGAACTGTACGAGCTGTACCAAGATGTGGATGTAGTCCAAAGAGCCAAAACACGTCGACTACACTGGTTCGGCCATATCGAGCGAATGGACAACAACGCTCCAGCCAAGAAAATCTTCGAATCCCAGCCCCCAGGTTCGAGACGGCCAGGAAGACCGAACCTCCGCTATAGGGACCAGGCGGTCACAGACGCAAGAGCGCTTGGTCTCGACGACTGGAGGAAGCATGCGAGGGACCACAACCGATGGAAGACCGCAATATCTCAGGCAGAGACCCTTCATGGATCGGGAGCCGGATAAGTAAGTAAGTAGGTAAGTACAGCCCTATTAGTTGGATATCATATGTCCAAACGGGTTTCATTACTTGCTTATATAACACTAGTTTGTTCTGGATAGCTAGGTGAGAGTTCTTTCCTAGTAACCAATACATTTTTCGGTACTTCTAGTTGAGTTCTTCCCTTTTATTTTTGATGTGCTTTTTTATTTTTATTCCAATGTATTTGGCGGTATTGGAGTAAGGTACTGCTGTACTGTTTATAAGAATTGGAACAATGTTTATGCTTTTGTTTGTAAAGTTTATATGCGTCGATTTTGTTTCGTTTAACTTGATATGCCATTTCTGCGTCCTATCACTAACCTTATCGACCGCATTTTGTAGTTTTTGTAGACTTTTGTAACGGATTTATCTGGCACCAATATTGCAGTATCATCAGCAAAGGTGGCAATGACAGCGTTGATGTCCACTGGAATATCCCTTGTATATAACAGATACAGGGTTGGTCTTAAGCTGCGTCCACATTATGCCGAATTGTTTAGATCAACATCGTTGATCAACAGTGTTGAGTAAGTGTAGACGTGTTGATCGACAAAGCCAATCAACATTTGTTGACCCGAACGTAACAGATTTCATTTTATTAAAAACATTTGTAGGGTTTTAATTTCATGAACATAATTTATTGATTTTGTGCATTATTAATCACATTTTTACTAGAGGAAAAATGCAATATTTGTTGTGAATAAGTATTTAATGTTAATAATATCGTTTTAACTTTATTGTTCATAAGAAAAAATAAAAAAAAGTTGGGTACCACCAGGACTCGAACCCAGAACCCTTCGGTAGTATCCTGACGCATCGATCAGAAAATTCCAAACCCCACAAATGTTTGCTACTAAAGTTTTTCACGTACACACTAGCATGTTGATCGACAATGTTAACCAACAATGTTGATCGGCATAGTGTGGACCGTCCTTTAGGACACTTCCTTGTGGTACATCTTCTTCAATGTTCTTTAGTTCCGAGTAATTTTGGTCGTACCGTACTCTAAAGAGTCGGTTCGTGACGTTGGATTTCAGTATTTCGTAGTACTGCCTGGGAAGGTTCCTATGCAGTTTGTACTTAAGTCCCAAGTGCCAAGCCTTGTCAAAGGCTTGAGCAACATCTTTTACTTCAAGTGTCTTTTCCACAACATCCGTAATTTGATGCACTTGGTCTATCGTGGAATGTTTATTTCTAAGTCAGAACTGATGGCTCGGAATAAGTCTTCTTTCTTCTATTATTTTGATAAGCCTTTTCAGTAGCAGTTTTTCAAACATTTTTGCCATGATTGGTATAAGCGATATTGGTCTGTAAGATGTTGCTTCTGTTGGTGGCTTACCTTGTTAAGGAAATTATTAAAAACAAAATAATACAAGACTTTGTTATTCGAGGTTTTGGTTTGGGGGATTTTATACCGCTCCTGGCCTTTTTAATGGTATGCATATAGTTTTCCCGTTAGACGTATGGTCAGTGTCCCTTTTAGACCATGTAAAAACTGTGAACATTGCTTTCAGAGAAAACCATTCATTTTTTAAATGAAATATTTGAAATTCAATAAGTTTGTATTTGCATACATAGGTACCTACCTTATTATAAGCATATCTTTACACAAAATGTGTATAAAAACGTTTTTGTGTGCTTTTGTGGTGCATGTGTGACGGGTAACATTGGAACAGAAGCAATATAAAATGTGCCACCTGCCGAATCTAATCTGTTCGCAAGAACATTCTTTGGGATGCAGAGACAGAGAGGCACGTTGTTTTCATCCTTTTTATTCTTTGTATATTTTGTTCTGATTTTGAACAAAAGATGCAAATTAATTCGATGACTCCACAGCGTGAATGCAAGTGAAGGAGGGCACTCAAACCAAAATGTGCATTTGAAATCGATTATATTATTTCCATAGTGCTTATGCCATTGTCAAGTGTTGTGCATAATTTTCAATTGAGGAAAGTTAATATGTTTATGTTGATTGGATCTCTTGTATTATGTACCTAAGGAAATTTTTAATGAAATGCATGAGTTTAAAATGTTCATACCATGAAATGACTATTCAAATATGCCTAACACCTTTTCAAAAATGCCACATTTATTGAAAAAAGATGCAATATTATATCGAATTGAACTAACTTTCAAAAACTTGGCTCTGCTCCTACTGAATATTTAATTTAATCGATCACACTCTAGCAGCTGTTTAAAAAAAAAACTATTATCTAACTCATCTCTCATCTCAACCCCTTCTTCAATATTCTTTTTAAATAGGTCGTTTTAATTGATAGTTTTTGAAAAATTAATTTTCAAACACAAAATTTTTTTAAACGAAAAAATTTTTGTTTGTTAGTAGATACCTAACTATTTCTTTTTTTTTTTATTTTATGTTAGATACTAGCTATTTGTTTTCGATTTTAACATTCAATTCTAAGAAAAATTCAGAAAACCACATCTACTGATCTACTTCAGTACAACATACAATGTGCGTGAAGTTAGCACCGCCATTTTGGTTTTTCAAAAAAAAGGTTGTGCTGTAATGTGCCCTATGTGCCGTATTTTTATAAAAAAATCGTACTAAGGGTTTGGTTTTTAGAGGGTACCCATTTTTTTAGCGTGAAGTTAGCACCACCATTTTTGATTTTGTGAATAATTTACTTAGGTAGGTGGGTCTCGTGAAATTGAAAGATGTAGGTTGACCTAGTTCCCTTTGCAGCTGTAGGCACGCTTGCAATCGCACTGGCATTAGCTCGACGGTGGGGTGGGATCTTGCTGCAGTTTAGCCTAAGCACACATGATATCGTGGCTATATGTTTTTTTTATTAAAAATAATTATCCAAAAAGAGGATTAATTGGTAAAAGAGAGAAAACTAAGAGAAAAGAAAAAGTTATAGTTGTAGGAGAAAGAAGAATAAATGAACCACAGTAGTCTTGTGGTCTTTTTTCCTTCCATTAAGACCGTGAGATAGTCCCTATAGTATGATCCTTTCAACATATTATCAAATCATCCCTAAATAGCTAAAGATAATTTATTCCAGGAAGTAAATCATTATGAAGTCTTGTGCTTCAGATTGATTTTGTTTTATTTGAAGGGAAATTCATTTAATATGTTTGTATAAACCAAATTGTGAAGATAAACCGAATGCATGAGAAAATAAATAATTCAACTAGATACAATTAATAATTTGTTTTAAATAACTTTATAGATAGCATAAAAAAAATTTAGGTAAGTATAAGAAGTAATTTAGTTTCATTTAATAATATTTTGAATTTGAATAGGTTTTAATAAAAATTACAAAAAAAACATTATTGCCAAAGAAATTCAAACAATTATTATTAGAGCATAATGGTACTTACAAGTAAATCTCCCGTCACGGCGAAAATTTGTGGCCACAAGTTTCCCTCGTTGTCTTCGGGTGTTGATATTTAACACTATTCAATCAATTATTTGTTGTTTCCTTTTATTTTCTGTAGGATGTTAATTTTTGATTTCTGAGGCAAATTATGTAGTTCGACTTTTACACAAAATTACTTCTAGAACTTTACGATTAATTAACTTTAAGTATATATCTGTGGTGTTTGGGAGAAACATGATAACTCCATTTTAAAAATTGGGTCTTTACGTCCACTTTACATAGACCTAGAACCTAAACGGGTGGACCGTTTTTCTTCAAATTTGAAACTCAAACTTTCAAAGGCTGTGTTCATAAATATTTCAAATTTGAAGAAAATCGGTCTACCCGTTAAGAATCCAGGTCTATGTAAAGTGGACGTAAAGACGCAATTTTTAAAATGGAGTTATCATGTTTGTCCCAAACACCACAGATATATTTTTTTTTTATTTATGTTTTATGTTTATAAGGTTTTGTCACAATCTGGGTTTTGCTATGTTTTGTACGGGTTTGCAGAGTTGCAAAGTTTTTGTATTTGTAAGCTTTCATCAAACACGCTGATGAAGAGTTTGTAGTTGATGTAGCACGTGATTTTCTTTGTCTATTTTGATCAGTCGAGGTTTATTCTACGATATGGTCTTCGAGATGTTACCAAGGGAATTTATAACCCCAAATTTGCGGACGCACCGTCTTGGCTATTGTATAAACTGAGCCAAATTTGACCAGTTACGTCCGCAGTTATCTGTGGACGTTCGTATTAATTAATATGAATTAATTGAGTGGGTTTAGTATTAAACGTACCTTTTATCGATAAATACAATGAATGGAGATTTGAGATTCTAGGTCTCAGCTTTGTGGTCCAACCAATGTCAAAAATATTGTCTCACGGTTAATCCTTTTGTTTCGATTGTTTGTGCACACACGGAACAATTTATGGGATTGTAACCATAAAGGAATTGAAGATGAAGTCGTTCTTTCTCGTGGTCTCACTTTTTATAATTTTAAGAGGATTGTCTCGAGGCTTGATTTTTCAATGATAAATTGTGGAGGTTCCAAATGTTTAGTGGAGGAAGGTATGCTAGGACAGAACAGTGGACCTACAACGGTGATCAAATTGAAATAGTGAAATATTATAAATACCTTGGATTTACGATAGCGAGCAATCTTAATTTGACACAACACTTAACTGAGAAACTAGCAGCAGCCAAAAATGCTTTAAACTCCACATGGAAAAACTACTTAGGAAATAAGTACTCTAAGTACAGAATCTTCCAAGCCACTATGGATTCAGTAATGTTTTATGGAGGAGCTCAAGTATGGGGGTACGAAAAACACGATATAGTAGAACAAATACTAAGATATTTTCTGAAAAGAACTTTCCGGCTACCAACTACTACACCCACCTACATGCTACACTTGGAAACAGGGCTACAAGAACTTATTACGAAAACTCTAAAGTTACATTTTGACTATATTGTGAAAGTAATGCTATTGTCAAATGATAGGCTTCCTAAAAAAACTGCACTATATGCTCTGCAGAGGAAATCTCTATGGTTTGAGGAGTGGTATAGTCTAGCATCATTCTGTGGATTAAATTTGAATCTAACCGTAGAAAATATCAGTACGTGGAAAACGCAGCTGTATGATGTGGTGTCGTATTTGGATGAGCGATGGATTTTAGATTGTCAACAAAAGGCGAAATCATCAGGTCACCGATCCATTTACGCAAATCTACAGCATGATCTCAGAGAGGATAACTACTTCCAGATTAACTTTAGCGTAGAAAAAATATCAACAATCTTCAGAATGAGAGGAGAATTCGAGAATTTGAATTACCAGCCTCATAGAGAAGACCTCGCAATATTGTGCTCAATATGCAATCAGAAAACAAGAGAAGATGTTTTTCATTTCTTGGGTATATGCCCACTGTTGAAAGAAGTTAGAAGGTTGTACTTCAATAAAAATGAGTTATCAGAGCTAGAAATGGTAGAATATCTGAATGGAAAGGACTGGGAGCTATTTTACAAATACACCGTGAAGGCGAAAAAATACAGACTTCAAATATTAAATGAAAATTTTTGAACTGTGAAAACAATCAAAACAGTATGTAAGCAAGCATTGTAAGCAAAAAAGCAAGAAGTTATAAATGAAAGTATATTAATTATTTATTTATTTATTTTTTTTTATTTTTATAAAATGATCACAAGCGCAAACTCTGGCAGACGGCTATTCAAGCCATGCTTATATGATTTATGTTAAATTATATTGTAAAACAAACAAATTTAAGAGGATAAATCAATTATCTATCTATCTATCCAAATGTATAGCGATTGGAATTATCTATATATACATATATATAGATATTTATTTAACGATTAGAACTCTCAAATAAATTTTATTCTTACCGAGAACTTGGGAATCGAACTATCTTTTCCCTGTTTAAGAAGTATTTAGCGGGACTTCTTCTCCTCTTGAAAGTTGAGATCAGAAAGACACGTTTAAGAAGTGAAATCTCAAAGGCAGGCTATTTCCGCAAAAAAAACATATCGATTAAAGTGCAGTGGGCTTTTGATACTCGATCTCCTTTTACACGGAATTCGAAGATTAAACCTGATGTCTGCTTACACTATGCGTTTTATGTTTCGGTGAGATTAGGTTTTTGTTTTTATGATAAAATTGTAGTTCAAGGTGTACGCTACAATTTTCGAAAAAAAAGTTTTGCTGTACTGTGCTCAACTTGTGGTGGCTTGTGCCGTAAATATTTTTGAAAAATTCGCAAATTTGCAAATGCAAGGTTATTGGACTAAAAATGAGTATGACAAAATAAAATCCATAAATAAGGTGCGTTTTACTCTGGTATTTATAGCTAGCGCAGCAATGCAAGCACCAATAAATCGCTATAACACCCCGGACTGTAGCGTCACCTTAAGTAAGTAAAACGCTATACCTATACTCACTTTAATATTCAACCCAAGCCCAGCGCCACCTTAGTTTATACTTGATGAAACTTAATCTCAACTTATATATTCACTTTTATATTGACTTATTTATCGACACTTTTGGGTTTGTTTTTGTTTACCAAGCAAAATTTTACTGTACTTGCCATAACTTTTTCCAATAAAACACGCCTATAGTTATTCTTTTTCATCAGTTAATTGACTGAACTGGTAAACAGAAGATACAGGGATCGAGTCCCAACTATTTAATTTGTTTTTGTCACTTGAGGCAAAAGTTTTATTAACTGTCGAGGTCCTATAGTGAATTTCGATAGTTACTCCTGCTAGCTTCTTATTAGCATCAGTGTGAAACTTTTTAAGTCGTAGTTAAAAAATTGATTTTTTTCCAAGAACATCTGCATCGCTTGGTCTTTGAATCGGAGGTACAATCTTCTTCGTTCTCTCAAACCTGAGGGAAGACTGGGATTCAAAGACTCTCTTGGCTGAAGCATAACTGTCCATTCGCTCGCAACGGCGTATACAGGGGGGAGGGTCACGGGTCATGACAATGAGAACTAAAAGAGCTACGCAAGGAATTATATGAAAAGCAAGACAAATTTGTAATTTTAATATATAATTTCAAAAATTTACGTGTGTGAAGTTGGCATAACATTTTTGAGCTAGGCCAATGGGACCATGGCAGGAATTTGCAGTTTTTTTGCATTTTTTATGCATTTCTATTCCTGATTTTGCAGTTCACCAAATAGTGGGTGTAATCGACTGTACTGCTAACTTCACTGTGAAGTTAGCAGTGCCTATGCTTTTCTCAGCAACCGTGCTAGCTAGGAATCTGAAATAAGGCTCTGAATTTGCAGTTTAATTTTCAATTCCAGAAAAGGAAAAAACCAAATTTCTAAATCCTTACATAAAAAAAAACTCATACCGTACTGCTAACTTCACTGTGAAGTTAGCATAAAAGTCCTTTTCTCAGCAACGGTGATACTTAGAAATTTGCAGTTAGGCTCCAAATTTGCAGTTTAATTTGCAGTTCAAGAAAAATTAATGTCCAAATTTTTAAGTCCAAAATTTTTTGTCAAATTTGGACGTACAAATTTGAAATTAGTTTTTTCTTGAAGTGCATGAAAAACTGCAAATTTGGAACTTAACTGCAATTTTCTAGCTGGCTCAGTTCCTGAGAAAAGGGTATGTACTGCTAACTTCACAGTGATGTTAACAGTGAAAAATAAATTTGATCGATTTTTTGTCAAATTTGGACTTAAAAATTTGAACTTAGTTTTTTCTTGAAGTTCATGAAAAACTGCAAATTTGGACCTTTAACGCAATTTTCTAGCTGGCTCAGTTCCTGAGAAAAGGATATGTACTGCTAACTTCACACTGACGTTAACAATGCAAAGTGAATTTTTCGATTTTTTTGTCAAATTTGGACGTAAAAATTTGAAATTAGTTTTTTCTTAAAAGACATAAAAAACTGCAAATTTGGACCAAAACTGCAATTTTCTAGCTGGCTCAGTTCTTGAGAAAAGGATATGTACTGCTAACTTCACAGTGATGTTAACAGTGAAGAATGAATTTAATCGATTTTTTTGTCAAATTTGGACTTAAAAACTTGAACTTAGTTTTTTCTTGAAGTGCATAAAAAACTGCAAATTTAGACCTTAACTGCAATTTTGTAGCTGGCTCAGCTCTTGAGAAAAGGGTATGTACTGCTAACTTCACACTGACGTTAACAGTGCAAAGTGAATTTTTCGATTTTAATGCCAAATTTTGACTTCAATTTTGAACTGCATTTTTTCGTGAAGAAAATGAAAAACTGCAAATTTGGACCCTAACTGCACTTTTCTACCTAGCACAGTAGATGAGAAAGGTGTATGTACTGCTAACTTCACACTGTTGTTAACAGTGCAAAGTAAAATTTTCGATTTTTTTGTCAAATTTGGACGCACAAAGGGTATTGCTCATTTTCGGCCAAGAGTGGACACTAATGAATTTGGTATCATATGAAAGCTTATGTTGAGCTTGTTATATGAGTGAAATATTTTTAAAATCTGTCAAGGGAGATCTGAGATATTTGAGCTTGAAGTTGGCAACTGCAAATAGAGCTTTTTTAGCTTTTTGTCGATATCTTCCGATCTAGGATATGTAAGAAAATGATATTGGTGTCAAATGAAAACTACATTTCTAGGCTGTTCAATATACCTAGAATTATTTTGCTACTTTAAACACATTTTGAGATATTTTTAAAAAACTACATTTTTTGCACTGCCTTTTGCACAACGATATCTCTAAAAATTCAGTGATGATATACACTTTTTTTGGCACCATTGAAAAGCTTAATTTCAAACCTTTAATTTAATTTTAGTGGCCTTGCTCAAATAAATACTTACATAAAAACAAAACTTAATTTATTTTTCTTTCTAGGTAAAGCACTATCTAGCACTATAGGAAGGCACTATCTTCAACAGGTCTTCTCAACTGCTTGGCTATGCGGACGACATCAACATCATCGGCCGCTCCAAGAGAGCTGTATCAGGCATGATAAGTGACGTTTCTTTATGATAAATGTTATTTTTCTTTGGTTTTTCTATTTTGTACTTGCATTTCTTCTTTTATCTACAGTGTCTCATAAAACTTATTTATTTCTTATAGATTTTTTTATTATTTTGTTATTCAATTTTCTTAATTCATAATGCTGTCTGATTTACTTGCAAGAAAATAAAATGAAAACAAATCCAAATCATAGACAATTAAAATAATATCTTAAAACTAGACAGGGGACGTTACATTATGTTTGTGCCCTACTTAGCTTAGATCCCAAATTATTATGGTGCAAAACTTTTCCTTAATATTAGGATAGGAATAGCCCTATAGGTTCGTTTGTATACTTGTGCAAGTATTTAGTATGTAAGTAGTAATTGGTAACGATAGTTTTGAACACTGTTAAGTTAAAAATGGTGCGGTGGATATTTGTACATATTTACCATCAACAGAGCGATAAGCCATTAATGAGCACATAAAGAGACCCACAGAATTTTTTTCAAAATTAAAAATATGTTGGTAGCGTGAATTTTCCAGCAGGATGGAAAATGCCCCTTCTTGGCCCCCCCTACCCACCTACTGATACCTACAGTTAAGTACCTAGTTTTGCGATTGCCTTGTAGGTCGAAGAACAGTGATTTTCTTTGCTCAAATCGCTCCCATTAAGACCATAATTTGGTATCTAATCTGGGTTGGACACGAAAACAATGTAATGTAATGACAGCATTATGAATTAAGAAAATGGATTTACAAAATAATTAAAAAGAAGTTTTATAAGAAATAAATAAGTTTTATGTAACACTGTAAGTAAAAGAAGAAATGCAAATACAAAATAGAAAAACCAAAGAAAAATAACATTTATTATAAAGAAACGTAACTTATTATGCCTGATTAAAAAAAATTTACCTCGAAATCTGTTTATTTTCACACATTTTAAGCACTTTGCTTTGTTTAGTGCCTTTTAAATTAAGTTTTATTTGTATGTAAGTATTTATTTGAGCAAGGCCACTAAATTATATATTAAATTAAAGGTTTGAAATTAAGCTTTTCAATGGTGCCAAAAAAAGTGTACATCATCACTGAATTTTTAGAGATATCGTTGTGCAAAAGGCAGTGCAAAAAATGTAGTTTTTTTAAAAATATCTCAAAATGTGTTTAAAGTAGCAAAATAATTTTAGGTATATTGAACAAGTCCTGTGAAGTTAGCAAAAAAATTGTTTAAAATTAAATAAAAAATGAGAGTTCCCGGTAGCAAACAAAGAGTTCTAGAGTTCCTCATACTTTTTTTTAATAGTTCTGGCAATTGGAGTGTTAAAATTAAAAAAAAAGTTTTTTTTGCTAACTTCACACAGCAAGGACTTTTTTGAGAAAAAGAGTTCTGAGCATGTTTTTCACCTTAAAATCAAGAGTTCTGGAGTTCCTGATGGGTTTAAGAAAGAGTTCTACAAAATTGAAAAAGTTAGGGCAATTTAAGGTGCCCATTGACCAAAAATTTTCAAAATCCACAAAAATCGAAAAAAAGGAGTTCTGATTAGAGTTCCGGATAGCAAACAAAGAGTTCTGAACATTTTGTTAATAACTTTTTTTTCTAAAACTAATTTTTCAAAAGTTATTCGCAAATTTAGGTGCCCATTGACTTAGAACCAAACATTTTCAAAATCCACAAAAATCGAAAAAAAGGAGTTCTGATTAGAGTTCCGGATAGCAAACAAAGAGCTCTGAACATTTTGTTAATAACTTTTTTTTCTAAAACTAATTTTTCAAAAGTTATTCGCACCTAAATTTGCGAATAACTTTTGAAAAATTAGTTTTAGAAAAAAAGTTATTAACAAAATGTTCAGAACTCTTTGTTTGCTATCCGGAAATCTAATCAGAACTCCTTTTTTTCGATTTTTGTGGATTTTGAAAATTTTTGGTTCTAAGTCAATGGGCACCTAAATTTGCGAATAACTTTTGAAAAATTAGTTTTAGAAAAACAAAGTTATTAACAAAATGTTCAGAACTCTTTGTTTGCTATCCGGAAATCTAATCAGAACTCCTTTTTTTCGATTTTTGTGGATTTTGAAAATTTTTGGTTCTAAGTCAATGGGCACCTAAATTTGCGAATAACTTTTGAAAAATTAGTTTTAGAAAAAAAAGTTATTAACAAAATGTTCAGAACTCTTTGTTTGCTATCCGGAACTCTAATCAGAACTCCTTTTTTTCGATTTTTGTGGATTTTGAAAATTTTTGGTTCTAAGTCAATGGGCACCTAAATTTGCGAATAACTTTTGAAAAATTAGTTTTAGAAAAAAAAGTTATTAACAAAATGTTCAGAACTCTTTGTTTGCTATCCGGAACTCTTATCAGAACTCCTTTTTTTCGATTTTTGTGGATTTTGAAAATGTTTGGTTCTAAGTCAATGGGCACCTAAATTTGCGAATAACTTTTGAAAAATTAGTTTTAGAAAAAAAAGTTATTAACAAAATGTTCAGAACTCTTTGTTTGCTATCCGGAAATCTAATCAGAACTCCTTTTTTTCGATTTTTGTGGATTTTGAAAATTTTTGGTTCTAAGTCAATGGGCACCTAAATTTGCGAATAACTTTTGAAAAATTAGTTTTAGAAAAAAAAGTTATCAACAAAATGTTCAGAACTCTTTGTTTGCTATCCGGAACTCTTATCAGAACTCCTTTTTTTCGATTTTTGTGGATTTTGAAAATGTTTGGTTCTAAGTCAATGGGCACCTAAATTTGCGAATAACTTTTGAAAAATTAGTTTTAGAAAAAAAAGTTATTAACAAAATGTTCAGAACTCTTTGTTTGCTATCCGGAAATCTAATCAGAACTCCTTTTTTTCGATTTTTGTGGATTTTGAAAATGTTTGGTTCTAAGTCAATGGGCACCTAAATTTGCGAATAACTTTTGAAAAATTAGTTTTAGAAAAAAAAAGTTATTAACAAAATGTTCGAACTCTTTGTTTGCTATCCGGAACTCTTATCAGAACTCCTTTTTTTCGATTTTTGTGGATTTTGAAAATGTTTGGTTCTAAGTCAATGGGCACCTAAATTTGCGAATAACTTTTGAAAAATTAGTTTTAGAAAAAAAAGTTATCAACAAAATGTTCAGAACTCTTTGTTTGCTATCCGGAACTCTTATCAGAACTCCTTTTTTTCGATTTTTGTGGATTTTGAAAATGTTTGGTTCTAAGTCAATGGGCACCTAAATTTGCGAATAACTTTTGAAAAATTAGTTTTAGAAAAAAAAGTTATTAACAAAATGTTCAGAACTCTTTGTTTGCTATCCGGAAATCTAATCAGAACTCCTTTTTTTCGATTTTTGTGGATTTTGAAAATGTTTGGTTCTAAGTCAATGGGCACCTAAATTTGCGAATAACTTTTGAAAAATTAGTTTTAGAAAAAAAAGTTACTAACAAAATGTTCAGAACTCTTTGTTTGCTATCCGGAAATCTAATCAGAACTCCTTTTTTTCGATTTTTGTGGATTTTGAAAATTTTTGGTTCTAAGTCAATGGGCACCTAAATTTGCGAATAACTTTTGAAAAATTAGTTTTAGAAAAAAAAGTTATTAACAAAATGTTCAGAACTCTTTGTTTGCTATCCGGAACTCTTATCAGAACTCCTTTTTTTCGATTTTTGTGGATTTTGAAAATGTTTGGTTCTAAGTCAATGGGCACCTAAATTTGCGAATAACTTTTGAAAAATTAGTTTTAGAAAAAAAAGTTATTAACAAAATGTTCAGAACTCTTTGTTTGCTATCCGGAAATCTAATCAGAACTCCTTTTTTTCGATTTTTGTGGATTTTGAAAATTTTTGGTTCTAAGTCAATGGGCACCTAAATTTGCGAATAACTTTTGAAAAATTAGTTTTAGAAAAAAAAGTTATTAACAAAATGTTCAGAACTCTTTGTTTGCTATCCGGAACTCTTATCAGAACTCCTTTTTTTCGATTTTTGTGGATTTTGAAAATGTTTGGTTCTAAGTCAATGGGCACCTAAATTTGCGAATAACTTTTGAAAAATTAGTTTTAGAAAAAAAAGTTATTAACAAAATGTTCAGAACTCTTTGTTTGCTATCCGGAAATCTAATCAGAACTCCTTTTTTTCGATTTTTGTGGATTTTGAAAATTTTTGGTTCTAAGTCAATGGGCACCTAAATTTGCGAATAACTTTTGAAAAATTAGTTTTAGAAAAAAAAGTTATTAACAAAATGTTCAGAACTCTTTGTTTGCTATCCGGAACTCTTATCAGAACTCCTTTTTTTCGATTTTTGTGGATTTTGAAAATGTTTGGTTCTAAGTCAATGGGCACCTAAATTTGCGAATAACTTTTGAAAAATTAGTTTTAGAAAAAAAAGTTATTAACAAAATGTTCAGAACTCTTTGTTTGCTATCCGGAAATCTAATCAGAACTCCTTTTTTTTCGATTTTTGTGGATTTTGAAAATGTTTGGTTCTAAGTCAATGGGCACCTAAATTTGCGAATAACTTTTGAAAAATTAGTTTTAGAAAAAAAAAGTTATTAACAAAATGTTCAGAACTCTTTGTTTGCTATCCGGAACTCTTATCAGAACTCCTTTTTTTCGATTTTTGTGGATTTTGAAAATGTTTGGTTCTAAGTCAATGGGCACCTAAATTTGCGAATAACTTTTGAAAAATTAGTTTTAGAAAAAAAAGTTATTAAC
This sequence comes from Dasysyrphus tricinctus, assembly GCA_963921185.1. Taxonomy (NCBI): domain Eukaryota; kingdom Metazoa; phylum Arthropoda; class Insecta; order Diptera; family Syrphidae; genus Dasysyrphus; species Dasysyrphus tricinctus. The sequence continues at coordinate 47,514,944 of OY992533.1, read as the reverse complement.
AAAATGTTCAGAACTCTTTGTTTGCTATCCGGAAATCTAATCAGAACTCCTTTTTTTCGATTTTTGTGGATTTTGAAAATTTTTGGTTCTAAGTCAATGGGCACCTAAATTTGCGAATAACTTTTGAAAAATTAGTTTTAGAAAAAAAAGTTATTAACAAAATGTTCAGAACTCTTTGTTTGCTATCCGGAACTCTTATCAGAACTCCTTTTTTTCGATTTTTGTGGATTTTGAAAATGTTTGGTTCTAAGTCAATGGGCACCTAAATTTGCGAATAACTTTTGAAAAATTAGTTTTAGAAAAAAAAGTTATTAACAAAATGTTCAGAACTCTTTGTTTGCTATCCGGAAATCTAATCAGAACTCCTTTTTTTCGATTTTTGTGGATTTTGAAAATTTTTGGTTCTAAGTCAATGGGCACCTAAATTTGCGAATAACTTTTGAAAAATTAGTTTTAGAAAAAAAAGTTATTAACAAAATGTTCAGAACTCTTTGTTTGCTATCCGGAACTCTAATCAGAACTCCTTTTTTTCGATTTTTGTGGATTTTGAAAATTTTTGGTTCCAAGTCAATGGGCACCTAAATTTGCGAATAACTTTTGAAAAATTAGTTTTAGAAAAAAAAGTTATTAACAAAATGTTCAGAACTCTTTGTTTGCTATCCGGAAATCTAATCAGAACTCCTTTTTTTCGATTTTTGTGGATTTTGAAAATTTTTGGTTCTAAGTCAATGGGCACCTAAATTTGCGAATAACTTTTGAAAAATTAGTTTTAGAAAAAAAAGTTATTAACAAAATGTTCAGAACTCTTTGTTTGCTATCCGGAACTCTTATCAGAACTCCTTTTTTTCGATTTTTGTGGATTTTGAAAATGTTTGGTTCTAAGTCAATGGGCACCTAAATTTGCGAATAACTTTTGAAAAATTAGTTTTAGAAAAAAAAGTTATTAACAAAATGTTCAGAACTCTTTGTTTGCTATCCGGAAATCTAATCAGAACTCCTTTTTTTCGATTTTTGTGGATTTTGAAAATGTTTGGTTCTAAGTCAATGGGCACCTAAATTTGCGAATAACTTTTGAAAAATTAGTTTTAGAAAAAAAAAGTTATTAACAAAATGTTCAGAACTCTTTGTTTGCTATCCGGAACTCTTATCAGAACTCCTTTTTTTCGATTTTTGTGGATTTTGAAAATTTTTGGTTCTAAGTCAATGGGCACCTAAATTTGCGAATAACTTTTGAAAAATTAGTTTTAGAAAAAAAAGTTATTAACAAAATGTTCAGAACTCTTTGTTTGCTATCCGGAACTCTAATCAGAACTCCTTTTTTTCGATTTTTGTGGATTTTGAAAATTTTTGGTTCTAAGTCAATGGGCACATAAATTTGCGAATAACTTTTGAAAAATTAGTTTTAGAAAAAAAGTTATTATCAAAATGTTCAGAACTCTTTGTTTGCTATCCGGAACTCTAATCAGAACTCCTTTTTTTCGATTTTTGTGGATTTTGAAAATTTTTGGTCAATGGGCACCTTAAATTGCCCTAACTTTTTCAATTTTGTAGAACTCTTTCTTAAACCCATCAGGAACTCCAGAACTCTTGATTTTAAGGTGAAAAACATGCTCAGAACTCTTTTTCTCAAAAAAGTCCTTGCTGCGTGAAGTTAGCAAAAAAAACTTTTTTTTTAATTTTAACACTCCAATTGCCAGAACTATTAAAAAAAAAGTATGAGGAACTCTAGAACTCTTTGTTTGCTACCGGGAACTCTCATTTTTTATTTAATTTTAAACAATTTTTTTGCTAACTTCACAGGACTTATTGAACAGCCTAGAAATGTAGCTTTCATTTGACACCAATATCATTTTCTTACATATCCTAGATCGGAAGATATCGACAAAAAGCTAAAAAAGCTCTATTTGCAGTTGCCAACTTCAAGCTCAAATATCTCAGATCTCCCATGACAGATTTTGAAAATATTTCACTCATATAACAAGCTCAACATAAGCTTTCATATGATACCAAATTCATTAGTGTTCACTCTTGGCCGGAGCCCCATACAAAAATGAGCAATTCCCTTTGAACTTAGTTTTTTCTTTAAGTGCATGAAAAACTGCAAATTTGGACCTAAACTGCAATTTTCTAGGTGGCTCAGTTGCTGAGAAAAGGGTGTGTACTGCTAACTTCACAGTGATGTTAACAGTGAAAAATGAATTTATTCGATTTTTTTTTCAAATTTGGACTTAAAAATTTGGACATTAATTTTTCTTGAACTAAAAATTAAACTGCAAATTTGGAGCCTAACTGCAAATTTCTAAGTATCACCGTTGCTGAGAAAAGGACTTTTATGCTAACTTCACAGTGAAGTTAGCAGTACAGTCGATTACACCCACTATTTGGTGAACTGCAAAATCAGGAATAGAAATGTATAAAAAATGCAAAAAAACTGCAAATTCCTGCCATGGTCCCATTGGCCTAGCTCAAAAATATTATGCCAACTTCACACACGTCAAAAATTTTCTGTTTATAGCTTGGGAATAGACTATTCATCATTTTTATAGAGTATCTACTTATAGACCAGGAAAAATAGCACAAATCGTATGGGGAACCTTGAAAAAATTAATTCATGAAATATTAAATTGGAATCGACGCAGAATTGCAACCTCTATAACATATCCAAAGTACCCCAAAATCATCGCATTGGCTTTTTGTGTGGATGCATTTGAAGACGTGCAGATGGGGAGAACTTGGAGGTCTATCTAACTAAAATATTTGTTTTGGTACAACCTAACCATACGATACATGCTTTAAGGGTAGTTTTTAACACTGAATCAAATGAATCCAAATTCAAAATGATGCAAGCACCCTTAACAAAGTTATGGTCCTTTTCAAGCAAAAATCAATTTTTGAAATCGTATTTTCCGTAGAACAGGTCAAAATGTAACCACCACAATAACACTATTAGACAAAAGATATTTGTATGGACTATTTGGATTCTTGGTTGCCATGACAAATTCAAAATTTTTAGCGAGTGTCATGAGTGTAAGATTTTTTTCGTGGGTGTTATGGTAAACATTCTACACTCGCCCATCTTCCTTAAAAAACACCCTTTATCCATGGATATTTTTGGGGACTGTCTTGATTCTTAGTTAGGGCTGCCAGATACAATTTTCGCAATATCGGGACATCACTGACAAAAAATCGGGACTAATCGGGACTTAGAAAAGGCAATGAACTGTTAAATATTAAACAAATATAAAAATGTTTACTAGCTAACACTTATGACAAAAAAGAAATAAAAAGATTATATCGGGAGCATTGAAAATTCAGTTTTGTAACTAAAATATCTTCGGGTTCTTTGGTACTGTACAAAAAAGTCCGTAATTTCGAAAGACTTGCAATTCTGGTAAAATGTTTAAGCATTGACCTAGCTGTTGTCTAATAATCACTTGAAAATAAAAATGTCTCGATTTCTTATTTCCACTTGATGTCTTTGCAAATAATTTTAAGAATTCGCCGTAGTCAATATATGAAAGCAATTTTTGTTTGAAGGATTAATTAATAAAATTTAAAAACTAATTGCAATTATCATGTCCGGTGCCTCATGGGCAATTGCCTAAGGCCGCACATTGACTAGGGCTGCAAAACCGATGAATATTCATATTATAAGGCAACACATTAAGATTTGACAAAATGAAATCATGAAGAGAAGCATTATAATTTTCAAATTTTATAAAATTGTATTTTGTTGAAAACCTTCAAGCAATATTAAATAAAACCGTAAATATTAATTTGTTTGGTTTTCATTTTTCAAACATTTGGGCGGCAAAATAACAATTTTCCGAAGTTGGCAGAAACTCCAGGTTCGGCAACGATCATGTGCATGTCTTGTTCCCTTACAAGAAATTTGCAAGAAATACCGTCGAAATAAACTAAACTAAATATGTACTACATCACATATTTTCTTCTTAATTCGGGAAATAATTTTAATAAAATTTCTTGATACAAGAATGTTATTTTTCATGAGTAAAAAAGAAAAGTCGGGACAAAAGAGGGACAGTTTGAATATCGGGACATATATCGGGACAGGGTTCAAATATCGGGATTGTCCCGCCAAAATCGGGACGTCTGGCAGGCCTATTTTTAGTTCGTATGATAAATGGAACACTCCAAATTTCATTAACATACCTTTATTTTCAAAGGGTTTTCGATAATATTTTACCTGTTGTACCTGAAAAAAAGTAATCATTGCATAAAAAGGATTATAACTTTTTTTTGGGTTCTTGTATCATTTTGAATTTGGTTTCATTTGATTCAGCGTTAAAAACTACCTTTAAAGCAAGTATCGTATGGTTAGGTTGTACCAAAACAAATATTTTAGTTTGATAGACCTGCAAGTTCTCCCCATCTGCACGTCTTCAAATGCATCTACACAAAAAGCCAATGCGGGGATTTTGAGGGACTTTGGATATGTTATAGAGGTTGCAATTTTGCGTCGATTCCAATTTTAATATTTCATGAATTAATTTTTTCAACCTCGGAACCCATTTTTCCTGGCCTATTACTCCAACCAACATTTGCAAGCCATGGATCGAATACTATTGTTTATTTGATACCAATTCATGACGTATTTTAACGATTGACAAACTGCCGTTACCTTTTTCGTGTCATTATCTACATAGGTAATTCAGCTAAGGTTTCATGATAACGTAAAAATTGACAATAATGCATTAGAATCGGGGTTTAATTGGTGAAATTAATACATTTATTTTTGATTAAGATCCATTGGAAAACAGAACTGATTTATTTTTTGACTTAAAATCAATTTGGTAGATCTACATTTTGGGCAGATATACCATCTCTAACTCTCTAGTGCCAAAAAAATTTCAATATTTGTTCTGATCGGTTAACTTATTTCGGTCGTGAGAATTTTTTTTCAATAGATATGAAGGAAATCGTCTCTAATAAAAAAGAATAAGTTTAAAATGAATCGGCTTATTCCACGTGCCCATATTTGCCAATTTGAAATGGATAAAAAAAAAAAAAATTACGGGGCCGAAACTATTCGAACACAGTGACAAAACAAAATTCAAGTTCAAGAAAAACTTGTTTTCATAACGAATCGGAAAAAATTACTGTATGAGTTTTTTCTTAAATAGATCCAAGAAAACAAATATTTAATGAAATAAAAAACATCGATAATATAGATTTTTTTAATTATTAATTCTCAATGATAATTGAAACAATATTATTCATTTATTTTTTGACCAACTTTAAAAATTTTACGGAAGAATGTTGCCCCTTTTCAAAAATATTTACTTTGTACACACTTAAAATCCATGGAGAAGGTAATCTTAAATAAACACAAATGTAACACATTTTTGAACGATCGAAGACCTTCTTTGGTATTGTAGTATCTGGCAGCATTTATGTTTGTCTAAATTGGTGAACCTGGCAGTACCGATCTAAATAAAGAATAGGAATATTAAAGAATAAAAAGAAGGAAGAAGAAGAAACAAAAGGAAAAGAGGGACACTTGAAAAGTTGAAAGTTAGCCAGCAACGAGGTCGGTCGCATCTACTTTACTACATTGGCGACGAGAAAAAAAAATCAAAAAAAAAAATATAATTATAACTAACGCGCAAAATGTCTGGTAAGTAGAAATATTAAATTTTAATACTATTGTATATTTGAGATAGGTGGATGGCATACTAATGGGCAATTATTTTGTAAAACTGATTGAAACAAGAAGTCTATACAGAAGTGAAAAAGAAAAATAAAGGATGTTGATTTGTTTTTTTATCAGACAAGCATACGGCGGCGACAGGAAAAAAAGTAAATTTACAGTTGTAGCAATTCGGAGTAAGAATATTCGGATTACTACTGCCAGTTCTTTTTCCTGTCATGTTTTTTTTGTCTCGCTTCTTTCAATGTTTTGGGTGCAACTTAAATGTTTGCCAATCGTCAAGGGAAAAAAAGAGAGCAACTTAAATGTTTGCCGGTGAGCAACTTAAATGATTGCCAACAGGAAAAAAAGAATAGTGCGACTTAAATGATCGCATGAAAGAGAACGCTACTTAAATGATGGCGGAGGCAAAACATATGAAATATCTTGTGTTGTGATGACTTCAATGATCTAATCGATCCGCCATTGAATATTTTGCTTAGGAAAACTAATAGACGGGAAATATACTGCTGTGTGCAAGTCTGGAGAAATATGGATTCCTTCATGTCGTGATTTTTTTGAGAATTGTATTTCGTCTACTGACACCAGATTTGTAAAAAAAAAATTAAATTATTATTGAAAACCATTAACAAAATTTTCATTAAAGTACGGGATATAAAATTTACAGAGTCGATAGAGTTGAGCGTATTGGTGGAGGTGTAGCATTATATGTTAGGGAGACTCTGAAAACTAAGCTTAAATTCACTTCCCCACTCAATTGCGCTTTTCAATGTCTTTGCATTGAAATTATCAGTAACTACGATAGACTTCTATTAGGTGTTGTCTATAGACCTTATTCAAATATTGATTTATCCCCAATCTACTCCTTTTTAGAAGAATATTGTATATTATTCCCTAATATCATCATTTGTGGTGATTTTAATAGTAACTTAATAATAGACAAAAGTTTGACAGACAGTTTGAGAACATTTAACCTTCTTCCGGTCAATGTTAGCAATCCAACCCATTTTACACGTAGCTCAAGTACTCTTCTTGATGTTTTTTTTGTGACCGACATTCATAAGGTGATATTATATGATATGATCAGTTGTCAGCACCTGGTTTCTCACGGCATGACTTAATACACCTTTCGTTTGATTTTTCTCCTGTTAGGCCTCCAATTACTTTTCAGTATCGAGATTTCAAGAATCTTAATATAGTATCCCTTGAGTCTGACATCAGATCAATCCACTGGCAGAATGTTTATTACTTTATATCTCCAGACGAGCAAGTTGAGTTTATCGAAAGCCATTTGAATAGATTATTTGATGTTCATGTTCCATTGAAAACAAGAACTCTAAGGCATGGTGATAATCCTTGGTTTACATTGGAGATAAGAAACTGCATAAATCACAGAAACCGTGTGTACACCAAGTGGAAACGTTTCAAGATAGCCGAAGATCGTCAACAATACCGGCAACTTCGAAATAAATGCGTTAGTCTAATAAATGCAGCAAAAACCTTGTGGTATACAAACCATCTAAATCATTCTCAAAATGGGCGCAAGCTATGGAAAAATCTACGTGAACTAGGAACTGGAAAGCAAAAGCATGTCGATTTGGATGTTAACTGTACCGAATTAAACAAGACCTTCATAGCATCAGTTCCCCAACCTCAAATCTTGAACAGACCGATTGCCTTCCAAGTTGACCATTCGTCATTAAGACCCCAATGTGTTTTTAATTTCATAGGAGTTACACCTGAAGATGTTGTTGAAAGCTTGATTTCAATAAAGTCAAATGCGGTTGGCTTTGATAATGTCCATCCCACATTTTTCAAAGCAATAATGCCCTATATGCTACCATTTGTAACCCATACTATAAACACTATCATTACAAAAAGTATTTTTCCTTCTGAATGGAAACTTTCTTAAATCATTCCAGTACCTAAAAATCGCCAAAAAACAGAATATCGTCCAATTTCTATTTTACCATTTTTTTCTAAAGTGGTTGAAAAATTGATGCATAAGCAGATTATTCGTTTTTTTAATGTGAATTCTCTACTTTCACCAAAACAGTCAGGTTTTCGATCTCAGCATAGTAATACCACTGCTCTCTTGGATGTAGTTGAACAAGTAAGAAAGGCCTTGGATGATGACAAAGTCTCGTTCTTGGTTCTTCTTGACTACTCTAAGGCATTTGATACAATTGAAATACAATTGATACAAAAATTGTCAACTGATTTCGGGTTTTCACCTGCAGCAGTTAACCTTATAAATTCCTATTTATCTGGAAGAAGCCAATCTGTGGTGTCTGGAACTCAAAAATCAGACTTCATTTCAGTTTCACGCGGTGTTCCACAAGGATCCATCCTAGGGCCACTCTTGTTCTCTTCCTATGTTAATAATATACCTAGTCTTTTAAAGCACGGTGAAACGCGAATTTTTGCTGATGATGTCCAATACCGTGGGAGTACAAGATTGGGTCTTATTGATAACTGTGTTTACAACATCAATAGAGATCTGAATACATTACTGGAATGGTCTAGTTCCAATGGTATTGTTCTCAATCCAGTGAAGACTAAATGCCTGGTCATCTCAAAAAAGGTTTTGGTAACTTTGATAACTTCTCCGTTGAATATGTCAATACAGCGAAAAATTTAGGCATAACCTTCAATCGGAATCTAACTTGGAACAACCATGTAAATGCTGTGGTAGGAAAAGCTTACGATGCGTTGAGAACATTATCAGTCGCAAAAAAGTTCACACCAATAGAAACAAGAAAAATGTTGGCTAAAACATTGGTTGTCCCAATTCTAACGTATGGGTGTGAAATTTTTTGCGGTTTAGACGCTGCAACCCAGAGAAAACTTAAAGTTGCTTTCAACAATATTGCTCGCTATGTTTTTGGACTCCATAGATTTGATCACGTTTCGAGTTACTCAAAAAGCTTGTACGGATTTAGTTTTGAGAATCTTTTAAGATTTAGGACGCTTACGGCATTATTTAAAATTATTTCAACGAAACAGCCACCTGAACTCTATAACCATTTACAATTCTTATCTTCTAACAGAACAAACCAAATATCAATTCCATCTTTCACATGTCAAACTTCTGAGCGACAGTTTTTCATTGGCGCGGCTCGTCTCTGGAATTCGTTGCCACGTGAATTCCGAAGAGCAGATAATCTGAAAATTTTTCAGAGAAACTTAGCCGAATACTTTTCGGGACAGTAACTTTTGAATTCCAAGTTCAAATCGAACCAACATAGTTTGGACTATCTTATCAAACTATTATATATTTTAAAGGGCAGATGCTTCTTGTTGTGGGGGCTGGGTTCGTTGTTGTGCAATTACAGAAATAATTCATTCATTAATTTATTTTACAATCTTTATTTTACCTAATTTTCTATTTTTATATTTTCCTTTTCTTTCTCTTCACTTTTTTTTTTTTTATATTTTTATTTCTTTTGTTACAAAATGTATCAATTATAAACGTATAACCTCACTTCAAGGCTTAATTATCTAAAAGATGTGTATCTTAATATTAAGTTCTGTTATAAATAAATACAATACAATACAATACAATACAATACTTTAATATTGTGTTTAAGTGCATATAAAAGCATTTGTCATGAACTGACACAAATATTAGCACTAACTATATTTCTCCGTATTGGGAAAAAATACTTATTGTTTCGTCTTGTTTGTTGTTGTTTTTTTTTTTTTAGATCACTTGGCATCAAACTATTTTGAACTACCGCCGTTCGACTACACTCTATATGAAGAAAATTGTGGTTTAGAGTGGAGAAATTGGCTCCGTTCATTCAAGTGGTACCTAAAAGCAACTCACATCGAAGACGATTCTGAAAAGTTCGTAAAACTGCTACACTTGGCTGGACGCAAGGTTCAGGAGTTGTATGAATCTCTACCAACACCAGCAAGTGTTGCTGAAGTTGCTCGTGGACCACTTGCCATCGGTTGTAGTCCACATCCAACAGATTATGGCATCGCGTTATGCAAGTTAAACGAATTTTTCGAACCGAAAAGAAATGCCACGTATGAACGACACGTTTTTCGTCTCATTAAACAAGAAAAAAGCGAACAATTCGGTATATTCGTCATGACTCATGAGACTTCGCATACAATCTAAAAATGCGATTTTGGCGAGGCCGCCGAAGATAATGTCAAGGATCAGATTATCGAGAAATGTTTTTTGGCGAAACTTCGGCGGGAGCTGCTTAAGTTGGGTGACTGCAAGCTTGACAACATTTTGAGATCGGCAAAAGTATTCGAAGCAATTGAGGAACAATGTGAGGCTTTCGACTCAAGTGTAAACACAAACAACCAACTATCAGAAAACGTCAATACAATACGGAAACTTAAATTATTGAATTGAGTAAAAGTTGGAACATAAAATATGCTCTCAACGAGAAAGTATTTATCCGTTTTCCATATTGTAAACGCAATATGAATCTTATTTTGTTCATCTTAAAATGTAAGTGAACAAATTTTGAATTCATCCTTTAAAGCAAAAATTGACCCTCAAAGTTGGTATCAAATCGGTAGCTTTAATAAGTATTTAGTGTGTTGACTTACACACCAATAAAACACTTAAGTTTTTAGTTAAAGACTAGTAAATAATTGTTTATTACAGTAAAAGATAGATTAAAGTTAATTACATAGACAAAGATTTCGTTAGGTCAATCTACGACGACGCTAATAATCGAACTCATATATTTCTCTCGGCAACAGAATCTGCTTTCTCTTTCTTATTCTTGGTGTGACAGCTGCTGGCTTTTCTTGGTATTCTTGTGTTTGTGTTGGTACTGTTTGCACCACTGAAGGTGCTGCCACATCTACTCCCCCACCAGTGACAATGTCACGATTGTTATTGTTTTTGAAGGAGACTTTTTTTTTATTTGTGAATTTTGCTGGAGATCTGAAACTGGATACTGCTTCATGTTGTCGCTGCTGCTGGCTCTGACTTGATTCTGGTGCTGTTGGAAGCTCGAATTGTTGCTGGTGGTTGTGAGTTGATTCTGGTGTTGTTGGAAGTTCGAATTGTTGCTGGTGGTTGTGAGTTGATTCTGGTGTTTCTGGAAATCCTAATAGTGGGTCCTGGCTCTGAATGGATTCATCACTAGTGTTCTCATCTGGCAAAATGATTTGTGCTGGTCTGTCTTCTTGAGCCATAAATGCTGGTTTGATTCGATCCACTGACACGTTCACATCTTTATTATTCATCCGTATAGTGAAGAGACGATCAGATATTCTTTCTATCACCTCAAATGGTCCAGTGTATGGAGGCTCTAATGGTTTTCTAACTGCGTCAGTCCTAAGCATAACATGTGAGCATTGGTACAGATCCTTGAGGACAAATACATGTTTTTTGATGTGATGTGCTGCTGGAACAGGTCTTAACATTCGCATATGTTCACGAAATTTTTTGCCAAAGATTTGAGGATCTGCGTCAGACATATCTTCGTTAGTGAAAAACTCGTTTGGAAATCTGATGGAAGTTCCATAAAGCAAATCAGCTGCTGACGCCTTCAAATCTTCTTTATAGCAGGTTCTTAGACCAAGAAGTACTGTTGGCAGAAGCTCTGTCCATGGAGTTGTTGAGTGACACATTAAGGCTGTTTTAAAGGATCTGTGCCAACGTTCAATCATCCCATTTGCCTGTGGATGATACGCTGTAGTTCGAGCACGTTTGGTTCCTGTCAAGTTGGTCAATGCGATGAATAGTGCGGACTCAAATTGCGTCCCTTGGTCAGTGGTAATTGTTTTAGGACAACCAAATCTTGCAATCCAATGGGTCCAAAAGGCTGTGGCAACAGAGTCAGCAGTCATATCCTTTAGTGGAATGGCTTCCGGCCATCTGGAAAATCGATCAATCATGGTGAGGCAGTATCTGTAACCTTGGACTAGTGGCAAGACGACCAAATCCAAATGAACATGATCAAAGCGGCTGTCTGGCATGTCAATGTGATTAGGTTGCAGTTTGTTATGCCGATGAATTTTTGCTGTTTGGCATGGAAGACAGTTTCGAGCCCAGCTCATGACGTCTTTCTTCATAGATGGCCAAACATATTTTTGCTTGATTTGCTGAACTGTGGCTTTTCCACTGGGATGTGAGAGACCATGCACGGAACTGAAAATGCGTTTCCTGAGTTCTTTTGGAACGTATGGTCTCACATATCTTGTTGATACATCGCAGTAGATCGGAATTTTTTCAGGTTCTAGATGGACAATTTGAAGCTTGAGTGAGTTTGTTCCTTCAATGAGACTTTTGAGTTCTTTGTCTTCAGATTGTGATTCGAAGAGTGTTTTAACATCGATATTTATAGGCATAGCAATCTCGTTGATATTTGCGTGAGCGAGCCGAGAGAACGCATCAGCTATAATATTTTCGTCGCCTTTGATGTGCACAATGACTGTTTGAAAGGTTGAGATGTAGTCAAGGTATCTGAGATGTCGTTTGCAGGATCTATCAGATTTGTTTCCAATATTTGTGGCAAGTGTTTTGTGGTCGGATTTGATAACAAACTGTCGACTGTCAAGTATATGCTCAAAGTGTTTGATGGCATCGTGGATGGCAAGTAGCTCTCGTTCGTAAGCACTGTATTTAATCTCAGTTGGAGTTAACTTACGAGAATAAAATCCGAGTGGTTGCCAGATTTTGTCCGTTTTTTGTTCTAATGCGGCTCCAAGTGCCACGTCAGAAGCGTCTGTAATCAATACTAAAGGAGCTGTTGAAACTGGGTGAACTAAAAGTGCTGCATTACCAAGACTTGCTTTGCATTTTTCGAAAATCTTTTTTGTTTCTTCTGTCCATGGAACTTTTCGTTTGTCATTTTTTTTGGAGTTTTTTAAATACTCATTGAGTGGAGCTTGGAGATCTGCTGCGTGCGGTATGCAACGCCTGTAGTAGTTGATGATACCCAAAAATCGTCGCAGTTGACTGATGGTTTCGGGCCGCTCGTAGTTGACGATAGCAGAGACACGTTCTGAAGGAGGCTTGCACCCATCTTTGTTGATTAACTATCCAAGAAACTTTACTTCAGGCATTCCGAATTGGCATTTGTTGACATTGATGGTAAGGGAATGTTGTCTTAAAACTGTAAAGACAGCTTGTAGATGTTCTTGGTGTTGCTCAAAGGATTCAGACATGATAATAATATCGTCTATATAACAGAATACAAATTGCATACCTCTAAAGATGGAGTCCATGAATCTCTGGAATGTTGGCGATGCATTCCTCAGACCGAATGGCATGAATAGATATTCGAAGAGGCCAAATGGGGTGCAAACTGCTGTTTTTTTAATGTCGTGCTCAGCCATCGGAATCTGGTGGTATGCATGAACCAGATCGAGCGTGGAAAAATGAGTTTTTCCGTGGAGTCTCTCTGCGACATCATCAACGTGCGCAATGGGGTATCGATCAGGTGTTGTTTGTGCATTTAATCGTCTATAGTCCCCGCAGGCTCGCCAGCCACCATTTTTCTTGGCTACCATGTGAAGTGGACTTGCCCATGGGCTTTTGGATGGTCGGCAGATACCTTTTTCGATGAGATAATCCAATTCGGCCTTGGCGGCTGATAATTTATCTCCTGAAAGGCGTCTGAAACGACTTGCAACTGGTGGTCCTGTTGTTTCAATGTAGTGGCAGACAGAGAGATCAATATTTGCTTTTCGCTTTGCTGAGCTGGTAGTGATATCAATAAATTCTTTGAGAAGGTTTGAGTACTCACCATTTAGTTCTGCTCCTGCGCTTAAAGTTGATATTCCAAACTCGTTCACATCTGCTACTTTTCCACTGGTCATGAGATTTGTTTTTGCATCTATCAGACATTTTTGTGTAAGATCAATGACAAGGTGAAAATGCTTCAGAAAATCTGCGCCGATGATTGCTGACTGAACATCAGCCAAAATAAATGACCATTTGAACTCTCTGCGCAGTCCAAGGCTGAGCTTAAGAAAGTGATAGCCAAAAGTTTGGATTTCGGATTTATTGGCTGCGTACAATTTAAGATCCGCACTAACAAGACGATGGTTAATTTTTGAAATTGGGATTACAGATACTACTGAGCCAGAATCTATAAGAAAGCGGGTGTTTGTTCCTTTATCGAAAATGTGCAGACGGGGTTCCTTGCTGAAGTTGCTTTTGTTGTTGAAGTTGCTGTCGTCAACCATCTGAACTGACGACAGCTCAGTTAGTTTTCCTGGTTGTTGCTGTTGTTGTTGTTGTTGAAGGAACAAGAACCTTCACATTTTCGGGCATTGTGAGACCATCGTTTGTGATAGAAGCATATCCTTTTGTTGTCTTTGTCCCTACTAGAAGAACGACCTCGATTCTGGAACTTGCTTTTAGATTTGGATCTCTGCCGTTCATGCGTTTTTAGAGTATGGATCTGCTCTGAGAGCTCTTTAACCATTCGACAGAGTTCTGTGTAGCTCATATGACCTTCTTGAGAGACTGCTTGGATTGACTGCTGCTCGATGACTGATAATGATGACGAAGACTGATTATTATTTGCAGAATCATACATTTTGTCTGCTGCCGTGGCGAGGTCATCAAGAGAGTAGTTTTCGAAGACTGTGAGAACGTTTCTCGTCAATTCGGGCAGTGTTTGCATGAAGCACTCTCTCATGACTTTTGGGCCACATTCTCCACCTGCAAGGCGTTTCATTTCAGCCAAGATTATTGATGGTTTTTTGTCCTTAGAATCTGCACCTTTTAATAAACGCCTTAGCCGTGACTCTGCTGATTCTGCAAACCTGGAGAGAATGCGTTTTTTGAAGACTGAGAACTTGTTCGTCACCGACGAATCGTAAATTAAATCTTCAGAGGCTGTCAGACAATCACCCTCAAGACTAATAAACACTTGCTTGAATTTCTCTTCCTCAGTCGTGATACCTTCCAATTCTAACGTCATTTCGATTTGACTAAGCCACATTTGAGGTTGAGATGGATCGAATTTGGTTAGTTTTATTCGACGAATATTCGCTCGTGACTGGTGAATAGATGGAGGATGGACTGATGCGGTCGAGTTTTGCGCTGTGGAGTTTTGATTTTGCAATGTCAAAAGTCTTACCTGTTCTCTTAGCAGTGAGATTTCACTGGTCTCTGTTTGGGTTTGATTGCCTATGTCTTCTTGCTCTTGTTTTTCCCGTATTTTACTTATGCATTGAGTGATTGCATCATACTGGCTATCGATGTGATCTCTCTCACTGTCTGCTTCTGCGATTGCCTTGCTATTTTCATCTTCATCATTATAATCAATGGATTTTTGTTCAATGGCCGATTGAACGATGTCAAAATCTCGGTAGAGTTTGTCAAGTTTGATTTTTTTTACTTCTGCCTGGGTAGCAGTTCTTTCGACGGAGAAGAAATTATGTATTTTTGTTATTTGTTGTTTGATGATTCCTCGGCTCTTGACCAGCTCGCTGAGATCCGACATGCTGCTTTTGAGGTTATGGCTGAAGATTGCCGGCTTGCGTCGCGTCGTAGTTTTTTGTAGAAGGTGAAAAAAAAAATGTCTATTGTAAGATAGGGGTCACCAATTTAGTGTGTTGACTTACACACCAATAAAACACTTAAGTTTTTAGTTAAAGACTAGTAAATAATTGTTTATTACAATAAAAGATAGATTAAAGTTAATTACATAGACAAAGATTTCGTTAGGTCAATCTACGACGACGCTAATAATCGAACTCATATATTTCTCTCGGCAACAGAATCTGCTTTCTCTTTCTTATTCTTGGTGTGACAGCTGCTGGCTTTTCTTGGTATTCTTGTGTTTGTGTTGGTACTGTTTGCACCACTGAAGGTGCTGCCACAAGTACTTATATGAGTTTTGGTTAAATAAAAATTCTATGTTCTGAAATATTAGTTTTTTTTTTAAATTTCCTTATGTCGTTAAATTTTAAAATCGATATGTTCAACAAAAAACCAGGGTTGCAACGATTCTTACAAAAGATTTCAATTTTTCACTTTCTAGTTCTACAACAGAAACTTATATTATTGAATTGAGTAAAAGTTGGAACACAAAATATGCTCTCAACGCGAAAGACTTTTATCTTGATGATCCGATCAATACAACACAAGCCTTGATTTTAGCTTTTTAAGTAAACCTTATCGGCCTTTTTTGTTTTGATGATTTTTTTGTTTTTCTAACTATACAAAAAAGACACAATAAGGTTCGAATAAAATGGTTATATCTTGAGTTCTAATAATCGGACCGTCAAGATTGAGGTGTTTATGCTTAGGAAAAGTGACGGAGCAGAGCATCCTATTATTTGTTTGTAAGCTCCTATTGGCACTAAAAAAAATAAACCTAGCTATTTTTAAACCCCAAAGGCTGATAAAATTTTTCCGTCCTAGCCTTAGCCTAACTCCTCCCCCCGATATAAAACAAGAGTCAAAAACTTACCGATGGTATGACAGTCGGAGATGTTGATTGTGGTTGTGATGTTGATGTTGATGATGACGTTGCTGACGAAGTATGTATGTGTATTTAGTCGTTGTCTAGAATTTGTGGATGGTTCCATTTGAACAGTCGGATGCTTAGATAGCATATGCTTTTTTAAATTTGTTACCGAGCTCTTGTAAGATAATTTTGTCTTGCAAATATTGCATTTTGCAAATGAACCATCTAGGCCTACGGAGGTAAAATGGTCCCACAATGGGCTTCTTTTTACTCGTGATGCCATGGTTGGTTCTTCTTCTTAGTTTGGTTAATTTGAAGATTTGAATGTTCTGTTAATATTTGAGCGTTGAGGTTTTTTTTAATTTTTAATTTACCTATAAAACCTAAGGGAATAAGGGGAAAAAAACTAAAAAATGCAGAATTTTCTGCACCGGACCGAATCCACAAGAAAAATAAAGCAAAACACAAAACACTAATATAATTACTAACTAATTAACTAAACTAAAATAGTTTTACTACAAGCAAAAGAATTCAAAATCGACCCAGTGACCGAATTTTTTAAGAAAACAATGATTTTTTCAAAATTTGATATCGTAAGTTTTGTCACGAATTTGATAATTGAATTATAATCTTCACAAATCACAAAATCGCCAATAATTAATAACGTTAACGTATAACGAACTACGCAAAACACAAAGTCGCAAACGGAATAACGGAATAATAACGAATGGACGGATACGGAATATAAGGGTTAGGGCGCGACGGAGAGGAAGAGGTAGACGGAAAGAATCGATTTGTGGATGGAGATTTGCCGCCAAAATTTCTAATTGGTCCAATTGAATTGGGAAAGAGTTAAGGCTAGGACCGCACTTGCGATTTTCAGACGGTGTGATTAAGGCTAGGACCGCACTTACTATTTTCAGTCGGTGCGATTAAAAAATTGGGATCGCAACATATTATGGCCGTGCACACACTTGCGCGATTTTTAATCGCAAATAATACAATATCAGACTTTTAATATCAATGAACGCATTTTCTTTGCATTAAAGCAATCGCAACGATTAAAAAAACATATTTTTTTAAATATAAGCCTACGAACGACCTTGTGATCTTCTGTCATTACGATTATGGAAAATGGAACAAAGCCTTAGCGACATTGGCCAACAAAGTGCAAAACTACTAAAGTGAACATTTTCATTTTCAACTCATTTTGGAATAATGTTTCTCATAGAAAAACTTAAAAAATGATGCAGAAAGCTTAAATTTTGGTTTAAAAACAATTTTTATATTCTTGTCACTAGAGGTTATCTGTCGTGCGATTATCTCAACGTTAACAAATATAACGTGTAGCAAGTGCATGCAGATAAATTTTATTTCATTTCATCTATTGATTATTATGGCTTCATTTGTTTTATTTTATTGTCCTATATGTGTGCATTCACGTTTAAGACCATGTGTATCATTTCTTGCAACTAAACAATCGAAAGCAGTATTATAGGCTCTTCAAAACCGACGCGAAACATTCTCTTACTATAGTTTTCTGTTGATATTTAACATTGCGTTATGTGTATTTAACATTCAAACCACTTTTCTTTTACGCACAAAACAGTTGAAGAAAATCAGAAACATAACTAAGATAATTTTTTTATAGCGAGATTTGAAGTTTACACAATAACATTGAAATCACTTTTAAACAAAATAACAGTGAAGCAAAATCAATACCAAAAATTAAATGACTTTTTGCTATTGCAGTGAAAAATGAGGCTCACACGATAACATTGAAATCACTACTGAGCACAATAACAGTTAACCATATCAGTACCAAAAGTTAAATGACTTTTTGCTATTGAAGTGAGATTTGGAGTTTACACGATAACAGTGAAATCACTATTAAGCAGAATAACAGTTAACCAAAAACAGTACCAAAAGTAAATGACTTTTTGCCATTGCAGTGAGATTTGGAGTTTACACGATAACATTGAAATCACTATTAAACAGATAACAGTTGACCAAAATCAGAACCTTAAGTTAAATGACTTTTTTCTATTGCAGTGAGATTTGGAGTTTACACGATAAAATTTGAAATCACTATTAAGCAGAATAACAGTTAACCAAAATCAGAACCAAAAGTTAAATGACTTTGCTATTGCAGTGAGATTTGGAGTTTACACGATAACAGTGAAATCACTATTAAGCAGAATAACAGTTAACCAAAATCAGTACAAAAAGTTAAATGACTTTTTGCTATTGCAGTGAGATTTGGAGTTTACACAATAACAGTGAAATCACTATTAAGCAGAATAACAGTTAACAAAAATCAGTACCTAAAGTTAAATGACTTTTTGCTATTGCAGTGAGATTTGGAGCTTACACAATAACAGTGAAATCACTTTAAGCAGAATAACTGTTAAACAAAATCAAAACCAAAAGTTAAATGACTTTTTGCTATTGAAGTGAGATTTGGAGTTTACACGATAAAATTTGAAATCACTATTAAGCAGAATAACAGTTAACCAAAATCAGAACCAAAAGTTAAATGACTTTGCTATTGCAGTGAGATTTGGAGTTTACACGATAACAGTGAAATCACTTTTAAACAGAATGTTAACCAAAATCAAAACCAAAAGTTAAATGACTTTTTGCTATTGAAGTGAGATTTGGAGCTTACACGAAAACAGTCACTTTTAAGCAGAATAACTGTTAACCAAAATCAAAACCAAAAGTTAAATGACTTTTTGCTATTGAAGTGAGATTTGGAGTTTACACGATAACATTGAAATCACTATTAAGCAGAATAATAGTTAACCAAAATCAGTACAAAAAGTTAAATGACTTTTTGCTATTGCAGTGAGATTTGGAGCTTACACGATAACAGTGAAATCACTATTAAGCAGAATAACAGTTAACCAAAATCATTACCAAAAGTTAAATGACTTTTTGCTATTGCAGTAAGATTTGGAGTTTACACGATGACATTGGAATCACTATTAAGCAGAATAACAGTTAACCAAAATCCGTACCAAAAGTTAAATGACTTTTTGCTATTGAAGTGAGATTTGGATCTTACACGATAGCAGTGAAATCACTTTTAAGCAGAATAACTGTTAACCAAAATCAAAACCAAAAGTTAAATGACTTTTTGCTATTTAAGTGAGATTTGGAGTTTACACGATAACATTGAAATCACTATTAAGCAGAATAACAGTTAGCCAAAATCAGAACAAAAAGTTAAATGACTTTTTGCTATTGCAGTGAGATTTGGAGTTTACACGATAACAGTGAAATCGCTATTAAGCAGAATAACAGCTAACCAAAATCAGTACCAACAGTTAAATGACTTTTTGCTATTGCAGTGAGATTTGGAGCTTACACGATATCAGTGAAATCATTATTAAGCAGAATAACAGTAACCAAAATCAGTACCAAAAGTTAAATGACTTTTTGCTATTTCAGTGAGATTTGGAGCTTACACGATAACACTGAAATCACTATTAAGCAGAATAACAGTTAACCAAAATCAGTACCAACAGTTAAATGACTTTTTGCTATTGCAGTGAGATTTGGAGCTTACACGATAACAGTGAAATCACTTTTAAGCAGAATAACAGTTAACCAAAATCAAAACCAAAAGTTAAATGACTTTTTGCTATTGAAGTGAGATTTGGAGTTTACACGATATCATTGAAATCACTATAAAGCAGAATAACAGTTAGCCAAAATCAGTACAAAAAGTTAAATGACTTTTTGCTATTGCAGTGAGATTTGGAGTTTACAAGATAACAGTGAAATCACTATTAAGCAGAATAACAGTTAACCAAAATCAGTACCAAAAGTTAAATGACTTTTTGCTATTGCAGTGAGATTTGGACTTTACACGATAACACTGAAATCACTATTAAGCAGAATAACAGCTAACCAAAATCAGTACCAACAGTTAAATGACTTTTTGCTATTGCAGTGAGATTTGGAGCTTACACGATAACAGTGAAATCATTATTAAGCAGAATAACAGTAACCAAAATCAGTACCAAAAGTTAAATTACTTTGCTATTGCAGTGAGATTTGGAGTTTACACGATAACATTGAAATCACAATTAAGCAGAATAACAGTTAACCAAAATCAGAACCAAAAGTTGAATGACTTTTTTGCTATTGCAGTGAGATTTGGAGTTTACACGATAACAGTGAAATCACTATTAAGCAGAATAACAGTTAACCAAAATCAGTACCAAAAGTTAAATGACTTTTTGCTATTGCAGTGAGATTTGGACTTTACACGATAACACTGAAATCACTATTAAGCAGAATAACAGCTAACCAAAATCAGTACCAACAGTTAAATGACTTTTTGCTATTGCAGTGAGATTTGGAGCTTACACGATAACAGTGAAATCACTTTTAAGCAGA
Source organism: Dasysyrphus tricinctus (assembly GCA_963921185.1). Lineage (NCBI taxonomy): Eukaryota > Metazoa > Arthropoda > Insecta > Diptera > Syrphidae > Dasysyrphus > Dasysyrphus tricinctus. The sequence continues at coordinate 47,494,457 of OY992533.1, read as the reverse complement.
ATAACAGTTAACCAAAATCAAAACCAAAAGTTAAATGACTTTTTGCTATTGAAGTGAGATTTGGAGTTTACACGATATCATTGAAATCACTATAAAGCAGAATAACAGTTAGCCAAAATCAGTACAAAAAGTTAAATGACTTTTTGCTATTGCAGTGAGATTTGGAGTTTACAAGATAACAGTGAAATCACTATTAAGCAGAATAACAGTTAACCAAAATCAGTACCAAAAGTTAAATGACTTTTTGCTATTGCAGTGAGATTTGGACTTTACACGATAACACTGAAATCACTATTAAGCAGAATAACAGCTAACCAAAATCAGTACCAACAGTTAAATGACTTTTTGCTATTGCAGTGAGATTTGGAGCTAACACGATAACAGTGAAATCATTATTAAGCAGAATAACAGTAACCAAAATCAGTACCAAAAGTTAAATTACTTTGCTATTGCAGTGAGATTTGGAGTTTACACGATAACATTGAAATCACAATTAAGCAGAATAACAGTTAACCAAAATCAGAACCAAAAGTTAAATGACTTTTTTGCTATTGCAGTGAGATTTGGAGTTTACACGATAACAGTGAAATCACTATTAAGCAGAATAACAGTTAACCAAAATCAGTACCAAAAGTGAAATTACTTTGCTATTGCAGTGAGATTTGGAGTTTACACGATAACATTGAAATCACTATAAAGCAGAATAACAGTTAGCCAAAATCAGTACAAAAAGTTAAATGACTTTTTGCTATTGCAGGGAGATTTGGAGTTTACACGATAACAGTGAAATCACTATTAAGCAGAATAACAGTTAAAGAACCAAAAAATAAATGACTTTTTGCTATTGCAGTGAGATTTGGGGCTTACACGAATACACGATAACATGGAAATCACTATTAAGCAGAATAACAGTTAACCAAAATCAGTTCCAAAAGCTAAATGACTTTATATCTAGAAAAACTGAAATTGCTGATAAATATGCAAATAATTTTTATATTTCCAGTTTTGATTTTCTTTATATTTTATTGGTAAACGATGACCCTTGCCAAAAGTATTGACATATGCCTTATTCTCTTTCTAACTACTTCCGTCAAACTAACTTCTTTGGTAAATAATGCAAATTTATTTCAATAACATCAACTAAAAATTGATAAATTTCGGAATTTTAAGTGTTATTTCAATAACTGTTATTTTTTATTTTCAGTAGCAAGGTGTTATTGTTATATCCCAATACCTGTTACTGAATACCTGTTGCTTTATTTTTGGCCCATCCCTAAGCACAACCATATCGCCGAGTACCAGTGCCACTAGATGAAGCCGTTGACAAGAAAATTGATGAGCTACTTGAACAGGGTATCATAGAAAAGGTTAATGAGCCTTCTCAATGGATTTCGCCTGTAGTACCAGTTCCAAAAGGTAATGACGTTCGAGTCTCCATCGATATGCGTCGGGCCAACGAGGCTGTACAAAGAGAGAACCACTTACTTCCAACCATGGAAGATTTTCTTCCCCACATCGGAAAAGGAAATTCTTTACCAAGTTGGACGTGAAAAATGCTTTCCACCAGGTGTGAAATAAAATATTTTTTTTTACTTATACTAAGTACATACTATTAAATAACAAAACTATGAAATCAAATATTTTTATGTTCTTTCGTTTTCTCCAATTTAACTTGTTTTACTTTTCTTTACTATAAAGCTGAATATATATGTACCTACATATATTCTTGTTCCGAAGACTAAAATAAAAAATAAATTTAAGTATCACAGAATTATGTTACTTTTTCGTTTACAAAGTTTAAAAGGAGAGTTTCACAAATCTAAGATTCAGAATTAGTCTATTTAAATTTTGTTGTTACATTTTACATTTTTCTGTTCATGTGCCGTTTTTTTGTAAATATAAAAATGAGTTATAATAAAAAAAAAAAACAACAAAAGTATTCAAAGAATGGAATGTACTTGAATCGTTTAAATGGACACATTTTAATTAATATATACCTATAAAAGGAAAAATCGGATTTTTACCTTCCCAAAAAATCTTGTCTATGTAGAAAAGTATATAGCAACGGTACCGAAAAGTTTATGATAGCTAATGTTATTCGTATTTTGGCTGTTCAGCATTTCATTTAGTTGATTGATTGTCATTGATTGCTTGCATGCGATTCGGTTTTCTTTTCAAAAAAAAAGTTAAAATAGAAAATTTTGTGTTTTCAGGTGGAAATTTCAAAAGAGTCTAGACCGATTACAACCTTTATTTCCAGGAAGGGTTTATTCCGTTACACCAGACTCATGTTTAGAATAGCTTGCGCACCTAAATTATTCCAAAAAATAATGGAACAAATTTTGGTTGGGTGTGAAGGGTGTCTTAATTACATGGACGAAATAATTATATCATCGTGTCCTGTAACCCCGGCTGGGGCATAGGGCGTCAACAAAACGTCTCCATCCTTCACGGTCTGCTGCAAGGTACTTAAGCTGTGGCCACGTCTTTCTCTGGGATTCTGCTTCCGCTAAGACAGTTGATTTCCATGTTGTTCTTGGTCTTCCAACCCGCCGTGCACCCTGAGGATTCCATTCAAAGGACTGCTTTGCAATTTCATCGTTTGGTTTCCTCAGTGTGTGACCAATCCAACGCCATTTACGCTTTCTTATGTCGACGTCCAGCCGCTCTTGACTTGTCCTGCGCCACAATTCCTCATTTGATATTATTTGTGGCCAGCGAATCTTTAGGATGTGGCGAAGACAGCGATTCACAAAAGCCTGCAATTTCTTCGAAATGGTAGACGTGACTTTCCAGGTTTCACAAGCATATAACAGCACGGATTTGACATTGGATTCGAAGAATCTCAACTTAGTGCGTAAGGAGATTTGACTGGATTTCCAAATTGGGGACAGAGTACCGAAGGCAGCACGAGCTTTACACTGAGGGAAAAATCAATGCACTCCGTACAGAACCATAAATGTAAATTGTATGTACCGATGCTTGCAAGGGATTGCCATCGAAGGTCTATTCACTAAGTAAAGTTAATGTGTACTAGCATAGACTAACTAATAATAAAGACAGGCCGCTTCATATAAAGAAAAAGGACCCGATTTGAGATTGCCTCCACCTAGATTGCCTCCACTTCATACATGTTTTGTACTTGGCGAGAAAAGCTTTTGCTTCATATGAAGCTTTCAAGTTGCATCGAACTGAAATTCATTTCACCACTATCGCAAGTGTACCTGTTTTTGTTGTTGGTCTTTGGGTATTTTGTCTTTTTTTTTTGCAATTAATGAATGTTGTGAAGCAGTGGTGGTAGTTTTTTTGTCTTCATAGTTAGCTCTAACTTAAATTTTGCTTGTGTGTGTATACACTTCAGGTAGGTATATTTATTTCATTCTTGTCGATCTTGGCAAGAATTCTCGTTTTTAGGTTTTGTTTTGGTAGGTTTGAAGGAAAAAATTGTTCTTTCGAGGATTTCTCTTTTTTCACGTTTGGGGGTGGATGTTGAGAATATATGACTGTTCTGAAGCAATGGTAGACTTGGTGGCGGTTGTTTCATTTATCCTTTTTTGTGCGCTTGCTGTGTACTCTTGCATATAGGTACATTCATAAATATAATCTCGATCTTCTAGTAATGACATAGGATTTTCGTTTTTGGTGGTTTCGAGGATTTCTATACAGCATTATGAAGGAATATTTTTTTTATTTTATGCATTTATTTATTCAGTACCGAAATAAAAAAGTGTTAAGAAATACAGGTGAATAACATACCTTATTAATTGTTTAATTGCAAAATAAACTTACCGAGTCGAGGAGTATGTTCGCAAATGATGTGTATAACATTTCTTTAAATCGAGTAAACTTATTGTAAAGATAAAATGTTATTTTTTACATATTTAAAGCATAAATAAAGATTCATTATTTCTATACATACATTCATGTGTTTTTCTTAAAGTTTCTAGGGAAATGCGCCCGAAAATAGCCACATTTTCACTCTAAACGAATTTCCACTTCTCATACTTAGTAATTTATCATGTTCACTTCAATCATTATGGGTTTTCTAAAATATAATCCTTGTTATATTATCATTCATTTCATACCTTAAAAAAGAATTACCGAAGTTATAAACCATTTCCGTAGAGCTTATTCGTGATATTCCAAATACTGTATTTGTACCTAGTTTGCAAAATTTTGGGTTGAGTAATTTTCAAAAATCGATATAACATCATGTGGTTAACCAAGAAATATGTCTGATACACCAAAATAACCTGTTATTAATCAAAATTATTTTAAAATACAAATTTTTAAAATCGTAGCGTTTCTCGACTTATATAGAATTTATGCAGCGGGATCAAAATGCAAATTTGCTTGCAATTGATTAATATATTGAAACTTAACTGTGTAGCTTGTGAACAACACACATAAACACACTCGTATATGTACGAGTATAATCAAATTTTAGTTAGGTTTTGCAAAATAGAATTTTGGAAAACTGAAATCATTGGTGAGTGTGGTCAACAGATATGAACTATATAATTCGCTGAGGAGGTGGAGGATTAATTTAACAGCTTTTGAATGTATGTAAATTATCTTCAAAAAATCCATTTTCTGTTCTTTCTATTCGAAAATACTATTATTTTGGATATTTAAAGCATAATCTAAGATTCTTGTTGTGTATCGTACTGTCGATTATGTTTCCAGCGAAATAAAAAGCTTACATCCAAATAACTACAAATTCAATTTTATTGATATTTATAAGAGAACTTTCAAGTTTGTGACCAGATGGGTCGGAAGTCTAAATAGAAAAAGATATGATAACCACGTTGGGTGTTTTACCTAAGTATCGAAAAGAGGTTAAGGATCCCAGGTTAAAGATCCGTCACGTTCGCAGCATTTGAGCTGCTAGCTTTTAACCAATGCAGCGGCAGCGTTTGGAAATACGTAACAATTCTGTAAGTAATTGTGTAGTAAGATTCATTTTATTTCTTAATATTCAAGCTTACTATTGATTTTCAGGAAAATGTGCTCGAAAGAATTGATATTTTCTCTATAAACCAAGTTACACCTCATATAATAATTTCATATTCATTGGAACTATTACAACTTTTATAAAAATATAAATGATATAAGAATAAAATTTCATCGAATTTATCGTTTTTATAGAATACAAATTTGAGTTGAAATTAAAAGTCATTAGAAGCTCAAATGCTTACATATTATTTAAAAAAAAAATGAACACATATACATCTGTGGTGTTTGGTAGAAACCTGATAACTCCATTTTAAAATTAGCGTCTTTACGCCCACTTTAAATCAAGCTAGAGTGTAAACGAGGCCACAGATTTTCTTAAAATTTGGAATACTTATGAACATAAGCTTTGAAAAATTATGTTTCAAATTTGAAGAAAATCGGTTCACCCGTTTAGGGTTGTAGGTCGATGTAAAGTGGACGCAAAGACGCAAATTTTAAACTGGAGTTATCATGTTTCTACCAAACACCACAGACATATATATACATATATATATATATACATATACATACATATACGAGTGTGTTTAAGTGTGTTGTTCACAAGCTATACAGTTAAGTTTCAATATATTAATCAATTGCAAGCAAATTTGCATTTTGATCCCGCTGCATTAAATTCTATATAAGTCGAGAAACGCTACGATTTTAAAAATTTGTATTTTAAAATAATTTTGATTAATAACAGGTTATTTTGGTGTATCAGACATATTTCTTGGTTAACCACATGATGTTATATCGATTTTTGAAAATTACTCAACCCAAATTTTGCAAACTAGGTACAAATACAGTATTTGGAATATCACGAATAAGCTCTACGGAAATGGTTTATAACTTCGGTAATTCTTTTTTAAGGTATGAAATGAATGATAATATAACAAGGATTATATTTTTAGAAAACCATAATGATTGAAGTGAACATGATAAATTACTAAGTATGAGAAGTGCAAATTCGTTTAGAGTGAAAATGTGGCAATTTTCGGGCGCATTTCCCTAGAAAATTTTAACAAAAACACATGAATGTATAGAAATAATGAATCTTTATTTATGCTTTAATATGTAAAAAAAAAAAGCATTTTAACTTTACAATAAGTTTACTCGATTTAAAGAAATGTTATACACATCATTTGCGAGCATACTCCTCGACTCGGTAAGTTTATTTTTGCAATTTAACAAATAAGGTATGTTATTCACCTGTATTTCTTAACATTTTTTTATTTCGGTACTGAATAAATAAATGCATAAAATAAAAAAAAATATTCCTTCATAATGCTGTATAGAAATCCTCGAACCACCAAAAACGAAAATCCTTATGTCATTACTAGAAGATCGAGATTATATTTATGAATGTACCTATATGCAAGAGTACACAAGCAAGCGCACAAAAAAGAATAAATGAAACAACCGCCACCAAGTCTACCATTACTTCAGAACAGTCATATATTCTCAACATCCACCCCCAAACGTGAAAAAAGAGAAATCCTCGAAGAACAAATTTTTCCTTCAAACCTACCAAATCAAAACCCAAAAACGAAAATTCTTGCCAAGATCGACAAGAATGAAATAAATATACCTACCTGAAGTGTACACACACACAAGCTAAATTTAAGTTAGAGACAAACTATGAAGACAAAAAAACTACCACCACTGCTTCACAACCTTCATTAATTGCAAAACAAAAAAAAACAGACAAAATACCCAAAAACTAACAACAAAAACAGGTACACTTGCGATAGTGGTGAAATGAATTTCAGTTCGATGCAACTTGAAAGCTTCATATGAAGCAAAAGCTTTTCTCGTCAAGTACAAAACATGTATGAAGTGGAGGCAATCTAGGTGGAGGCAATCTCAAATCGGGTCCTTTTTCTTTATATGAAGCGGCCTGTCTTTATTATTAGTTAGTCTATGATGTAACGTATAGCAGTTTCAGTTGCATGGGTTGCGCTTGATATGTGTTGAGTATAATACCGTCTGTATTGAACAAATGTCACCATAGACTCTGTGCAGGTTGCATATACTCAGTATATAACTTTATGTATCAAATGTTTTTATTGTTGGATGGCTGGCGCTTGATATGCGCTGATTATATACCGTCTGCATTCTATAGATGTAGACATAGACTCAGTACACGTCGTATTTACACAGCACATAACTTTATGTTGTTAATAATTTTTATTTAGATGGCTGACACTTGATATGTGTTGGGTATTAAACGTCTCTATTGAATAGATATCGAGATAGACTTAGTACACATTGCTTATACTCAGCACATAAGCTTAATTTTTAAATTTAAATTTTATTAAATCGAAACATATTTGACTTTAGCTGGTCCATAGTTATGTAATGAGTATATTACGTCTGTATCCAATACACAAATCGGTACTCTAGATTGTTAGTTTTATTCGATACATAACTTGAATTATAACTAGTACCATAGACTAACTAATAATAAAGACAGGCCGCTTCATATAAAGAAAAAGGACCCGATTTGAGATTGCCTCCACCTAGATTGCCTCCACTTCATACATGTTTTGTACTTGGCGAGAAAAGCTTTTGCTTCATATGAAGCTTTCAAGTTGCATCGAACTGAAATTCATTTCACCACTATCGCAAGTGTACCTGTTTTTGTTGTTGGTCTTTGGGTATTTTGTCTTTTTTTTTTGCAATTAATGAATGTTGTGAAGCAGTGGTGGTAGTTTTTTTGTCTTCATAGTTAGCTCTAACTTAAATTTTGCTTGTGTGTGTATACACTTCAGGTAGGTATATTTATTTCATTCTTGTCGATCTTGGCAAGAATTTTCGTTTTTGGGTTTTGATTTGGTAGGTTTGAAGGAAAAATTTGTTCTTCGAGGATTTCTCTTTTTTCACGTTTGGGGGTGGATGTTGAGAATATATGACTGTTCTGAAGTAATGGTAGACTTGGTGGCGGTTGTTTCATTTATTCTTTTTTGTGCGCTTGCTTGTGTACTCTTGCATATAGGTACATTCATAAATATAATCTCGATCTTCTAGTAATGACATAAGGATTTTCGTTTTTGGTGGTTTCGAGGATTTCTATACAGCATTATGAAGGAATATTTTTTTTTATTTTATGCATTTATTTATTCAGTACCGAAATAAAAAAATGTTAAGAAATACAGGTGAATAACATACCTTATTTGTTAAATTGCAAAAATAAACTTACCGAGTCGAGGAGTATGCTCGCAAATGATGTGTATAACATTTCTTTAAATCGAGTAAACTTATTGTAAAGTTAAAATGCTTTTTTTTTACATATTTAAAGCATAAATAAAGATTCATTATTTCTATACATTCATGTGTTTTTGTTAAAATTTTCTAGGGAAATGCGCCCGAAAATTGCCACATTTTCACTCTAAACGAATTTGCACTTCTCATACTTAGTAATTTATCATGTTCACTTCAATCATTATGGTTTTCTAAAAATATAATCCTTGTTATATTATCATTCATTTCATACCTTAAAAAAGAATTACCGAAGTTATAAACCATTTCCGTAGAGCTTATTCGTGATATTCCAAATACTGTATTTGTACCTAGTTTGCAAAATTTTGGGTTGAGTAATTTTCAAAAATCGATATAACATCATGTGGTTAACCAAGAAATATGTCTGATACACCAAAATAGCCTGTTATTAATCAAAATTATTTTAAAATACAAATTTTTAATATCGTAGCGTTTCTCGACTTATATAGAATTTAATGCAGCGGGATCGATATTTTTTTGATTTTTTTTTTTTGCTTTACCTCGATCAAAATACAAATTTGCTTGCAATTGATTAATACATTGAAACTTAACGGTGGAGCTTGTGAGCAACACACATAAACATACTCGTATATGTACGAGTATAATCAAATTTTAGTAAGGTTATGCAAAATAGAATTTTGGAAAACTAAAATCATTTGGTGGGTGTGGTCAACAGATATGAACTATATAATTCACAGGTTGGGGGATTTAGGTGCCGTGACATAAGGCCAAGCGACATAAGGCCAAATTTGAATATTTGGCCTTATGTCACTTTACAAAAGTGACATAAAGCCAGATTTTAAGAGTTGGCCTATTGTCGCCTATACAAAGTGACATAAGGCCAATTTGGCCTTGTGTCACTTTTAATACTAGCGTACCTGTTATTTTTTTTCATTTTTCATTGAAAAATTTCATTAAATCCAGTTTCTTAAATGCATACACCCGAATTTGCACCCACCTCAAATCCTATCGTGAGCCCTAGCAGTTGGGTTGCAGGGGGGCAGCATGCCCCCCCCCCATGCATACCTCACTGTTCATTTGAACATTTTTATATTTCACAAACCAAATAAAGGAGAGGTTTTATTAGGTTTGTGAAATTTAAAAATTCGCAATAAACAGTGAGGTATGTATCGGGGGGCATGCTGCCCCCCTGCAACCCCCCTGCTTGGGCTCACTATAGGATTTGGGGTGGGTGCAAGGTTGGGTGTATGCAAAGTTTCTTTTCCAAAAATTACTGTTTTTTTTACAAAAAATTTTACGTTTGGCATTAAGTCACAAACAAATTTGGCCTTATGTCACTTTGTAAAAGCGACATAAGGCCAACTCTTAAAACTTGGTCTTAAGTCACTTTTGGAAAGTGACTTAAGGCCAAACTTTTAAATTTGGCCTTATGTCACTTGGCCTTATGTCACGGCACCGGGGATTTAAATGGCAGTTTTTGAATGTATGTAAATATCTTTAAGAATCCATTATCTATGCTTTCTGTTTGAAAATGTTATTTATTAATTATTTTAAGCTTATATTAAGAATCTGTATCTTCTCAAAATTCAAGTAAACTATTGATTTTCTAGGCACATGTACTCGAAGAAGCGGTATTTTCTCTATAAACCAAGTTGCACCTTTTACAATAATTTCATATTCATTCGAAATATTACTGGTTTAATAAAAATATAAACTTTTTATATTATCTTTTAGTTGATACCTACCTCATTTGTTAGAAAAAAAAATTACTGAAGTTATAAGCCATTTTGGGAGCTTGTGTATGACTTTCCAAATCTCGAATTTTATCGATACATGTGAGCAATAATGTACAGCAATGTTTTATATATATGAAAACTTTTCTTCGAACTTTTTGAAAAAGTTCAATATATACATTATACATAATTCTATTAATATTTCCGTTTGACCCTGCTTGTTTCACACATATTCGGTTTCATTCGGTTTGGTCTCTATTCGGTTCATTTTCGGTCGGACCTGATAAGTGTGAACCGATGAAAACGGTAAGAATAAAAACCTAATAGAAACCGAATAGCACCGAACGTCCCCTCGACACGAATCGGTTTCATTCGGTTTCAAGGGCACACAAACTTATCGTATCGTTCACAAATATTCGGTTCTATATGTTTTTTTGTTCGTTTTTATTTGGAATTAACAACTATAGTGCTGGGGGTCAATTCTCGATCTATGAAACTATGAAATGAAAACAAAGTTATCATTTCAGTTTTCACAGAGTCTTATCATTTTATCACTTCACAAACGCGCGCAAGGCGATTCCCGAACTCGTTATGAAAATCAGCTGTCAAAGTGAGTACTAAAAAGTACTAACATGAAAAATGCTACCACTTGCTCATAGAAAAAGATGATTGTGACGTCATAGAAAGGCCAAGATGGCGACTTGAGTGTATCAAATGAGCACAATTTGTTTGTGTTTATCGTTTTGCTTTTCACAGGTTTTCACAGAAGGAAATGATTGTGATAAAAGAATCATCATATGAAAACATTTTGACATTTGTTTTCATTTTTTCACACTTGGAGAATCGCATTTGGCGTGGAGGCGTTATCATATTTATCACTTCACAGTTTCACAGATCGAGAATTGACCCCCTGAAGTATGTTGAAATTTTTGGAATTAAAAATTGATATATTTGAATGCAAACCTTATAGGAACCGTATGTGTGAAAATACAAAACTGAAACCGAACCGAATAGAGACCGAACCGAATGAAACCGAATATGTGTGAAACAAGCCTGAAGATGAGGAAATTAGACCTCGATATGCATATATAGGCATAGACAATAAAAATAAAAATACACAATGCGTTTTATTGAACTTTTATGAAGCAAAACAAAAGGTAATATTGAATTCAATTTTAATACTTAAGCTTGTGAGCAATGCACAGCAACAACACGTTTCTTAGGACTTCATGAATAAAACAATGAAACCATCTGGTGGGGGGGTGGTTGAAATATATAACCCATATAGTTTGCCATAAGGAGGATCAATTTAGCAGTTTCTTAATACAAGACTTTTTAAAAAGACATTTTTTATATTTTATGTTTTTTATTTTGAATTTTCCCATTATTGGCTTAACGGATATAGACAATTTTTTTTATTTCTGATTATTGGCTTAACGGATATAGACAAATTTTTTTATTTCTGATTATGTTGATAGTGAAATTATTTCTTATGATAGGTACATATATCAAAATAGCAGTATGATTTAATGCCATTTCCATTTAAATTTTGAAAGTAGAGAGCCTTTCTTTATTTAAATAAAAAATGATTTATTTAAATAATTGAGGCAAATTGTTAGTGCACTTCTCTACTCTAACAGATCTTTGCTCATGAAAGTTGGCATGTAGATAGAAATTCAGTTTCAATCAGTAAACAAAATTGAGAAATTATTCGTATTTTTGCTCTCAATTTGCTATCCTAGTCCGAAAAGTTCATTTTTATGTTTTTCTCGTCTTTTTCTTACCTTTTTTGTTTTTTTGTAGTTTAGTTTTTTTTTTTTTGCATTTTTAAATATTTTTTTTTTTTAGTTTTAATTTTTTGTCGGCATTATTTTTCTGATTAATTTCAAGATTGCTAAGTGGTTTTAATTTTGTTATATTTTTAATTCAGTTAAATCGATAATTTACATGTTCCTTTTAAATTACTGTTTGTTGAATGAGCAATTGCTTTGAACAAAAAGGTCTCAAATTTTAAAGGTATGTTCATTATGTACCAGAATGTTCATTTTCGTTTTTTTCATTTTTTTTTTTTTGGAAAATAAGCAAAAAGCAATGGTTGCTCTCATTTCAATTCAGCTGGAGTAACCATTATTTTATTTATGCACCATTTATTTATGCAACTTTTTTATTTTTTTTCATTTTTGTTACTCTTTCTTATTTTCTTACATTTTTATTTTATTTATTTTTGAGGTTCTGAATATTTGTATTTTCAATTCTGTTTCCATAGGTAGTTATACTCGTGCCTATATTTTTTTTTTATTTTTAAGTGTTAAATTTTTTTTTGAATAATATTTAAGCATTTGAGCTTCTAATGACTTTTAATTTCAACTCAAATTTGTATTCTATAAAAACGATAAATTCGATGAAATTTTATACTTATACCTATCATTTATATTTTTATAAAAGTTGTAATAGTTCCAATGAATATGAAATTATTGTATGAGGTGTAGGTAACTTGGTTTACAGAGAAAATATCAATTCTTTCGAGCTCATTTTCCTGAAAATCAATAGTAAGCTTGAATATTAAGAAATAAAATGAATCTTAAACAAAATACAGAATCTTAGATTATGCTTAAAATATCCAAAATAATAGTATTTTCGAATAGAAAGAACAGGAAATGGATTTTTTAGAGATAATTTACATACATTCAAAAACTGCTAAATTAATCCTCCACCTCCTACCAGCGAATTATATAGTTCATATCTGTTGACCACACCCACCAAATGATTTTAGTTTTCCAAAATTCTATTTTGCATAACCTAACTAAAATTTGATTATACTCGTACATATACGAGTATGTTTATGTGTGTTGCTCACAAGCTCCACCGTTAAGTTTCAATGTATTAATCAATTGCAAGCAAATTTGTATTTTGATCGAGGTAAAGCAAAAAAAAAAAAATCAAAAAAATATCGATCCAGCTGCATTAAATTCTATATAAGTCGAGAAACGCTACGATATTAAAAATTTGTATTTTAAAATAATTTTGATTAATAACAGGCTATTTTGGTGTATCAGACATATTTCTTGGTTAACCACATGATGTTATATCGATTTTTGAAAATTACTCAACCCAAAATTTTGCAAACTAGGTACAAATACAGTATTTGGAATATCACGAATAAGCTCTCCGGAAATGGTTTATAACTTCAGTAATTCTTTTTTAAGGTATGAAATGAATGATAATATAACAAGGATTATATTTTTAGAAAACTATAATGATTGAAGTGAACATGATAAATTACTAAGTATGAGAAGTGCAAATTCGTTTAGAGTGAAAATGTGGCAATTTTCGGGCGCATTTCCCTAGAAAATTTTAACAAAAACACATGAATGTATAGAAATAATGAATCTTTATTTATGCTTTAAATATGTAAAAAAAAAAAGCATTTTAACTTTACAATAAGTTTACTCGATTTAAAGAAATGTTATACACATCATTTGCGAGCATACTCCTCGACTCGGTAAGTTTATTTTTGCAATTTAACAAATAAGGTATGTTATTCACCTGTATTTCTTAACATTTTTTTATTTCGGTACTGAATAAATAAATGCATAAAATAAAAAAAAAATATTCCTTCATAATGCTGTATAGAAATCCTCGAAACCACCAAAAACGAAAATCCTTATGTCATTACTAGAAGATCGAGATTATATTTATGAATGTACCTATATGCAAGAGTACACAAGCAAGCGCACAAAAAAGAATAAATGAAACAACCGCCACCAAGTCTACCATTACTTCAGAACAGTCATATATTCTCAACATCCACCCCCAAACGTGAAAAAAGAGAAATCCTCGAAGAACAAATTTTTCCTTCAAACCTACCAAATCAAAACCCAAAAACGAAAATTCTTGCCAAGATCGACAAGAATGAAATAAATATACCTACCTGAAGTGTACACACACACAAGCTAAATTTAAGTTAGAGCAAACTATGAAGACAAAAAAACTACCACCACTGCTTCACAACCTTCATTAATTGCAAAACAAAAAAAAAACAGACAAAATACCCAAAAACTAACAACAAAAACAGGTACACTTGCGATAGTGGTGAAATGAATTTCAGTTCGATGCAACTTGAAAGCTTCATATGAAGCAAAAGCTTTTCTCGTCAAGTACAAAACATGTATGAAGTGGAGGCAATCTAATCTAGGTGGAGGAAATCTCAAATCGGGTCGTTTTTCTTTATATGGAGCGGCCTGTCTTTATTATTAGTTAGTCTATGGTTACATTAAGAGGCCTCCGGACAAAAGTTCGAACTCAGATTCGAAGATTGTTATTTTCGAATAAAAAAAACGAAAATAAAAAACCCACCCCTAAGAACATGTTTGATCTTCGAACAAACATCGTTCGAGTGGTACGCATACGACACATAAAGAAACAAAAAAAAGGTATTCGCGCACAGCGCACACAGCCAGCCTTTTTTTGTTTGTGTTCCCTTCCACTACTTACTCTTTGTCCATTGAACAAGAAAAAACAGTGCACAAACCAAACTTTACTATTTTAATTTTTTTTCATTATTTAATTTTGGGTAGGTATAAGGATAGGGAGTAAAGTGTTTGTAAATGTATTCGTTGGTTCGAAAGGGATATTACCTATATGTGATTTTTTGCTTTGGTGTGGTGGTGCGCGAAGCGCTATTTGTTTTGTCTGTTTTATTTTTTCTCGTTTGGGAATAATAAATATGATAAATGTTGATAGTTTTTGTATATTGTATCTTCATTTCTTTTGTAGTTTTTGTTTTCTTATGAGGGTAGATAGATACAAACATTTCAAAGTATTTGTAGGTCATGCATTTATTGGAATGGGGGTAGTTTTTTTTTAACTTGATCTTGAACTTGAAAGATTTTAGATTTTAGGATATTGTTATGGCAGGTAAAGGATCAAGCAGGAAGACCGGAAGGAATTGATTATTTTAATTAATGGGTGTTTTTGTTTTGTGTGTGGTTTCAAGGTTTTTTCTTCTAGATATTGGAAGGTAAATAACAAAAGCGATTAGTTTAACAAAATAATTAGCTATTTGTATTTTTGTGATGAAAATGTAGGTACCTATTATTTGTTAAAAATTCCCGAATTATGAACTATAAATACCTACCTACTGCCTTCAAACCCAAAATATGTCATTTCTTGAGGAAATGAATAACTACCTATACAAAAATAGTAATGTTCCTAGTTAGATAGGAAGGTATGTATTTAAAATAAAATGCACGACTGGGTCGCACGTACATTTGTAGGTACTTGCTCTTATGTTCAAGACACTGAGGGTTTGAGAAAATTGTATATAAAACATGAAAATTATGAGAGAAAAATGTAGAGAAGCATGAAATACGGCATTTAAATTAGCTAAAACAACTCCTTTGACAGTTTGAGGTGGAAAAAAAGAATGCCATCTAAATTCTTGATTAAATTTGGTATGGAAAAAAAATTTAAGATCGTTGGAGCGATTTAAAAAAAAAAATCATTTTTTATACATAGTAAAATTCTTAAAACATTTTTAAGAAAAAATGCAAATTTTAAGTATATATTTAAGCGTGTATAAAAAAAATTGAAAAAAAATTGTCAACGCGTTTTTGAGAAATCGAATTTTCAAAAAAAAAAAATTGAAACTTATTTTAAAAATTCAAAAACTTTTTTTTGAAAATTTTGATATGCAATATTATTAAATCTTATCTGTCATTTGTACATAAAATTAAATTCATCTAAATCAAAATAAAAAAAGACGTTCTATGACAGGTACTAGGTATTAAGTTTAGTCATAGTTGCTTAGTGTAAAATTTTATAATTTTTGGTAGTAGATCATACTAATTTTAGTATATTAAACAAGTTTAATCAAAATCGTAGGAGTCGTTTTCAAGCAAACAAATATTTTTCTTTACGGCTTTTTTACTTTTATATGGAAGGTACCGTTATTTTTTCATAAATGTAGATTTTTTTCTAAAAATATTTTAGAGAGTACTAAAAAACTCAAGTATCAAGTTTCAAAAGAAACGATCACGTCGTTTTCGAAATATTTGATTATCCAAACAAATTTCAAACATTTTTTAAAAACCCAAAAAATATTTTTTTTTTAATTTTTCGTACACAAAACTATTTATATATTTTGGAAGCTTCTGTATAAGAAAAATAATTGAAATCGATCGTACCGTTTTAAAGAAAATCAAAAATTTAAAAAATGGTTCTTTGGAAGGTACCATTAATAACCATTTTTGAAAAATGGTTTTCCACCGAAAAGAAGCCTTTACTAAAATAAATGTATTGATTTTTTTTAAGAAAAGTTGTCGAGCCGTTTTTAAGAAGAATACGATTATATAAAATTGTTCTAAAAAAATTGTATGTCAGGTACGTTATTTTTGGTTCTAAAAAAAAAAATAAAAAAATGTGTGGGCATAATCACCAAAAACCACTATGTACCAAGTTTGTAGAAAATATATCGAGCCGTTTAGGCTGTAGATGAACAGACAGACAGACAGAATTGTGCCACCCACTTTTTTGGTGTTCTCTATCATCGTTATATCATGTTTGATTGTTATCTCAAATTATTGTTTTGCACGAATCCGAAACTTGCCTTATAGTACCTATAGCATTCGCAAATTAAATTAACCAAATCGCAAATAGGTTTAACCAAAACGCAAATAAGTTTCACCCAAGCACAAAAAGATTTAACCCAAACGCAAATAGAATTAACCTAATCGCAATTCGATTTCGTTTTGGTTAAAATGATTTGCTAATAGTTTAATTTTATTTGCGTACAGTTTAACTATATTTGCGTTTTGTTTAAATCGAATTGCGATTAGGTTAATTCTATTTGCGTTTGGGTTAAATCTATTTGCGCTTGGAAAAAACTTATTTGCGTTTAGGTTAAACCTATTTGCGATTTGGTTAATTCAATTTGCGAATGCTATATATCGCAAGTAAAAAGCAAATAGGTAGGTACCTTACCTACACGGTCAAAAATTTTGGGGTACTTTTTAATATTTGTAGGGTTACATACAGGGTGTCCTGTAAATAATAGATAACCTTGCAAATGGTTGTAGAAAGCCTTATGACCTTTCCAGAAAAAAATATAAAAAAAATATTTTCCCTGTGGTTACTATGTTATGATGTTTTTTCCAAAAGTTGTTAACAAGTACTACTTTCCTCGAATACGTGAACGCTACGACCATGGATGAACAATTTTTACTATTTTTCTATTTTTGTAATATTCTAGAATAACTGTTGTAATAGATGGGTGGTAAAATTTAACAGTAGTTATTGCATTTGTTTACTATAATTTTTTAAAATATTTTTTTCAGTACAAACATTTATTTTCGAAAAAGTTTGACCACCTCTAATAAATTAAAATTGTATGAGAACATGAGTGGCCAATTGCTTAAAAGAGTTTTCTATTTAATGCACTTTCCAAAATAGTATAACACATGCTTGTGTATTAACGAAATAACCAAGAAAATTTGTCAATCATCTAGCAAAGCTGCTTTTAACATTTTCGCAAAATGTCTATTAAAATGTTACAATAACCTCCAAATTTGTGTTGGAAAAAATTTTCTCTTTTGATGTGTAAGGGGGTTCAGTGCAAGTATAAAACTCGATTTTAGGTGTTGAAAGCCAAACCATTTGGCCACCATATTGGAAAACGAGTTCTAAAATGTTTTCCATGGCAACTTAAATTTTATAAATCTAAGAAAAAAAACTTTGGTACAAATTTGTAGCAAATTCAATTCTCTTCAATTTATTTTAACATACTTTTTACCCTAAAGTTATAAATAAAAAAGTTATAATCAAAATTTAAACATTGAAAAAGTTCATATGTTTTTGATTATAACTTTTTTATTTATAACTTTAGGGTAAAAAGTATGTTAACATAAATTGAATAGAATTGAATTTGCTAAAAAATTGTACCAAAGTTTTTTTTCTAAGACTAATAAAATTTAAGTTGCCATGGAAAACTTTGCAGAACTCGTTTTTCAATATGGTGGCCAAATGGTGGGTCTTTCAACACCTAAAATAGAGTTTTATACTTGCACTAAACCCCTTTATACATCAAAATAGAAAATTTTTGTCCATCCCAAATTTGGAGGTTGTTGTAACATTTTAATAGACATTTTGCCAAAATGTTAAAAGCAGCTTTATTAGATGACTGACAAATTTTCTTGGTTATTTCGTTAATATACAAGCATGTGTTATACCATTTTGAAAAGTGCATTAAATAGACAACTTTTTTAAGCAATTGGCCACTCATGTTTTCATACAATTTTAGTTTATTAGAGGTGGTCAAACTTTTTCGAAAATACATTTTTGTACTGAAAAAAATATTTTAAAAAATTATAATAGAAAAAATGCAATAACTACTGTTAAATTTTACCACCCATCTATTACAACAGTTATTTTTGAATATTACAAAAATATAAAAATAGTAAAAATTGTTCATCCATGGTCGTAGCGTTCACGTATTCGAGGAAAGTAGTACTTGTTAACAACTTTTAGAAAAAACATCATAACATAGTAACCACAGGGAAAATATTTTTTTTTTTTTTCTGGAAAGGTCATAAGGCCTGCTACAACCAGTTGCAAGGTTATCCATTATTTACAGGACACCCTGTATATGAAAACACCAAAAATTTAATGAAATTTAATATTTGGCAAATATTAACATTAAAAAGTTAGTTCAAAATATATTAAAACTTGCTTATTTATTATTTATTAAAACTGCTATATTAATCCTCCTACCTGTGAATTATGTAGTTCATATCTGTTGACCACACCCACCAAACGATTTTAGTTTTCCAAAACTCTATTTTGCAAAACCAAACTAAAATTTGAGTGTACATATACGAGAATGTTTATGTGCATTGCTTACAAGCTCCCAAATAAATTTCAATTTATTAATCAATTACAAGCAAAGTTGTATTTTGATCATTTTCAAGATTTAGCAAAAAAAATCAAAAAAATGTCGATCCAACTGCATTAATTTGGATATAAGTCGTGAAATACTGCTTCAATTTTCAGAAATAATGTTTCTGAAGAAATTTGAAAAAAATTTAAATTTTCAAAGCGTGCTAAAATTATATTTGCATTTAGTTTGAGTAGTTGAGAGGTTTCGAAAGGTTTAAAAGTAAGCCATTCACTCCATTTACAATAATCTTTTAATTTTTTTTCGGTATCTTATAATAATTTTGATTATTAACAGGTTATTTTGGTGTATCAGACATATTTCTAGGTTAACCACATGATTTTATATCAATTTTTGAACATTACTCAACCCAAAATTTTGCAAACTAGGTACAAATACAGGATTTGGAATATAACGTATAAGCTCTCCGCAAATGGTTTATAACTTCAGTAATTCTTTTTTGAGGTATGAAATGAATGATAATATAACAAGGATTATATTTTTAGAAAATTGTAATGATTCAAGTGAAAATGATAAATTATTATAAGAGGTGCAAATTCGTTTAGAGTGAAAATATCAATATAATCAATATAGAAAAAAAAATGAATATATAGGTATGGAAATAATGAATCTTTATTTGAGGCCGTGAGTGCAAAAGTGGTGTAACCCATTTTTTGGCATTTTTGATATTTTTGTCTCGTATTTTTTCATTTATGCATCAAAAGTCATCAAAGCTAAAATTTTAATTTCTAAAATATCTAAGCTTTCCAAAAATATGACGTACACTCCTTGAATCTCAGTTAGTATTAAAAATCGATTCAAGACGAAAAATATGATAAAAAAAGTGGGTTACTCCACTTTTGCACTCACAGCCTCATTTATGCTATGCTCAAGCAAATAGCATTTTAACTTTACAGTAAGTTTACTCGATTTAAAGGAATGTTAAATACCTACATCATTTGCGAACATACTCCTCGACTAGGTAAGTTTATTTTTGCAATTAAACAAATAAGGTATGTTATTCTATTCATCTGTATTTCTTAAAATATTTTTTATTTCGGTACTGAATAAATAAATACATAAAATAAACAAAATATTCCTTCATACTACATTATTTTTATGCTGTATAGAAATCCTCGAAACCACCAAAAACCAAAATTCTTATGTCATTACTAGAAGATCGAGATTATATTTATGAATGTATATGCAAGAGTACACAAGCAAGCACACAAAAAAGGATAAATGAGAGCAAAAAATGGCAAACAAAAACAACCGCCACCAAGTCTACCATTGCTTCAGAACATTCATTGTTCTCCACATCCACCTCCAAACGTGAAAACAGAGAAATCCTCCAAAGAACAAATTTTTCCTTCAAACCTACATACCTTCACATATATTTTGTGGTACAAAAATTAAAAACGAAAATTCTTGCCAAGATCGACAAGAATGAAATAAATATATCTGAAGTGTACACACACACAAGCAAAATTTAAGTTAGAGCTAACTATGAAGACAAAAAAACTACCACCACTGCTTTGCAACCTTCATTAATTGCAAAAAAAAAACAGATGAAATACCCAAAAACCAACAACAACAACAGGTATACTTGCGATAGTGGTATAATGTTGCATCTGGTTCGTGTTTGATTCAAAATCCAACATGATGTTCATTTTCGAAGAAAAGCCATCATGTGGCAAATAGATGTACTAAAAATTCGAAATATTTGAAAATAACGACTTTTTGTTGGAAAAGAGACCTGTGTAAAAAAGGTAGTTTCTAATAAAATTTAAGTTTTTGCGCTAATTTATTTTAGTGATTTAGTTTATTAGAACTCTTTCATCATTATGAGAAAGTTTCAATATATTTGGTTAATTTTTTATTACTTAAAAACGCAATTGAAAAGTAGAAAATTTGTCCATTTCCAAAAGCAAATATTTCAAAAAATAAGGATGAAACTAGAAAATCCTTTCCACCCATATTGAAGCCCTAATCATTAACGTTACAATGATATACTTATTATATATGTACACCTCTCCTATTTCAAAATCCTTAGGAATCCATTTGGCAGTTTTACGTGATTTTTACAAAACCTCTCCCTGGATTTTTGAAATAAAACAAAATCAAAATCCAAAATCAAAAATTTAAGTCCACCCATTTTGAACCCAAAATATTATTCTTTCATATGCAATTTAAATTTTGGCAATACATGGTTCCGTGGCTGAGATCCTTTGGAATCCATTAGGCCAATTTTCCATATTTCTCAAAAATTCGTCCGGAGGCCTCTTAAGAGGCCTCCACCCATAATTTTGCAAAAAACGAGAAATGGGGCACTTTTCAACAGAAGTTGTGAAGTCCATACAATACTTTTGGGAAAAAACTAAAGTGTTTATGAAAGAATGACATTTAAACTATAGACACGTCGAAAGGTTTTTTATTTTTTTTTTTACTTTTTTCTCATTTAATTTTAATATTTCGGTAACCTTTTTCGGAAAGTTTCACAAAACTGCTCAGCTTCAACAAAGATTCTGAGAAACTGAAGTGGAAAATACATATTATTTTTACGTGATATTATAGTTAATGAACAGAACTAGATAAACGTTTATGTAGATTTTTAGGTTTGGGCTCTATTTTTGAATAATCAACTCTTGAAAAACATCCAAATTGCTCATTTTCTAATGCATTTTTGAATGCGTAATTATATGAAAAAAACAACATAACTTTCCCCAAATGAAAAATATGTTTTCTAAAATTGTTTCAATATAAAAAAAATGTCTAAAATTAATCTACTATTGCAAAATAACAAATTTAAAAAAAAGTCTTTATTTTCGAATAAAATACGTTATTTTATTTTACTGGCGGTTTTTAGTTCACCTATCGGCTACAAGATGATTTTTTTTCGAAGATTGCGAAATAAACAAAAAAAAGTATGACAAATTTGAAATGCCAGTGGATGTTGTTTGTGTGTATGAGTCGTTCAGATAAGATGTGGTGTAGATAGATATATATGGGAGCAGAACCACGCTGACGATGGTGGATGGTATTTGCAGGGTAAGCGCAAGTGTATCTAGTTTTGTTGTTGGTTTTTGGCTATGCTATGCATTTTTTTTTTCCTGTGAATGAATTTTGTGAATGTGTTAGTTGCTTACATTCTATTGTATGTATCTATATGATGGGATGTTTCGGAATGGTTTTTTCTTTGTTGGATTTCTCTGTTTTTGCGTTTGAGGGTGGCAAATGTATTTTTTTTTTGCTGTGATTGCAATGGTAGACTTTTGTCATTTTTTGCTGTCAACATGTCTGCTTTCTTTTGGGCGCGTGGTTATAACCATGCAGGAACATTTGCTTCGTTCGTTTCGATCTTGTAATAATTGCAAGAGTTTTCGCTTTCTTTTGTTCCGATCATTTTTGTGCCACGTAGGAAAATATGTAAAGTAATGAGGAAAAGTTTGTTATTTAATAAATTTCTGTTTTGACTTCTAGTGCTGGGGAAAGAATGGGTATAGGTATTTTGTTTGTTATATTTATTTATTTATACAGTGAATACAAAAATGACAAGAAGCATACATACATAAGTAAATGACAGAGTTTCTTGATTTGAAAACAAAAAATTTGGAAAAGAATTAAAATAATTGTGTCATTCTAGAGCACTTACTTTGTGTGAAGAGAACGAAATAATTAAAATTATGTACCTATTATGTATAATAATGATAAGGAAAATTTACGTTACCAATTAGGTACGTACGGATTTTTAATTCTATGATAATGTTGGTATAAATAATAAATAAATTTCAGAAACTTATTTATCATATGAGGCCATGAGTGCAATAGTGGCCTAACTGCATTTTTCATTATTTTCAGTAGAGCAAAAATAAGAAAGAGGTTATTTTGAAACACTTGTTGTTTTTAAATAAAGAAAAATAGGCTTGATTTTCTTTTTGCAATATGATCAAAAAATAAAAGGTTTTTGATTTTGTATCCATGATCCTTCAAAATACCGTTACAACTGGTTTTAAAGTCAGATAGGCCACTATTGCACAGAGGAAAACATATAAAAAAATGTTTAAACAATACGTAGGATCGGTCTTAAAATATTGAAGCTCATACATCTTGAGTCAGTTAACCTTCCGTCCGTCTCTAGAGATCATTCTATTTGAAATTTCCAAGCTCAAAGTGGAGAAGAAATGCTTTTTGGTAGTTTGTTGGACATTGAATGGTTTTTTTTCCTCGCTGAGCGTATGAAACTATAACTTTATGGCTAATCGAGGGTGATTATCAGGGTAGTGACTTATGTTTAGTTCATTGCATTGATGTCACCTGTGAGCAAATAGTTAAATAATTGCCCTAACTTAAAGTTTCAAACAATAAAATCAAATATGCAAGCGCAATAGCGGCCTTTAAGTAAGATAGGCCACTCTTGCACTTAAGCTTTTAATTTTTTTGTGTTTGGCCTAAGTACAAAAGTCCTGTGTAACTATGGCATGAAGACGTTAATTTGGAAAATTTTAATGCAGAACTGTTGTTTAATACATCCAAATTCAATTTTTGTAATAAACTCAATTTCGATAAAATTGCAGTTAGGCCACTATTGCGCTCACGTCCTGATATGTACCTCGCTAATTGGGTTACCGAGCGAGAGTAATGCTCGTGGCCGCCATTCCTACCTACCTACCTACTTATGTACCTATTTGTCTAGATTAATTTATGTAGGTAGGAAGGTATTTGTATTTGCGAGAAAGCCAGATTTAGTAGGTACATAGATTTGTTTTTATAGATAAGAATTTGTTTATAGGAGGAACGTTCTTCCCAATTTTAGGACAATAATTAATGGGTAGGTGCCTACATTTAAACATTCAACAACACGCACACATTAATGGTTGAGAGTTGTAAGTCACTAGGCCCTGGTTCTCTACGACTCAACGAGCTGTTACCCACCCAATTTATTTTATTTTTACTTGCGATATAGGTAGTAGGTATAGATACTAGCTATAAGGCAAGTTTTGGACTCGTGCTAAAAAAAAATATAACAATCAAACACGATATGACAATGATAGAGAACACAATCGACATGATCGAAATTTTTGAAACTCGATACTGAAGAGTTTTTTAGTACTCTCTTAAATATTTTTAGAAAAAAAATTACATCAATGAAAAAATAACGGTAACTTCCATACAAAAGTTAAAAAACTGCAAAGGAAAATATTTTGTTGCTTAAAAACGACTCCTACGATTTTGATTCAACTTTTATCATATACTAAAATTAATACAACTTACTATCAAATATTATAAAATTTTACACTTAGCAGCTATTAATAGTACCTGTCATAGAACGCTTTTTTTTATTTTGAATTTTCTCGTTATGGATTTAGATCCTTTTTTTATATATAAATTTCAGATTAGATTTAATTATATTGGATATCAAAATTAAAAAAAAAGTTTTTGAATTTTTAAAAAAAGTTTCAATTTTTTTTTAAATTCGATATCTCAAAAAAGGTTTGACAATTTTTTTTCAAATTTTCTTTTTATATACACAATACACATAAATATATACTTTAGATTTGCGTACCAAAATATAAATATAAAATTTATTTGTATATATTTTTTTCCCATACAATCATATTCAATCAAAAATTAAGAAAGCATTCTTTTTTTCCACCTTAATCTATTAAAGGAGTTGTTTTAGCTAATTTAATTATCGTATTTCATGCTTCTCTACATTTTTCTTTCATAATTTTCATGTTTTTATACACAATTTTCTTAAGCCCGCAGTGTCTTGAACAGTCGTGCATTTTATTTACCTACACTAGTCTAGTACCATTCTGAGAAATCAAGATTTGAAAAGCGGGCGTGGAAGTTTGGCGAAATCTTTTTCTTAAGTTTTTTCTTGATCACACAAATCAACTGTGAAAAATTCATCCAGGTCGTTGAAGATTTTTCCAAAATATAGACATGTTATAAGTTGGCATGGCTGTGGGTGGACAAAAAAAAAAAAAACACCTTCATTTTGGCTTAGGGGCCAATTATAGCTATCAGGAAAACGCATCAGGAAAATGTTTTAAAATTGATTATTTACTATGTTTTCAACAGATTTAAACACAAATGCATGTACAAAATTTTCTTTATTTTTTTTTGCTCACAGGAATTAACTCTGAAAATTTCATCCAGGTCAATACAGCTATTTACTAGATATAGAGACATGATAAAAGTGGGCTGGGTTGTGGGGGGATTTCAAAAAATCATCTACCTACATAGTCACGTATTTTTTTGGACAAAACAAAATCAAAACAGGTTCCTAGAAGGTCCTTACTTCATAATTATATTAAACCAAAAGTTTTTATAGTTTCTACTAGGTACATTTATTTATTGATTTGGATTTACTAAAATCAGCTCTTTGACAGATCCAAATCAATTTTTGCATTCCATTGGGCGAAAAAATCCTCCTTGTACTAGTACCTACCAAAACAATTTTGAGCTGTTAGTCTACAAATAATGGTTTTGATTTTTTATTTTATGTCTGTTGTAAAAATTGTGCTCAAAACATGAAGAAAATATTTGTTAATAGAAAAAGGAGACTTTAATTCATAAAACTAATATTATTCTACGAAAAGTGGACCAATGCTAATTGTTATGAATTATGAGATACATACACGTAAAATTATACAAATACCTAGATTGAAAAAAAAAAAATCAATTTCAAATCGCATTCCATTGGCAACCAAAAAAAAATCAAATTTTAGATGAAAATCTGAATCTACCAATGGTTAACCCCATAACTATCATATTCCTACAGGAATCAGCACAGCGCAAACGACACAAACGACAGCCACTGTCAACCACAAAGTTACTATGTTGGTACCTAGAAACCAAAACTTCATTACATTTTGACACACAAAATTGCAGTCCATTAGATGTATTGCATTAAAAACTAAACTTAAAAAAACTTTATTTTTTTGCATGCAAAAGAGTTTTCTTAATCTTAATTTTATCAAAATGTGAAATAACAAGGCAAATAACAATGTGTTACTAACTTTGAAAATTCAAAGCATAATACACGATCTTCCTACTACAACAATAACGTTAGATAAATCTGAGTCAAGGTCAACATCATCAAATTTCCATTTATGTAGAGAAACTCCATTTTTCGTTTTTCAAATGTTCCACCGATCTCACTACGAGTGAACAAAAATACAACCCAATACTTTATACACAAGCTAAACGTAGAACGTACACGTACACTGTACACACCAATAAGTAAACACATACCGCGCACAGCAGACAATGCATGCAAAAAAAAACAAGAAAATAACAGAGAAGTATGTGTGTATGTGTCTATTCTATGACTCTGTGTATCTTTTGCCTTTTTCCTTCTCTCATGCGGAGTGACTTTTCGTTTTTATTTTTATTCGAAGTTCCGATCTTCGAATCTGAGTTCGACATTTTGGGTGGAGGCCTCTTAAGAGGCCTCCACCCATAATTTTGCAAAAAACGAGAAATGGGGCACTTTTCAACAGAAGTTGTGAAGTCCATACAATACTTTTGGGAAAAAACTAAAGTGTTTATGAAAGAATGACATTTAAACTATAGAAACGTCGCGTCGATAGGTTTTTTATTTTTTTTTACTTTTTTCTCATTTTATTTTAATATTTCGGTAACCTTTTTCGGAAAGTTTCACTAAACTGCTCAGCTTCAACAAAGATTCTGAGAAACTGAAGTGGAAAATACATATTATTTTTACGTGATATTATAGTTAATGAACAAAACTAGATAAACGTTTATGTAGATTTTTAGGTTTGGGCTCTATTTTTGAATAATTAACTCTTCAGAAACATCCAAACTGCCAATTTTCTAATGCATTTTTGAATGCGTAATTATATGAAAAAAACAACGTAACTTTCCCCAAATGAAAAATATGTTTTCTTAAATTGTTTCAATATAAAAAAGTGTCTAAAATTAATTTATTATTGCAAAATATTAAATTTTTAAAAAGTCTTTATTTTCGAAGAAAAGTCGTTAATTTAGTTTACTGGCGGTTTTTAGTTCACCTATCGGCTACAAGATGGTTTTTTTCGAAGATTGGAAAATAAACAAAAAAAAAAGTATGACAAATTTGAAATGCCAGTGGATGTTGTTTGTGTGTAAGAGTCGTTCAGATAAGATATGGTGTAGATAGATATAATATATGGGAGCAGAACCACGGTGACGATTGTGGATGGTATTTGCAGGGTAAGCGCAAGTGTATCTAGTTTTGTTGTTGGTTTTTGGGTGTATTCGATCTCTTTTTTCCTGTGAATGAATTTTGTGAATGTGTTAGTTGTTTACATTCTATTGTATGTATCTATATGATGGGATGTATGGTTTTTTCTTTGAAGGATTTCTCTGTTTTTGCGTTTGAGGGTGGGAAATGTATTTTTTTTTGCTGTGATTTTGTCATCTTTTGCTGTCAATATGCCTGCTTTCTTTTGAGCGCGTGCTTATGACCTTGCAATAATAGCAAGAGTTTTCGCTTTCTTCAGTTCCGATGATTTTTATGCCACGTAGGAAAATATGTAAAGTAATGAGGAAAAGTTTGTTATTTAATTAATTTCTGTTTTCACTTCTAGTGCTGGGGAAGGAATACCTATATATTTTTTTTTTATTTTTTTTTATACAGTGAATACCTACAAAAATGACAAGAAACATAAGTTATTGACAGAGTTTCTTGATTTGAAAAAAAAAAGTTTTAAACTTACAGTTTGTTAAAGAATTAAAATAATTGTGTCATTCTAGCACTTAATTTGTGTGAAGAGAACGAAATAATTAAAATTATGTGTTATGTATAGAGGAAGTGTACCAATTATGGAATACGCTCCTAATATGGAATAGTGCTATATTTTGAAAACTACGTAATATTTTTACCTGTTTATTTCAGGTAAAGCTTTCTTTTCATGCACATATTCGTTGTTATTATCCTTGTGGAAGGTGAACTTTGTAGACATGAGCAGTTATTAAAAGTAGTGTTTTGGTAAAGTGCGTAACAAATTATTAAGAGCTTATTTTTCTTCTATTTTTGTATCGGTTCAAGCTTAAACATATTTTTTGTCCTGTGTTATTAGGAAAAAGCTCAACCTTTGGGATAACTTAAATTATTTAGGTGAGCTCAGTTAAATAATAAGAAAATTTTAACATAGTTTAGTCAGTCTTCATGTTCCTAATATGGAATATCAGTATGTTCCTAATATGGAATAGTATTTCATATTGAATATTGAATAGTATTCCTAATATGGAATAGTATTCCATATTGGGAACCACCTAAAATATTTGATTAAATTTGTACATAGGTTGTCTTGTAATTAGTCAGATGACACCAAAAGAAAAAAAGCGTAACGTCCGGGACAAGGCGGATATAGCCATAGCAGCCGTCAAGTCAAAAGAAATGGGCTTCAAGAAAGCTGCAAAAAAATTTCATGTTACCCATACAAATTCTTTTAAATTTTTCAATATCTTTTGACCTCTTGCATTCTTAATTGCTCTGCCACAGAATCTCATTGATAATTTTATTTGTGTTTTCTGCACATAAATTAAATTACCACATATATTATGGGGAAATCCTTAGTGGTCCATATTAGGGTCACTTTTTGAAATTTGCTCATTTTGTGTTTTTTCACCTTTTAATTTATAAATTTTTTTTTGATAATTTGTTAGAGTTCTACTTTTGTTTAAAAGCAAGTTTATAGTATTTTTATCAAGATCTATTTAAAAGACCGAAAAAAAATTAATTTTTTTGTGTTTAAAATTGAGTTTATGTTTTGGTATTCCATAATCGGTACACTTCCTCTAATAATGATAAGGAATATTTACGTTACGTACGGATTTTTAATTCTACGATAATGCTCCTAAATCAATAACTGCCAAACAATTTTTTTTAGCAATTTTACACAATCGTATTATTCTCAAAAATGGCTCGACAACTTTTCTTTAAAAAAAATCAATAAACTGATTTTAGTAAACGCTTTCTTTGGGTGGAAAACTATTTTTCTAAAAATGGTTATTAATGGTACCTCCCAAGGAACCATTTTTTTTTTATTTTTTATTTTCTTCAAAACGGTAAGACTGATTTCCATTATTTTTTTATACAGAAGCTTCCAAGAAATATAAAAAGTTTTGTGTACCAAAAGCTTTGAAAAAAATATTTTTTGGATTTTTAAAAAATGTTTCAAATATTTAGGTAGTTGGAAAATCAAATATTTCGCAAACGACATGATTGACTCGATACATAAGAGCTTTTTAGTAGTCTCTGAAATATTTTTAGAGAAAAATTTACATCAATGAAAAAATAACGGTACCTTCCGGTAAAAAACCACAAAGGAAAATATTTTGTTGCTTACAAACGACTCCTACGATTTTGATTAAAGTTTTTTCATATACTAAAATTAGTACAACCTACTATCAAATATTATAAAATTCTACACCTAGCAACTATAAATAGTACCTGTCATAGAACTTTTTTTATTTTGAGTTTTCTCGTTATCGGCTAAAAAGATTTATAAGCTTTTTATATAAATTTCAGATAAGATTAAATAATATTGCATATCGAAATTTGCCAAAAAAATGTTTGCATTTTTAAGAAAGTTTTAGTTTTTTTTTTGAAAATTCGATATCTCAAAAATGGTTTGACAATTTTTTTTTTCAAATTATGTTTTTATATGCACATAAATATATACTTAAGATTTCCATACCAAAATTTGTTCTTAAAATTTTTTTAATTTTTTTTTTTTACAATCATATTCAATCAAAAATTAAGAAAGCATTCTTTTTTTCCAGCTTAAACTGTCAAAGGAGTTGTTTTAGATAATTTAATTATCGTATTTCATGCTTCTCTACATTTTTCTTTCATAATTTCCCTGTTTTTATACACAATTTTCTTTAGCCCGCAGTGTCTTGAACAGTCGTGCATTTTCTTTACCTACAGTAGTTTTTAGTACCATTCTGAGAAATCAAGATTTGAAAAGCGGGCGTGAAAGTTGGCGAAATCTTTTTCTTAAGTTTTTTCTTGATCACACAAATCAACTGTGAAAAATTCATCCAGGTCGTTGAAGATTTTTCCAAAATATAGACATGTTATAAGTTGGCATGGCTGTGGGTGGACAAAAAAAAAATCTTCATTTTTGCTTTGGGGCCAATTATAGCTATCAGGAAAACGCATCAGGAAAATGTTTTAAAATTGATTATTTACTGTGTTTTCAACAGATTTAAACACAAATGCATGCTACACGAATGACTGACAAAACAGTCAAGGGATTCTTTGGGCAAAAAATTTCAATTTAACTATTTTCCTGCTGCAAGATTTTCGTATCCGGAAAATTAATTTAACTACTCATAGAAACAATTTGTTATTCTTACAATTATCTTTAGAGCCAGTTTTGAGAAATCAAGATATAAAAAGTGGGTAGATTTTAGTAAAAAAATTTCTTAAGTTGTTCTTGCTCACAGGAATCAACTCTGAAAATTTCATCCAGGTAAATGCTATTTTATAGATATAGAGACATGATAAAAGTGGGCTTGGTTTTTGGGGGATTTCAAAAAATCATCTACCTACATAGTCACGTATTTTATTGGACAAAACAAAATCAAAACATTTTCAATCTATATTTGAGCTTTCTATAAAATCAGGGAAGTTTCCATGCTTATGGAAAAAATCATTTTCAATTCCAGTTTTCAAAAAAGGTGATAGGAACGATATAGAGAACTATAGGCCAATATCAAAACTGTTTTGTATACCGAAGCTTTTCGAAAAACTTATTTGTGAAAGCTTGGCATTTCATAGTAAAAATTTAATATGCCAAAAACAGCATGGATTTATGCAAAGAAGATCAACGGTAACAAATCTTCTTACTTTCTTACACAAATGCTCCAATGCCTTAGAGAACGGTAGTGAAGTTGACTGCATTTACACTGACTTTTCTAAAGCATTTGATCAACTTAGTCATAATATCATTTTATTCAAACTTAAAGCTTTCGGCTTTCCACCTTTTTTATATATTGGATAAAATCGTACCTCGAAAATAGATCCTATCAGGTAAAATTTCGAAACTCTCTTTCAAACCCATTTCACGCTGACTCGGGTTTACCTCAGGGAAGTCATCTGGGCCCTTTTCTATTCATTCTCGCTATAAATGATGTTGTGTCATGCATACGTTCTAGTGAAATTCTTATATATGCCGATGATATGAAGATTTTCAAAATAATAAGTGCTGACCATGACCACAGTCTCTTGCAGGCTGATATTGACAGCTTTACTTTATGGTGTGATAAAAACGGTCTTTCCCTAAACCTTGTAAAATGCCAAACAATTACTTTCTCAAGAAAACGAGTTGCAAGTGCTTTTAATTATTCTATTTCCCAGCACAAACTGTGCCGTGTCTTTAGCTTCAAGGATTTGGATGTTCAGTTTAGTTCTAATTTAGAATTCACAGAACACATAAATTATATTGTTAAAAAAGCGAGCTCTATGCTTGGATTTATAAAACGTTGGGCAAAAGAATTTAACGATCCGTATTTTACTCTTTCTCTGTATAACTGTTATGTACGACCTCATCTTGAGTATGCCTCTCAAGATTGGTCTCCCTTCTATGAAATTCATAAAAGTCGTATTGAATCACCTACAACATAAATTAATTCGCTTCGCTCTGAAGGGTCTCCCTTGGGCTGATCCTTACAACCTCCCACCATATGAACGTCGGATCCAGCTACTGCAGGTCCCAACTTTATACAAAAGGCGGGTTAATAATGACTTAATATTTCTTCACCAACTTATAAGTGGTCAAGTTGATGCCCTTGACTTGTTAGCCTGTATTGGCATACATTATCGCGGAGGATCTCACCACCTACAAAAATTTGAACTTTTACACGTCGATTTTCATCGAACTAACTACGGAATGCATGAACCTCTCAACCGTAAGTGTAAGCTTTTTAATTTAAATGGTTCCTCAGTTGATTTTAACTTAGGTAAAATGGGATTGAAAACTTTGTTTCGAACCAGTGCTCCACGTTCTTGACTGTCTTATACTGTTTTAAGATCCTTTAAATGTTTTTATTATTTTAAAATTTTGTATTGTTTTTATTTTTGTAATTTTGTTTAGTATTGTATACTTTTTGTTTGTAAGCATGTGTTGGTTTGCAGCTTGATCTAAGCTCTCTACAACAAAGAATCTGAAGTGTTAAAAAAAATTAAAAGAACTAGGTAGGTTCCTAGAAGGTCCTTACTTCATAATTATATTAAACCAAAAGTTTTTATAGTTTCTACTAGGTACATTTATTTATTGATTTGGATTTACAAAAATCAGCTCTTTGACAGATCCAAATCAATTTTTGCATTCCATTGGGCGAAAAAGTCCTCCTTGTACTAGTACCTACCAAAACAATTTTGAGCTGTTAGTCTACAAATAATGGTTTTGATTTTTTGTTTTATGTCTGTTGTAAAAATTGTGCTCAAAACATGAAAAAAATATTTGTTAATAGAAAAAGGAGACTTTAATTCATAAAACTAATATAACTCTACGAAAAGTGGACCAATGCTAATTGTTACGAATAATGAGATACATATGTACACGTAAAATTATACAAATACCTACCTAGATTGAAAAAAAAATCAATTTCAAATCGCATTCCATTGGAAACGAAAAAAATCAAATTTTAGATGGAAATCTGAATCTACCGATGGTTAACCCCATAACTATCATATTCCTACAGGAATCAGCAGAGCGCAAACGACACGACGACAGCCACTGTCAACCACAAAGTTACTATGTTGGTATCTAGAAACCAAAATTTCATTACATTTCGACACAAAAAATTTCAGTGCATTAAATGTATTGCATTAAAAACTAAATTTTAAAAAAAACTTAATTTTTTTGCATGCAAAAGAGTTTTCTTTTTCTCAATTTTATCCAAATGTGAAATAACAAGAAAAATTACAATGTGTTACTAACTAACTTTGAAAATTAAATAAAAGCAGGGAAGCATAATACATCTACGATCTACCTACTAGGTACAACAATAACTTTAGATAAATCTGAGTCAAGGTCAACATCACCAAATTACCATTTATGTAGAGAAACTCCTTTTTTCGTTTTTCAAATGTTCCACCGATCTCACTACGAGTGAACAAAAATACAACCCAATAATTTATACACAAGGTAAACGTAGAACGTACACGTACACGCCAATAAGTAAACACATACCACGCAAAGCAGACAATGCATGCAAAAAAAAAAACAAGAAAATAAAAGAGAAGTATGTGTGTATGAGTCTAGTCTATGACTCTGTGTATCTTTTGCCTTTTTCCTTCTCTCATGCGGAGTGACTTTTCATTTTTATTTTTATTCGAAGTTCCGATCTTCGAATCTGAGTTCGACATTTTGGGTGGAGGCCTCTTAATGAGGATTCTGTTAAGCAGAATGCTGCAGTGCCCGAGCTTAACGAGATGCTTAGATCATATAGGTGTATTGACATCGAACCCCCTACAGTACAGGAAATTCAATCTTCGATAAATCTTCTAAAAAAACACAAAGCAGCTGGACTTCACGGTAAATCAGACGAGTTCCTGAAAGCTGACCCTGTCAGAACGGCTACTTTTCTACATCCGTTGACACAAGCTGTGTGGGAAAACGAAATCTATCCCAGCGACTGGAAGGATGGTGTGACTGTTAAGTTGCCAAAGAAAGGTAGTCTTAAGAATTGTAACAATTGGCGTGGTATCACCGTTTTGTCCGTTTTCCCAAAACTAATGGCAACCACATTCTCGAGCGAATGAAGGATAGAATCGAGTCAACACTCTGCGTATCGTTCTTGAGCAGTCTGCAGAGTTTCAATCACCGCTTAATCTCATGTTCGTGGATTTTGAGAAGGCCTTTGACCGAGTCAACCGTTAATGTATATGGAGATCACTTCTTGGTAGAGGAATTCCCCCAAAAATTGTTGCCATTATAAGAGAGTCCTATAACAACGCAAGATGTTTTGTTTTACACAATGGGCAGCTATCCGACTCTTACGAAGTGCGGCAGGGTGTGAGACAGGGAGATGTTCTATCACCAATTCTCTTTCTACTGGTGATTGATGATGTTTTGACGGCCAGCGTTGGAACAGCAGAGAGGCAGGGCATTCAATGGAGACCGTTTGAAAGGTTTAGTCACTTAGACTATGCCGATGATATGTGTCTCTTGGCAAATAACATCAGCGGGCTGAACGGGATGTGTCAAACTCTGAAGTTAATAGGAGAGTCAAATGGTCTTAAAATAAATAGCAAAAAGACAAAAATAATGCTCACAGGCCGCTCCACACATCAGCGTATATTTATACAGGAGACGCTAGTTGAAGAGGTTGAACAATTTAATTACCTTGGAAGTATTGTTTCAGCTATTGGTGGTACTGATCTGGACGTTCAAAGTAGAATAAATAAAGCTCGCGCAGCCTTCGGTTCTCTGTCCCAAATTTGGAAATCCAGTCAAATCTCCTTACGCACAAAGTTGAGATTCTTCAAATCCAATGTCAAATCCGTGTTGTTATATGCTCGCGAAACCTGGAAAGTCACGTATAACATTTCGAGGAAATTGCAGGCTTTTGTGAATCGCTGTCTTCGCCACATCCTAAAAATTCGCTGGACACAAATAATAACAAACGAGCAATTGTGGCGTAGGACAAGTCAAGAGCGGCTGGAAGTTGACATAAGAAAGCGTAAATGGCAATGGATTGGTCACACACTGAGGAAACCAAACGATGAAATTGCAAAGCAGTCCTTTGAATGGAATCCTCAGGGTGTACGGCGGGTTGGAAGACCAAGAACAACATGAAAAACAGTTCTAGCAGAAGCAGACTCCCAGAGAAAGACGTGGCCACAGTTAAAATATCTATCTGCAGACCGTGAAGGATGGAAACGATTTGTTGGCGCCCTATGCCCAAATCGGGGTTACAGGACTTGATGATGATACCAGGGAATGGTCGCATCAAATTGCGCTTCAATGGAAAGGCATTATCCCCCACAAAAAAAAATGGGAATTTTTCTTCACTTTCGGGTAAAACTGCTGCTTCAGGGATACCCAATTTATTTTTTAGGAAGAGTTTTCCGAAAGAGCTTTGGGCAAAAACTCCTCCATCGCTCTGGCTCCCATAAGCACCAATATCAACCATTGTGAAGAATACCGAGCGTCACAGACAGCTA
This sequence comes from Dasysyrphus tricinctus, assembly GCA_963921185.1. NCBI lineage: Eukaryota > Metazoa > Arthropoda > Insecta > Diptera > Syrphidae > Dasysyrphus > Dasysyrphus tricinctus. The sequence goes on along the minus strand of OY992533.1, from coordinate 47,459,368 downwards.
GCAAAACAATGTTGTGGCGTCCTTATAATTATAATACAAGGACCCACCGTTCGGTGGACAGACTATGCTTATGTTTGGCGTCAATTGCTCCTATGCAATTCGGAAGCCTCCACCGATTTTCAAATTCGCTGGTTATGTTAAGCCATTCTGCTTCGTTGGGAGGTGCTAAGTATATGGTGCTGAGTTCTTCCCATAATACTCTGCACGTTTCGTAGAATCACATTCCAAAAAGTACTTAAACCAATCTTAAAACTGAAGCAGTACACTTGTCTCGAGCCACCATGGCCAAGGTACCTAGAAAAAAATATTATTGAAATTGCTAAACTGATGTACTTTTAACTTGAACCAGCATTGAACCTGAGCAGATCCACCAAAATCAATGAGTTACAAGCGCTGATTAACTCACCGGTTTTGGCAAGTTAACTGAGGTTACACAATGGTGCTAGCATAGAATTGGCTATTTTCACATGCTTGAACCATCGTTGAACCATCGAAATTCATCGAAATCGGTAAGTTGAAATTGCTGAACCACGAATCAGAAATTGGTTAAATTTGAAATCACCCATTTTGGCGCATTTTATGGGGTCCAATGATGGTTCAAGGTCCAAGTATGTGTTTATCCCACTTCATGCTTGGACCATCGTCGAACTTCAGTTAATCCGCCGAAATTAGTGATTCAAAATTTCTGAACCACGGATCAAAATTTGAACCATGATTGTTAAACTGGCCCTAAGCCTGACAAAAAAAATGTTTGCCTACATTAGTGTCAGAAATAGTCTGCACTCCGCACTGATTGGCTTCTTTTTTGTAATCGGGATTCGATTAACGAAAAAATCATTTCGAACGACTCCGGGGTCATTCGCACCGCTTTCCAAAACATTTCCGGGTCGTTTGTTGTTATGTAATTGTTGAAACTTCGTTTCAAACAATCCCAGACTACTTCGGGACTGGTAGCTCAGTCTAACCCACCACCTTCTTTTGTTAATTTTTGCAGCCTTTTTACACTTTTTGTAAACTGCTACTCCCAAAACAGCTAAAAGTAGTTTTTTTTCTTAAGGGATTGTCCATTTTTACTTGCGATTATAGGTACTATAAGGCAAGTTTTGGATTCATGAAAAAAAAAAAATTGAGATAACAATTAAACATGATATTACGATGATAGAGAAAACCAAAAAAGTGGGTGACACAATTCTGTCTGTCTGTCTGTCTGTCTGTCTGTCTGTTTCTCTACAGCCTAAACGGCTCGATCGATTTTCTTCAAACTTGGTACATAATGGTTTTTGGTGATTCTGCCGACACGTTTTTTTCATTTTTTTTTAGAACCAAAAATAACGGTACCTGCCATACAATTTTTGTTGTCAATTTTACATCATCGCTTTTTTCTCAAAAACGGCTCGACAACTTTTCTTAAAAAAAAATAAGTAAATTTATTTAAGTAAAGGCTTCCTTTGGGTGGAAAGCCATTTTTCAAAAATGGTTATTAATGGTACCTCCCAAAGAACCATTTTTTTAATTTTCTTCAAAACGATACAACCGATTTCAATTATTTTTTTTTATACGGAAAATTCCACAAAATATAAATAGTTTTGTGTACAAAATTTTTTGAAAAATATTTTTTGGATTTTTAAAAAATGTTTCAAATTTTTTTTTTTGAAAATCTAATATTTCGAAAATGACATGATCGATTTTTTTGAAACTCGATGTTTAAGAGTTTTTTAGTACTCTCTTTAATATTTTTAGAAAAAATTTTACATTTATGAAAAAGTAACGGTACCTTTTTTTTCTCAAAAACGACTCCTACGATTTTGATTAAACTTTTTATTTAGACTAAAATTAGTACGATATACTACTAAAAATTATAAAATTTTACACTTAGCAACTATTAATAGTACCTGTCATAGAACGTATTTTTTTTATTTTGAATTTTCTCGTTATCGGCTGAACGAATTTAGATGAATTTTTTTATATACAAAATTCAGATAAGATCAAATAATATTGCATACCAAAATTTTCAAAAAAAAAGTTTTTGGATTTTTAAAAAAAGTTTCAAAATTTTTTTTTGAAAATTCGATATATCAAAATCGGGTTGACAATTTTTTTTAAATTTTGTTATTATATGCACATAAATATATACTCTAGATTTGCATACCAAAATTTGTTCTTAAAAATTTTTTAAGAATTTTATATACAAAAATAATTTTTTTTAAAAACCGCTCCAACGATTTTAAATTTTTTTTTTCTATACAATCATATTCAATCAGGAATTAAGATGGCATTCTTCTTTTTCACCTCAAACTGTCAAAAGAGTGGTTTTAGCCAATTTAAATGTCGTATTTCATGCTTCTCTACATTTTTCTCTCATAATTTCCATGTTTTTATATACAATTTTTTTAAATCCACAGGGTGCATTTTATTTTGTTTCTATTAATTCGCGAGCAACTCACATCAAAAGAAAACAAAATGAATTATTTATCGTTGTCAAAAAACAAGTGGTCGAAAAACTCGCTATATTGTGAATTGGGGGACGATTTTGTAATTCGAAAAAGATAACAACGATTCACGTCACGCTCTCGTCTCGTTTTCTCGTCGCATTGTGAATCCGGCTTGAGATTGCTGAGGGCTCTGAGATCTCATTTTCCTGAACATGCCTAATGTATTTTTGCAAACAATCAACTTGAAAAAAAAAAAAAACAATCATATTTTGTTTCAAAAATTCCTTAAAATTTAATTTCTCCTAATATTGATTTAAAAAATCAAATAAAAGAATGAAATTTAAGCTTTCAAAGCAGTGTGTTCACAAACAATTTCAGAGAGCTAAAACTTTTCAAATGTTTTGCTGTAGGTAGGTACCTACATACATGTATGTTTTTATAAATAATATCTATCTAACTATTTACCTATGTATGTATTTCAGTTGGAACAATATTCTGCAAACAAAAACTATTCAAAATGCAAGCATCGATTCAGCGAACGATTAGAATTATTTTTGAATTATCCTCCCGGTCAATATCTAAACCGCCCACAACCACAACAATTCCCGTCAACAACCACAAGGAAAATTGTTTTTATCAGTAAAATGTCGTTCAATGCGTGCTCGTGGTTTTAAAATTTTTTTGGTGCTCACTCAGCTGCTCTTTCTGATCTTCTGTGCGGTCAATCGACAGAAGGACATTCAAACAAACCAAACAATTGAAATTTCAATTGACAGCGTACCTACCCACTTGCATCGCATCGTCTACCTCTAATTAACACACGAAGCCCAGTGGTAAGTGGTTAGTGTTGGTACAATAAAACGTGTATATAAAGTCACAGACAAAATAAAATATGAATGTTTTAATCTAAACTATTCACTTCAATCTTTTAACGCTGCGTGCCGGCCGCGCCGCCGCGCCGCCACCACGCTGAACATTGCTGAACTGTACCTTCCGTTTCCGCATGTTATGTTTACTACCATATTTTGTATACGGCTTTTTGTTTTGACCATGTGACATGGCAGGCGTCCCAGATCATCCATCACAGTTCATTCAGCGTGTGGTGCGTTTTACATTTCATTAGTTCTATAATAAACCTACTCTTTTCACTTACGTACAAGAGCGTGAAACACATATAAATGTAGGTAATCGAACCAATTGAATGTTTTATTTTTATTGAAGAACTAGGACAATATTGGCGAAAGAATTCCACAGCTATAGAATAGTAGTTGTGAGCTGGTTGCCTTAAAAATCCTTGACAAAAATAAACAAAAGGTGATGGAAATTACAATGATGCATTCACAATAAGGCTGCCGACCGATCACGAGTATTTTGTATGCCACAACCATGGCGGTTAGCGAATGAATTGAATATACATTACGTATAGGTATGTAAGGTACTTCTACAGCCTTTCCATGACATTATGTAGTATGTATGTATGTATCATGTATGTATGAGTACCTATGTGTGTATGTACCCTACAGCACCTATGCCTCAATTGTTACAATGACAAAGCTGGTTGTTCGTTTTCGTATGAGTTGATATTTCTCAGCGCATCAAATAGAGTTGATACCCTTCGATGGGTCTTAGTATACATCGTGACAAAACATATAAATGGGCACGAAATGGCAAAGTTGCTATGACAGATGGTCAACAATAAGAGATACCTGTCGGCTTGCGAGGAATGTATGGCTGGATCTTTCAAAGGAAAAAACTGAATATTTACTCAAGCTAGAAGGCCTCAACTTGTCCCTTTTGTTTGGTTTTGTTTGGAATCCCATCGGGTCACAGCACAATGGGAACTCACTCAAGCAGATTGGGCATCGGCTAATCTGACTTGTTCCGAGGCATCATTTCACTTCCTCTGTGAATGCTGTAGACTTTGTTTCTTACTTACTTAAGGTGGCGCTACAGTCCAGGGTGGACCAGGGCCTCAACCAACAACCTTCTTCCAGCCTACTCGGTTTCGAGCTAGCTGTTGGTTGAGGTCCTCTTCCACTTGCGTGCGCCACCTTTTATGCTGTCCACCTCTACTGCGCTGTCCCACGGGGTTGGATTCAAAAACTTCGGGCCGGAGCATTGGTGTCCATTCGCTCTAGGTGACCCATCCATCTCAGTCGTTGGCTTTCCACTTTTGTGGCTAGGTCGGTGTCGCTGTACAGCCTGCAGAGTTTGTTGTTGTATCTTCTTCTCCATTCCCCATCAATGCAGTCGGGACCAATAATCACCCAGAGAATTTTCCTATCAAAACAGCTTAACGCGCAGTCGATCTCGTACTGTGGAGGTGTTCAGTCGTTTTTGGCTTCCCTAGTTATTAAAAGTAAATTTATCGGAGTGACTTAGTCAAATAAAAGTTTAGCATAGCTATTTCCAACTAGCGCAATAGCTCAGAAGAAGAGGTGGCGGACCGTCAACCTAAGGGTCACGGGTTCGAATCCCAGCCGGGGATAAAAATTTTAACTGCTTTTTTACACAACAGGGAGGTAGAAAACATTATATATAGAGATAACAAAGAAATGGAAAAGAATAAAAGTGCGGGCGCACCGAAAGGTGGCCCAGCAACAAGATCTAAAGGTCCAGCGGTACCAGTAGCGGGGACATCGAAAGATGTCATAGCAACGGCACCAGGAACCACGACATCAACAGCAACGGCAGCATCAGCCGATATCACCGCAAAGCGAAGGAGGAAAATAAGATGTGCGCCGAACTTGGTGAAGCGGCGCTCTACCACCACTCCAGCAGAGCTGCCAGCTGGGGGGGGAGGGGCGCCTGCATCAGCCATGGCAACAGCAGCAGCCAATATAGATCGGCAACTCAACTCTTCACACTCCGACGAAGAGATAGAGTATATGTCCGAAGGGGGAGAGGGAATGTTTACGACGACGGGAGAGAGTAACATCCTCGATCTCTCCACACCAGAGGCGTCCGCAGACGAACACGACGCGGCGCCAAAGCAAAATGAGGATGAAGAGAAGGCCATCAGCCAGCAGATTGGTGCCATTCAAGGGGAGATGGAACGCCTAAATGCCATCCTTACGCCCCTGATTTTGAGGCTGAAATCCAAGCAAGAAGCTCGCCGCGAAAGGGAACTACTGGAGCCGAGGCACAACAGGCGCCTCAGAAAGGGGCCCAAAATCAAGAGCGGCAGCCAGCAGCACACCAGAAAGAACAAAACCTGCCAGAACAGCAGCAACAAGAACAGCTGCCACAACAAAAGCAGCCACAACAACAGCTGCAAGCCGAGCAGCCACAGCAGCAACAAAAACAAAAGAAACAACAACAGAACCAAGAAAAAAATGAAAAAAATAAGCAGCAGCAGCAGCATAACCACCAGCAGCAGAACCAACAGCAGCAGAACCAGCAGCAGCAGAAACAACAGCAGGAGAAGCAGCAGCAGAGTGACCATCAGCAGCAGCCACAGCCCACACAAAACAAGAAAGAAAAGGTGCCACCCATCAATACGTATAAGATGGAGTTAAAGGATACCATTGAACTATGTAAGTCGGCCATAGGCCAAAATTTTTATATTAAACGTTTAAGCAACGAGAGGCATGCTATCCACTGCTCCACAGTGGCGCAGCACAAAATTATTAAAGATTTACTAAAACAATCCACGACTGAGTTCTTCAGTTTTACCCCCAAAGTGGATAAATGTCAAACGGTCCTCTTGAAGGGCATAGATTCCTGCACGGAACCAAAGGTGCTCTTTGATGAGCTCCGTGAAAAAGCGAGCGGCGATCTCGAGTTTATCGGGGTCAAGCCGTTTACTACAGTCAGAGCCAGACGGGAGAAGCGGTCTTTGCCGTTCTTCTTAGTTCAGCTCTCGCCCAGCAGCAAACTGGATAGTTTGAGGAGTATCTCCGTCCTCAACTACCAGGTTGTAACTTGGGATAAATTAAAGAGACGCGGCGACATGCTTCAATGCATGCGCTGCCAAAGGTTCGGCCACGCTGCAGCAAACTGCGAAATGCAGTCACGCTGCGTGAAGTGTGGTGAGAACCACATTAAGGGAGAGTGCAAGCTCGGAGAGGAACGGGTCGAAGACATGACCCAGCTTAAATGTGCACTTTGCGGGAAGGAGGGGCACCCTGCTAACTATCGGGGTTGCTCAGCATTTCAGCAAATTCGCACCAACAAAGTGGCTAGGCAGACAGCGGTAGAGATACGCCCATCAACGCGTGCTCCTAAAGCAACGCCCGTCAATCCCCAAATTTCCTACGCCCAAATGGCGGCAGGAAGGGGAAAAACGGTACAGCCTGCAGCTAAGGTAGCCCAACCGGCCCTCGTGCCTAAGGCTCCGGACGCTCAGGCCGAAATAAGAAGCATGTTGCTGGCAATTCAAAGCCAGTTGACAGGACTTCAAAAACAGATAAGTGAGCAGGCGGCTAGGGTAGATCATCTCTACTCTGTTTTGCCTAGCCCATCGCATTTTAGAGGTTAAAGGCGCGCTGTCGGAGAGGCCTCTTAGGATCCTTGCTGTGAATGTAAATTCACTGATTAGGACCGAACGTAGAGCTAATCTTTTTCATCTGTTGAAAGACCAGAGTCCAGATGTGTTTATGGCCAGCGAAACTAAGCTGAACCAGAAACATAAGTTGACTAACAACAATTACAATATCGTTAGAAGAGATCGACCCAACTCCACTCAAGGGGGTGGCGTCGCAATCTTCATACGAAAAGGCATTAATCATAAAGTTATATATAATAGTGATCTGCGTAGATTTCGGCTGTTAGAGGCGTGCGTCGTGTGCATTCCTCTCCAACAGGGGAAGCGAATGTATGTGATTGCGGCTTATGCACCGGAATCGCCTCAGCCAACTGATTTTATGACAGAGCTTGAAAAACTTTTCGAATGTCTACGCTTGAGCTTGGAAGAAAATTACTTTCTCATGGCCGGTGATTTGAATGCCAAACACCTAGATTGGGGAAATCAAATACAGAATCCAAGAGGTATTCATCTTTTTAATTGGATGAGTCGATATAACACTGAATATGGTGTCGACCTGCTGGCTACGGATCGGCCATCGTTTCCAAGAAGCGGTGCCTATCTGGATCTATTGCTAATAGACTCAAGACTGACAATTACTGACACTGTGGGTCAAAGACCAAGAAACTGTATACGAACGATAGAGTACGACAGTGATCACTGCGGACTCGCCGCCGTAATACAGCTTCCGAACGAGCTCGTGGAGTTGGATGAGTATGTGCCTGTGCATACTTACAATTACAGTAAGGTGCGCTGGCCACGCTTTACCAACGCCTTATCGAGCGAAATCAGTTCGAACAATATATCCCCACCAAACGACAGGAATTTGACAAATAACGAAATAGACCAATATCTTGAACAAATGGACGAGACAATCAAACGAACAATGGACAGAAGGATACCAAAGTACAAACAACGGGACGCAACGGACATGTACCGGAATGCGACCATTGACGCATTACACAGACAAAAAAGTGGACTGCTGACAAGACTCAAACGCTTGTACCGACGGTTTACTGACCCACACGATCTGGAGATTAGGACACTGAAGTCTTCGATCAAGAACATCAACCAACTAATAAAAGAAAATTATCGGTTGTCGATTAATTTATACTGGGATAACAAAATTCGGGCTGTTAATTCTAGCGACCCGAGTATGTTTCCCCAAATTAACAAGATATTTAGAAGGAATGATCAGAACGACCTTCCGTGTCTTAAACTCCAGAGAACGACAGATAACAGAGACGTACTTCTGACAGCAGGAATTGATCCAGAGGACGCCGTCTTGGACGATGACCTCTTTATTGTCGAAGATCCGCAGGAGAAAGTGGAGGCTGTGGGGGCTGCTTTCCAGCAAGTGTACAAGGTGAATGCATGCATTCGCCCGAACCATGACCTGGAAAACAGAGCCTTGCTCCACCACTTCTACCTTCGGAATGACATAACGCAATGGCGATCAGAGAACCTCGGTTTCACCGGGTTCAATGAAGATCATTTGGCAAACGCCATAATCGCCGAGCGAAATGGGCCAAGTTCCCTGTTAATTACGAAGGTGGAGCTTCAGCTCATCTTCGATTCATTAAAGAAGAAGAAGTCAGCAGGAGTCGATGGCATATCCAACGTTGTACTTCGACATTTACCCCAAGAAGCAGTAGACATTTATACCACACTGTTTAACAACGCTCTGAATAATGCATATTATCCAGTGCGGTGGAAGACAGCTGTGGTGCATCCTCTCCCGAAAAAGGGAAAGGACAACTCCAATCCGGCGAATCTCCGGTCGATAAGTCTTCTTCCGAGTATCAGCAAAGTATTCGAAAAAGTTATTAATAGAGCTCTGTCTAAGTGGGCAGAGGACAATAATATCATACCGGATAATCAGTTCGGCTTTAAGGCGGGACATGACACCATTCATGCCGCGTCTAAACTCGTTTCTGATGTCCAATGGAACAAATCTAAAAAGCAGTGTACGGGTGCCTGTCTGGTTGATTTGGAGAAGGCCTTCGACACCGTATGGCTAGAGGGTCTTTATCTAAAGCTGACCAGACTTGGCATTAGTAAACCACTATTATATATGCTTTATGATATGCTCAATGGTAGAAAGTTTGTTGTCAAGAGTGGCAATATGACTTCTGCCACAACCTTTAATATTAAAAATGGTCTTCAGCAGGGAGCGGTCAACTCGCCGATTCTATTCAGCATTTACACCAGCGATCTGATAAGTAGTCTAACTCAGGCAATTGCGTATGCCGACGATCTAATTGCGTACAGAACAGCTCCAAAAGTCGAGGTCATCAGAATTCTTTTGCAGCGTGACTTCGAGAAGATTCAGCGATATTGCGATGACTGGAAGTTGAAAATCAACTTCCAGAAATCAGAAACTATCTTGTTTAGGACTCCGTTGCATGGAGCCACAAGGGATACGAGAAAGAACTGGCGTAAGCTGGTGATCGTAGGACCAAATGGACAGCCACTGGCGAGTAAAAGTGTAGTAAAGTACCTTGGCATCTGGATGGATCAGTATTTGTATTTCGACAGACATATAAATGCTGCTCTGTCCAGGGCTAGGGGAGCTTTTGCCCTGACAAAACGGTTGTTTTATAGCAGCCGGCTTGACAGCAGGGTGAAGGTGATTTGCTACATGGCCCTCATACGGCCGATGATTGCCTATGGGTGCCCGGTTTGGTTCAACGTTGCCCCATCTCAAATGGAAAAGATTCGGGTGTTTGAGAGGCAGTGTCTTAGACGCTGCCTTGGATTACACAGAACACCAGAGTCGGAGTACAAACATTATTATTCCAACCTGGTTCTATACAACGGCGCCAACATAAACAGGATAGATAATTTCTTGCTGAAGCTTATTCGAGGTCACATTGCAAGAGCAATGTCCTCGACCAACAGCTTAATTTTTGGGGCTTATTACCCTAAAAACGACTATTACGAGAGTGTGCGTCTAAGCGGCTTTATTCCGCCCGATGCATTCCTCTATTTAGACAGTCGAGGGCTGATCCAGGATAGAGCGGCGGTTCCGCTAATCTACCACGTCGGCCGTAGAACTGTAGATCGGCGGCTCCTTTATGATCGAGACGTCCTCGCACAACACGGAGCGGAGCACCTTCGGTTCAGTAGGACTGTGTCCGATCGGGACCGAAGAGATAGGGTAAGGCAGGAGAACCAGTTCTGGTGGTTGAAACCTGAACAAGAAGTTAATTCGGATATATAAAAGTTAACTATGCATTTTTTATGTCATGGCCGACTTACATAGGTTTAGGTAGTTAGTTTTAAGCAGGGACAGTCAGGGTGGCACCAAAAAAAAAAAAAAAAAAAAAAAAAAAAAAAAAATTATAAAACCAATAAAAACACAAAAAAATTATAAAACCAATAAAAACACAAAAAAATTATAAAAACCCAAAAATGCTTGCTGTGGCTGTTCTAGTTTGTAAGTAGTTTGTAAGTAGCTTTAAGTAGTTTTATAGTAGTTTTAATTAGTTTTAATTAGTTTTAATTAGTTTTAATTAGTTTTAATTAGTTTTAATTTAGTTTTATTTAGTTTGTAAGTTTTATGAAAAACAAAAAATAGATAAAGATACCAAGTTTTTTACAATTCTTCTTGGTGAAAAATAAAACCAACATGAATTCTAGTTTTAAGATAGTTCTTAGGCCGAAAGGCATTAGCATTAAGTTATTAGTTTAACTTAGAGCGCCCGAATGGGGCCAGTAAGTTAGTTGTAAGATATTGATAAGTAGGCTAGTTTTTATGAATTTTTGTCTAGCTTTAAGATAGTTTTAAGATGAATTGAAAATAAAAATGAATTTAAAAAAAAAAAAAAAAAAAAAAAAAAAAAAAAAAACAGCTTAACGCGCCCTCATCCACCGTTAACAGTGTCCATGCCTCTGCACCATACATCAGGACCCTGGTGATAAGCGTCTTATACAGGGACAGATTAGTTGCTCGAGAGAGGATTTTACTTCTCGATTGCCTTCTTAGCCCATAATGAAACAGCGATTGGCACGAGTAATCCTTCGTTTGATCTCAGCACTGTTATCGTTCGCTGAGCTTATAGCGGATCGTAGGTAGACAAAGTCTCTGACCACCTCAAAGTTATAGCTGTCTATAGTGATGTTTTGTCCGAGACGTCGTCGATGTTGAGTGTCCTTTCTTGTTGACTGCATATATTTCGTTTTGCTTTCATTCACCGTTAACTCCATCTTCTCGGATTTCTTCTCAATACTCAGAAAAGCACCACTGACATCTCGCTTTGTTCTTCCGATTTTGTCAATGTTGTCAGCGTAAGCAAGTAATTGGATGGACTTTTGAAAGATTGTGCCTCTGGTGTTGAGGTGAGAGGTTTGCACGATTCTTTCAAAAATAATGTTGAAGAAGTCGCATGACAGTGCGTCGCACAGTGGTGCCTTTTGTATGGGAGAGCGGAAAAAAATCTGTAAAATCTGAACTATAGAACCGAGAGCAATGAAATTTGGCATACATATTTGGATTTGGCTTACACACATATCGACAAAATTTGGTAAAAAAAAAATGAATAGAAGAAAAGTTATTGACATTTTTCAGAATTGTAGGGTATATTGACTTATACGAAAAGAAAATATTTTTTATTTGATTTAGTTTTTGTTTTGTTTTTACACTATATAATTAAATACATTCATAATAATACTAGCATATATCAAACATAGGAAATAAATAAATAAATAGATCAATAAATAAATAAGTATATATAGTAAACTAGTTAATTAATTCAAGAGCTTCTTCACTCAAAGGAAGATTTTTTTTCTTCGGTTCAGGTCTTAATTGGGTTATAAATGGATCGGATGATACCATGATCATGTGAAAAATATCCTCATTCGTCGATTGCCGGGAAAATTTTCTGGAGTGATGGGTCCTATAGTACTTGTAGTCCTTATTCCTGCTTTCCTGGGCCTCTTCTGAAAGGGATCCAACTGGCAAGGATGCACTTTCTATTACTTCTGCTCCGTGTAATAAAATTTTATGAACTGTTGCAGGCATGTGATACCAAGGGTATAACGATATCGCAAGTTTAGCTGTCTCTTCAGAATAAGCCTTAAATTTTTGAATATCGATTGAAAAGATGCTGCAAATAACTTCCAATATGACTGCAAGTCTCGTTATCAATCTAATGTCTATTTTGGTGATCTCTGCAGCCAAATTTGGATTTCCGAAGAATCTTCGTGATGTATTGCCGTCATTCGTTGTTCCAGTTCCTTGTTTTACCACGTCAACTTTTATTCCAACCTTTGACATGAATTCGGCCTGAATTCGTTTTTTTTCCTCTTCCTTAATAGCCCGAGTAGCTTCATTAGTTCTCCATGATTTAAAGGCTAAGTTATATCCCAGGTGTAATATGTACTCCATGAATCTAATCCGTGCATGCAGTGTTGACATTCCCAGTTTAAGAGCTTCTTCATCCAGGACCTTTGATTGTAACTTAGATAAGTCATTCATCTCAGAAGGTTTAGCTCCACAAATAATGCAGTTGCTCGCAGAACTAGTATTTGTCACAGCTTGAGCTACTTTTCCATCTATCATCGTAAAATAAAGACGGTGCCTAACTTTGACAACATACATTCCAACAGTTATTGAGCTCTCTTCCAATTCTTCAATTTCATTATTCACACGGTTTGTCTCTTCTCGTATAACGTCAAGTGTTTCCTTCTTATATTCAAATTTTAGAGCTCTGCAATATCGCGTTGAAGACGGACGGGGATTGATCCATGTTACATTGTTTTCTCCAGTTGTTGACGTCATTTTCAAAGGAACGATCGATGTCATGAAAAGATGAGAATCCGATACTTCTTGGTTGCCAATGGAAAATGTCTGCATATATTCACTCTGTCCAGATGAACCATCACAGCCCCACTTTGTGTGAAGTTCCAAAGTTTGGTCTTTGAATTGTTCCAGTTCATCACAAGGAATTGTTTTCAAAATTCGGCTAGCAGTGTGATCAAGCAAATCTTGCAGCCTTACTTTAGCAGATGTCTCGTTTACTTCTATGTTCTCTGGATAGCAAGATTTTTTGGCCTCAACAATATCCTTGTACTTCGGAAAAATATTATGACCAATTTCTTTTGTAGCTTTTCTTATTATTTCGTATTGATACTTGGATAGTTTGGTTTGAGTTATAAGAGCTAAAGCAGCATCTCCATCAAATGCTAAAAAAAGAAACAATACAAAAAAGCAGAAATCAGTATGTTGTTATTTATATTATTTAATATAAAATACGTACCTTCCAAAAACAAAGCAGATGATGATGCAGCATTTATAAGATCCTGTGAGACCGACCGTTTTAGTTCTTCAACTTTATATCTTTTGGCCCGGTCAGTGCACGATATGAAGTCCTTCCTTGGTCTACCACGAGCAGAAACATTTGTCTGGTCATCACTGCCACTTGTTAGGTGAATCACCAATTCACCAGTTAACCAATCACTATATTTTTCGAAAAATTTGGGTTTGGAATAGCAAACCCTTATATACCTTTGTTTAAAATGAGAAAAAAATCTCTTTTTAACTGCTGATATAATAACGGCAACATCATTTCCATTCAATAACGGATATTTTTCCAGTAGAAACGGTTCTAACGAATCAATCCCTTCCATTAAAACTTCACACAAATCACTATAACTTAAAACAAATTCAGACATTTTTAACTATTTTTTATTAATACAACACACGTTGCACTCCTTTTTAAAACTGATTTTGAATTTGTGTGCTTTGTTTTTATATACAATACCTATTAATCATTCCTTAAAACCGTACTAATCCTGAAAGGGTTTTCAGGACATTAAAAAAGCAATAAAAATAATGCCAACACCTTAAATATTGTTTAATTTTAACTAAGAGGCAAAACGGAACAGGTATTCGAAAAAAACTCGTGTACAGGTAAAAACCATAAAAATTGTCCTTTTTTTTATTATTTCTTGTACCTACTTTATGTCGGATAAAAACTCTTGGATTAAAATATTTAGGTACACATACTTTTAAGTACTAGTATTTTATTTAAATTACACCATAAAACAATTATGATAACCACATATTTCTAATAAGAAATAAGTTGGAAATAAGAAAAATATTGCGATAAGAAAAAAAGGGTTGAGCTAAAAATCGAATAATAAAGAGCTCCGTCAATGTATTCAACTTATTTTATATTTTAAAGAAAGATTTATATTTTGTCCAAAAAAAAAACCCTAGTTGCATTTTTTCCAGCCATTATTAGCCAAGAAATTATAGTCTTTGTAACATTACTAAGGTCAAAACCATGTTTTTTTTAAATCGGATTCAGGGAAACATATTTGTACACTGTGCTCAAGATAGGATCAGGGCGGGTACAATTCTTTCAAAAATAGTTAGCTGGATACTATAGCTTTCTAAAAAGTGTAATCACAAGGTGGAGCTTAATGGAGCTAAAACTGTAGCTCAAGGGAAAGAAGAATAAAATATTAGTTCTAGTGCACTCGGTCCTAGCCCCAGCTAAAAGACGATTTTTTTTTTTTTTTTTTTCTCTCTTTTTATTTTGGGAGCTTTATATACATGTTACTTGCTAAAGAGATTAAGTTTTAACAAACAGTCAAAAAAGTGCTACTTTTCATGCCAAAAAGTTATTGCAAGAAAATGCATGAATTTAAAAACTAAAGGAAAAGGTAACTTTAGAGCGCTGTATCTCGAATATTCCTTGACATAAATGTCCCAAATTTTGGGAAAACATAAAACAGTTATATATCTATACAAAAATAAAAGAAACAACTCCATATAACAAATTTCATTTTTGGTATTTTTTTCCGCTTTTGCACCACTGTGCGTCGCCTTGCCTGAAGCCTTTTTTGACATCAAAGGTTTCGGTGAGGTCTTTGCCGATGGAACAGCGTGCATTCTCCATCGTCATCCTGCTCAAACGAACGAGTTTGGCAGGGATGCCAAAACTAGACATTGCTCTATATAAGTTCAAATAAAGAATTTTAAGTGAGGTCTACTCCATATATTGCGTTTCGCTCAGGTAAAACAGTTGGGCTCATCAATATATGGAGTAGAGCTCACTTAAAATTCTTTATTTGAACTTAATTCATTCGCTCCACTTAAGCAGAAGAATATTATTTTTAATTTTCTTCAAAATCATAATTCCTCTATATAGCTTGTCTTTATAGATGCTGTCATACGTGGCCTTAAGATTGATGAAAAGATGGTGGGTATCGATTTGAACTCCTAAGTTATTTCCAAGATCTTTCGTAGTGCGAATATTTGTTCGATGGTGGACTTCCCTGGTCTTAAGCCACCCTGATATGGACCTATTAGGTTGTTGACGAATAGCTTCAGGCGTTCACAAAGTACGGCAGAGAAGATCTTGTAGGCCATATTAAGAAGACTTATGCCTCTGTGTCTGTAGTTGGTGCAGTCCAGAGGATCGCCTTTCTTGAGGATCCGGCAAACTATGCTGTGTAGGAAACAGCCTCATATTTTTGTGCCACATTCAAAGAAAATTTCACTAACCAAATCCCTAGTATTATGTGGCAGTAATATGGATTCAACAATGTCCTTTAAAAAAAAAAAAGACTCCAAAGTCATATTCTAAAAGAGTACTTTTATTAGTTAAAAAGTTAATTTTTAAACATTTCTTGTAATGCTTTCCAGCGAGCAAAGGAAAAAAAATGCCAAGCAATTAACTACGCGGCATGAAAAATAATCGTTCAACATCAAACCAACACGTCTAAATCAGCCGGACATTATCTTTTCGCATTGAACGTGAACTTGACTATTGTGTTCGAGCTTAACTTTTTGCATGGTATGGGACGGGAGGAGTTCGCTACCTCCGTGTTTCGAGCCGTCCCGTACCGATCTTTAATTTCCGTTTCGGTTATTCTAAACCATTCCCCTTAGCAAAATGTATTCGACTACCTCGTGCCGGCATTCTTCCATCGGGCAAAGTCTTTTCATTTGTAGTCGTCGATCGAAGTGGTTTAATCCTCATTAAATACAAGCAAAGTTCTTGACTCCAAACTACCGACGAAATAAAAGGAATCGTGGTGAAACAGCCGTGTTAACCCTTCAGTTTTGTTATTTTTCTAAAATTAAAACAAAAAGAACCAAAAAAAAAAAAAAAAAAAGTAGCACCCACAAAGACTACGTCCAAGCGACGAATCCTGAGTTCGGATTCCTGTGGAAGAAGAACCAAAAAGGTGTTAAACTAACACGAAACTTCACAATAGTTGGTTTAAAGCGTGGTCCACCAACCGATCTCCGTAGACCGAAAAATAGTTCCCAAGATCCGAAACCCAAAGAAAAATCCTTAGCAAGGATTCAGATAACGAGGTGTCGCATAATAAGAAGCGCGAGACCCAAAAAGTGGCAAGCGTCAAAACCATCAAAGCCGGCAGTAATCCACAATCGTGATAAAAGCCAAAGAAACTTCATCGACGACTCTTCGGGGTGTAAGATTACTAACCCCAGGCACTGGCTGAACACCTTCGAGATTATTGACTTGAAGTGGCAATCTGTTCTTATT